>CM071875.1:10403100-10418148 GCA_036759665.1 Gynandropsis gynandra
ATCACGAAGAACCATTCGCATTGGAATTTTCAGCCTAACATCTTCCTTAGTCAACCCTAGGGCGAAAGCGATCAAAACAGACCACCATAATACAATCCGACCTACCAATAAAGAGGAACTTCAATGGCACAACGACAATGTGAACGGAAAAACGTTATCAAGTCCATATTTTCTTAATTTTTGAAGCAACAAAAATTGCACAATCCAAAGCTGTGCAGGATGAAGGTTGAGCATAGGACTTCAAGCAGACGATGGGACAAAAAATGAAATAATTTCACACGCATCAATATTGGACAACCAAGTTGATAGAAAAATGAAGAGAGAGGGAATGTGAAGGGATGCAACTATTAAACGAAGAGACACAACCATTCGGATTTGAATCGAAGAGACACAACCCTTCGAATTTAAATCGAAGAGACACAACCCTGCGGATTTAAATCGAAGAGACACAACCCTTCGGATTTAAACGAAGAGACACAACCCTTCAGATTTAAACGAAGAGACACAACCCTTTGAATTTAAACCGAAGAGACACAACCCTTCGAATTTGAACCGAAGAGACACAACCCTTCCATCAAACAGTACAACCTTATGAACAATCATGACTGTTCAAGGTTAACCGAATTTTGGCTCCTAAGTGCTCTATAAATAGAGACTTGCCATTGAAGAAACAATTCAATCCGTTCTGCTCTCTTCTAATAAAAACAAAAGGGCTCCTAAGTGCTCTATAAATAGAGACTTGCCATTGAAGAAACCATCAATCCGTTTTGCTCTCTTCTAACAAAATCAAAATACAAAGTAGATTCGCCAGAATACGATTCTGTGATCGTTGAATCCTCTAGGCGGAAACAAATTCTGTCTTAGGACACTGCTAGCAAGCCTCGATCAAACGTTCGGTATTTATATCTATTTGTTTCTGTTTCTAAGTTCATTCTATATTATATTATATTGATACTGTATAAAGGATTGTTCCTACAATATAGGTTTTTCTGTTCATGAAGGGTAAAAGTTAAAAGTGATGAGTAAAAGAAACAATGTCGGCAAGGTTTGAGAATGACATTGCTCACCGGCAACACATTAATTGAATGTTTGGTTTGATCATTGATGTCACTGCGATAGTTCCTTGGAACTCATCTCCGAATTTATTTCCATGTAATACCAATTTACCCATTTCAAGGGTAGTCCCTCATCTTCATCTTGGTGCGAGTGCCATCCAATTTGATTGAACTCCGACCCATTCAATGTGATTAAATCTATCTGAACCCGAAAAGGAAAAAACTATTCAAACTGTTTTTTTATATAGTTAGAATTTTGACCCTTCCACCCAATAACCAATTTCTTTCTCCATATGGAGATTTGAACCGTGTGGCAATCCAATTGATTTAAAGTTTAACTACAAATTATATAGAAATTATGGAATATTTATACATAAATGATTTTGTAATGTATAACTTTTCGGGTTGCAGGTGTTACTTCCAAAAAGACTGAATAGTTGATGATTGATCCTGTAACATATATATTCATCTTTCACGTATTTTGCATTTATTTGTATGTGTATGGAATATTTTTCGATATGTTACTTCAAACACGTTTAATCAGAGAGTTTTTCTAAAAGGGTAATAAAAAAAAGATACACATTGATAATATTAGTAATCGAATCAAAATCTAACCTTATTCACCACAACGCAACTAAACTCGGGATATCACATAAATCCCCTCACTAGAACACAATATCCTCATTATCACATAAGCTGGATTCAAGAGATGTCTCTAAGATGTTTTGAAAAGTTGATGATTTGCCTTATATATCAGGATAAATTCTCTATTATATGTTTTGTGCTCACTCACAAATATACGTATATTTCTAGATATATTATTCATCTTGAGATTACTCATCTCAAACCGTTTAAATGTGAAATTTTTTTAAGAGGACCACCAAAAAAGGAAGGAGAACAAAAATGCTAGAAGCAGTTGAATCAAACATTTTAACCATATAAGATCATTTTAAAGAAAAAAACATGAAATAAAATCAGTTTCAATTTATTAGAAAATTTGTTTCTTGTGGAAATATAAGAATCCTTATCTAAATCAAACGCGACAAATTCAAGTATTGTATGTAACTTCATTTTTCAAGCCTATGAATTGTGATTGAGTATTCTTGTTGTGATGCACCAATGGTGAGAAATGTTTAAAAGATGCTAAATCTTTCTTTTTTATACAAATCACTAAATTATTTCCTTTATTGGAATATTTTTTCTAAATATCATCATAAAATAAGGGAATTACATGGAAATGGAATTTTGAAATTTATTTTTGAAATCTAAAAGGTTTTACAATATTTTCCTTTTACATTTCCAACACAAAAAGTTACAAGTGGCCTAAGAAGAACTAATGTGAAAGCCCAACAAACGTGGGAAAACAAACATACAACCTTCCTTGTGCACATTCAAATAGAAGAAACACACACCGCCTCATAAACAAACAGACATGGAAAAATTATATATATAATAGTTGTTGAAATTCCCTTTTTTAAAATTCTCTCTCCTTCGTTTCACCATTATATTTTTTTATTTAATTAATTACCCACTCTCTCCACTCCAATAATTTCTCCCTCCACGTCCTAACCTCATTTCTAACATTCCATAGTTTTCTCTCACATGTCCAGCGAATCGCCCTTTCAACCCTCCTGTCTCCCCTCTTCTTACCGCTCAATGTCCCGGTAAACCACATCTGCTCTTGCAGCGGTTTACGCCGCAATCTGTGCTCCGTAATCCTCCGATAAGACACGAACGCCATGTGGAGGTTAATCGCAGATTGCTCAAGGAGCTTGAAGGTTTCAGGTTCTCGAGGGCCAAAGGAGCATGGGCACTTCATTACTCTGGTGAATGAATTCCAATATTAAAACAGAGCTGAACATGGAGAGGTACGATCATTGTATTCTTTCGCGCTATGAACATGGAGAGAAATTGAGGTCTCGAATGAACCTAAGCGCTGTGATTTGTCATAGGAACGGATACGGGCAGGTAAAGAGCTTTTGGAAACAAAGCGAATTGCAGAAGAATACAAAAGCAAACGATATGAGATCGCTTTCTGAATATCTTATCCATCAAAGTGTTCAGCTTACCGTGTGTTCTTATTGATGGGGAGGTAATATTACAACAAAAACATAGCTTTAAGGAAAGCTGAGAAAGAAGAAGAGAAGAAAACACGAGAGAGTATTCTTCATAAACTTGATGCAGACACTGTTCATAAAAGAATACCACTGATAATAAGTTCATTATCCATTTTTAACCAATGTGAGATAATATAATACAATAATGCAGATCGAGAGAAAGCGGAAGCTGGGAGGGTTACCAACAGAAGTTCTATCTACTTCAAGATCGCCTCCTGCTGCTCCACAAGGGAGTAACGTATGCTATTTACGCACCCTTTTATCTTCAATTACATAGCATAAAAATATGAAAATATGTGACAATTTCATATATCTCCACTTACATAACAAGAGTATGAGCTCCTAAAGTCAGTTTACTTCCAAAATGACGAACTTAAAGGTTCTTATTGATGTTTCAAACCCATCAGTCCTCCTCCCGCAGTTGGGTGCCAAAATCAGAGCAAATGAGAGAGTGTTTGAGGTCATTGAGGCGAAACCACAAAGTAAGCATTTGGGAACATTAATGGCACATAAGCAAAAACAGCTTCTTCAAGAACCGCTTAGAGTTTAGCTTACTTATGCAAAAACTGTTGGGATTGTTTGTTTGCTTAAATGCATTGTTGAATTAGTTCTTTCTTGAATGTCTTAATAACCGTGCGCCTTTTATCTGGTACAATTATGTGAGTTGTCTGTAGCAGGTTGATTATGAATATAAGTTGCTGCCAGCCAAACATCAGGATTTGTTCAATGTCAGTTGAAACCTGTGTGAAAAGACTGCTTATAACATTTGATGCAATCTTTTAACTCATCATTTGCTGCTTCTCATAGTCCTCTTATTGCCCTTTCAACTAGAGCAACGGATCCTTCAAGCTGGAGGTGCTATTCCTCAGATGGATATAAACTAGACTGGTAGGCTTCTCGATTTGGCAAATGCGAAGGGCAGAGCAGATGATCTAAACTACCTTCTTCTAAAGAATTTGCTGTATTTTGTGTTTTGGTTGCTTAGAGTTAGCAAAGTCTGCGCAGAGGAGAGTTGATAAATTGATAATGTTGATAATCAGTACTATCTGTCATGCAATACTTGCATTTTAGTAAAGTTTGACTCATGATGGCCTTCTAATAAAGATAGTGGAATTTCTCTTAAGTCATTCGTCATATATCTGTATGAACTGTACACTTTTGACATATTTGGATAAAAGATGCGGATGCATTGAGTCATGCCTTTTGCTTGAATTCTGATACACTTTCTCTGACTTGACTTATGAGCCAAGTTCAGGAGGCCAATGTTCATTTTTTGTTAAATAGAACAGAAGTTGGTTTCTGATGAATCTTGTAGGTTTCTCTTGATTTCAGAAATGCTAATGGTGAAATGCAACCAAGTCTTGGTTTATATAAATTGGTAAATTGAAACTGACTCAAGCTGAAATGTATGAATGTTCAAATATATATATGATATCAAGAATCGACATTATTTTTTCCGATTTGACTTTTCGAGTGACTCGATCACAATACTGTGGATTCTTTTACCCTTCAAGAATCTGATAGTATTAGCAAGTCCAGGATACAACTCATGAATCTTTCTGTACTCTTACAAATTTTTCCATTAGATGCTGTTTTGTGTACATATCAAAAGGAAAAAAACCTTTAACCCAAAAAAACCCTTCTGGATCATGTGGATGTGTATTTGCTTCTTTGTTGCAATAAATTGTATGCTGCGCGGATATTCCTAAACAGATAACCAACTCAGTTAACCTTTGATGAATGACGAAGTCAAACACCTTCTTTTACCCTTCTTCCTTTTGTCCCTTCACGTTTTCCTCCGTCGTTCTCGAGTTTCACCGTCCTCCCTTTGCTCAGAAGAAAGGATCTCGCTTTCTTTGGTTTCTCTTAGCTGGAAAACCAAAGTGTGAATTCATGAGCAATGTAGCAGTGCATTGTTCAATAGCACTCTGATACCATCTCCAGATAACATGCAAAATTTTACAACTGGTCCATATAATATGCAAATTACTCGATCAAAAAAAAGGAAAAACAAGCAGCCATACTTGAGCCAAGAATCCTATACTTATTCGATGAAACATTTTCCTTTTGAAATGTATAGACTTCTGCGTGCTCTCTCCTATGCTCTTCTCACCTACACCAGTTGTTTTTTCCCTTGTATTGCACATTTTACTTATAGAATTATTAAAGCTAATTTAAATAAATAGTCACAAATTCCCAATTGTTTTTTTCTATATTGCACATTTTACTGCAACTTTTGATTTTACCCATACTTTTCTGCACGCTTAACACAAGAATGCACAGTTTAATACAATTACAAATACCCTATCTAATTTTTCTCAATTGCACACTTTAATACATAGTTACTCCCATTTTTTTTGGCTGTCCACATTCCATTTTTTTCCTGCTTAAACTAAGTTACAACAGCTACCAAATTATAAAAACAATCACAACTTCCAGGTCTTATTTTCCTTTAATGCATATTTTAATACACATTTACTACACCTTTTCATTTCACCTATCACTTTCTGCACGGGTAATACAAGGCTGGCCACTTTAATACAGTTGCAGTTACAGATTCCAGAATAATTTCCCTCAATTCCATACTTTAATACATAATTATTACCATTTGTTTGTGGCTGTCCACATTCAACATTTTTTCCTACTTAAACTAAATTATTGCAGTTACTTTCCTACTTAACACGTATCAATCACATCAAGCAGCTGCATCTACAGACCATGTCATCCTTAACCTCATCAGAAAACTCAAACACATCCAACCAAACATAGACCATGTCATCTTTAACCTCATCAGAAAACTCAAACATATCCATGCATACTACGTTCGACCAACTTGTAGTTGGCCGCTCTTTGCAAAAGATTGTTGGTAGGATTTTCCGAGTGTGGGAGGCTCGCAATATGAAAAAAGGGGGTCAAGTCATGTGGAATGAATTCTTACTGATTGATGAAAAGGTTTTCCCGTATCTAATCTGTTTTTTTTCCTCAAGACTTACTGTTTTGCCTAAACTGCGATCATTTTCAGTCCAATTTATTGCACAGTAGTGTTGGACTTCCTATATTTTCTCGGATCAAGGATCAGCTTACAGAAGGTAGCATTATCATGTTTGAAGAATTTGATGTTGTCCACAGCAATGACAATTTTAAGTTGCGTGATTTGAAGGTGTCGCTTTGCTTGATAAATAGCTCTAGACTATCAAGTTTTATGTCAGACTCAGTTACCATTGTTGACGAGCTTTTTAGACCTAAGTCATATGAGGAAATTTTGGCTTTGGTTAACCAGAATCTCCATCTGTCAGATTTGTAATCAGTTCCCACATTATTCCCCGATTGTTAAGTAAAACATAACAGTGTTTTAAACCCTTTTTTTTTCAAATGTGATTAGACAGTTTTCTGCAGTTAGAGTTTCTCAAACAGATTATTTTTCATGTCCCGAGCGTGTCATATTGCGCCTCAAAATGACAGGGTACTCTTTAAATCCTTACATAAAACTATTCTTCGCTAATATATCATATGTTATATGTTGCTGATTTTTTAAACCTATAATCCAATGTTAGGTCTATGGAAATTACTGTCACAACTTGGGATAACTAGGGGTGGCCAATCCGGGTTACCCGGATCGGACCGATCCCGATCGACCCGAAAAACCCGGATCGTTTACAAAACGGGTTACCCTAAAAACCGATATGGGTTCAGATTTTAGAACCCGTTCGGGTTTGGGTCGGTCCGATCCGGGTTCGGGTTAAACCCGAGGAACCCGAATTAAATTTTAGGGCTAATATTTTAGCTTATTTTCTAAGAATCACACGGCTAATATTTTAGGTTTTTAGAATTCATTTTATTTTGTTATTTGCGAAGTTAATTTTTATGAGTTATATTATTTAATTTAGATATGTATTTTTGTTTAATTTTTTTGTATGGTAACTTGTTTTTATTAGAGAACCCGAAAACCCTTACAAAACCTTAAAAACCCGAATAACCAGAATCCAAATAACTCGAATAATCCAAATAATCCGAATAACCTGAACCCAAATAACCCAAATAACCCGAATAACCCGAACCCAAATAATCCAAATAACCCGAATCCAAATAACCCAAATAACCCGAATAACCCATGGATACCCGAATTTAATTTGGGTTATTTCGGGTTCACTACTTCAGACTGAACCCGAATCGAAACCCGAAGAACCCAGACTGAAAAACATTCGGGTTCCATTCGGGTTCAATTTTCGTAAACCCGAGGAACCCGAACCCGGATCGAAACCCGGATTGGCCACCCTAAGGATAACAAAGCTGTGGAACTACGCTCAAAATTAGAACAACAGAGCGTCAAGCCTTTGGTGGTGCTTGTGACCGGTGTGAACCCTAAAATCATTGGAGGTTTGTTATATGTTTTTATGTATTTGTACATTTTCAACTACACACATGTAAACATTAGTTTTAAACCACCTTACATATTTTCCCCCATTTTCCATATGTTTAGGCAATCTATATCTTAACACAACGTCCTCGACACGATTTTATTTTGATCGTGCAATAGCCGTTGGAAGAGCTTTAATCGATAGGTTACTTCCATTTCCGCAAATCCAAATATTTTTTGCCCTCACTGTAATTCATATAGTTTAGATTAAAATTTTACTCATTTGCCTTCTGTTTAAAAAAAATTGATGGCTTCCCTAATGGTATTGGTAGCGGTGTCATTGCTGGAAATGGTTTGAAAATGGAAACAATTTCAATTCTTGACTTATTGAACTACATGTCAAATTCTGAGCATAAGGTATTTTATTACGTTTGGTTTTTTTGTTTTTTTATACCTAATCATGTATCACCATATCAAATGACATTTGTTTTGCCTCTTTAGGAAGCCGATTTCTTATGCTTAGCTAAAGTTATAGACATTCCACCTAACAATGGGTGGAATTACGTTGCTTGTGGGAAATGTTCGAGAAAACTGAAAAAATCCACAGATTCTATGTCTTGTACTTACTGCACTGATTCAAACCCTCTTGGAGTTACAAGGTTTGACTTATGGTTATGTCTTTCTCCTAAATACATTGACCTCCTAACGACTCAACCAATTAATCACAATTTCTTCATCATTGTTTTGGTTTCATACAATATCAACAGGTTTAGAGTTGAATTGGTCGTGGATGACGGAACGGAAGTTGTTACTTTCGTTGCATTTGACCGGGAGATCTCAAGGCTGACTAATACAATGGCTTCCAATCTTATCGATTTAAAGGTTCTGTTTTTTTGAAATCTCTTCATTTCACCCAGTTTTACTTGCTGGTTTTGAAAATTCCTAAAATAGACCGAAGATGTTGAAAATACAGTTCCACAATGTTTGCTTCAACTTGTCGGCAAAACTTTTGCCTTTCATATCAGGCTATCTTCTTAAAATTTCACGCCAAATCATCGAACTTTTACTATGATACGAATGAGCCTAGAAAACCCAAACAAAGAACAAGAGCATGATTCACTGGCTGATTTGGATGAGAACTCCCCCACATCAAGCCAAAAGGGGGACAATGGAAAAAGGGTTCGCCTAAACTAAATTGTTGTCTATTCTTCCCTAATATCTGTCGGTTTGTTTTTAAGTTTTCAGACATTTCATTGATTTTTCTGTTTGATTTACGTTATTACCCTAGACTTTTCCTATTATCAGTGATGGTTGTTTCAATTACTCGAGTTTTTCACTCTAAAAACACTTCAAGCAATGTCATCTTTTGGAATATGTGTTACCGTCAATAATAGCTGCTCTTTCCCATTTGACATCAACCATGGTTGTTCTGCCCATTGCTGTCACCCTTTACTTTATATGCTCTGTAGATGGGAAAGCAATACACAGATTAAGGCAAAGCCGAATATCATAACAGAAAGGGAAAATCGGAAAGTATCCTAAACATCTTGATTAATAAAGCTGATAAACGGAAATTTTCTATAACAGATAAATGGAAAATATTGTTTATATACAAGGGTCTTGTAAACCTAAAAATTCCATCCGCATATCAATTCGCCTATCGCAAATCAAATCGACCACCGAAACCGGTACATATTCGACGACGAGGCTGTCCAAATAATGTTTGGTTTTATTTAGTTTCTATAGAACTAAATTTCCGAAGGCAAATCATCCTACGCCTTCTGTAAGACAGCCGTCACCGATTGGAAAAAAATGCCATCGATATGAAATCCGTCGATTGCACCGCGAGGTTGGCAAAACGATCTTAGTCATTCAAAAGTTTCTATACAAACAAAATTCGGCAAGACAAATCGTGGTCCGCCAGAGCAAGACTGACGGCACAGACGGGCGAAAGAAAGAAAAACTAGCCCGAAAACCTCCTTGCATATCTGCCAACTGCCTGCTGTCGCCTCCTCCAAAGCCGTTCTTCCTTTCGGTCAGTCGTTTGTTGCTGCCTGGATGCGCCCGGTGGTTCTCCGGTTCTTCCCGCCGCTCTGTCGTCGGGGTCGGTCGTGTTGCCGTTTAGGTTGGTGAAGAGGGTGAAGAGGTACTTCATTTAAGGTAATCCTGATTTTTTTGTAACTATGATAGCTAATCCAAAGTGGAAGGAAATCTCTAATCATCTTGAATTGTACGGTGGAGGAACTCCAAGTGATAGATTAGACATTGAAAGTCGTGTATTTTAACTGAAATTGGATTTGCTCTTGGTCGACATCAATGATGGAGTTTTTTCCCCAACCCTATATCCGGTATTGCTTTTTCCAACTTAATCTGGTCTACAACTTTTTTCATCTCAAAAATACATTATAAACTATAAATTAGCACAAACGATTAACTAATTAGTTTAATTGTCGTATATTTGTAGTCATATATACAATTGAGTTACAGAAGCATGGTTTACCGCCCATATCTTAATATGGCTAGAACCATCGTTCAAAAATCCTACTGCGACATATATTGACAAGTACATCTAGGCAGAATTACCAGATACGGAACATGATGCTGAAGGATTCCTTTTGGTGGAACAACATATGATGCATGGTCAGTGTGGGATCGATAGACCACATTTGCCGTGTATGGAAAATGGTTTGCGCACAAAGAAATATCCAAGATCATACATGGAATACACTGATGTTAGCCAATTAGGACATGTCACATACAGGTGAGCTCACAACACTTCGACATTTGTGATGAAGGGGCATATTAAATTGGATAATCGTCATGTTATTCCTCATAACTTGGCAATTCTTAAGAAGTATAAAGCACATATAAATGTCGAGTGGTGCAACAAATCTCATGCAATTAAGTATCTCTTCAAGTACATCCCAAAAGGAGTAACTTCTGAAGATCAACAAGCTTTGGATAAAACACAGGTCAAGAAAATTAATGAAATATCCAATTACCTTAAGTGTAGGTATCTATCTTCATGTGAAGCTGTTTGGAGAATCTTTGCTTCCATATACATAAACAACAACCATCTGTCATGAGGCTATCGGTTCACTTGGAAAATGAACATTTCTTGACATTTGAGGATTCTGATGATTTCGAGACAGTCTTGGCAAAACCAGGCGTAAGACAAGCAATGTTTATAGAATGGATGAAGACGAACATAATATATGAAACTGCAATGGATTTAACTTATGTTCAGTTTCCAACGCTGTTTGTTTGGCACAGTATGGATAAATTCTGGTGTCCTAGAAAAATGTGTTTCAGTTTGGGCAGAATCGTAAACATACACCCAGCTGCAGGTGAATTGTATTATCTCAGGATGTTACTAAATGTTGTCAAAGGCCCTTGCAGCTATAACGGCATAAAAAATTTTGCTGCTATCAGATATCCCACATTCAAAGAAGCGTGTGTTGCTAGAGGGTTGCTTGATGGTGATAATGAATGGAACATAGCTATGAATGAGGCTGCACAATGGGCAATTCCATCACAATTGCGCTGTTTCTTTGTGACATTGTTGTTATACTGTGAAGTTAGCAAACCTGGCGATCTATAGAATAAATGTTGGAAATATCTCTCTGATGAGATACTCAACAAAAAAAAGAAAAGAATTTAGTTTTGTTGGCCTGCAATTGTCCGACAAGGAACTTGAAAAATATGCGTTAATTGAGATCGAAATGTTGTTGGCTGAGAAAAATAAATCACTGACAGAATTTCCAAACATGCCAAAACTAGATGAAAGCATTTTGCAAGGAATTGCTCACACTATTATACGACAAGAAATGCAGTTTGACCAAGAATTCGAAAGGACAGAGCATTTAAAATTATTTCATACCATAAATGATGACCAACTAATGATCTATTCTGCTGTTATAGATTCAATCGAGAAAAAGCAAGAGAAATTTATTTTCGTATATGAACCAGGTGGAAAAGGAAAAACCTATTAGTATAGACTGCTAATTTCACAGTTGAGATCAGAAGGTAGAATAGTTATTCCAGTGGCCTCTTCTGGATAGCATCACTGCTACTTCCTGGTGGTAGAACCGCCCATTTTTGGTTCAAAATCCCTATTTCCATTACTGACCAATCAACATGTGATATTAAAAAAAGGAGTATGCTTGCAGATTTATTGGCAAAATCAGATCTAATTAAATGGGATGAAGCGCCAATGGCACACCGACATACCATCAAAGCTATTGAAAGGACTTTGCAAGATATTATGTCTTGTATCAACGGCGAAGCATTTGGGAAGCCATTTGGTGGTAAAACGATTTTATTTGGGGGTGATTTCAGACAGATTCTTCCAGTCACACAAGGTGGACGCGTTGAGATAATTTAGGCAACAATTAGCCGCTCCCCTCTTTGGCAAACATGTTGCATCTACATGTTGACACAAACATGCGATTGAATCAAAGCGATGTTGATTTTTCCAAATGGCTATTAGATGTTAGCGATGGAAATGCAAATCATATAAGAACACAATCTAACAATCACAATGGGCAACATAAGATTGTGATCGACAAGAAATTGATGATTGAAATCTCTATCAATCTGTTATAGAATCTTGCAGACGCAACATATCCATGTTTCTCTCAATGTTACATGGATTGTGACTATCAGAGAGAGATAGCAATCTTGACGCCGACTAATGCATATGTTCATGAAGTCAATGATTTATTTTTATCACAGCTTCCTGGAGACATGATGGAGTACTTTAGTTCAGACATGATTGGAATCGATAGCTCTCCTAATAACGACTGGCATTCCTTCTACCCCGTGGAATACCTCAATTCTTTGGAGTTCTCTGGTATTCCGAAACACAAAATTTGCTTGAAGATCAGTGCTCCGATAATGTTGTTACGTAACATAAACCAAAAGGAAGGGCTATGTAATGGCACGCGCTTGGTTGTAACTCATTTTGCAACACGTGTCTTAGAAGGAGAAATTCTCACTGGAACCCATATTGGTAGCAAAGTCCTAATACCTAGGGCTATTTTATCACCTACTGATTCATGTCTTCCATTTACACTCAGAAAAAGGCATTTACCAGTCAGGTTGTGCTATGTAATGACAATCAACAAAAGTCAAGGGCAGAGTCTTAAGCAAATTGGTCTATACCTTCCAAAACCAGTTTTTAGCCATGGTCAGCTTTATGTTGCGCTTTTTAGAGTTACGTCAGCAAATGGACTAAAGATATTAGATTTAACTGATAAATCGACTGATCTTCCAGCGGTGACAAATGTTTTCTCTCAAGAAATTTTTAATGGTCTCTCAAAATCACAAGGTATCTTTGCAAAAAAAAAAAAATTCAATACACATTGGCTATCGTCAATAGTAAATTTTTGTCCATGACAAATCACATTGATCAAGGTCGTTTTTTATGCAGGCTGACGTCTTACAAAAAATATCTCATTTGCCTCACATACTTATTACTTGCGATTTGTTCTAATACCCCTTTAATTAATATATTGTTATTCGTTTAGTTAGATCTAACATTTCCTTGCTTTATAATATTTCAGTCACTAATACATAGCTAGAACCACTATATGGATCATGTCCATTTCCCTCGGTTTCATTGATTATAGAACTGATCATCTACAGATCATTCTTTCGCTTTTATTTTACAAACAATATCCTCTTTAATATTATCTCTGACATTAAAACACAATTTTATTAAACACATTTTTTTACCACTCTATGCATAAGAAAAATTAGGTATTTACTGTCTAGCCTAAATCCATCTAATCCTCTATATAGTGTTTAACGTTTTCAATGCTACAAATTGTTGTACCATACTAATTTTATGTGTTTCTATGTTGGAGACAATCAAATTAATGGAGAAGAAACAATTAAACATTGCAATGATATATGTCTTCATTTACTATTTCGATAAAATTTTCTTCAACGCAGAATCCTCAACAATTTCAATAATATATTTGTTATTTCAATATATTTTTTTAAACATATTTGTTTTACAACTGCACATATGAAGAAAAAATTTGATTATGCAAAAAATACGTTAACCAAGACTATTGACAGACAAACTTTGCTAATCACTTTTCTATCAAAATTTATTAAAAATGAGACCTATTGTTTTATCACTATACATCTAATCTATTATATTCATTTCGATAATTACTTTAAACTTAAATATTGTTTATTTTAATATAATTTTTCTACTTATTATACCTAATATTTTAAATTAATTACACAAAAATAAATCATCGTCTTGTACATCGCGCGAGGCTTTTTCTAGTATCAATAATATCAATGGAAAACACAAGACAACCACTGCTTCAAGAGTCAATTCCTTTGAACTCAAGTATCTGAGATATTCGTTCCGTATCGTAACCGATTTTGATTTTCTCTTAAAATCATGTATTTGGAAAACCGAAAAGAAATTCAAATTGAATTACCTAATATTGGGTGGAACAAATCAAATATAATTATTTGATATACCGTGACATATAATTTCAAATTGAATAAATAAATTTTATTATATATATCTAACTTTTTTTCTCTTGTAAATTTTCCAAATAAATACTTGGATTTTTAAAACTTTGTACATAATTAATTTATATAGATTTGTTAGATTGTTTACTTGCACCATCTTAATTTCTGTATAATGCTTCAGTATTATAATAATTTTTCCATTGTTTTAAATTTTAAGTTTTTTTGTTATAAACCAAATATTTGAACAAATATTCAAAACCCTAGATTTACGGTAAAATAATATCAATTATGAATAGCTAATGTGGAGAAAGCGTTGTAAGGTTTTGAGGTTGAATCTATGTAAACACTTTCTTGTTTGTTGACGTGTGGAAACACGAGTTATAATTTTTCTAGTTCACTTCACCGCAAGTATACGGATCGTGTAGTACTAGGGTCGATCTCTAGGGACTAAAGTGGCTAAACTAAGAACGAAACTAAACTAAGACGAAAGAAGATAGAATGGGATATGGTCCTAAATTTCCTAAAACTATCCTAATGGTGACAACGAAACTAGGTTAGAGATAAGACTAGATATGGTGAATACTACGGGTGTACGGGATATCGGAAATTGCATAGATGAACGACTAAGGATCATAGTTCTATAACCTATTCTTGACAACGGGAAATTCATGCTCTACGGTGAGGAGTGATTCTTCCGAGCCTAAACCTCCTAACCATGGATACATGCAACCCTACCTTCCAGCAGTGATTAACATATACCATGGCAGCATTATGACCGCAATCACTATCCCTAAGATGACCAACCGACCGGTCAGATTCTCATTAGTCAATCTTAATCTACAACTTAGCGAACCGGATTCGTTCCTTAACCTTCCAGCAAGGTTCGAGATCCTATGTTGTTGAGCGGTCAGCACTAACGTAAGAATGATATTGCTAAGCGTAAAACCGTAAATCAAGAATAAATTCATAAAACTAAGCATTAACGCGAAACATCGTTCATACATACAAATCCAATATCCCT
>CM071875.1:10426243-10444217 GCA_036759665.1 Gynandropsis gynandra
TTTCTTACTTTCCCGATTCTTCATGCATATCACAGATGTACTTTCCGTTTCTTACTTTACCGATTCTTCATGCATATCACATATTCAGTCATATCGATTTTATGTGAATCTTCCTTGTTTCTTACTTTCCAGATTTTCCATGCATATCACATATTCACTTTCTATGTTTCGTACTTTCCCGATTGTTCATGCATATCACAGATTCAATCATATCGAATTTTATGTGAATTTTTCATGCTTCTTACTTTCCACATTCTTCATGCATATCACATATTCATTTCCATATTTCTTATTTTCCCGATTCTTCATGCATATCACAGATTCAATCATATTAAATTTAATGTGAATTTTCCATATTTCTTACTTTCCCGATTCTTCATGCATATCACAGATTCACTTTCCATGTTTCTTACTTTCATGTTTTTCATACATATCACAGATATATTTTCCACGTTTTTTACTTTCCTGATTCTTCATGCATGTTGACGTGTGGAAACACGAGTTATAATTTTCCTAGTCCACTTCATCGCAAGTATACGGATCGTGTAGTACCAGGGTCGATCTCTAGGGACTAAAGTGGCTAAACTAAGAATGAAACTAAACTAAGACGAGAAGTGATAAGAGGGGATATGGTCCTAATTTACCTAAAGCTATCCTAATGGTGACAACGAAACTAGGTTAGAGATAAGACTAGATATGTTGAATACTACGGGTGTACGGGATACCGGGAATTGCATAGATGAACGACTAAGGATCATAGTTCTATAACCTATTCTTGACAACGGGAAATTCATGCTCTACGGTGAGGAGTGATTCTTCCGAGCCTAAACCTCCTAACCATGGATACAATGCAACCCTACCTTCTAGCAGTGATTAACATATACCATGGCAGCATTATGACCGCAATCACTATCCCTAAGATGACCAACCGACGGGTCAGATTCTCATTAGTCAATCTTAATATCTACAACTTAGCGAACCGGATTCGTTCCTTAACCTTCCAGCAAGGTTTGAGATCCTATGTTGTTGAGCGGTCAGCACTAACGTATGATTGATATTGCTAAGCGTAGAACCGTAAATCAAGAATAAATTCATAAAACTAAGCATTAACGCGAAACATCGTTCATACATACAAATCCGATATCCCTACCCGCAGTAGGGACTCTACTCACTCATGGAATAAACAGATGAAGAAGATAACAAAGTCCTATACATGATAAACCCTAAGGAATTCGATGCCTCGACCTTCCCTATTGTGTTACCGGTGTACGGATCGGTGCTTCTCTTCTTCTCCGATACCTCCTGAGCCTTCCCCGATGTTTTACTAGTCTTTTCTTGCCCTATTCGTCGCCCCCTTTCTCTAGATCTGTTCAGTTCTTTTTATCCGCTCTTTTGAAATTGAGATCTAGGTTGTTGCGAATTACGCGGCCCGCTCGGGCACAGGTGTTGCCCGGTCGGGTATAGGCTCGCCCGACCGTGTTGGTTCATGGTGCCCGATCGGGTAGACATAACCCGATCGCGTGGTTAAGCGGGCCCGAGTCGCGTAAACTCTCGGGGTAAGTTGGATGACTAATAACCGGGTGGAGTAATAGTGCTCGACCGGGCACCCTTGTGTCCTTGATACTTCTCTTTTCTGCTCGTTGCTCGGGTGTTCCTTTGGGTTCTAGAGCTCTGAGTAGATATGTCTTCTATTCATGTGGTTTTGATCAGAAATTCTTCATATTGAGCTCATTTAGGCCTTGTCGCCTAAAAACCTGAAAACCAACAAAACGGGTGTGTGAAGCTCGAAATCATATCGGATAAATAAGACTCAATGTAAGATACATGCGAAAATGGTGTAAAAACCTATCCTAATATTGATACACTTTCAGTGTTATCATTTGTCTATCAATCCAATATTTGCTTATTATTACAAAATCAATTGAGTTATTTTGTGAGTTTTGCAAAAGATCAGAAAATTTCTGAGTTAACAAGTTCATATAATTATATGGCTTTGAATCAATCAATTAAACTTGATATAACTAAGAATACAAGTTCTTCTCTCAAGAACTCATGAAAATAATGTAATTCTCCATAAAAAAACACCATAACCTTTTTTACAAGGTTCAAACGACACTAGAGTTAGTTAAATTCATCAACTAACTTCTGTACAAATTTACCTTTTTATCTTTATATAAATGATGCATTTTGATCATTCTCAGACCAATCTTGGTTTTCTTCAACTCCTTTATGGTTTAATCTCTAATTTTCCAATATCATCACAAATCTCCACATTTGGCAAGGTTAACTATGTTTGATCTAAGTGATGGATTGAAACTCACCTTGGATCCCGAAATAGGTTCATTGTCCTAGCAAGTTCCAAGCTTGATTAAATTTGGTGATTGAGACTGTCTTTGTGAAGATGTGAGCTGGATTTATATCAGTTGAAATCTTATTGATCTTAATCACCCATTGTTTCTTAATAATAGAACATAACATCAATGTGTTTGGTTCTTTCGTGATATACACGGTTTCTAGCAAAGAAAGTTGCACTTTATGAGTCACACTCAATATCAACACTTTTCGATCGGAACAAAGATCACCTATTAATACTTTCATATAAAATTCATTCATTCATTGCCTCTTTCAGCGCCATGTATTCAACTTATATGGTGGATAATGCTACGAAATGTTGGAGGTTTGATTTCAAACTTTGTGTATATGAGCACCCATTTCATTGCCTTCCAATGCGCCTTATCATGTGACTCATGAGTCACATGAGTCACACTTCATGAGTCACACTCAATATCAACACTTTCTCGATTGGAACAAAGATAACTTATTAATCCTTTCATATAAAATTCCTTCATTCATTGCCTCTTTCAATGTCATGTATTCAACTTATGTGGTGGATAATGCTACAACATGTTGGAAATTTGATTTTCAACTTTGTGTATCTAAGAACTCATTTCATTGCCTTCTAATGCGCCTTATCATGTGACTCATAAATGAGCTCACTAGATATACTACATATACTAAGTGTGGTTTTGAACTAATCATAACATACAGGACAACCTTACTACGCTGGAATAAGGAATCATTTCCGTCTCCAAATCTTATTAATCCTCTTATATGGTTATAAGTTTGAAATTAGCTGCAATTGGTGGTTGTAAAACTTTGAAATTTGACATATTCAATGCATTAATCACCCGTTTCAAATAGTCCTCTTATGGCAATTTGCGGATACCTCTGACCTTGTCTCTGGTTATGTCCATCCCAAAGATCTTCTATGTGCTCCTAAGATCCTTTATGTCAAATTTTGAGTTCAATATCTTTTTAAGTATATGTACTTCTTCCTTATCTTGACATGTCACCAAAATATCATCTACATACAGAATTAGATAAATTCCATAAAACTTTTCTACTCTTCTATAGTATACCCAAGCATCATGCTTGCTGCTCTAAAAAACTTGACCCATCATAAACTCGTCTAAATGTTTAGTATATTGTCAAGGAGATTGTTTTAACCCATATAATGAGATTTGAAGCTGGTACACTTTTGCTGTTGATATCTTCTTGATAAAACCTTCTCGTTATGACACGTGAATTGATTTTTCTAATTTCCAGCATAGAAATCCATATTGACATCAACCTTGCTGAATTCCATGTTAATTGTGACTACTAGTGAAAAGATAACTCAAATTGACACATGCTTAAGCATGTGAGAAAATATTATTTAACAATGCATCATTCAACCGCTATTTTTGTTTTTGCCTTTTTCTTTAGAAGGAAAAACATTTCGAATAGATACATCCATCTGAATTAAACCGGCCCACCTAGTATTTCTCTTCTCGTAAATTATCGGTAAATGTTATATAACATCGAAGAATGAAGGCGAAAATACCTTATCGAAAGAGCATAATGCCTCGACTATATTGTCTTTGAATGAATCTAAGTCGTTTCTTTTTCAATTTATTGAAAAAAAATATCTAAGAAGAATATGCTAATTTTGTATAATGCATCATGCAAAGTACGTGGTAATAACTCTACAAACGCAATTGGGATGAGTTGCTGCATGAAAATATGAAAATCGTGACTCTTCACGCCAATGACCTTGAAACAGTAATACCCACATATATGGTGATGTTGATGTATATCCATCAAGACATTTAACGTCTTCATTTAATCACCTCAACAATGTTGTTTTCGTAGGATCAGATAATTTAAATAGCGAGATTGACGCCTTTCCATCGCCTAACTCTAACTATAATTTTTGACATTTTGTCTTCAAAAATTGCTCTGATTGTATGTTTTCATTCGTTTTCACCATATGATGTTATCAAAAACATTTTTTCAATATGCATAATATCCAGATTATGGCGCAATAAGGAAATTCCCAAAAAATGTTACATTTGTACGAGTTATGCCATTCACCTTGAATTGCGGTTTTCGATGCCCACAGTCGCTTTCATATTCGACTGATTCTTTTAAATCTACCATCGTATTTAGTTTTTCGTATAGTATTTGCAAATCTTTTTGCATGCACATCACCTATTCTTTGTGTAGCACGTTCTCTCAAAAATGTTTCTTATCATTTCTGAATGTATGTCAACAAAAAAAAAAAATCTTTCATGACAATCAAAACAACACGGTTTCTGTCTATGTACAACATGAAATTAATCCATATACTCCATACAATACAGACATGTCAACATCTCATGCGTGCTCCATCGATAGAACATTTTATACGCAATAAAGTCACTAATTGTCTACAACGATACTATTTTCGAAGTAAAATTCTGCTTTGAAGTTACGTAGTATGCAATAATTCCTTTCTACAAATTTTTCAATTCATGAATCAAAGGTTGCAATAATATATCGAAACTTTTCTTCAGATGTTCTAGTCCTGGAATCAACAACCTCAGAAACATAACTTCTTTTTTCATACATATCTCACGAAGCAAATTTTACAATGAAAAAAAATCATAGGTCATAAAGAATTTGACTTCCAAATTATCCATATGGACTAATACCATCGTGTACACATAAAGATAAAAATTCACGGTTTTATATACAAACTCAAGAAATATCACGTTGAAATCCTTTCAGGTCTTAACATTCGATGAATGTTGCATTATCCCTTCACTTGTCGAGTGTTTTACGTGCAATCTCAATGATGCATCGGTTTTTTTTACTCAAATAATCTTTTCAACCCTTTTGTTAAATGAATGTAGAAAATATTTGTGTACGACAAATATGTATATGAAGATAATTTTTTTGGACGATATCTACTAACACCGTAAAATTTACATTCCAAAAAGTCTTTGTCTCCTCTCCAAAAAAATATACAATTATTTCTACAAACAAAAATTTTTTGAATGACGTTCTTAGATCCTTTAAAACATTTTTCGTTTCATAATATGTTTATAAAGCTTTATTTTTTTTCAATAAATACTTACACATTGTTTGGAAACATAAATCCATTCAATTTTTCACAACAACCTTCATTTTTTCCGCGACTCTGTAATCTATTTCGCCGCATGCAATAGGTTGAAAAATCATTGTGCCTCATTGTTTGACATCTATTCATGCGTTTGCTCAACAACTCCAAGAAATGTATCTGACATCGTTTCGACATATGGATTGATCAACATTGTTCCTATAAGATCCTCCTTCTTTGATTCCATTGCTTGTGATTCTTGCAAAGTTAAACCTCTAACTCCAATATCTTTATCGTGCAAGAACCAAACTTGATAATTCTCCATGAAACCGACCTTAAAAGGTGTTCGCAAAAAATTTTTGGACTTTGATACTTCATGTTTTTGCATCTTTTGTAAAGACATAGCATAGTCTCGCGTTTTTTATACAAATATTGCATCGACACAAAATTCATGAAATCGTGTAATAAATCTTGTACTTGCTCTACTACTAGAACTTTTTTCTATACATCAATTCTCTTGATCCATATATATTTCTATTTGAAAAGGATGACATCTTTTGAAAGCATGTTTATGGTTGAAAAATTGATGCTAGACAAATCAAGATCATTTTATTATGCTGCTATCAATGAATGCCATATAAAAATTACAATGACATCCATTGATACGAGAAACACGATTTTTAACAGCCTATCTATGGAATGTTCATCGGATTTCAACGGTTCGATATCCGTTGAATTTTTGTTGCTAAATTTCAACGGAAAAAATCAGATGTGAGTCCGTTGAAAATTAAATGGTAGTTTTTTAACGAAGATCCGACGCCTCAACAACGTTTATCCTTTGAAAGTTCCAACAGATTCTAACATATTTTTTACTATTGATAATTGTTGTAATCTATTGGCAAGTTTTTCGAAAGACGGATGTATTGAACCGTCTGTTGATATTAACTTGTTTTTTAGTGAAAGAATTCAGAAAAATGAAGAACCCCCGAGTGAACGAGTTCATGTCAATTAATGTGATTATTCTTTGTCTATAACTAAGATCTATGATCACTAGTCAATCTACTAAACTTTATATCTAACTGAGAGTACACATTCTTCTCCCAATACCTCATAAAAAACTTAATTCCCCACAAAGATCATAGTAGAAACTTTTCAAAATTGAAGCGAGTTAATTAAATTGATCAACTAACTTCTTTAAAATTGTATTTTTTACCTTTACTTAAATGATGCGTCTTGGTCTTTTCTCAAACCAAAATCGTCTTTCTTCAGTTTAACTTTTTGGTTTACTCTTTGATTTTTGTCTAGTTTGGCTTTAATCGAGATAATATCATCCATCACATATGTAAAAGATCAAACTATGAATTTTATGAAAAAAATATAGATTGCTGCTCCATGTCTACCCTTATTTTGAATCTAAATGACACATCTAAAACATAAAATGATCAAACATTGTGAGAAAATATTAAACATCTCAAAACATGAGCAATTTCTCACAGCTCTGCAACTAGGAGAGAAAAAGTACAAAGAACCCTTAACGTAAAAGGGACTTGTTCTTTTGGTCATAAGTCCTTCAAGTTGTAAAAGCTAGGTGTGTGGCGTTATGGTTAGCAATATTCTACTTCCTATTTAATTATAGCTCTACGACAATAAGTGCATTCCTCGCAAGGACTTGTTCTTTTGGTCATAAGTCCTTGTTCTTTTGAACCCGAATGTATTTCGGTCTGGGTTCTTCGGGTTACGATTCGGATTCGGGTTATTCGGGTTCTGAAGCAGTGAACCCATTATAACCCAAATTAAATTCGGGTATCCATGGGTTATTCGGGTTATCCGGGTTATTCGGGTTATTCGGGTTATCCGGGTTCGGGTTATTCAGGTTATTCGGGTTTTGTAAGGGTTTTTCGGGTAACATACAAAAAAATTTTAAAAAAATACATATCTAAGTTAGATTAACCTAACTCATAAAAATTAACTTCGCAAATACCAAAATAAAATGAATTCTAAAAACTCAAAAATAAAATGAATTCCCAAATCATCAAAATGAAAATAAATCCAAAAGCGCAACAATGATAAGAAATCCGGAATCGTCAAGTTCTTGTTGCGCAACAAAATGAAACCACATCCCATTCTCCTCCATTGTTTGTGTACGATAAGCTGAAAAAACAAAGATTAAAGTATAAATTCAACGTTATATAAAAAAGATAAAGCAAAATAACAACATACTTTGAGAAAGTGTATGTGTATCCTTGAATGAAATCACATCTCATTCTCCTCCATTATTTGTGTCCGATAAGCTGAAAATCAAAAATTAAATTATAAGTTCAATATTATATAAAACGATAAAATGAAATAAGAAGAACATACCTTGAGAAAGTGTATCCATGAACTCATTTTCCTCCATTATTTGTTGAAGACTCATAGTTTCATCAATACGAAATGATGATCGTAACCAATTTTGCGACAAAATCAATGCTTCAACCATATTAGGATTCAATGTGCTTCTATATTGGTCTAAGATATCGTGAACACCTTTTTGATATCCCAATCAATCAAGCATTTTTCAAGTTGGTTTGCAGTTGTTTCCCCTTTGTGGTTAGATACCGGACTAAAGCCAATAATCCTTCGATGCAATTGCCAATTAACATCAATAAAATGAGCAGTTACAACCATGTAACTCACAAATGTAATAGAAGTCCACAAATCAGTCGTAAAAGATACTCTTCCCCCATTCATCATACTTTTCAAAATAGCCTTTTCAGATGCATACAGTTGAAGCACATCTCTAGTGATAGACTTCCTCGAAGGGATAATATATTTAGGACACAAGACATTGCAAAGATATCTAAACCCAACATTTTCAACCGTAGAAAGTGGCATCTCATCCATAATGATCATCTTTACAGTTGCTCTTCTGCATGCTTCTTGACTAAAACTACGAGCAACAAGCATATGACTACCATCTTCTTGATTAACATTATCATCCACAGTTAACACCTTCTGAGTTTCACTTCCAAGTATGTTCTTATATGCTTTACAAATGCGAATATTCTTATTCATGCTACTAGTTCCATTCGATGTACTTCCACACTTCAACTTTATAGCACAATATTTGCATTTACTAATTTCACTAGATTCTCTTAAAAAATGTTCCCACACCTTTGATCGTTGAACATACTGTTTCTTAGGTTTTGGCGGCAACTCACTTTGTTCGATTTGTTCGGATTGAGAAGCCGCTGTCCTTTTATTTTGAGATTGAACTTCGCTCGCATCAAGTTCATCCGCAACTACCATATGCATATCCATCCATAAACAAACAAACACAATCGTTTTTTACTATCAATAACAAACACAATCCTCATTTATAAATTATTTGCCATCAAAAACGTAAAACGCAATATCGGAAAGAATGGAATAACAATGAATTTTGTCTCCTAAAATTCACAGACATGACACAACTCCATGACACAACGCAATATCGGAAAGAATGGAAGATTCATTTTCCCAGTTTAGAATTGACCTCAAGCAATCAAGTCAGTCGGTGAGGGATTGAGCAGATGGTGGAGGAGACTGCGTGCGGTGGGTAGAGTAACGGCGGTGAGGGATTGAGCAGATGGTCGAGGAGGCTGCCAGCAGGGGAAGGACGTCACGACACACGGCGTCGGCGGCGGGTGAGGAGGAGTAGTAGGCCGGCAGTGCGAGAAACAGACAGTCGGTCGGCGGTGGTGAGAGAAGACTACGTGCGGTGGGTAGAGTAGAGAGAGTAACCAGAGAGGAAAGGGAAAGCAGCGGGTAGTAGAGAGAGAGTAAGCAGGGAAAAAAGGGAAACCGATTCTTAGAAAAAAAACCTTAAAATTTAATTCGGGTTTCTTAGGTTCCTCGGGTTGAACCCGAACCCGGACCGGACCGACCCGAACCCGAACGGGTTCTAAAATCTGAACCCATATGGGTTTTTAGGGTAACCCGTTTGGTAAACGATCTGGGTTTTTCGAGTCGATCCGGGTCGGTTCGATCCGGGTAACCCGGATTGGCCACCCCTACTTTGAACCAAGTTGGACAAATGGAAACTATATGGATATTTTGTAATGACACGAGGACACCACCTTTATTAAACTCTCCAAACTTATAGGGAAATTCACAAATACAAAATTGTTCCAAAGTGAGAATTATACATGAATTATTGTTTCTTATTTTTATATAATAATCATCATGTTTTTTCATAATAATATACAATTAGACAATTACTTCCAAATTAATACAGAAGTGAATGCTACGCCGGGGTATACACATAATCCGTCATGTGATTGTTCATGGATTAGTTTGGAAGTAATAATCAAAGTCCTAATATCTTTTGTAAGTAATATGAAAATTAATGTATAAAAGTGGAGAAAGGATAGTTAATATACAATTTTAACACATTAGAAAAAAGTAATATGTTCTTATGAAAATTTTCCCAACATATACTAATACAACTATACATCATCTCATTGTGTATTAGCGAGGAAATAAATATTGGCCGGTGTAAAGTCAAGCAGTGTAGGTTCTTGTTATATTTCATGAACATTTGTAGATATCCTTTGTCGACTTTGAGTGAAATACAAAGAAACTTATTTGTTTACAATAATACCGGAAGAAGAAGAAGAATTAAAGTTCACAAGTACAAGACTTCATATCACATTTGAAACTATGGTGCAAAAAATGTAATATTAAATAGTCATGAGGTTATTTTGTAAATACCTCAAAGTTTAATATTAACAAAAGGAAACAAAAAAATAGTTTTCTGACGACAATTCATTATTCCCTATATCAAAACCCTAGCCCCCAAAACAGAGACGAATAAGAGAGAAAGAACTGATTCCTATTCGTAATCAGATTCACATCCAAAATTGAAAGCAAAGGCAAATATCGGTGTGGATACTTTAAAGGCTTTGTACGTTCGGAGCTTACATTCTACAATCGTCCGTATATGCCAAAACATGTAACTCTAAGAATCGTTCTTCCTGTTTTGTTGGAATCCCGCACGATCCCTATCTAAACTTAACTAGATATATATTCGGGTTGTCAAAAAAACGCTTCCGTTATCCGGCTAACAACCCAACAGTTGTATCAGAGTCTAATCGTCTATATTTAGGGATCAATTTTGGACGAACAAAATGAGATCAAAATCCGCCAAAAATCGCGATTAGGATTCAAGCTCGAGATTTCGACTCGATCGAGCGATAGTTTGGCTCGATCGAGCCAAAGCTCAAACATCGTGATGGATTGTCCCAAAAGGTGATCACTTGATTGAGCCATGAGATGACTCAATCGAGTCGATAGAGATGACCGTATGGTTCGATCATCTGACCGAATGGTGTTTTTGTCTAATCCCAAATAGTTGCGTTCTAATGATAAATTGTTTATCATTTATCTTTTCCTTCAAATTAGATGTATAATCAGTTCTTGTTTACATGGAAGAACTTGACAACCAGGAGGCATGTGGTTTAAGAATTAGATTAATGGGTCTATACATGAGATGTTTAGTGGGAGAAAACACTTAGTTTTTGTATACGCCTGGACTACTTGAGGGATATGAACTTAATTTTTTCTCCGACCATAAGATGAAAGGATGAACTCAACTATATCAATAGGAATGACCTGACAACTAGGTGACTATATGATGTAGAGCTGCATGCTTAGATTATGAGTTTTATGGTGATAGAATTTGTAATGAACCTACTTTATATGTCTGGAAAACATCTTTACAACCAAAGGGCTCAGACATATAGTAGTAGGCTAATGCTATTATGAAATTGGATTTCTGATGTTAATGTAACATTGATTAGCATGCATATCATCCCTTATTGTTTACATTTTCCTGTTTAATTATTAAAGATTTCTCGAATATGTATTCTTTGTCCCTGTGTTCCACTCTCAAGACTCATGAGAAGCTTCCAACCACGGGATGGGATGTTTGTTTTTGATCATAATGTTGTTGATCTCCCGACAGTTGACACACATCCTCCAAGTCTCGTCCTTCTTTGGTACACGTAGTATGGGGATAACGCATGTATTTAAACTTTCTCGGATGTAGACTTTATACATTAGCTCTTCGACTTGTCATTGTAACTCCTTTGTCTCCTCGGGGTTCATGCGGTATGCTGGTCGGTTTGGCTATGATGTTCTCGGGATGATATCGATTTGATGTTTGATGCCTCATATGGGTGGTAGTCCGACTGGTATCTCCACAAGAAACAAATTGCAAACCACACTAGCTTTGGCCTATCAAGACATCTTTGTAGAGCATTAGTAATACCAGACATTGATTACTGAAAGCCTTACAAAGCGCACTAGCTTTTATATAAACATTTGATTTCTTTTTATCCTCACGATTTTGCTTCAAGTGTTGTTAGTGTACTTGTGAAGGACTAAGAAGTGCTAGTGTTACCTTCCTTTTTTCCATGACGAAGGAATAGAAATTTTTCCTTCCGTCATGTGTTATCCCACGGTCGAATTTTCATGGCCATCCTAGTAGGATGTGTCCTACTTGCATTGATACGACATCACAAATTAATTCATCATGGTACTTACCTATGTTGAAGGGCACGATCACTTGAAAATCATGGTATTATTATCTCTCTACCTTCCTAGCAATTCATTCATTTAATCCCTTTAGAAATAGAGCATTCACAGTTTTTTAATCTTCGTCAATTTCTAGCCTAATGCTTAAATTCATCGAATTATTCTTGTTTTAGTTCAGTTCCTTGGTTTAACTTTCGATATCTTCGTTGCAATTCACGCTGGAAGGGGGGGGGGGGGGTGATGCGTTATCAAAATTAAACAAATAACCTAAACTACCCGCAAGTGCACGACACGTGTGTAGTACTTCAAGTGTCGATCCCACAGGGACTACGCAACACAACCTAAACTCAAACTACGAATCAAACTTGCTAACGAACGAAATATGGTTTTAACAATGAAATACAAAAAAAACAAATAAACAAACTAGTTCTTAAGAATGAGACAAACGTTCCAGGAAACCGGTTTCACCACAAGACTACCGAAACCAACAATCAACCTATCTATCATGCAATCCCAGTCAAGTTATCTAAGGCAGACGATCCTAATATGATATCTACCCTCTCTCAAGGCATAGACACATGATCTAGTAAAGTTACCCCCTACTTTCGTGGCTGACACCTTGAACTAAACCCATACGACCTATGATTCATCCATTTTACCCTCAACCGCTGCTACCCTACTTTCGTGGCCTAACCTCGGTTGTTCTAAACCTGATCTTCTAGGACTAGAATTCTCCTTTTGGTCCTTATCCTAATCCCTAACACATGCATCTACGTGGCCAACGCAAATACAAGTAAATTAAGCACTCAGATAAAGAATAGATAAACGAAAATGGGAAGATGCATTCAAAGATAAATCAAACGTGGTTTCGGGATAGCCATGGGCTAATCCCTTCTCCTAGAACAAACAAACTACTCGCTCATGCGTCTGTAAACAATCATAAACAAAATAGAAGGTCTAAGGAACATGAAAACCAAACTAAATCGAAGTCTTGGGTTGATCTCTAATGCTCCTTGCACGTCTCCTACGCAAGAATCTCCTCCTTCTCTCTCTACTCTCTCTCCTCGATTAAGAATTGAAAACTGACTGCATGAGCTCGACCTCTCCCTACTCTCTTCTTCTTTCCTTCCTCTTTTCTTTCCTTTTCTCCATGTTTTCCTTCCGGCCGTTCAGTTCTTCCTTTTGTTGCAACAGCCACCGATTGTTGTCTTTTCATGAGTTTCCATTCTTGAATAAGTTAGGCAACATTTCCATTACTTTCTCCAGCAAAATATCATTTATTCCTCTTCTCTAAAGTCGTTTTCCTTATTGTATAAGTCCCCAACAAACTCCTATTCGTTTTAAGACAAATTAACTTATTTGGAGTTACAGATGACGGACGCGACCCGCACGGGCTTGGTGTGTGACCCGCTCGAGTACGGTGCGTATGATCGCACGGGATCGCGATGGAAAACAAGGTGCCCCGGTCGAGCTATGGTGTGCCCCGGTCGGGCTGGTCTGTGCCCCGGTCGGGCTGTGTAGTTGCCCGCTCGGGCTGAGGCCCCGGGCTTGTTGATTCTTTCCCGACTCGTGCTCAATTTGCTGGAAAAAATCGCCAAAATAAATGCCCGCTCGGGCTAAGGAGTTACCCGCGCGGGTAGTGGCTATTCCTTACCGATTCTCATCCCATTTGTTCCGTAATGATCCTCGATGTTGGTACTTTGTCTCGTGCATGTCCTTTAGCTCCAAAATTAACTGAATATACATTAAAACCTGTAAGAACATGAAAACACGAAAACGAGTAAAACAAATACAAATTCATACGTAAACATCGCATCTATATCGTAAACATCTCTAAAATCGTGCAAGAAATACGTATGGAAACGATACGATCCGGGGGGGGTATACGTGAATGATTCGAATTATTATTCAAATGAAGCCTAAAACGGCTATATGTACAAGAGGTAACCTAATTAGAGAGTTAACCTAATTAGAGAGTACAGAAATTACAATTATATCCCTATTACAATAATGTCCCTTTATATGCCCCCGTAAGATGAATCACCCGAGGTGATTCCAATCTTGGAACATAAATCGTGAAACTGTAACCGCGGAAGAGGTTTGGTGAGGATGTCTGCGAGTTGACCTTTGGAGTTCACATGAGATACACGGAGGTTACCAGCTTCAATTTGTCCACGGACGAAGAAATAATCAAGTGCTAGGTGCTTCATACGGGAGTGAAAAACCGGATTAGCGCTGAGATAAGTAGCTCCAATGTTATCACAGTAAATAATTGGAGCCGATGTGAGGGTAATACCAAGTTCCGTGAGGAGATTGCCTAGCCAACAAATTTTGACCGAGGTGTTTGCTACGGACCGATATTCCGCCTCGGTGGATGATCGTGAGTGGCCGGTTTGTTTCTTGGACGACCACGATATCGGATGCTTGCCAAGATAAACAATGTATGCTCTCATGGATTTGAAGTCAGATGAGTCTCCAGCCCAATCCACATCGCTGAAAGCATGAAGAGACAAAGTGTTTTGAGCTGCAAGAAAGATACCTTGTGCACGAGAGCCAACAAGATAGCGAAGCACACGTGTGGCGCATAGCCAATGCGCATCCGTTGGTTGATGCATGAACTGCGACAACTTGTTGACAGCATAGCTTACGTCTGGACGCGTGAGAGAAAGGTACTGAAGGCTCCCAATTACTTGTCGGAATTCCGTTGGGTCAGGAAGAGGTGAACCCGAGGAGATGGTGAGCCGTGAGGTCAATGGCAGTGGTGTCGAGACGGATTTTGCATCATTCATCTTTGTCCTAATGAGGAGATCCGTGATATATTTCTACTGCGACAAGTGTAGACCATGTGGTGTTCTTGTGGCTTCAATTCCCAGAAAGAAGGTAAGGGCACCGAGATCTTTAATTGAGAATCGAGATGCCAACAAGGTAATGGAGGTCTGAAGTTGAGAGGAGGAACAACCCGTGATGATCATATCATCAACATAGACAAGAACATACAGCTTGGCGGTTGGCGTGTGAAGAACAAAGAGTGAAGCATCCGCTAAGGAATTCTTGAAGCCACAGCCAAGTAAAAAATTCCATAATTCAGAGTACCATGCACGAGGTGCCTGCTTGAGCCCATAAATAGCTTTACGAAGCTTGCAGATATGGAGGGGGTGATCCTTGTCAATAAATCCAGGCGGTTGCGCCATGTATACATCTTCGGTGAGTTTGCCTTGTAAGAAGGCATTATTGACATCAAGCTGGTTGATGTGCCATCCGTTGGAGACCGCAAGGCTAAGCACGGTACGGATTGTTGCGGGCTTAACCACTGGGCTGAAAGTCTCGTGAAAATCTACTCCCAATCGTTGAGGAAAGCCTTTTGCAACCAAGCGAGCTTTGTAGCGATCGATGGAACCATCAGGATTCTGTTTGATACGGAAGACCCATTTGCAGCCAACAATATTGCTGGCAGTTTGAGGAGGTACTAGTTCCCAAGTCTCGTTTTGAAGTAGGGCATTGAATTCATCACTCATAGCTTGTCTCCATTTGGTGTTACGGAGAGCTTGTGTTGTTGTTGTCGGTTCTGTCGTCAATAGGACCTATACACGCATGAGCAAACGTAGGATTAGATCTAGTGGCGTTCGCCTTGCCTGCGGGTGACCATAGGATGAACATTTTGAGCAGCTGGTGCTGGCGGGGTAGGAGAACAGGGCGCGTCCGAATCCGGAAGAGGAGCAGTCGAAGGAGAGGAGTCCTCGGTTTGGTTGTTGTCCGTGTCACTCTCAACATTGATCAGGGAAGAATCTAGTCGTGGGGGCATCGGCGTAGGAGATGGAGTGTGTGAGAAGGTAAGTGGTTGGATGGGTGATAGGGAAGGACTATTGGAGGATGATGGGGGAGTGGGGATTTCAGGATGGGTGACATATTTAGAGAGGTTAGCAAAGGGAAACACGGATTCATGGAAGACAACATGACGAGAGACAAAGACATGGAGCTTGGACAGGTCTTGACATAGGTATGCACTTTGAGTGTTGGAGTAGCCAAGAAAGACACAAGGAGCGGATCTAGGGTCTAGTTTGTGAGAAGCATAAGGACGTAGCCAGGGATAACACAAACAGCCAAAGATTTTAAGTTTATGTAGATTTGGTGGTGTTTGGAAGAGAGTTTCTTAGGGTGAGGCATAGGAAAGGAGAGGGGTTGGCATTCGGTTTATGAGATATATCGCGGCCGTGAAGGCATAGGACCAATAGGGTAGCGGTAAGGAGGCATGCATAAGGAGATTAGCCGGTTTCGACAATATGACGATGTCGGCGTTCAGATATTCCATTATGCTCGGGGGTGTATGGAGGGGTCGTGTAGTGTGATATTCCGTTGGCCGAAAGGAAAGAGGCAAGCGCTATGTATTCTCCACCATTATCGGTGTAGAGGTTGACGATTTTAGTGTTAAACTTGGTTTCAACAAGGGATTTGAAAGCAATGAAGGTTGCTCAAACTTGTGATTTTTGTTTGAGCGGATAAAGCCAAGAGTAACGTGTAAAATGATCCACAAAGAGAACATAATACTTGAAACCATCCGTTGAAATAATAGGAGATGTCCATAAATAAGAGAAAATAAATTCAAGTGGACAAGAAGAGACAATAGACGACTCATGAAAAGGGAGTTTGTGACTCTTATTAATAAGACAATAATTGCATGGAGAAACTAAAGAATCTCGAACCAACGGAATTTGAAACTTGGATAAGGCGTGTTTGAGGATGGGTAGTGATGGATGTCCTAGACGTGAATGCCAAGTGGATACGGTGGGCTTAAGGCTGAAGAAGGCAACGGTTGGTGAGGAAGTGGTAGTGGAGGACGACCACATGTAAACTCCATCTTTAGTGTTTCCTTGAAGAACCGACGCCCCCGTGATTAGATCCTTCACCTGAAACATATGAGGAAAGAATTCCACGGAAACACCATTAGACTTGCATAAACGTTGAACGGAGACCAAGCTTTTGTGCATGGAGGGAATACAAAGTACACTATCAAGCGTAAGGGAACGAGTTGGTAAAGAGAGTGAGAAGGAACCCGTATGAGTGATGGGTTGTCCTGAGCCATCGGCTATAGTGACTTCCTCTCCTCCTTGATATTGGCTGTGAAGCGACAAGTTCTGCAAGTCGGATGTAATGTGATGCGAGGCAGCACTATCAAGAACCCAACTCGAGGTATCATAGGTCTAGCAACATGAGCAGCGGGCGGCCAGGGACGTTGAGGTGGTGTCCACCTATTCTGGATCGGATCCGAGGATGAGCTCATGGATATGAGTCGGAATTGACTGCAGAATTTCGCACTGTGTCCTTGAATTCCACGAGCTTGACATCGGCCTCTGTAACCTCCCGTGGAACCCTTGTTGTTGTTGCGATTCCAATGAGGAGTAGGTGCTTGTGATCCAGCATTTTGGTTGGAGTTTTTGGGTCTGGCAGCGGCAAGATGAGCCGTGACGGGTAAGGCGGTGGCTGGCGGAGGAAGATCCAAAGCAAGTTTCGCCTCATGACTGATGAGTTTTTCATGTAACTCTTCGATTGAGATTGCTGTGTCTTTTGCGTTGATCACGTCAGCCACGGTTTTGTATTCCTCCGGCAGTCCATCAAGGATGGCTTCAAGGACATCCTCATGATCCATTGGTTTCCCAAGGAGTGAGAGTTCGTCCGTTTTGGTGGTGATGAAACGAAGATATTCTTCAACCGATTGAGATCCTTTGATACAACGTTTAATTTGATCTCGTAGTTGTTTGACATGACCACAAGAGGCTTTGCCATAGATTTTGGCTAGGGTACGCCATGCTTCTCGGACAGAAGTGGCTCGAGCGATGACCGGTTGAAGCGGAAGGGAGAGCACGCCCAACATGGAGCTAAAGAGCAGTCTGTCCTGGTGTTTCCACGGCTGAAGGCCGGGATTGAATTGATGAATTCCATCGATTTGGATCGTGGCTGGTGGCACAACGGAGTAGTCGGTGATGAAGCACTCGAGATTGTATC
>CM071875.1:10444443-10459901 GCA_036759665.1 Gynandropsis gynandra
GCGGGCGGTTGAGGCAACGAAGCAGCGGCTGGAACCGAAAGGGGTGAGGCGGCTGCGGGCTTGTGAGGCGACGAAGCAGCGCTGGCACCAAAGGGGTGAGGCGGCTGGGTTTGCCGGAAAAGAAAGGGTGAGGCGGCTAGGGTTACGTCATGAGACGATTTCCTTAACTCTGATACCATATAAGTGAATGATTCGAATTATTATTCAAATGAAGCCTAAAACGACTATATGTAAAAGAGGTAACCTAAATTAGAGAGTTAACCTAATTAGAGGGTACATAAATTACAATTATGTCCCTATTACAATAATGTCCCTTTATAGGGGGTATGTACCTTTGACGCACGAGGGCTTTCATTTCTTTCCATGTTGAGACATGTTCGAGTTTTGTATGTCATCGAGTGCTTACCTCTCGATCCCACCAAGTGAGTGCATTATTCGTGAGTTGAGCCATGGCATAAAGTATGATTTTGCTTTCCGTATACATGTAGCACTAAAAAATATTGTCTATCCGCCTCTCCTAATAGAGATAGTCTATGGGGTCAACACGTCAAGCAAAATTAGGTGGTTTTAATTTTAAAATATTACCGTCATATTCATGTCATTGTCTTCGAGGTGGCTCTTCGTCAGAATCATCATCCTCGCGAATGATGTGGCTTCGCTTTGGTCATCTTGGAAACTCTTTGTCATCCTCCTCAAGATCATGTCATCGTTGTGCTTGACGTTCTCGTCGTCTAAATTGAGGATCTGGTTGTTCTACTTCTTCCAAACCATTTTCATGAATTGATGGTGTGTCATATATGGGTTGCCTCTGTTCGTCTTCAAGGTGATTCATTCTTGACTCCATTTGCTGGAGCATTTGCATGATCCCATCGAGTTGGTTGTTGCGTGTAGAATTCTCTCCTTTTTCGACCATCTTTTTCTAGTTTTTCATGACAATAAATAAAACAAAGAAATTATTAGTACAATAAAAAGAATTTAAATGAATAGAAGCGTACCTTTGGTCCTTCAAACGGGCTCTGATACCAAAATGATACACGGCTTGGGGTGGGAACTTGGGACGTGTACGGAGAATCCATTAACCTCGATTGCTCAAGTAGGATTCGTGGTGGAAAGGTTGATTTCTTGGCTGGGATAAAGGTACTCTTCAAGAAGTCATCCGTTGACGGTAGATGATGGTGGAGGATCTCTTGACTAGCCTAAGGGCTCTCTTCAAGATTCATCCGAAAAAGGTGGAGGATGGAGGTTGATGGTTGAATTCGAGATATTTGGGTTGGAGTGATGGACACCACAAGAGGCGAGAAAGCCTCTTGATACAGTCGGATAATGACTTCAATTATTCCCGGAACAAGTAAAAGTCAGCGTGTTCTTGATACCGTTCAAGAAAACGAAAAAGATTTTATTACTTAAAATTTTCAATGTATTTTATAAATGAAATGGAGTCCATTATATAAGAGATGCTCCATGTTACAATAAGAAAAATGTGTAAATGCTGGATAACGGATTAATCTACTAGCCTTTAGGAAGATTTTATGGCGGTTAGGAATCTTTAGAAGAGAAAAGAAGATGATCTGGTTAGATAATATTTGATTGGAATATTTCCTAGCCATTGAAGAGGATTTGTTTGCTATTGAAAAGGATAAGGAAAGATTTTTATCTTCCGTCTTTCCTTATCCGTATTGCCTGAACCCGGCAGTCCTTAGGTGGACGATTTAGGTCTGCTTCAATGTAGAAGACCGGCGTGACATTTGTTTGGGTTGGGCTTGAATCCTCTTTCTGATTAAGAGTCTCCCATGCCTCCATCACACTCCGCTGCCTTGTTAGGCAAGCTTCTTGCTCGTCCACGTGTGAGTTGGCGTGGGAAGATTCAGTCCGCTTGTTTTCTTGCGATAGCTCCGCGTTCGTGTGACCCTCCTTTGGTTCTGCTTCAAGCCCGATGTCCCCATCATGACTGTGGGCCAATCCTCTTATGAGAAAAGAAAGGGAAAGAAAAGGCCTAAAAGCAAGCAAAGTGTGCCTAAGGCTAGTGTGACCAAGGCCAGGGGCAATGCTAGCAAGGCCAACTAGTCAGATGTTGAGTACTTCTTTTGCAAGAAGAAGGGTCATTGGAAGAGGAGCTGCAAGGAATACCTTGTGTCCCTTGGTGATAAGAAACGAGGTAAGACTTCTGTGGAAAATGTTTTCATGATCTCTTTAACTACTATTGATACATATAAATGGGTTTTAGATATTAGTAGCAGCTTTAACATCTGCAATATGTTGCAGGGGCTAAGGATAGTAGAAGCTTCAAGAGAGGAGAATTCAGTCTGAAGGATGGAAATGGCGCAAGTGTTGTTGTTGTAGCCATAAAATCAATTTCTCTTTCTATGCCTACGAGCAAGACCATATTGTTAAAAACTGTTATTATGTTCAAAAATTTGTTTCGAACATAATTTCCATTTCTATGTTAGACAAACATGGTTTTAAGACAGTTTTCCATGACCACATTTGCTCTATTTATCATGGCGATAGTTTATGTGTGACTGGTTATCTTCAACAGGGTATATATGTCTTACCTCATGTGAATGTTCAATCTATTAAAATGCATGTTTCTGGTCATAAGAGAAAGTTAGATGATCGTCTAAACCAAACTTTCGTTTGGCATTGTAGACTTGTTCATATCAATGATAAGAGAATCAAGAGGTTACATAAAGATGGCCTTCTGCGACATTATGATTATGAATCATATGCAAGTTCTGAGTCTTATATGATGGGTAAAATGACCAAATATCCGTTTACTGGAACCGGAGATAGAGTTATAGAACTTCTAGGACTCGTACATACTCATGTATGTGGACCTATGAAAGTTCAAGCTAAGGGTGAATATTCGTATTTCATCACTTTCATTTACGATATAATCGAGATATAGGTTTATGTATCTTATGAAACACAAATCCGAATCTTTTAAAATGTTCAAGTGATTCCACAGTGAAGTGAAGAAACAAATTGGAAAGAGTATCAAAGTTTTGAGGTCTAATCGGGGTGGAGACATAGAAAATGAACCTATATAACTCTACCTACTATGACTATGAGATATAGAAAATGACGTGAAAACAATTTGTTTCAGTGCCTACTATGACTATGAGATATAGAAAATGACGTGAAAACAATTTTCCATAATTGAGAAATCTAGGAAGAAGTTTATATAACTCTACCTATGTGACATGGTGTGCAAGCTTCCAAGGTCCATCTATAGACTTAAACAAGCTTCTCGGAGCTAGAACATTCGCTTTAACAAAGCAGTTGAAGAGTTCAACTTTCTTAGATACAAAGAAGAACCTTGTTTGTACAAAAAAGAGGTTAGTGGGAGCACGATTGTCTTCCTTGTGCTATATGTAGATGAAATATTACTTATGGAGAATGACATACCGACCTTGCAAAAGAAAATGTCATGGTTGTCTGATCAGTTCTCCATTAAGAATTTAGGAGATAAGACATATATTCTAGGAATAAAGATCTATAAGACTCAATGTAGACAATAATATCAATAATATTTGACCTTTGTGATCTGTCGACCCAATAACATGGCAATCCATCCGACTCATGCGACCCAATATGACTCCTGGACGACCCTTAATTGGCATAAATTAGAATGTTTTAAATGTCTTATTTTGCATAGTTTGTTTTTTCCATTTCGTCCTTCTAAATCGCTAAATTCGTCGAGTTCCCGCAGAACTTTTCACCAACATTTGAAAAAACATAACAGTGTCATCAAAGTTCATAAAAACTTTTCCCTTCCGTCGCTTCGATGTCAGAGTCCTATCTTTTTGAATTCCAACCTTTCCCTTTTTTTGAATAACGACACACTCTCTCTCTACCTCTCATAATCTCCCATTTTCATCTCTGGCTAAAACAAAATCTTTGAAAAATTATCTATCGAAAATGCCAAATTTCCCTCATTTCGTCCAAGTCATTTTTCCGAGCTACTAGAGTACCTTATAATCGCCTTCATTTGTTGCATGAAGAATGTAGAGATATGTTTTTTTTTCTTTTTTGTTTTAGGACATTCCAAGGAAGTTCCTCGATGAGCATATTGAAGGGAAAACGAGGAACAACAACATGACAATGCTTAGATCGGAAGTTTCCTACAAAACATGGGAAGTCAAGTTGGATAGCTCCAGATTCACTGATAAATTGAAAGATTTCTCTAAGGATAAAGATTTTTGACGTGGTTAATCTCAAGTAATAATTATCTAAACTAATGCTTCTGCAAGAATACAGATCGTATAGTACCAGGGTCGAACACGAGGAATCGATGCAACTCTAAAGCTAGTAAACTAATGAATAGGACATGTAAATTCAATAAGTGATTGGAATGCGAATAAAGATAAACTAACTAACTAACGAATTTGACTCAATGAATTAAACACCAAAGGTTTCGAGAGATGCACGATGATGCAACGAAGTTCTAACATGATCATGGTCTTAGATATTATCACGAGTTTAAGGAATTCAAGCTCTAATATAGGAACTAACTGGCGTAGACTTGTCCACTACCTAGCGAGCGTACTACCAATCTTTCGATTGCGTAATCTCACCCACTAGACGCATTAAGACTGCTATCCTAATCCCTAGATTCAATCGATCGTTCTGGCATAGATTCTAAACCGATTAAATCCTAAATCATGTCTAAGTTCCAAAGTCTAATCCCATGGCGTAGATTCATTAGACTTCTATAATCATTCATTCGAGTGGCGTACAAGAACGAAAGCATTAAAAACAACCAATCAATCCGAAAAGATCAAATACCAAAATCATTCATTCAAGTGGCATACAAGAACGGAAGAATTAAGAACCACCAAGCATTAATAACAAGACTTCGTTTTATATCGACAAAGCCCTCTAACCTATGGCTATGGACCTACTCGGACATGAACAAAGAATACAAAATGCAAAACATAACAATATTCAACATGGATAAAGAACGAGAGTCCTCCCTATTCTATTACCGACGTCTTTAATAGATCCTCTGTGATCCGGCTTCGTCGCTTTGTCCTTTGCCCTCGTGTTGCAGAGAGCTGATTAAAGTTCGAAATTTTTCGTACTAGATATCCGTCCATCTAATCCTAACAAAACTAACGTAGAAGCAAAAATAAAACGAAGAACTCAACATATAAATTCTAATCATAGTCATGACATTCGAAGAGTACCCCCAGACTTGAACAGAACACCGTCCCGGTGTCCAAAACCTTAGAGAAGGACTAACATGCAAAAACTCGGGAAAAAATAAGATAGATAGGAACGTGTGCACGTGATGCGTGCTTGCTGTCCCGAGTTGATGCAGCTGTGCATACGCGTCTTTCATTATGTTGTGGATGATGTCGAAGTGGAAACCTGTAACAAAAGTCACACAATCTGAAGGAGATAGTACGATACATCAAGATTCTTGGTAAGGAGCATGCTTGTGAAAAGAATAAGAGTCGAATTCTGAAAAAATTAAAAAGAAATAACTAAAAGGATATGGGACTCGGGTTGCCTCCCAGGAAGCGCTTATTTACGGTTACGAGCCTGACCAAAACGTGTTACTCATTAGGTGGACGTCCTCGACATCGTCGTGTACGTAACATCTCGCGTGCATAGTGTGCTTGATAGGGTGTAGCACGAGGATCAGTTGGATTCCTTGCACGATCAGTCATGTCCTCCCTAAGCTCGGTCATGTTGTTCCCTATGTTGGGAGCTAGATCGTGCTGTCCAAAGAGTTTGGTTGAGCTATCCATAAGTTCGGTTATGCACTCCATGAAACCGGTCAGGCGTTCGTCTTTCGTTTCCTTCAACGGTTCCGGAATTTGATGGTGCGTGAACCCTTGTGGTGAAGGCTTCATCTAACCTTGGATGCCTTAGCAATGCCCTAATTAGGTGCTGGACGTTTGGCGTGGCTGTTAGGCCTCTCAGAAGTGGTTGAACTCGCGTTGCATTCTGCTTGATACGCGCTAGAATCTGCCTTGGATGCGCAGAGGTTTGCGCACTGATTTAGAACGTTTTCTTGACCTGAATTGATGTTCACTCGAGCTGTGCTTATGTGATTGTGAGTGTAGCACTCCTCTTGATAAGGAATGTCCGAAATTTCAAGTTTTGCTTGGGTTACCAACTGTTGTGCTCGGATCGCACATAAATCTACTCGGACTGTGTCTAGCTCGGTATTCGGGATCTCATTCGTCTTTTCTTTGTCCAGCAGCTTAGTATAGTATCTTGCGTGGTTTGGGTCTTAATAAAATTCTTTTTAGCTCCTAAAAGAGCCATCTCAAGGGAATCCATATTCCCGAATGCTTCAAAGACTTCTTCGGCTCGTTTCTCTAGGACGTCGATGTGGAATACCGAATCCACCATACAAGGCTGCTTGAGTGTGTCGTTCAGATTGAACTCCACTTCTTCATCTCCGAATTTAAGCGTGAGTCTACCTTCAGCACAATGTATGATTGTCTTTGCCATATTGAGAAACGGCCTACCAAGAATAATCAGAATTTTCTTGTCCTCCTCCATATCCAAGACAACGAAATCGACCGAGAGAAAGAACTTCCCAAATTGTAGTGGCACGTCTTCCAGCATTCCCTCGCGTATTCGAACACTTCGATCAGCCATGGTGTGCGCCATTCGTTTAGGTCTAAGATCCAAACTGTCCCTAAGATCCAATTCTTCATATAACGGCAATGGTAGCACGTTCACGCTTGCTCCGGCATCAATTAGTGCATGGTTAATTATATAATCACCTATTTTACAAAGGATCACGAATGTACCTGAATCATGCATCTTCTTGGGTAGGTTTGGCTGCAGCATCGATTAGTCACCATGATGGTTTCCATCTCCACGTCTCGTTTGTTCGCAAGCACCTCTTTCAAGAACTTAGCGTATGAAGGCATCTTCTTTGACGCTTCGTGGAATGGAATGATAATATGCATCTTCTTCAATATCTCGACAAACTTGACGAATTGAGCATCCTCGTTCTTTTTGCATTGACGTTGGGGAAACGGCAAAGGAGGCGGTCTTGGATCGGGTTTTACGTATTTCGGCTCTTCCTCCTCTTCGGGTTTATTTATGTGTTCTTCAATGTTACTGCCCTTTTCTATTGATGTACTAGACATTTCATCGTTTTCAAATTTCGAGGGAGTGGCCTGATCCATCAGTTTCTTGTGTTGACGTTGTGGAAACGACAAAGGAGGCGATCTTGGTTCGGGTTTTATGTATTTTGGCTCTTCTTCCTCCTCGGTTTTGTTCTTATGCTCTTCATCGTTGCTGCCAGTTTCCACTATTGTATGAGGTGCTTCACTCCTTTCAAACATCAAAGGAGTGGGCTGATCCAACGTCTTACCACTTCATAGAGAATGACATTGACGTGCTCACGGGGATTCGCCTTTGGCCTTCCCGATATAACTGCTTGTGGACGTGCTGCCTCTTGTGCAAGTTGTGCAGCTTGCGTATCCACGTGTCTAAGGTGAGTTTGAAAGCTCTCTAGCTGCTTCTTGGTGTTCTCTTGATTCGCTTTCACTTCCATCACAAAATTATTCTGACTTTGTTGCACTTCCATCAACAAGTTGCTTTGATTTTCTTGGAATTGGAGGAGACGAGTGAACATAATGTTGATGTCAGGGGCTACTTCGGATTGGTTTGGTTGTGACTGAGGCGCACATTATTGATAGTTCTGAGTTTGGGGCTGCATTCTTGGCTGAAAATTTTGATTTCATTGCAGCTCCGTCGGTTGAAAATTCCCCAATAGTTGTTGCATATTAAAGGCACCGTCGGAGTTCTTGTAGGAGAGGTTAGGGTGATTCCTCCATCCGGGATTGTATGTGTTTCCCAAAGGTTGGTTGTAGATTACATAATTCACTTCCTCGTACCCTTGAACCCCTTGTTCCTCTGATTGCTCTGAATAATGAGGACGACGCGACTCAGATAGGAGATTGTAGATCCCTGCGACTTGGTCTTTTACTTCGGCTAAATTGACGTATAAAGCATGCGTCTCGTTCAAGTTATCCACCTTTGCTGGAGCGTTGCGATTATATTCTCCAGTGGCATTGCATACGATCGATTAGATCCTCGATCTGTGGGAACGTGAGGCTTTTTTTAGAACCTCGAGCTGTGGCTATGATCAGAATTCTCGTGTTGTCCATGAGTCCTTGCAGAAAGGTGTGTATAAGATAGCTCTGATCCATGCCGTGATGTGGGCAAAGGCGTTGGTAGCCTTTGAAACGTTCCTACACTTCGTATAAACTCTCAGCTGCTCCTTGGATAAATGTGTTAATTTGATTTTTGGCGAGCTGAGCTTTACTGTGAGGGAAGAACCGCGTCATGAATTTTTCCTCTAGTTTTCCCTACGATTGTATAGAGTTTGCCGGTTGAAAATACAACTAATCTTGCGCTTTATCCTTCACTGAGAATGGGAAGGCATCGAGCATGACTTCCTTATCCGTGACTCCTTCTACGGTTCTGATGGTTTGGCAAAGCATCTTAAAATCGGTATGCTAATTTGGATCCTCGGTGGGTCTCCCTCTGAATGTTGTGTTAATGAGCATTTGGATGGATGCTGGTTGTAATTCAACATGGGCATCCCTTCTAACGCTGCAAGACAAGAGTTGCGTATGCCTAGGAGCCATGTATATTCTATAGGTTAACGCGGCTGGAATTTATGCCGCATTTAGGATGCGACATTCTGCCTTGTTCTTCTTTGATCTCGCGCGATAAATTACCTCACACAATAGAAACACAATAAACGGTTAGGCTCCGAGAGGTAATATGATTTGACTCAAGAAGAAAAAAGAAAATGAAACAAAAACACAAAAAACGAATAAGACTCCGGAAAGGACTATGTCCTAATCCAAAAGAATCCTAACTCTAAAGCCGTAATCAAATCTCCGGAAACGGCGCCAAAAACTTGATGTGGTTAATCTCAAATAATAATTACCTAGACTAACGCTTCCATAAGAATACAGATCGTATAGTACCAGGGTCGAATACGAGGAATTGATGCAACTCTAACGCTAGTAAACTAATGAATAGGACGTGTAAATTTAATAAGTGATTGGAATGAGAATAAAGATAAATTAACTAACTAACGGATTTAACTCAATGAATTAAACACCAGGGGTTTTGAGAGATGCACGATGATGCAACGAAGTTCTAACATGATCATGGTCTTAGATATTATCACGAGTTAAGGGAATTCAAGCTCTAATATAGGAACTGACTAGCGTAGAGTTGTCCACTACCTAGCTTGCGTACTACCAATCTTTCAATTGCGTAATCTCACCCACTAGACGTACTAAGACTGCTATCCTATTTCCTAGATTCATTCGATTGACCTGGCATAGATTCTAAATCGATTAAATCCTAAATCATGGCTAAGTTCCAAATAGGGGTGGGCGTTTCGGGTTTTGGGACGGGTTCCTCGGGTTCGGGTTCCTCGGGTTCTAAAAAATTGAACCCATAAAAACCCATTTGGTTTTCGAGACGGGTTCCTCGGGTTTCGAGTTGTTCGGGTTCTGAAATATTGAACCAAGAAAAACCCGAATTGTATTCGGGTTCGTTCGGGTTCATTCGGGTTCTTCGGGTTTTTCGGGTTTTCAATGGGTAATCCGGGTTTTCAATGGTTAATTCGGGTTTAAAACGGGTATTTCGGGTTCCAAATTTAACATACAACAAATTAAACGATGTAGTAAAGTGACGAGCCTGTCTCTTTATCGTACCCAGCCAACAGGATGTTCACAGAATATGGAATTCTGAGCAAACAGAACAACAATTAAAGTCAGATCTCAGACTTATGAGATGCTTAATGTGACACTGAAGAATCTATTTAACGAAGCAACTAAGTCACCCTTCTCCGCAAAGCTATAAGTATTAACTAAAACTGCTTATAATGGCACAAAGTTAAACCAAACGACAGAACATGATTCCTTCAGTGACAATCATAATCATCTATTGAATTCAATAACTTAAGATCACAATAAGAATCTTGAAGAATAAGCAAATTCTAAGAAGCGAATTCGAAGAATCCATGGTTGTCCGTACAATCAAACACATTTACGAACTGTGTGAGCACAGAGCATTTTGATTCTGTGGCAAGAATCGATAATCGAACCAAGGAAATTAAACGAAAAAGCCTTTTTTTTGCTCCCAAATATCAGTTCACTACGGGTACCATGAGAACCACTAGAATTGGTACAACAAGAACAAAGAGACCAAACAGCAAACCAAGACCAATACCATACAGAAATCGGACAATACAATACATAAATCGTAAACAATCCTGAAATCAAACCGTAAACAATCCAGAAAACAAACCAATACGATACAGAAATCGAACAATACAATACATAAATCGAACAAAAACCAAACCAATACAATACACGCATAAACAGAAACCAAACCAATACAATACAGTATGAGATGAGGGGCGAGCGACGGACGGCTTACGGAGGATGAGATGAGGGATGAGCGATGGATGGAAGGATGGGCAAGCGACGGACGGAGGATGAGGGCGAGCGAAGCGATGGATGAATGGGCGACGGGTTCCTCGGACAAGCGAAGCGACGGAAGGAGGTCGAGCAAAGTGATAGACGGAAGGAGGAGGGGCGACGGCGACCGATGGACGGAGAATGAGGGGCGACGGTGACCGGCGGGCGGAGAATGGGGCGACGTGCGACCGACAGACATTAGGGTTTTTTTCTTTTCGGGTTCCTCGGGTTCTCCCGAACCCAACCCGGACCGACCCGAACTCGTTCGGGTTCCAGATTCAGAACCCATATGGGTTTTAGATAGAACCCGTTTATCTCGCGGGTTGGGTTCCTCGGGTTGGGTCGGTCCGTGTAACCCGAAACGCCCACCCCTAGTTCCAAAGTCTAATACCCTGGTGTAGATTTATAAGACTTCTATAATCATTCATTAGAGTGGCGTACAAGGACGAAAGCATTAAAAACAACCAATCAATCTTAAAACGATCAAATACCAAAATCATTCATTAAATGGCGTACAAAAACGAAAGCATTAAGAACCACCAAGCATTAAGAACAAGACTTCGCTACATATCGGCAAAGCTCTCTAACTTATGGCTATGGACCTACTCGGACATGAACTTAGAATACTAAATGCAAAAGATAACAATATTTAACATGGATAAAGAATGAGATTCCTCCCTATTCTATTACCGACGTCTTCAATAGCTCCTCCGTGATCCGGCTTCGTCGCACTGTCCTTTGCCCTCATGTGCGTTCTGCTCTCGCTCTACTCTCTCTCTGTTGTTTCGTCCCTTTACTCCCTATGTTGTCAATCCGAATGTCTATTTTCCTTTGCTCCCTTCTCTTCTCTTTTCTCTTCTCCTTTCTATTCTTTTCTTCTTTTTATTCTTTGGCTAAGTATATCCATTCTTTCTCGTTAGTTTCCTGTTGTTTTCCATCGGCTAAATCTTTCCTTTTCTTCTTGGCGGCGTGCAGGTTCAGCATACCCGACCAGGCACAAGTGAGCTCGGTCGGGCTCTTCATTGAATCACAGCTCGGTGTGGCTCCATGCTCGCCCGAGTCGTGCAAAACATTCGAGTCCTTTGCTAGTTTCATGAGCCCGATCGGGCAAGAGTTTGAGCACGGTCGGGCTGTTCATTCTGGAACCAAGAGCACGGGTGGGATTTAGGCATTGCACGGTGGGGCTGCTAGTGGTCTTCATTGCACGGGCGGGTTGGAATGGCTGCACGGTCGGGCACTTCACATCCCTTGTGTGCCCGGTCATGCTGGTGAAGGTGGTGTAGGGCAATTGCTCGTGTTTGTTCATGATTGCTCGTGTCTGTGTTTGATGTATACTTTTCCTGCAAATAAACGAGAAAAAGATGAAACATGACTAAGTGATGCTTAATGCTCGGTGAACTAACTACAAAAATGAACTAGAATACTATAACAAAATAGACGTTATTAATTTTTGTATTGGGAATTTTGTAGTTTTACGTTATGAAGGTGACATGATTTTCACGTCTCTGGTTTCAGACGATATGTGTAATCTGCAATATGCATCATCATCATCATCATGAAATGTAGAAGCAGAATCATCTTCTTCTGCTCAGACATATTTTACGACAAGCGTCACGCATTCAAATTTGGCCATAGGTGCATTGATAATTAATTTAAATTAATAAAAATAAAATTGATGATTGGACTAGCACATCATTGTCGACGTAGCTCATTAGAATTGAGCAAAAATCCAAATATTAATATATAAGATTTGTAGTCTCAATTATTTTGGAAGGTCTCTCCTACTGCATATATTCATAACCATTATATTGGTGTGAAAACCAATCATTTACTCTTCTTATTTCAATAGTTGAAGCTCCAAACAATCAAATTTAAGATATTGATAAAACAAATTCGCCTTTTGAAGACTTACTATGAATATTATTTGAATATTCAAAAAATCCTTGAGTCGAACTTGATCAATCGTACTTGATGTCGTGGAAATGCCTCATGACTAGCGAGGCCAAGTCGATGTCCAAGATATCCCACTCGTCTGGCGCAAAGCCTGATTGCACCACCCGCCTAAGGTACGCCAACTCCGTGTGGTTGACTCCACCTTGTGCTCCTTTTCCTAGTATTGAAGAGACTAGGAAGTAATGAAAGTACCTTAGGGCGGGATGGCGTATATGACTGGTCTTCGACCTCGTCGAGTAATCACCGTACGCAATCTGAGCCCAGAATTGCGCTTCACGGCTTCGGTTAAGCTCAGGCATCTTCGTGAAGTTGCAGTGTGGAGCGTCAAGGATGATTGCGAGCTGTCTCACGCTGAGTCGTTAGTTCTGTCCCAGCAGACGGAACTCCATGAAGGCTCTCTCCCGATCTCCGGACTCAGGAAAGAATGCTGCGTACGATGCGAAGAACTCCGCCGTGAGGTTGCGGTAGGTGTACTCCTGCGTATCCCTCAGTCCCGTCCATCCCAGAGTGTTAAAGATGGCGTCTATGTGCTCCTCGATGTGGAGATCACTCATCGCTTCGGAGGACAAGAAGTAGGATGGGAAAATCCGCGGCTGAAGTTCAGTGAATCTCGACTTCTGACCGGACAAGAAGGCAGTCGTCTGGTAGTTGTACTGCTGGTGGGATGTGGTGATCGGCATATAGGGCGTCAATTCCGTGATTGCATCCGACCTTGCTGGCCATCCGTGTTCTGGGTCATATGCGTCAGATCGACGCTTCTTTGAGCTCTGGAAGATCTTCGGGGCCATCTGCAAAACAAACGAAGAAGAAATATCAGCGATAATCACGGTTTTGCATGGTGCCCGATCGGGTAGGAGGTGTTGCCCGGTCGGGTACAAATTCGTCAAATCACCCCCGTAGGCACTGCCCGACTCGGGTGGGAACACCGCCCGATCGGGTGGAAATCCAAGATACCCGACCGGGTACTAAACCTAGCCCGGTCGGGTTGAATCACGAAAGCGCGACCTGCAGTTCGCGTTTCATGATTCAATCGACAAATTTGCCCTAAATCTTTCCTAATCAGACCTAGATCTAACCCATAGCAGTCCAAATCACAAAATAGTTCATGAATATACCTGGGATTCGAGAGAAAATTAAGGGATTTTTCAGGTTTTTCGAGAGAGGGGAGGAAGAAAGGTATTTCGAGTAACCGGTGATGGTGGTGAACGGCGGCGGCGCACGAGCGACTCCGGCAGGTGAGATTGCGGCGTGAGGGGCTCAAATTTCTGGGAGTACGCTCGGGTTGGATTTGTGAAGTGAGGGTGGCCGCTCGGGTTACTCGAAATATAACTTACCTTGCAGATTTTACGGTGCCCGATCGGGTACTATGCGTTCCCCGATCGGGCGTCTCTTGTGTTGGCCTACCCGATCGGGTCCTCTGATGTTGCCCGATCGGGTTCCATTGGATTAGACGATGCCCGCTCGGGTTGAGGTGTCTGCCCGACTGGGGACTGCTGCAAAACAGAAAAATTTTCGAGGAAAACCATGCAGCAAAAATCGATAGACCACTAAATTCCTAAATCCTAAAAAAATTTTCCAAACCTAAAAAAATGAAAAGGAGTTCAAAAATATAGAAATAAAACAAAAACGACTAAAAAGGATACGGGGCTCGGGTTGCCTCCCAAGAAGCGCTTGTTTTCGGTCTTTAGCTCGACCCTAGCATCTTCATACGCGTGTGATGGCGGAGAGAGGAGGTATGCCTCTTCCGTCTTCTATCTGATCTCCATGACGGGACTCGAATCCTGGAGGGCTTCTCACTTGCGATCCTCGGTTCTTCTCGTTAGCCTTCAAACTCGGTTTGGTTGACCGTTTCCTCTGTATTCCATGCAGGATAGGAGTGTATGTGGGTCACTGAGGGTGTATGAGATGATGTGTGTGACCGCAGAATCGTTGCTCATGTGGAAGTATCGATCAAAACATGCGGATCTTGGTTCCTCTCTGATGCCCGATCGGGCTCCTTCTATGCCCCGGTCGGGTCCTTAAACATGACATTTACCCCCGTGGGGTGTGCACGCATTGGGCTATGAGGTCGCCTGGGCGGGTTCTCATCCAGCCGTTATGCCCGATCGGGCTTACGCACCCACCCGTTCGGGTGGTTAATTGAAGAAATTACCCCTGTGAGCCTTACCCCAGTCGGGCTATGTGGCTGCCCGATCGGGTCTCCTAAAATTGGCTCTGCTCTCCCGGGTTGAGTGTGTTGCCCGCTCGGGTCACTTCCCTGCTAAGGGAATTTCGGCTTCTCCTTGAACTTCGTGAGAGCGTCCGATCTTGCTGGTGACTAAAATTGACTCCCGGTGCACTCGGATAGTGGTATCTCTTCTGGATGAATGTCACGATGTACACGTTCAATCTCCTCCGTTGGTGCATCCGTCATGGTAATGTGCATTACGGGTTCGGTCATGTATAGCTTCTTCAATGTCTCGTTGAGTTTGAACTCGATAGACTCGTCCCCGAACTTCATCACTAGCCTGCCTTCCGCGCAATAGATGACCATCTTTGTCGTGTTGAGGAATGGTCGTCCCAAAATGACGGGGATCTTCGGATTGATCTCCATGTCCACAACAACAAAATCCGTGGGGAACCAGAATTCTCCCACTTGCACGGCCACGTTCGTCAATATATCCATGGGACTCCGTACGGATTGATCAACCAATGTGATTTGCATTCGCATGGGTTGAAGATCTCCTACTCTATTGAGCTTCTCAACAAGGGATAATGGTAGCAAGCTCACACTCGCTCCGATATCTATTAGTGCATGCTCAATTTCGTAGTCATAAATCTTACAAGGAATGACGAAGTTACCTGGATCAGGCATCTTCTTGACCATGGTAGGAGGCTGTATAAGTGATTTCGTTACCATTACCATCTCGTTGTCCACGGTTCTCTTCCTCATTATGATATCCTTGAGAAATTTCGCATATGATGTGATCTTTGTGAGCGCATCGTAGAACGAGATAGTGACTTGTAGCTTCCTCAAGAGTTCCA
>CM071875.1:10462245-10489755 GCA_036759665.1 Gynandropsis gynandra
ACTAGTATAAGACGTTTACGGTGTTGATTGTAGAACCGAATATCAAGATAAATGCAATAGATCTAAGCATTAACGCATAAGTTTGTACATCCGTTACAATCCGATATCTCTAACCCATAGTTGGGAACCTACTCACTCATGAAGATTACAGACAAAGGAAATAACATAACCCTAAAAATGATAAACCCTAGGAAACTCGATGCCTCGATCTTCCCTATTGTGTTACCGATGTGTGGATTGATGCTTCTCTCCTTCTCCAGCGTCTCCCGAGCCTTTCCTGATGATTTCCAAGCCTTTCCTTGACCTAGGCGTCGCCCCCTTGCATCTAGATCCGTTCTAGTCTATTAATTACTCGTTTGAATGCAAGATCTAGTTTGTTGCGAGAAAGGCGGCCCGCTCGGGTACACCTTTTACCCGATCGTGTAGAGCCTCGCCCGGTCGTGTACTCCGTCTTTCCCGATCGGGCATCAGCACCCGATCGTGTGATTGAACAGCCCGAGTCGTGTAAACTCTAGGGGATTTTTAGGAAGAATTAACGCCCGAGCGAGTACCTTGATTGCGCCCGATCGGGTATCACTACCCGATCATGTAGTCTTCGTGCCCGGGTCGTGCAAGGTGTCGTAAATAAACCCTGTAGGTTTTGCCAGAGCGGGTAGACCTCAGTGCCCGAGCGGGCACTCTTCTATCCATGTTTTTTCTCTTTTCCGCTCGTTGCTCGGGTGTTCCTTTGAGTTCAGAGGCTTGATTTTGGCTCCGAGTGAATTTGTCTTCAGTATGTGTGGTTTTACTTAGGAATTCGTCTATTTACGCTCGTTTAGGCCGTGTCGCCTTAAAACCTGAAAACCAACAAAACGGGCGTATGTAAAGAATAATCGTATCGGGAATGTAACTCTAACCAAGAAATGTATCCGAAAATGATACTAAAACCTAGCCTAAATTTGATACACTTTACGTGTTATCGGTACTTCATATGAAGACGTGAAATCAAGTATTAGAAGAAAACAATTGTAATATAAATTAATAAAAAAGACATAAATGAGACATGTTATTATTGATTGGTATAAAAGCATGCTCACATCATTGGCCCGACCGACCTAGAATGAGCCACCTTGGAAGGGGTGACCTCGGACGATAGAGTAGGCCTCCTTGAGTGGGGTATTGGAGTTTGACAATATGGATATCAATTATTAAACGAGGAAAATTGTTAGAGTCTCACATTGCTAATAAAGAGAATATGGCTATGAAAAAGTTACCTTTCGAGGATGACATTGATGGACTTTTAGGGATTGGTTTGGTTCTGTTATGAGATATATTTTTTATATTTGTTAATACAATTGCGTTGACTACCGTTGCTATCCCTAATGTATCAATGCAATTACATTGATTATTATGGTGCTTGTGAAGCATAAGACATACCAAATTTATGTCAGCTTAGTAACTCAAGAACTTTACCAATCCATACACGATCCCGTGATTATTTGTAACTTAGTTGTAATGCAAATGGCTTTATAAATCTAGTGTTATATTTGCATTACACCCGTATAACAATTTGTACCATCGTTTCATATTAAAATCTATGTCAGATTTACCTTTCATTTCCATCATAATAATGTTGCAAATGCTAACACAACTTTATATGCAACTCTGACGATACAATTGTGTTAGATTGGCATCAAAATTCTATTTTAATTATCTACGCAATACCAACACACAAAAGACATTCCCCTTGCGTTACAACTGTGTAACCAAATTGTTACGAAATTTTGTAATAACAATTGTGTTGCATTTGCGTTTAAATTGAATTGTAAACACGTGCCAACATGAGTTTGAATTCGTAATTGCATTGGAACTTCCATGTTTTGTATTGTTTGTTTGTAAAAAATACATTCTAAGACTATGGCTTTGCTGGTTGGCCCATCAAATTATCAAGTCAAAATTTTACATGGATCGTAGATCTAAAGTTTTGATGGCTCTTAAAATATAGGTTCAAGCTCATTACAAATTTTACGAGTTTGGAGCCTGATAACATATAATCTGTCATAGTATTTTCATGATTCTTAGGTTTAGTTTCGATTAGAATTCTTGGATTTTACCGAGTTATTGAGCATATTCGAGGACTTCATCTACTATTTAGTGTTTTGTGTAGGAAACGAAGACTTGAAGCAAACACGAAAGATTACGGAAATCCACCCCAAAAACGTGACAAAGTGAGCAGAGGCGATATGTGCACGGCCACGGAAGCAAACGGATCACCTGAGCATCGAGCGAAAGGAGCAGAAATAGCAAGTAAACATAGCCCGCTCGGGCTTGGAAGAGGCCCCGCTCGGACTGCCAAACTCCAGCAAAGTTTGCACGGGTCGGGGAGCTGATCAGCACACACGGATTTGGAAAAAGAACAAGGGCCCGCTCGGGTTGTGTAAGGAGTCCGCTCGGGCTGCACATTGGACTGCAAGGACCAGAAAATTGAGCCCTGGTCGGGCTGGTGAAGAGCCCGCTCGGGCTGAATATCACTCAACCCGCGCTGGTAAAGCTTGTGCCCGCGCGGACCCTCTTTTTTCTCAACAACTTATTTGAATTTTGAACGGGCTGAATTTAAATGGGAACCAAAGGGGGAAGCTAAGGAAAGATGGGAAAAGAAAGAGAACAAGGACACGAACCAGGCCAAAGGAGAAGAGAGAGAGAGCACATCCGAAGAAGGAAACTTCGGGGAACCGAAGGATTCGTCAGAGGTTACGCTCGGAGGATAGGGAAGATGAATATCTTACTACGTTTGTATTTGTTTCTCTATGATTTCTGAGTAGTTCTCGTTGCGATGGGTTAGGGATGCCATTGTAAAGGATACTTTGATTCGTTAATGCTTGATTTCGGTTTTGTTCATCTTATGGTTCGATAAGTTATAGATATGCGCGTAATGCGTTCTTACTTTGTTGATTTCATGTTTGAATGAGACTAGATCCGTTCGAGTCAGATTAGACATGTTTGAATGATATTAGAGATTCGTCTAGGCTTGGAAGAGTCAGACTTGAGTCTCGGGAATCAACCTTCGAATGAATTAGATTAATGAGAAAATTTGACCGATCGATTAAACTATTTAGGAACGGTAATAATTGAGGTAGAACTCCCATTGTTCGTCATGCATCTAGGTTGTAGATTTATTGTATCGGAAGGTGAGTACGTTTATATCTTAGATAGAAGATTTAGGCTCAGAAGAGTCATTTCCGTTTATAGAGGTTGAGTTCCTATCCGACATTAGAGATCGAATTCCCTCTTGTTCTTCATGCATCTAGTCGTTCCGCGTTACATCGGAAGATGAGTGACGTTGATTTCCTAGGTAGAGGATTTAGGCTTGGAATAGTCATTTTCAGCATTAGAGGTCGAATTCCCTATCGTTCTTCATGCATCTAGACGTTCTGCGCTACATCGGAAGATGAGTGACGTTGATTCCCTAGGTAGGTGATTAGATTTTGGTTCCCGATCGATTTATATAAACTGATTTCATGATCCATAGAAACATCTATTGCATGTTCCGGTATTCCCAAAACCCATGGTACTCTTTCTTGTTGAGTCTAACTTCGTCATCCTTTATTATCTTTACTTTCCCGTTTCATAATCTTATATTGATTGATCTTCTTCTCGTGAATTCTTAGTTCTAACGTTGCACTCAGTCCCCAGACTTAGACCCTGGTACTACACGAACCGTATACTTGTGGTAGAGTGGTCTTGGAAATATAAAATCTCCAATTTCCGATCATCAGAGCCACGTCCTAATCAAGCCCAAAATCGAATCCTAATTTTAATGTATGATTTTCAATCTTCCCACACATTTGACATATGGGTCTTGTTGAAGCCTTGTTTACAACACTGTAATTTTCTGTTTTTTTTAAGCATTGAACTTTGTGACGGTACTTGCAGTGTGAATCCTCACCTCTAGAGGTGTAAGATGACCTTTAAAGAAAGAGTCGACCATATCCTCTGAAGTGGTGAGATTTCCCTATGAAATAGCCATGAAATTAACTATACCCAAAGCTGCTATTTTGATTCGTGAATGCTAAGTATAGGAATATTCATTAGATTTTAGAACTTTTTGGTAAAGGCATACTAGCTAATTTGAGAAACAATATTTCATATGTGAGAAAGGGTTGTTTATGAATGGATGTATGAAGAATCATAGCGAAGCTGTCATACTCATTTCTCAAAGTTCGGAAAATTTTAAGTTCTTCACAGGCTTAGAAATTGGTTTTTTAATCGCAGAAAATGATGACATAACAATTTAAACCGTTTCAGATATTCAGATAGATTTTTCATCCTCATTCGACATTTGCAAAGACTCCAATAAATCAAATTTAATAGATATAGATTTTTATTTATTAAAGTTTCTTGCCAAAGCAAACCATACATCCACGATTGATTCTATACCAATAATTATGCCAATTACTTCTGAAAGAGTTCTACATATTCATGAATGTGAGGTGTTGTACCCGGTGAACTCCAATGCAAGTGATATCACCAAGCATTAATCATATCCTTGACAGTTAACAGGGAGTCCACTCTTTACGAGCATATAATGTTTCTATTACTAATATGAACTAAAATAATACACCGATAAATCTTATATTCACGATAAAACAAATATAACTTTAGAAGCACGTACCTTTGTAAATGACGAAGCACGTTTTGAACCCAAGCCCACCAAATTCATAATGTTTCCTTGTGATAGGTTATAAAGAGCTGCTTCCCAATATAGACCGGATGTCGTGTTCAATATATTGATACTTCAAATTCCGAATAACAATGAATCATATTTATGTAATAACTAACCACACAAGAACCTAGATCTAAATGCTTTAAATCTTAAATTCGAGAGAGAGGGATAAATTTTTTGGATGATTGAAAACTTTTGGGGATTGAACAGTTTATATAGAAAACAAAAGATGCAATTAAAATGTATATTTTTGAATGGATACAACCTTTATTCGAATGAATTCCTTCTAAAATGTACATTTTCCACCAATTCATATAACATTTCATTCTAGGTACCTTTAGGATAATATCTCATCTATAAATATAATAAATAATTCTGAACGCAACAAAATAAAAGGAACACATTTTTAAAATTATATATTTCAATAATTTTGGCAATATTATTAGTGCCAAATACAAATGCATTTAATATATATATATATATATAACATGAAAAAGATATCCAATGAACTTAAAAAGTGTACATATATAATATTTTTTAAATGTTTACAATGTATACATATATATATATATCATCTTCATATATTATATAAAACAAGTATTGATAATGTTTTGGATAGAGGTGGTCAAATTACCTCCAGAATCGATAAAGCCCGAAATTTGATTCAAATCTGTCTAAACATCTGGCATAATTATGTATTTGAGTTCCAAAAACATGAAATCTATGAGTTTTAATTCAAATTCGGGTTTTAAAAACACATATTGCTATCTGCAGATATCCTGAAAAAAATTATAATTTTACCACACATTTTTAAAAACTCTAAAACTTCAACTTTTTATAAGAGATCCATCTTATTCTTTCCCTCATGTGATGCCTCCTTCTCCAACTACCCTTCCATCGGTTGATTTTTCGATCATCATTCTTCTATTTCTGCCGCCTCTTCATCATCATCGCCACCTTGGTGTCCCTGTCGCCTCATCTTCCTCGCTCTTTCCGTCTCTTTGTCTTCCTCGCTTTTTCTCTCACCTTATCTTCCCCTATCGTCCTCGTCCTCGTCGTCGCACTTTCCTCATCTTTGGGTCCTCGTCGTCCTCATCCTAGTTTCAGATATGTCATCCCCATCACCTCCCTCTGACTTTCTTGCCTCTCCGCCTCTCCGTGTTCTTCGTCTTGCCATCCTTGTCAACAGTGTCGCCAGTGAAATCCATATTAGAGAAGGATGAGTTTTCTGTTTCTTTTTTTTTTGTTTTTTGGTACTCACGAGTGTTTTCGTTGGGGTTTCACCAGCACTCGTATTTTACGAATTCGAGTTCGGGTTATGAATTATATTAGAGAACAAAATCTCTAGTACTCCAATCTTTTTTTTCCTCGACTATATGACACATCCCATCCGATTCTTCTTTTGCAAAATTAATCTAATTTTTTGCTCAATTTTGTCAATTTCAGCCGATTCTTTCATATTATAAAAACCGTATAACTACATTAACTCGTCCAATTTCGATCCGATTTTACCAAATTCGATCTCATTTTGACCTGATTATTGAATACCCGATTTTGACCCAAATTTTAACTCGCTTTCACTTAATTTTAATTCGATTTCAACCAATTTTAACCCGATTTCTTTCAATTGTAACTCATTTTCACCCAATTTTAATTCGACCTAGCTTAATTTTAACTCATTTCATCCAATTTCACCGAATTTCAAACCGACTTTACCCCATTTTAACTCGATTTCACCAATGTAACCCAATTTTAACTCAATTTCACCTAATTTCATCGAATTTCAAACCGAATTCATCCAATTTTAACTCTATTTCACCAAAATTTTACCCCGATTTCACCCAATTTTACCTCAATTTCACCCAATTTAACTCATTTTCACCCAATTTCAACCCTATTTCACCTCATTTTAACTCGATTTCACCCAATTTTCCCGAATTTTAAACCAGTTTCACCCCAATTTTAACTTGATTTCGCCCAAGTGTAACCCGATTTCACATCATTTTAACTCGATTTCAAATATTTTCACCGAATTTAAACCAAATTTCACCCAAATTTAACTCGGTTTCACCCAATTTCAACTCGATTTCACTCAATTTTAATTTGATTTCACCAAATTTAAACCTGATTTCATCTAATTTCAACCGGGTAAAAATTTGGGTGAAATCGAGTTAAAATTGGGTGGAATTGGTTTGAAATTTGGTGAAATCGGGTTAAAATTGGGTTAAAATTGGGTCATTAATTTGGTGAAATCAGATTGAAATTAGGTGAAATCGAGTAAAAATTGCATAAAGCCGAGTTAAAATTGTGTGGAATCGGTTTGAAATTCGATGAGATCGAGTGAAAATTGGATGAAATCGAGTTGAAATACCGAGAAATCGAGTTAAAATTGGGTGAAATCGCGTTAAAATTGGATGAACTGGAGTTGAAATTCGATGAAATCAAGTTAAATTGGACAAAATTGGGTGAAATAGAGTAAAAATTTGGTAAAATCGGTTTGAAATTCGGTGAAATCAAGTTAGAATTTGATGAAATCAGGTTGAAATTAGGTGAAATTGAGTTAAAATTGGGTCAAATCGGATTAAAGTTAGGTGAAATCGAGTTAAAATTGGGTGAAATCGAGTTAAAATTGAGTGAAATTGAGTTTAAATTAGGTGTTGTTGGTTTAAAATTGGATGAAATCAGGTTAAAATTCGGGTAAACTGCGGGTCAAAATCAGGCGGGTTAACAGAGTTACATAGTTTATATAATAGAGGGGGGTAATCGACTGAAATTGACAAAGTTGAGGGGGAAATCGGATGAATTTTGCAACATGAGGGGGAATCAGATGTGTCAAATAGTTGAGGCTTTTTCCCATTAAATTGATGTAAAAGGCATTCTGGGCGGTCGAGTAAAAACCATCTAGGCATTGTACGGCAAGGGACCACCCAAAAAAACCTAAATTGGTTCATGGTAGTCGGTCGACCCTAGGTTCCATGGAATCGTCGCCTAGGCGACCGACTAGTCGAAAATCGTCGCCCATGCGGTTTTTTAGAAATGTATCATAAAAAACGATGTCGTTTTGGTCTATGGAAACATAACATTGGTTCTCTTGCTGCCTTTCTACCCGAGCGCCCCTTTCGATCTTGAAATTTCTTCGTTCTTTTCCTCCAATTTTGCCGTTCTCCTCCAAGGTCGCCCTTCTGCTCTCGCTTCAGCTAGCTTCATTCGAGTATGCTTACTCGTTGTTCTCCTTTTCCAAGGTTATCGACCTTCTCTCGCATTAGCCGATTTCGTTCGGGTCTCCTTGCTCGTCATTCTCCTCCTCCAAGGTCATCGTTTGCCTCCCTCGTTAGCCAACTTTGTTCGTGTCTCCTTCCTTACCGTCCTCCTTAGGTTTCACCGAATCACATTCTCCTCGCTCGTGGCTTCGTTCGGGTCTTTGTCTCATTGCTCGAACGAAGCTCATCGCGCAGATTAGCTCCTCCTCCTTCATGGTCACTGTTCTCCTCCTCTTCATCACGTCAGCTTATGTCTTTGTCTCCTTGCTCGAACGAAGCTCGTCGTGTCATTTAGTTTCTCCTCACTCGATCCTTCTTTGCTTGCTCGTGACTTCTCCTCGGCCAAGTTTGTGCTCAATTCTTGCTTGGCGTTTTCAACAGTTGGTAGTTTAGGAATGGTAATGGATGAATGGTAGATTATGCATAAATCAATGAATGGATGAATGGTAGATTAATCATGAATCAATGAATGAATGAATGAATATTTAGGGAATGATGTACATACGTTTTATGGATAATTAATGTTCATTGATTTGATTGTGAAGAAGAGGATTAACTTGAATTTTTTTTTATAGATGTTTGATTGTAAAGATTCATTGATTCATCTTCAACATCAGTCACTAAATCTTTCACAATGGAAGCGGTATCTTCTACATTGATGAAAGGTAATTCGAAAGTTATTGCATGAAAATATGGATTTTTTTGTGATCCGCTTAATTTTCATAGAGTCAAGTGTCAGTTACGTAGAAAAGTGATGTCAAGAGGTGCACAAATGATGTCGGAAGGTGAGACTCACGGGTACCCGTTGGTGCCCACCTCTATAGTTTGGATGATGTGACAATATCTCGACCATCCCTTCAAAGTATTTGTTGATGTATTGTAATCTCAACCATTGAATTTATTGAAATGGTAATTAAAATTTTTTTAAAGAATTTTAGGATTTATTATTTTGAATAGGAGAGAAAATCGTGTGAGCCATAAATTTTTTCTGTTTTTTGGTCTTCATTGACATTTTTCTATTTCTTTTTATGATCGCAGACCGATTTGTATAAAAAATTCAAATATAAATACAAATAGTTGATCTCAAATCTTTGTCGAATATAAATATTAATCATAACGACACATATCTTAATTATTTGAATCTAAAATTACTAAATTTTTATTTTATTATATATATAAGAAGTTATATAGAAAAACAAAAATAAAATGACCTATTTGAATAACCAAACTATTAAAATCTAGAACTAAACAATCGTTGTCGCCTCCCTAATAATGTCAGTTCCCGGTCGCACACCGCCGCCAAATCCCTTGCTTGCCTCTGGTCCTCCCATTGCCAACGAACTACCCTGCTATTTTTCCATAAATTTGATTTATATATTCTTAAAAACAATACATCACAATGTTATATACTTATACAAATAAATTATAAAATAACAAATACACAAACTATCTAAATTCAGTTAACTATGATATATAAATAATGATGTGAAAGAGATTTTGGATTCGTCATAAGTTGCACAAAGATAAACTACGAGAGACAAGGCAAAGAAGTTTCAAGATGTGTTCGTACAAGGATTCTTTCTTAATCCTAGAGTTTTATCCATCGAATTCTTGGAGTAATTGCGATTTGTTCATCGATTTATGAACACTAGATCACAAGTATTTCAACGTCGTTTATTGCCTCTAAGGTTCTCTAGTCGGGTTGTAGTCTGGGTTTAGGACACCATTTCTTCGGAAAGACAAGTTCTAGGTTCAACTATTGAATTGTTAGTGGGTTTAACCTTAAATCTATCCTCCTAACAATAGAATATCGATCTAGGATCATATCAAATGGTATGAAAGTCTTGTTATTTCTTTAGCCAATCCAGTTTTGTTTCTATCGTTTTTATTCTAGTTATTGTTTTAGTTTGATTTAGTTTAGTTTGTTTTAGTTTTGTTTTTCTCGTTTTAGAAAAATAAAAGAAATAAAAAAGAAAAAAATCAAAAGGGAAAAGACCAAAAACCACAAAAAAAAGCCAAAAAGAAAAGGAATAATACAAAAGGAAACCATAAAAAAATAAAAAAGATAAAAATAAAATAACAAAAAGAAAAGGAAAAAAAATAAAAAGGAAAAACTACAAAAATAAAAAGTAAAGGGGTAGAAGAAGAATATAAAGATTCTTTACTTAGGAATAGTAATACCTTTAAGTAGGAAATTTTTAAGAGTCGACGTTTCATACTTATAGCGTCTAGATTGTTTTTGAACGCCGAGAATTAATTTGGAGTTTGTTATTGAGTTCTGAAATTAATTGAATAGGAGAATTCGAGGAGAACACATGCGAGTGAGTGATAAAAATTGAGCGAAACACTTTTATGAAAGATTGTGAGGTTTGATCATCTTTTTTTTCTTCTATCTTTTTGTTTTAAACTTTCAAATGTCTAGTTTGATCTTGTTGCTAGTGTATGACCTCTTGTGCTGATGAGTTGAGTTTCTTCTCAATATTAGTGGCCAAGTGAAGAAGGTCCTCTATATCCACATTGAGATGAGTTTCATTACGATCGTGAATATTAAGGTTAAAACCGCCAATAAAACGAATTGCTAATGACATGCTCTCCATTACGCCCACAAAAAATCATGAGTTGATCCTACCACACCAGTGCATACTCACTGAATCTTGTGGATACCAATCTCACTGAATTTTGTGGATGCCAATCTCACCTTCATCAACTCGAAGTAGTGATGACAAATAAAAACAATCATCATCTTTCGTTCTCACTCCAAGTATGCTTCGTATCGCTTCGGCCAATGAATATAGGAACTTCCATCTTGATCCTCTGTGGACCACCCTAATCTTCCTCTAAGACCTCGACATACTCGTCATCATCAATATCTATGGGGTACGGATTACAAGCTATGTTTGGTTTCCTCCATGGTTGTTTGGGTCAACCCCACTTACTACCTCTCCCATCCGACCAATTTGTTGGTTGACAATAGGAAACTCTTACCTCATGTGCGTGAATTCGTCCAACAACAGCTGCATCTATGTGACTCCTTCACCGTTTGGTGGTTCATCCTGGGGGTTCCCAAACTAGACACCAAAAAGTTAAATAGAAAAGATAAAAAAAAAAAAAGATGAATGAAGCTCACAATCTCTGACAAAAGTGTTGGGCTCAATTTCTCTCACTCACTCATTTGTCTTTTCCTAGACTTCTCCTCTTCCGTTTAGTTCAGAGCTAAAAACGACTCAAAGCGAATTAAAAAAAAAATCAAATAGAGTTGGACATTCCAAGTGAATAAGTTATGTTCTCTAAGCTATGATGCTTCTGTTTCTATGTAATGACTCTTTCTATTTCTCTTCTATCTTTTTTTTTTTTGCCTTTTTGGTCCTTTCTTTTCTTCTTTTTTGGTGTTTTTGATTCTATTAAATCACAAACAGAAAAACGGAAAAAAAATTAGATAGACTAATGCAAGAACGAGGCTTTGATTCTACTTTATATGATCCTAGACCGACGTTATTTTGTTAAAAGGATGGAAAAGGACTAAAACTCACTAGCACTCCAATAGTAGAACCTAGAACTTGTTTTTTTCAAGAAAGAATGACCTAAACCCCAACTACAATTCGACTGGAGAACCTCAGACTTAGCAAATGACTCCACAACACTTGTGATGAGTGTTGATAAGACGATGAACAACCCGAAAGTTCTCTAAGAGTTCAGTAGCTAAATCTCTGGGATTAGCAAGAAAAAGACAATCTTTATTAATCAAACTTAGGTTATAATGTCATACAATGGGTATTGTATTTATAAAGACCAAATTAAAAAATCTTAATAAGTCATTGGCTGGGATGGCGGAATGAATCATAATTTTTCTTATATGATCGATTGATGTGGGTTAATCTCAAGTAATAATTTACCTAGACTAACGCTTCCGCAAGAATACGGATCGTATAGTACCAAGGTCGAACACAAGGAATTGATGCAACTCTAAAGCTAGTAACTAATGAATAAGACGTGTGAAATCAATAAGTGAATGGGAATGCAAATGCAAACTAAACTAAACTAATGAACGGAATGTGAAAAGAAAAAGAATAGGTCCGAAAACGAAATAAAAAGAAAATGCAAAAGTCGGGTTGCCTCCCGATAAGCGCTTGTTTAAGGTCGCGAGCTTGACCGAATGCTACTCATTAGGTGGACGTCCTCGACGTCGTCGTGTGCGTAGCATCTCGCGTGCAATATGTGCTCGATAAGGTGTAGCACACGGATCAGTTGAGTTCCTTGCACGATCAGTCATGTCTTCCCTATGATTGGTCATGATGTTCTCTAAGTTGGGGGCTAGATCGTGCTGCCCAAAAATTCTGGTCGAGCTGTCCATAAGTCCGGTTGTGTACTCCATGAAACCGGTTAGGCATTCGTCGCTTGTTTCCTTCAGCGTCTCTAGAGATTTTTGGTGCGTGAGCCTTTGTGGTGGTGAAGGTTTCATCTTCACCTTGGGTGCCTTGTCAATGTGACAATTGTGTGTTGGACGTTTGGTGTAGCTTCGCGGCATCTCGGGGTCGTTTATGTACTGATTTGCACATTTAGCTCAGGTTGTGCGGAAGTCTCGGTCGGGGGATTCCTCCTTCTCTTTGATGTCAAGCAGCTCGTTTAATACCTTGTACAATCCTTCTCCAGCTGCTATGAGATTCATATCTAGAGAATCCGTATTCTGAAACTCCTCACAAACTTCCTCGGCTAAATTCTCAAAGATACCGTCGGGGAACACAAAATCGATAACACACGGTTGCTCAAGTGTGTCCACTAAGCTCAACTATACTTCCATCTCGGGTTTCTTCATATGCTTATCAATGTCCGTAGCCTTATCCGCTGCTGTGTTAGATTCATCTCCTTTTTCAAATATCGAGGGATTTGGCTGATCTATCGTCTTCATGCGTTGACGTTGTGGGAATGGCAATGGAGGTGGCCTCGGATATGGTTTTACATACTTTGGCTCCTCTTCCTCCTCGAGCTTCTCCTTAAGCTCGTTGACATCCGATTTTTTTACTGTGATAGATGCTTCACCCCTTTAGAACATTGGAGTAGGCTGATCCACCGTCTTACAATCCTTTAGGCATATTTCGTTGACATGCTCACGAGGATCTGTTTCTGAATTTCCTGATAGAACCTCTTGTGGTCGTGGTGCCTCTTGTGTAGGTTGTGCAACTTGTGTCTCCAATTGTCTAAGATGAGTTTGAAAGCTCTCTAGCTGCTTCTTGATGATCTCTTGACCCCTCACTAGGTTATCCTGACTTTGTTGGAGGAGACGAGTGAGCCTGGCGTTTAAATCTGGGGCTGCCTCGGAGTGGTTTGGCTGTGACAGAGATGTACTTAGCTGATAGTCTTGAATTTGGGGCTGCGTCCATGCACATGTAAACGTATTAGCTTGAGTGTCTTGGATTTTGAGGATACGAGTTAACAAGGCGTTGAAATTGGGGGTTGCATCAGATTGGTTTGGTTGTGATTGCGATGCACGTGGTTGGAAATTCCCCAATGAACGTTGTGCATTCAGCATACCATTGGTGTTCCTATACGGGAAATTTGCGTGATCGCTCCATCCGTGATTGTATGTATTCCCAAAAGGCTGATTGTAACTCTCGTAGATCTTTTCTTCATATCCCCAAACGTCTTGTTCCCATGATTGCTCCGAGTAATGTGGATGGTATGAGTTAGAAAGCATATGACGAAGTTTGGCAAGTTGATCTTTTACTCCAGCTATATCGGCATACAAAGAGTTGATGTTGTTCATATTACCTCGCAAAATAAAGAACACAAAATTAGATTAAGCTTCGAGAGGTAACAAAAAAATATTTGACTCAATAAGAAAGAAAACAAAAACAAAAAAATACGAAAAACAAATAAAGACTCCGGAAAGGACTATGTCTTAGTTCAAAAGTATCCTAACTCTAAAGTCGTAATCAACTCCCCGGCAACGGTGCCAAAAACTTGATGTGCGTTAAACTCAAGTAATAATACCTAGACTAACGCTTCTGTAAGAATACGGATCGTATAGTAACTAGGGTCGAACACAAGGAATTGATGCGGCTTCTAAGTTATTAAACTAATGGATAAGACGTAAAAATTAGATGATGATGGAATTGGGAAAGAACTAAACTAAACTAATTGTTGAGATAAACCTATGGCTAAGCACCATGGGTATCGACAGTTTGTATAACGATGTAACGAAGTTCTAAAAGGATAATTGGTCTTAGGTACTATCATGAGTTCAGGGAATTCAAGCTCTCCTATAGGAACTGACTGGCGTAGACTTGTCCACTATCTAGCATGCGTATACCAATATATCTATTGCGTATCTCACCTACTAGACGCATTAAGACCGCTATCCTAATCCCTAGATTCAATCGATCGTTCCGTCCTTCTCCCTCTTTCTCTATGTCTCCAAGTCTATCCTCTAATGTCTCCTCACATCCCCCTTTAAGTCTAGTACGAATCCTAGCTTTAAAAGGTCTCTTTTCTCCTGAATTGGCCGTTCTAAAATCAAGGAGTTTGTTTAGAAAAAGGTGGACCCGAGCGGGCACAACCTCTACCCGCTCGTGCAGTCCATTAGCCCGTGCGTGCATGACTTGAAACCTGGTCGGGCTGGCATGCCCGAGCGGGCACACTTTGAGCCCGAGTCGCGCAAACTCTCGGTGAAATTCTGGTCCAATTTGCAGCCCGGTCGGGTGCACAAACACTGCCCGAGCGGGCACACTTCATGCCCGAGCATGTACACAATCAAATGTTGTTTCCGCTCCTTTCGCTCGATGCTTGAGTGTTTGATTTGCTTCCATGGCCTTGCACAAGTTGTACCTTGTCATTCAATCACGTTTGTGGGGTTGAATTGCTTAATCACTCGAATTTGTTGAGAAAAAGGTGGACCCGAGCGGGCACAAGAGCAGCCCGATCGGGTGCACAAACACAGCCCGAGCGGGCACACTTCATGCCCGAGCATGTACACCATCAAATGATGTTTCCGCTCCTTTCGCTCGATGCTTGAGTGTTTGATTTGCTTCCATGGCCTTGCACAAGTTGTACCTTGTCATTCAATCACGTTTGTGGGGTTGAATTGCTGTAATCACTCGTGTTTCGCTTCATGTCTTCGTTTCCTATACAAAACACGAAATGTAGATGAAGTCATCGAATAAACTCGATAAATCAGTGAAATCTAAGAAATCTAATCAAAACTAAACCTAAGAATGATATAAATACTACGACGGATTATGTGTTATCATCGATCAATATAAACATCAATAAATCCAAAAAATAGAATTTAAATTAGATAGTACAACTTAACTAAACCCGACACAAATGATCGATTGAGCGATGGAATTGTTCGGTCGAGTATCGTTAAGTCTTAAACCCTAATTTTACGAAAAGTTGAATACGTTTGGTCGAGTAAAAACTACACACGGTCTAGTCCTTCCATGCACTGTCGATTCTTTTCGTACTTAGGTCGAGCTGTCAAGCCTTTCACATGCTTCAATTTTCTAGAGGATTTGCTTGGATCGAGTGTTATTCTAGCCGAGTGCATCAACCTTATTTTGTCTAGTGGGTTTGCTCGGATCGAGCGAACAACTACTCGGGCTGAGTGCCTTTAGCTCCTCCTACTTCTTGCTCCTCTCGACTTTTTCTTACTGTATGTGAACCTTGTAGTCTTGACTCATCTCCTCTTGATGTTCTCGTCAATCCATGGGTTTTTCTTCCATGTCTATTTGAGAGTGCGAAGTATATATTAGATGACAAAAGCGATGGAGTAAGAGAAACCGTATAGGGAGGATGAAGATGGAATTGTGAACGTAAACGTAAAACGTAAAATGGGAATATCTTCAGGAAATGATATGAATATTATGTTTTCTGCCATCACATTTTTCTAATAAATTTAATTAGGAACATATTAATAAAGAAATTATCATATGTTCAAAACTAGAAATGAATTTTGAATATGTGCTCAAATACATGGATGAATCCAAAAATCTATCCCTAATTTAAGGAAGAGTATTTTACATTGTAGAAAGTCATCGGTTTTAGAAACTGTTTCAAATAAAAATCACAAAGACAACCTAGGATAAACTGCTAATATAGTCGAGGGTTGTGTTTCACATAATTTCATAAGTTCAATTTCGTTCGGCATCTAAACGCTTTGAGATTTCGCAAACAAGGTGAACTCTCATGATACAACAATTTGTGTATTACGAAGAAGCTTATAAGTTTAGACCAAGATTCTATTGTTATTAAAGTTGAAAAAAAAATGAAACCCGCTAACCAGAAAATTCTTTGATTGATGAATGCTCCACAATACTTGTAGTCTAATGTTGAGAAATCGATGATTGACTCTAAGAAATCTTTAGCTATAACTCAAAGAAATAGTAAGGAAAAGACTAAACTCTTAATAATAAACTTTTTAAATTGTACTACCAAGTGTTATTTATAAGACTAAAAAATAACATAAAACTAGGGAAAATAATTGAAAGAATACGAAGAATTACTCAGTCGAGTGGTAAACCGCTCGGTCGCGTGCTGCGTAAGGATTTCTTGACAAAATTTACCCTAAAACAACAAGATCGACTGCTCCATGTCTCTACCGTTCGAGTCTAGGATGGACACTCGGTCAATTTTTGTGATGTTCGATCAAGTTTTCCATATCTTTGAATGCACTTCGGAATAAAGTAATCGCTAAAGTTGAGTGTATCGATCGGGTCGAGTTCACAGTCACTCATGTCGAATGACCAATGGGTATTATGCACACATTGGTCCAGAGGAATTGCTCTGATTGAGAAATCCTCTGATCGAACTGAGCGGCTTCGACTTAGCCAAGTCCATGCTCCTCTTGATCTTCCTACTTTCAAGCAAATCGTGTGTGCTTAACTTACGTCTCTTAATGTCGTTGTGATGTTTTTAGAAACTCTTTAGCAACATGCGAGTGAACACGTTACTAATATTTTTGGCCCTAGTCCTTGTGATCGATCCATGCATATCTGATGTCTCTTCTTGAGTCTCGTTCTCATCGGAAACTTTATCGAGCACCCGTCAAACGTTTTGAAAAAATGAACAAAAATTAAACCTCTTGTTTTTTTTTCTATTATGAGAATGTGGTTTTTTCTTCTCTCTGTTTTGTCAATAAAGACCAAATAAGCGTATTTATAGGTGAAACCCATGTAGCTCTCCACTAGCCACATATAAAAAAGACGTTACAAATAATCATTTTCTTAATAAATATTTTTAACTTAGTTTGTTTTCGTGGTTAAAATTTTATTCGATTAACTAAACCTTATTACAAATTAATAATGAATTCCAACATTCCTCCAAATAAATAAAAGAAATTTGGAAATCTGTATATCCAATTTTATGCACAAAATATGAGATTTTATATTTTATTAATTTTAGCTTTGCATCTTGTATAATGAAATACTGTTAGATGCATTTGATAGAAGGTAAATATGATATCTTGAACAATTCAAATTTTTATATATGCTATAACAACAATACTCACACAATACCGTTTCTAATCAAGTCATTTGTTGTCCCATTTTATCCCTAAGATAACATGATAATTTGTCATCAAGTACTTTAGAGAATTAGCATTATCATTATCCTCTTATAAGCGATCCGCTTCACACTTGATATAGAAAATTTTTTCATTTTAAGTATCTTAGTATACTTTACTCTTTATTACAAGTGTACAAATTTTTATGAGCATAAACTCAACTTTACCAATATATATCATTTTTATTTGTCATCATAGGAATGAGAGAACATTTTATTATCTTGTGATCTCATCGATATCCTACCACAATTCAATTCTCCTATTTGTGGTTTGTCCAGATAGGTTGGGTTTCCATCATGAGAGGTTTTCATTCTGTGGGTTTTAGTCTCATTTCCCTCAGCAACACGCTTACATGATCTTTGTTAGGCGGTGAGTTAGAGAATTAACAAGATTTTCCTTTGATTTCACATAATAAATGGATATCATTCCATTAATCAATACTTTTTTTGGCAATTTTATGTTGTATGTGGATATGTTACAACTTTCCGTTAAGTATGATTTATAGTCATTCCACTTACATGCTAACCATCACAATGTATACATACTTAGATTACCAGTTTCAGCCACATTGGTATAGTCTTGAGAAAGTTTTTGAGCACTATGCTTCCACACTAGCTAAATCTAAAACTATATACTTAGATTCTATAGTTGATCTCGCAATACACATTTTTAGAAGATTTTCATGAGATTACCCAACCTTTAACTACGAATTTATATCCACTTGTGGATTTATTTTCATTATAGTTCAAGATCTAGTTTACATCAAAATATCCTTCTTAAACAAATGGATATCTCATAATGTGGATTATAATTCTCAGTAATCTTAGATATCTAAGAAGTCTAATTATAGCTTTTCAATTATATTCACTTGTATTGCTTGTATATATGATAAGTTTGTTTACAACAATAGCGATACCAGGTTTCGTGCAATTTGTGAACTTCCTATGATTCTTGAATATTTCAATTATCGGACTCCTCCAACCTGATGTTTTTTCTATATAAATTGGAGAGTTCGCATGTATCCTCAATCTAGATTTTTCTTCCACTTAATATATTTGATTTGATGGTTTTTCATATTATAAAAATTTGTCCACTAGCACCCCAATTTTGTATAAAAACACGTAATCAAAGAATAAAACATCCCTATATTCAATTACTATATTCACATGTATTTTAGAACTATCTGATATACACACCAAAAATCAGTAAGTACTCGAATATGTATATCATTAAACACAAAGTCTAATATTTTTTTCATAACCTTTTTTAAGAAAATGGATTGGTATCTTAGCAAGCCAACCCCATATCTTTAGGATTTTAAAATTAAGTGTTTAACTTTTCTACAACTTATAAAATATGTTGTCAAGCTTTTTATAGAGTATTTCATTTAACACAAATTTATCAGATATTACTGCTTCCCAAACATTTTCTGAGGAAATCTAGAGTTCATTAACATGGTGTTTATCATATCTTTTATTGTTATATTCTTGCGTTCAGCTATATCATTTTATTCTAACGTATAAAGTGTAGTAGTTTGTTGGATAATGCTATTTTCAGCTTATATTTGTACAAACAGTGATTCATATCCATCTCCTCTATTGCTTCTCAAATCTTTAGAATTTAATTTTAACCTTCATTTTTATGGAGAATAAACATTCCGATCGCGTTATCTTTACATCTTATTAAGTAAAGATAACAATATCGAGTATTATCATTGATAAAAATAATAAAATATCTTTTCCCACCTCTTGTCTGTACGACTTTAAGATCACATACGTTAGTGTATACGAATTTAAAAGGTTACATAATTCATTCAAATTTTTAAAATGAAGCTTTTGTAATTTTTTCATAACTGAAAACTCGCATTAGTGATCTTTGTTCAATTTGAACTTTCATAATAGTATGTCATAAACTTGACTCATTCAAATAAGCAGAATAATATGAATTTTTATTAATCTCATTAGAGGATACATTGTCTATTGTAGGAGCATTCATTTTAAATATCTCAATGGTCAAGTAAACCCTATCTAGGTACATACTACCTTTGGACAATACAACTCTTTTAGAATTAGAGACTAATTTAAACTTTAATTGCTAGCACAGATCCAAAGAGTAGGTTCTGGCAAATTTCGTGCACATGCAAAACTTCCATAAGTGTTAGCTTTTTCCCAATCTTGGATGAGGTAGAGTTCCTCATGTAAAAACTTCTTCAAGCTAAGAGAACCATTTTCTTCTACTTTGGATGAAGCATAGTTACCCATGTAGCAGCTTTCTCCAATGATTACTTCATAAGTTGTGAACGTGCATCTACTAATAGAGATATGACAAATATCACTAGTGTCAATTCACCATTATTTTGGATTGTCTTCGATCATGTTCACTCAGACACGACTTCCAATAATTCAATGCCATAATCCTTTGCTTAGCTACATGAACACGTGCCTTCTTCTCCGTTTGACTCCCTTCCTTACAATGGTAATGGTCCTTTGCCAGGTGTTATGACTTTCCGCAAACATAGCATTCTCCTTTGCAATCTTGGATCCAACGTGTTTAATATTTTTGTCAATCTATTGCTTTTGGATCGTCTTATTTTTACATTAGCTTTGACATATAGTTTCCATTAGGCTTCAAAATTAGTTTAACATCGTCTCGAACACTCAAACTAAGAATAAAAGCTTTGATGGACATGTTAGTAGGTTTTTACCTCAAGTTATTCTTTTTCTTGTCTAGGATGGCGATAACTTCTCAGTCATAGTAGCCACCAGAAACTGCTCATTAAATTTGATATATTTAGTTACGAAGCTATGAACGATGAGTTGTAGCTCATCCATCTGCTCAATGACACCCTTGGTATTCATCATATGGTCATTCAGGTTCTTAGTGACCACACCATTTTCACCATATAATTCATTGCATGTTTCTATTATATTTTTGACCTTTTTAAATATTTTTAGCTTATTTTTATACATTTTTGGGGTCACTTTATGATCTTTCAGGTAATAGAGACTAAGGAGCACATTATGAAAAAATCTGACCAAGTTACAACATGAAACGAGTATCAAGGATAAAAACAATGAAACCCTCGACTCAAACACCAAAGTCGCTTGGTTGAGCATGATGAATTGAGATGCTCAAAATTGCCAAAGGAACCGCTAAGGTGGAGTAATTATTTACTCGATCAATACAAAACACCAAAATCATTCGAGAGGATTCATACGACTCAAGAAAAGATCAACTTGTTTATCATTTTAGTTTTATTCTTATATGTAGATCAATAGTTTTGATTTGTGCTTTGGGCTAGGGTTTTGTGCATGTTTTATACTCATTATACTTAATAATCGAAATTGTTATCTTTGCTTCTCTAGTTTGATGCATGTTTTATTATTTTGATTCTTGAATGGATCCCATGAGTTGATTGTCAAATAGTTTAATTATGATGGAGAAATTAGACTAGATCATATGCATTAGATAGACATGAATGATTATATCGAGAGGTAGGTCAATCGGTTTAAGGATGATGATGATAAACAATAACTCATTCAACATGTCGTCATAGACGCTAATAATTTAGATATTGGATAAGAATCTATACTATGATAGTAGATAGATTTATTGATAGCATGTTCAATCTATAGATCATTAGATGGAGATATCAATGATTTATATATTATAATATGATATAGACTACGAGAGTAGGTAGACCCATTCAAGGCGATTCTTCTTTAAAAGGAACAAAAACGAAATTTTATGAAACCTTAGTGAGTTCATATACGTGAGAATATGTCGTCAACTTAGAAGCACCATATCATTTGTATATAATTGTAGTTGTAGTTATTTGGTTTATTCATATTAGATACACCTATATTTTTTATTTTTATGACCATAGTTTTCGTAAAATTCTTAATGTTAATCCTATTTAATTTATGTGTTTAATTCCGGTACTATATGAGCTATATCTTTGCAGAATGTCTAGTCTAATTATAAATATTAAAACTTGATTTAGATTAGATCACACTTAGACATCATATTAACTAGTCATCGACTAATCCATCTAGACGTTAGATGCTTGTCAACCGTCTGAATAGTGCGCAACAACTTTTAAAATACTAGTTTTAATATATTATTTTAGCATTTCTGATGTATTTTGTATTAAATTAATTATTTTTGTGTTGTTTTCATAACAAATTGTCATGCCGCGTAATGGTTAAATAAAGAAGTTTTCCAATAAATGTTTTATAATATGTGGAACCTGAAAAAGAACTTCGTCTTTCTATTAAAACTATGTGTTAACCTCTAGAGGAATCATGACAAAATTACAACCTAGTAAATAAAAATTTTCAATTAATTCAAGTATCTATTTTGTTTGGCTAATAAAAATACTTGTGTTACATCTAAGCATTTCTAAAACAAGAAAATACTAAATTGGATAGAAATTTGTAACTATGAATTTTTAATTGACGCCCTACTTTAGAGATTGAAAAACATTTTAATTGTTGCTATTAATTGAAATTTCAACAATGTAGAGCTAATGGAACAATAAATATACATAGAGTATTGCAAAACAAAGAATTATCAAAAGAATATTATGTGAAACCTAATGCAAGAAGAATATAGAAAATTCGCTAATGCCACTATTTTGAAGTTTACTTAAGATTATAGAGTGATATTTTAAATTTACAACAACCTAATATGTAAAACTCCTCCCTCTGTGTACATATCTTTGTGGTAGAGACATATATATTTTTTTAATCTAAATTACCATGCAAACAATTAGTGATAACATTCATCGATAAAAAATCTAGTTTTGAGAAATATTCATCGATAAAAGGTAATGGAAAAAATAGATGTAACAATAATAATCAAAAATAATTTTATGAGGTTTAGGGTGTCTTCTACATCTGAATGTGAGCTTCATAGAATGAGAAAAATAAGATTATCTGACAAAATTAGTATATTAGACAAAATTTTTTGTATGGGATAGAAGGAAGTTTAGAAATTGAAATTGGTAAAACATGGTATGAGAGTGAACAAAAAAAATCGAGATTTATAAAGATCACGATTGAATTACTAGTTAAAAAACAACAAAGGCATCTAAACACTTTTAAATGACTTTTATTTTAATGATTTTCTTGTGAAAAAGCTTAAAATGAGTGTCATGAATTGTATTGATAAGAAATGCGCCAAAGAATAGCTCGGACAACATTTAAAAGGTGTTGATTTTCTTTCCACAACAATATTTTATTGTGATATGTTGGCATGTGAGTGGTAATGGATAATTCCTTAATTGGATGTCAAGTTTGTAATTTGAAATTTAGAAGTATTTTTTGAGATCTGATTGATCTGACTTCACTATTATATTTAGTTTCAACAACGTTTAGAAAAGGAGGAAAATCTGCTAAAACTTATAACTTAGTATGTAAAGGTTATATCTAAATTGGCCGAGTACAATCATCAACTAAAGTTAAGAAATGTAATATCATTTAGTCTCTAAACTAAGTCTTAAATTCAACATTGAGGGTTAAGTATTTCTTTTATGATTTCTATTTTGAGAAATGAAAGGAATTCACCTTTTTTTAACTTGAAGACGAATTGAATAATGGAGGGTTTGATCCATGCTAGATTATAACGTCTATTTTGTTATAGTAATTTCGTCTATTTTTATAGTTAGTTTAATCATTCATTTAGACTTTTCCGAGCATTAAGCATGATTTAGTTATCTTTCAGCATTTTCTCATATATCTGAAGGAAATAAAGATATCGAACATTAACACGAGCAAATGTCCTACACTATCCACACATAACACAAACGGGCATAGAAGACAACAACCTGCACGACCGAGCACAATGCATAGCACGATCGGGCACATAAGAAGAATGGAGTGCCCGACTGATCTTACCTCATCAACACGAATAACGTATAAGGAGAATGGAATGCACCAATCTCAACCCATCAGCACGATCAGGCGCACAAGGAAGTTGATGTGCCCGACCGAGCACTACTCCCAGCCCGACCGGGCTCATGAAACCGAAACTAAACTCGAACGTGCAACAAAGCTCGGGCATAGGTGAAGCCTGACCAGGCTGTAATTTGAGGATGTGCCCGACCGAGCTTACTCTTGTGCCCGGTCAGGCATGATTAACCTGCACGCACTGATCAAGAAAAGAAAACTTCCTGTTGATTTAAACACAAATGGAAACTCAGCTGCAGTAATGGAAATGCATGGCCAAAGGGGAAATTAAAGAAAGAGGAAAGGAGAAGAAAGGGGGCAAAGGCAAGAGACTCATTCGGACTGAAACAGAGAAAACTTATGAAATTAACCATGCTCTAATTGATGTCGGAACAAGTGTGACCGTGCTACCAATGTCATTATACGAAAAATTGGATCTTAGGGGTAGGATTGAACTTCAACCTACACGAATGGCACTCACCATGGCTAATCAAAGTGTTAAGATACCTGAGAACATGCTGGAAGACGTGTCATTACAAGTTGAGTAGTTCTTCGTCCCGGTCGACTTCATCGTCTTGGATATGGAGAAGGACAAGAAAATCCCAATTATTCTCTGTAGGCCGTCTCGCAATACGACAAAGACGATCATACACTGTACTAAAGGTAGAATCACGTTAAAATTGAGAGATGAAGAAGTGGAGTTCAATCTGTATGACACACTCAAGCAGCCTTGTGGGGTGGATTCGGTATTCCACATCAACGTCCTAGAGAAACTAGCCGAAGAAGTCTTTGACGAGTTCGAGAATATGGATTCCCTTGAGATGGTTCTCTTAGCAGCTGAAAAAGAATTGTATAAAGATCCAAATGACGCAACATACTATACTAAGTTGTTGGACGAAGAAAAGACGAAGGAGATCTCGAACATCGAGCTAGACACACTACGAGCAGATTTCTGTGCGATCCAAGCACAACAAATCGTAATCCAAGCTAAATGTGGAATTTCGTACAGCCCTTATCAAGAGGAGTACTCAACTCGCAAACACATAAGCACGGCTCGAGTGGACATCAATTCAGGTCAAGAAAATGACATAAATCAGTGCACAAACCTCCGTGCGTCCAAGGCATATTCCAACGCATCTCAAGCAACATGCATCGCGAGTTCAACCACTCTTGAGACGCCTAATAGCCATGCCAAACGTCCAGCTCCTATTGGAGCATTGATAAGGAAACCAAGGTGAAGATGAAGCCTTCACCACAAGGGCTCACGCACCAAAAAATTCTGGAGACGTGGAAGGAAATGAGAGACGAACGCCTAACCGGTTTCATGGAGTGCATAACCGGACCTATGGACAGATTGACCAAAACTTTTTGACAGCATGATCTAGGCCCCAACTTTGGAAGCATCACGACCAAACTTAGGGAGGACATGACAGATTGTTCAAGGAATCCATCTGATCTGTGCGCTATACTAATCGAGCACCTTATGCAGACCTTGGTCAGGCACGTGACCTTAAACAAGGGCTTCTTGGGAGGCAACCCGAGCCTCATATCCTTTTAGTTATTTCGTTTTATTTTCAGAATTTGATTCTTATTCTTTTCACATGCATGCACACTACTAGCGACTTCGATGTATCGTTCTCTCTTTTTCACGTCGTGTGACTCTTTGTTGCATATTTTTCCACTTCGATATCATCCAAAGCAAAGAAGAGACACATATACCCAGCTGCATCAACTCGGGACAACAAACACACATCAGGTGCACACATTCCTATCTATTTTATTTTTCCTCGAGTTTTTGCGTGTGAGTCCTTCTCTTCGAACACCGGTTGGGGGGGGGGGGTACTCTTCGAAGTGTCATGATTATGATTAGGATTAGATGTTGAGTTATTTGTTTTATTTTAGCTTTTACGTTATTTTTGTTAGGATTAGACAGACGAATATCTAGTACGAAAATTTTGAACTTTAGCCATCTTTATGCAACTTTATCGAATCGGAAAAAAAAGTCTAGGTTTGCTGAAAAATACCTTTAGATGTCGATTAGTTAGTGGTCATGCATAAATCTATAGCCTACAGTTGTATTCCGCCTTCTAGGTTTCTAACCCAAGTATTTCCATCTCCGAGCATATCGTTCATTCTTTGTTTTGTTTCGATCACTATATTTCCACACGTTTACACTCCATTATCAATAAAATAAGTTCTTTAACTATTTCAGCCGTACATTGACATGTGTGCATCGATATTGATGGTTGGGGTCTAAGTGGTGGGTCGAGGCTGTTTTTCTACATCCTAAGGGTTAGAGTCGATACATAGTCACAATAGTTTAATCAAAAAAACAAAAACAATGCAATGATGCAACTTTTTCACTTTGCAAAGGTTATAAGACCTTATGAGTGTGCCAATCGGAAACCTGGGTCTACGTAGAAGGTTGTCCTCTTCAACTCCGACGTCCTAGAAACCGAGTCCGAATTTAAAAAAAATGTGTGGAAAGCAAAAAGAAGAAAAAGAGAACAAAAAAGAAAAATAAAGATCTTAAGAATGGTATCGCACGTAAGCGTATTAGAATAGGTATGGAGATCACTGGGATGTTGTTTAGGGTTTAGTGAAATGAACTTAGGATATATGTAGGATTGCACAGTTAGTGGCTTTCTGTAGATAGAGGTCTAAATCGATACGCTTAGATATATGTTTGTGTGACACATTTTTGTGTATAATGATTGACTTTTCGAGTTGTTTGTGCTAGTATCCGGTCGTTGTCTAACTCTTCTCATGCTTAGTTCCAGTCTTGCTCGAGGACGAATAAAGGTTCAAGTCTGCGGGAGTTTGATAACGTCTATTTTGTTATAGTAGTTTCGTCTATTTTTATAGTTAGTTTCATCATTCATTTAGACTTTACCGAGCATTAAGCATCATTAGTCATCTTTCAGCGTTTTCTCATGTATTTACAGGAAATAAAGATATCGAACATTAACACGAGCAAATGTCCTACACTACCCACACATAGCACGATTGGACATAGCAGATAACAACCTGCACGACCAAGCATAATGCATAGCACAACCGAGCACATAAGGAGAATGGAGTGTCGAACCGATCTCACCCCATTTGCACGACCGGGCGCATAAAGAGAATGGAGTGACCAACCGATCTCACCCCATCAGCACGACCGGGTGCACAAGGAAGTTGATGTGCCCAACTGAGTACTACTCTAAGCCCGACCGTGCTCATGAAACAGAAACTAAACCCGAACATCCAGCACGACTCGAGCATAGGTGAAGCCTGACCTGGCTGTAATTTGAGGATGTGCCCGAATGAGCTTACTCTTGTGCCCGATCGGGCATGATGGACCTGCACGCACTGATCAGGAAAATGAAACTTCCGGTTTATTTAAACACAAATGGAAACTCAGCTGCAGTAATGGAAAATCGCGGCTAAAGGGGAAAGAAGAAGAAAAGGAAAGAAGAAAAAGAGGAAAGGAGAAGAAAGGGGGCAAAAGCAAGAGCAGAGAGAGAGTGTAGATAGAGAGCAGAATGCGCAGACAAGGATAGAGACGGGGCGATGAAGCTGGATCGTGGAGGAGCTGTTAAAGACATCGATACTAGAATATGGAGTAATCTCGTTCTTTATCCATGTTGAAGATAGTTTTCTTTTGCGTTTCGGTTTCTAAGTCCATGTTAGAGTAGATCAATAACCTTAGGTTAGAGAGTCTTGTCGATATGTAATGAAGTCTTGTTCTTAATTCTTGGTCTTTCTTAATGCTTTTATTTCTGTACGCCACCTGAATGAATGATTATGGTATTTAACTCCGACCGGGTGAGGCTTTTCCGTGCTCAATCTCGTCCCGTTTGTCCCGTGATGATCCCCCAAGTTTTTGGCGCCGTTGCCGGGGACTATTTTCAACGCGTCTTAGATTCGATACTCGTAACCACCTGTAATAACATGAAAAGCACGAAAACAAGTAAAACTGATACGGAATCATACGTAAAACATCACATATGTATCTAAAACGTTTCCTAAATCTTGCAAGAAAGAAGTGCAAAAATAGTA
>CM071875.1:10493281-10587782 GCA_036759665.1 Gynandropsis gynandra
AAAGAAAAAGAAGAAAAGAAAAAAAAATGGAAAAGAAAAATAAAAAGAAAACAAAACAAAAAAGAAAAAAGTCATAAAAAGAAAATAAAAAGAAGAAAAAGAAAAAAAAAGAAAAGAAAAAGAAAGAAAAAGAAGAAAAGAAAAATGGAAAAATAAAAGAAAACAAAAGAAAGAAAATTCATAAAAAGAATAACAAAAAGAAGAAAAAGAAAAAGAAAAGAAAAAGAAAGAAAGAAGCTCGGAAAGAAAGAAACAAGTATCCTCGGTTGACCTAGGTTTAGCATAGTCTGAAGTCTTGTCTGGTGGAGGGAGTTACGGTAGTGTGTCTAGTCTCCTTTGATTTACTTTCTTATGGGTAACCGTGGTGGACCTAGGATTAAGGCTGAAAACTCGATTAGGCCGAATTTGCTCTCGATTTGCTAGTTGATCGGTTAGGTTCGCTTTAGCGGTGTTTCTAGGAGAAGGGGGATTCTCGTATTTTCATACCCCATGTATTCCACGTTTACGTTTGCTTAGGGACAAGCAAACATTCAAGTCTGGGGGATTTTGATCATCTCGTTTTCATACGTATTTCTTGCACGATTTAGGAGACGTTTTTGATACATATGTGATGTTTTACGTATGATTCCGTATCCGTTTTACTTGCTTTCGTGCTTTTCATGTTCTTACAGGTTTTTACGCGTATTTGGACTATTTTGGAGCTAAAGGAACATGCACGGAGCTAAGGAGCAACTTCGGGGATCATCATGGGACAAACGGGACGAGATTGAGCATGGAAAAGCCTCACCCGGTCGGGCACAACCCTTGCACGATCGGGCAAAACCTACGGCCAATTGTGTGGACCATTTAGCACGACTCGGGCAAGCATTTAGGACCATTTTGCCTTGTGCCCGAGCGGGCACACATGCCATGCCCGATCGGGCACCATTCCAGCGCCACAGGACGCGCACGAACTGCCCTAGCCGCACCCGAGCGGGTACACTCACTACCCGAGCGGGTAGCGGCCCGAAACTTCTCAAAACTTAAGTAAACTTAACTTAAAACATAAGGGAACTCGTGGGGCAATTTAGGCAACAATTGGACCGACTTAGGAGGCTTAAAAGGAGGCAAAAAGACGTCATTACAGCAAGCCTACAGAGGAGAACAATTCAGCGAAGACAGCGCAGATTCTTGCGAAGAGATAAGTGAGGAGCATTAGAGATCAAGCACCGCCACTTCGGTTTTGTTTGGTTTTTATGTTCCTTAGACTTTCTACTATGTTTATGTTTCTTTACAGACGCATGAGCGAGTAGTTTGTTTGTTCTAGGAGAAGGGATTAGCCCTTGGCTATCCCGAGACCGCTTTTGATCTATTTTGAATGCATCTTCCCGTTTTAGTTCATCTATTCTTTATCTGAGTGCTATAATTTACTTGTGTTTACAAAGGCCACGTAGATACATGTATTAGAGATTAGGAGAAGGACCGAAAGGAGAATTATAGTCTTGGAAGATCAGGTTTAGAACAAACGAGGTTAGGCCACGAAAGTAGGGTAACAACGGTTGAGGGTGAACGGGCGAATCACAGAGTTTATGGGTTTAGTTCAAGGTGTCAGCCACGAAAGTAGGGGGCAACTTGTCTAGATCTAGATCACATGCCTTGAGAGAGGGTAGATATCATGTTAGGATCGTCCGCCTTAGATAGCTTTAACTGGGATTGCATGATAGATAGGTTTAGGTTGAGTTTCGGTAGTCTTGTGGTGAAACCGGTTTCCTAGGACGCTTGTCTTATCGTTAGAACCCAAGTAGTTTAGTCACTTTTAGTATTTCATTCTTCATCACCACTCTTTCGTTAGCAAGTTTGATTCGTAGTTCGCAAGTTTGATTTCGGGTTTAGGTAGCGTTGCATAGTCTCTGTGGGATCGACACCTAAAATACTACACACGTGCCGTGCACTTGCGGGTAGGGGTAGATATATTTAACTCTGATACGCATCAAGTTTTTGGCGCCGTTGCCGGGGACTATTGTCAACGCGTCTTAGATTCGAACCTAGAGTCCTTCTTGCTTTATTTTTATTTTATTTTTCTTTTCTTTCGTTCCTTCTACGTAAATTGTTCTTTGTTTGTCCCTTGCAGAACTTTCAGGTCGACAAAAGATGGATAATCAGAACGGCAATGGACAGATGCAATTACAGGCTCCTCCACCACGTCGTCTAAGGGATTACGTGGTGCCAAACATGAACAACGTGCAAACAGCCATAAGGATGCCTGCTGTTGCAAGAGAACAATTCGAGATTAAGCCAGCAATGATAAATATGCTTTACCAGAAGCAATTCATGGGTGGAAACCATGAAGATCCCCATCAGCACCTCAGAGACTTCCTCGAACTTTCAGGTACGTTCAAAATTCATGGAGTCTCTGAGGATGAAATCTTGCTGCGTCTTTCGCCTTTTTCAATTGGGGGAAAAGCGAAAGCTTGGCTGCAATCACTCCCCGCGGGATCTATCACCACTTGGGATCAGCTCTGCACACTGTTCCTATCACGCTTCTTTCCTCCGAGCAAGACAATTCAGATGAGGGGGGAAATCACAACATTCAGATGCAGAGATGGAGAGACTATGTTTGAGGCGTGGGGTAGATTCAAGGATCTTCTACAGTCATGCCCACACCATGGACTTGAGCAGTGGTACGTTATCCAAACTTTTTATAACGGAATTTCAGATGAGCACCGCATGAGGTTGGATAACGCTGCCAGAGGATCATTCATGGATCTGAGCGTCGAGGAGGCATTCGAGCTGATTGATAACCTCGCCATGAACCACACCATGTGGTCCACTCCAAGAGGTATGCCTAATAGCACTCGTCGTTTATATGAGCCTAACCAGAATAGAGCCATGGGTAATGCAGCGAATGCTATGTACTGTGCGAATTGCGGAGATACGGACCATGTAGCGTATCAATGCACAGTACATGAGGATTACGAACAGATGAATTATGCCCAGCAGCAAGGCAACACCCAATTCGGGAACACCTACAACCCGAATTGGAGGAAGCTTCTCCATGCTCAATCTCGTCCCGTTTGTCCCGTGATGATCCCCCAAGTTGCTCCTTAGTTCCGTGCATGTTCCTTTAGCTCCAAAATAGTCCAAATACGCGTAAAAACCTGTAAGAACATGAAAAGCACGAAAGCAAGTAAAACGGATACGGAATCATACGTAAAACATCACATATGTATCAAAAACGTCTCCTAAATCGTGCAAGAAATACGTATGAAAACGAGATGATCAGTCTTGTTCTTAATGCTTGGTCTTTCTTAATGCTTTTATTCCTGTACGCCACTTGAATGAATGATTATGGTATTTGATCGTTTTTGGAATGTTTGGTGGTTCTTAATGCTTTCGTTCTTGCACGCTTCTTGAATAAATGATTGTAGAAGTCTAATGAATCTACGCCAGGGGATTAGACTTTGGATCTTAGCCAAGATTTAGGATTTAATCAATTTAGAATCTATACCAGGTTTGATTAAATCTAGGGATTAGGATAGCGGTCATAATGCATATAGTGGGTGAGATTACGCAATCAAGAGATTTGTAGTACGCACGCAAGGTAGTGGATAAGTCTATGCTTGTTAGTTCCTATATTAGAGCTTGAATTATCTGAACTCGTGATAATATCTAAGACCAATGATCATGTTAGAACTTTATTGCATTATCGTGCATCTCTTGAAACCTGTGGTACTTAGTTAAATGAATTTAATTTGTTGATTAGTTAGTTTAGCTTTATTCGCATTCCACACACTCATTGATTTTTACCGTTGCATCAATTCTTTGTGTTTGACCCTGGTACTATACGATCCGTATTCTTGCGGAAGTGTTAGTCTAGGTAATTATTACTTGAGATTCACCACATCACTTGAAATTTGGATAGAATATCGATAAGAAAAACATATGCACTTTAACATGTGATAGATGTCCTAATCTTTGACGCCATTAATTAGAAGAGATTGGAACATAGAGAAGTGGTTGAATGAATTATACAAGATATAGAGATTGAACGATTGGCTACCCTTCCAAATTTTTAAGGTCCAAATCAAAATTTTTTTGTCAAGACACTAAAATTAAATAGGTTGAAAAAAGAAAGAATGAGTTTTTGTGTATACTTACTAATGTTACGAGTGACATTGGTGGAAGGAGAAGATTTTAAAGTTGACGATTTTTGCCTAGGCGGCCAAACCTCATTGAAAAGTGGATATTTTGAGTGATTTGGGCTATTCTAGTTGCATTTATCGAATGAACAATCTACCAACTCATTTGAGCATTCCAATAAAAAAGACGATGGAAAAAAGTTCTTGGCTGAGTGTCAACATTTTGGAAACTTGCTCAGTCTAAGCATTTTCTAAGTTATTTGCTCGACCTGAGCAATTTCTCGATATCAAAATTAGTTTTTTTGTGAAATTTTGACCAAGCAAAGGTTGCTCTGGCCAAGAAATAATTTCAAGAACTTAGAACACATCAACTTTTGTTGCCTTCTTGTTTGTTTTGTCCTTCACTTCAGCATTTCATTCTAGTTTGTTCATCTTGAATCTTGTTTCTCATCATCTTGTGTTGAATCCTGGTTCTAGGACGAGCTATGGGAGTAACATGAATGGGGTACCTGTCTAGTATAGTTAGCTTTTTCAATGCTCTATAGTCAATGCAGAGATGCCACCCACCATCTTTCTTTTTGTGCCAATAAAATAAGGCTTAAGTATGGACTGATGCTTGGTCTTATGATTATGGCTTTCAACATCTCCTTTACCAGTTTTCTACTTCATTCTTTTGAGAAATTGAATGTATGTATGGTCTCAAGTTCACTAGAGATGATACATTAGTTAGGTTTATGGAATGTTTCCTTGTTCTTTTAGGAGGCAATCCAGTCCTTTCTTCAAAGACATCCTAAAACTACTAAAGAACCTTCTCTATTCTTGGTTTTAAGACTATTCTTGCAGTAAGTTTGGGTCCTTCAAACTAGGTTGCGAGTTCCAGAAAAAATGCTATTAATTCTTATTGGATGGTTTTGGTTAGAACATTGAGAGACACCTCTCTTTTCAGAAGACTTGGATCACCCCTTAGCTTTATCTTATGATTTCCCTTCTTAAAACTCTGCCTATACAATTTCCAGTTGATGCGGGTCTCTCAAAAGGAGAAAGCCAGTTATATCCTAAAAACCACATCAGTAGTTCCCATATCAAACATCAATAAATCATCATTAATCTTGTAATCTTTAATGGTGATACGTTGATCTCGGATATTCCAAATCCTCTGGTCTCCACAACTGGTCTTTTCACCACTCTTTCTGCATTGAAGTTATTAGTAACCCTTGAGTCTATTAAGACTATGACCTCTTGGGCTCCAATCAATCATGTCATCCTTAATGTTCTTAACTTTCCATCTATCACCTTATTTTCCAGTTCCAGATTTTCATACTCTGAACTTTCTGTTTCTTCTTCACCTTCCATGGCTAAGAATTAGAGTTCTTTATACTTGTATTTGTGTCATGGATGTCATTTTTCTGCACATTTGAAGCACAAAAATTTCTCTCTTGTTGATGCTATCTTAGAAGTTGAGATCTTAGGTAGACCAACAATCCTTTCAATGGTCTTTGTACATTGTTGTGAAAGTGTCTAGTATTTGTTGTAAGTCCACTAGTTCCACAGGTATGAGATTTGTAACGACATTTTGTAGCCTTGTGAGCCTCAATTGTGATTACATGATCAATAATTTCATCTAAGCCAAGGGGTTTGTATCTCAGTACCTAATCTTGAATACTCAACTTGAGTCCATTCAAGAAAGCATCTTCTAAAACATCATTTGTTAGTTGGGGTGCTACTACTGTCGATTCCTCAAAACTTTGGCAATATTCTTCTATTGATCCGGTCTGCCTCATCCTCATCGATTGCCTCAATACTAGACCATCCATTGTGCTTCTGATCTCTTATACATTCTGCACTTAAGGTTAGCTCAACCCATCAATATATGGCGATCTTGAATCCATCTTGACCAAGTAAGAGCCTTTCTCTCCATGTGAGCCAAGGCTATCTCCACTTTCTCCCATTTTGGAGCGTCACTTAACCCAAAGAACTTCTCAGCTCTGTAGATCTAATCATCCTAATGTGCACCAAAGAACATTGGAATTTCAGCTTTCTTGATCGCATTTTGCAGGTTGTTCAACAATCTTTGTTCTTGAATTGTGCCTCCACCGTTTTGTCCTTCTCCACGAACCACTATTTGTCCCATGTCATGTCTACTTTAATTCCATAAACTCACCATCGTTGTTGTGAATTGCTCATTGGTTACTGCCGCTGGTGCTATCACTACTTCCTTTGCCACTACTCTTGAAGCATTTTCTCCTCTTCGAGTCATTTCCGTAACCTTAAACTCTGATATCAAGTTGATAAGAACCAAATGATAAGGAACTAATAATTGGATTTGCAAATAGAAAAGAAAGTGTTTGAATGTGTCGACTTTCATTCCATAAACTCGCCATATTTGTTACTACCTCTAAGGCCTCCTTCATTGAAGCCATCTCGCTGAGCAAAGTTGTGAATTGCTCATTGGTTACTGTTGCCAGTGCTATCACTAATTCCTCTGTCGTTGTTCTTGAAGCATTTTCCCATCTTCAAGTCATTTCCGTAACCTTAAGATCTGATACCAATTTGATAAGAACCAAACTGTAAGGAACTAAGAATTGGATTTGAAAAGAGAAAAGCAAGTGTTTGAATGTGTTTGGTGTATTCGAGATCACCAATCTCCAAAGGTTTTATCAACAAATTTATTATCTTCATTGTGAACATTCACAAGGCTTTTATAATCGTTACACCAAGATACATGACTATCATCATGTTACAAGATTAAGAACTAATTTCAAGAACATAGAACACTTTCATTGATCGTTCTCTTCTTGTTCATTTCCTTACGGTTTGTTCATCTTGAATCTTGTTTCACATCATCTTGTATTGACTCCTGGTTCTAGGACGAGCTATGGAATGTGGAACCTATCATCACCCTTTTGAGTGTTGCCGTGAATGATAAGGGAAAGAAGACACGAAGAAAACATATGTACCAAGTGCTAATGTTTAAATCAGGTTCTCTCCGACAAATATCTATCTATCTTATATTTTGCGTTGTATTTATTGTTTAACTAATCGATTCATTATTCTAGAAAATTATATTTATAATTTTTAGGTGTTAATTTATATTAATGAAAGTGCTATATTTATAACTACAGTGATTTGGTAATTTTCGAGGGTAGTGGTGGATGTTTCCAATTCTGAATATACATTCTAGATTCGGGATATTACAGCAGAAGTCAGCATATAAAATAATTTACATTTATAAAATGAATAGAGTTTTAAAATATTGTGTTTCAGATATAATTGTTTTTTTATTTATAATAGAAGTAATACCTTTCGATGGTTTTTGTACTTGAATTTTTTACATGTTGCATTTCTGTATAAAATGTCATTTTAGAGATTCTGAAGAAGGGGTCATTTTAAGTGTTTTTGCCTTTACAAAACATGTTATATAAATTTTAAGAAAGTACTAAAAAATTATGATTAATGATTATAAAAATTTAAATTATATTCAACACTTTTAATATCTTTTGAATATTTTTAATCAAATTAAAATTCCAATAATAAATAATCATTAGCTTCAGAACGTAAGAACGCAACAACACATCCATATCAAATGAAATATTACATCCAATTAGACAAACTACAACCAATTACAACAGATTGTCAATAAAAATACAACCAACTACTAATGTAAAAGCAACTTACAACCAATCATTCTTTACAACAATTAAATATCTATATAAAATTATCACAAAATAGACTTACAAATTTCTTAAAAGTCCATTATTTGATGGTTTAGAATACCACAATAAAAAAATATAGAGTTTAAAATAGAAAAAGAAATTACACAAATATTTGAAATAATTTTTTTTAGTTCAACCTCTCGGCATGGTTAGTACCAAAATAATACATAAAATGAGAACTTTCAAAAATCCCAACCAATTTAAATTATGACTAGAATCAATAACCAAACCATTATTAAATTTCAAATAACCAAATCATTAATCCAAAATATAAAAAGAAAGGATGGCGGCGACAACAATGATATTTTCTTTCACTCTACAGGTTCATTTTAATAAAATAAAAAATATTTATTCCCCCTTTTTCCTTTCAAGACAAAATAAAAAATACATTTGGTATAGTATTAAGATTTCAATTATACATTTTTTTAAAAAAAATTTTCAACTTCAACTCTATCCTTATAATATTGATAACCTCATATTATCTTTGTCCTTTATTCGAAAATTTTCTCTCCTCTAAAGCATCTCGATTTCTCTTTATCTCCCCTGGCGCAAAAATTACTCTTTTCTCACACCATATTAGATTCTCCGTGAGTAGCTTAAAATTCACATCAGATTCGTCGCGAATAGATTGAAATCGTTTGTTATCAACAAAGAAGCTTGGAATTAAGCACGTTCCGCAGAAAAACCTAGATATAGTGAGTCAAATGATCACAGCGAGTGACAGAGTCTTCAAGTGAAATGGAGTGATTCAAATGATCGCAGTGAAAAAAAATATATTTCAATATGACTCTGTGACCCAGTGCGATCGTACGACTCGATAAGACTTTACAACCACATGCTACTCTGTGATCCACTACGACCATGTGTTTCAATATGATTCTGTGACCCAGTACGACCGTGCGACTTGATGAGACTATGTGACCCAATGCGACTTTGTGACCTACTGTGACCATGTGTTTCAATATTACTCTATGACCCATTGCGACCGTGCGATTCGATGAGATTTTGTGTCCCACTACGACCATGTATTTTAAAATGACTCTATGACCTATTGCGACCGTGCGACTCAAAGAGACTTTGTCCCTCACACATGGTTGCACTGGTTCACATAGTCATATTGAAACACATTACTGCAATAGAACACAAAGTCCCATCGATTCGCACGGTCGCACTAGGTCACAGAGTCATATTGAAACACAAGGACTCAGTGGGCCACAAATCGCATTGGGTCACAAAGTCTCATCGAATCGTACGGTCGCATTGGGTCATAGAATTATATTGAAACACATGGTCGCATTCGGTCACAAAGTCTCATCGAGTCGCATGGTCGCGCTGAGTCATATTGAAATTGAAACACATGATCGCATTGAGTCACATAATTCACCCTCTTTTATGTTTTTGTTATTGGTGTAATGGATTTGGTGGATGAGAAAATCACATTGATTTTTTTGTATGATGGTAAATGGGAGAAACGTAAATGGAGAAGCTGAATGGGTTGGTAGAGTTCAGGAAAATCAAAGAGTATTTCTTATGGTCCTCCGATTAGTCTGACATACCTCTAACTTATTGATGAGTTACGCGTAGAGATTATGGTGGAAAAAATACAACGAAGTTGAAGTTAAGCTATTTGCCCAATATTTGTGAAAATAGGAAGCCGACATATATAATGAATGATAAGCATCTTATTTGTTATATGTTCGATCACATAAGAGGAATTCAATCACTTCTGCTTTTGGGAGCATTTCTAAAGGAGGTGAGAATGGAAACGTTGTAGATTATAATGATTGTGTTGTTGTAAGTTCAAATAACAAAATTATAGTTGAGAGTAATTCAATGGAAACAGTAAATATTTTGGATTCAGATAATTATGATATTAAACATACCATCAATTTAAGAGAAGATCATGGTTATGGCATGAATATGGTCATTAATGAAGTTTTTTGTGGCAATAATGAAGTTGATACTGACATGCCAACAGAGAATAAGGATGATGGTGATGGTGAGAATAATTTTGAAATAGTAGTTTTCGAGAAGGGAAACAATCGAAATTCAATATTAGAGTTTGAAGATGGATTGTAACTTAGAATTGGGCAAGAGTTTGATAGCAAGAAGGATGTACAAACATTTGTGAAGAAGGGTTCACTTGAAGCTTCTTTAAGATATACAACATTGAGTTCTGATTCACAATTGTGGGAAATACGATGCAATTTTTACGAAAGTGGTTATAAGTGGAAATTACACGTGGCAGTAATCCAAATTCCAAATGTTTTAGTTTGAGAACACATTATCCCATTCATAAGTGTTCACCTGTATCTAAAGAGATAGAAGCTATAAAGGGTACAATGCAATTGGTTAAAGATTATTTGAGTGAGGAATATACCGAGAAATATGAAACACCTCCAGCAAAAGAATCGATGGCTCATGTAAAAGAAAAGTATAGTGCCAACGTATCATAATTGATGGCATTAAGAAGCAAATCTAGAGCTCAAAAGTAGATTCGTGGTGATGACTTTGAACATTATAGGAGGCTTCCAGGGTGGTTGCATATGTTTTCAAAAGAATCCCAGATCTGATGCAAATCTTCAGCTGGACGGTGATAGGAAAAGCTTCAAATACGTTTTTGTAGCTTTGAGAGCTGTTGCGAGAGGATGGAAATACATGGGTAAAGTGGTTGATATGGATACAACATTTCTAACAGGAGTGAACAAGGAAGCATTAATCGTGACAACCACGTAAGATGGTGAACATTACCAATATCATCTTGCTTAGTGAATAGTCTACAGAGAGAAGGACAAATCATGGATGTGGTTTATGTCAAGGTTGAAAGAGGGGATACCGGATGGATGTGATGTCATTGTGATATCTGAACACCATAAAATCTTGATAAAAAATGTCAAACAAGTGTACAAAGAAGCTGATCATGGTTTTTGTGCGCGTCATATATCGCAGAACATAAAGAACTGCGTCACTAAAGGCCAAGGTAGAAAGAGTTCAACGGGTGATACCATGGTGGAAATGTTCTTCAAATGTGTAGCAGCATACACGGTGAACAAAATTGAAGAGCTATTAAATGATTTCAAGGCCATGTAGGAATTTGTAACCTCTATGACCTTTGTGACCTTTGTGATTGTTGTGACCTTTATGCAGGTATCCTATTTTTGCAAAGTATTTGGAGAAAGAGGAACTTGATCCTGTTAAGTGGGCAAGATTTAAATTTTAGGGTGAAAGGCATAACTTATTAACCACTAATGGGACCGAGTTAATAAATTCCACATTAAAGATATCGAAGAAGTTTTTGGTCCTAGTACTTTTAGATATTTGTTTGGGAAAGAAAGTGGAATGGTTCAATAGGTATAGGTTTGAAGCAGCTACTGGATATGATTCTCAAACGTTAACACCGTATGTTGAGAAAACATTATATGAACGGTTCGGAAAAGTATCCAAGTATGAGGTTATTGAATTCAACATGCCGAGTAATGAGTATGAGGTAAAAGATTTGTAGTGGTCTTCAAAAAAGAACGTAAAATTGCAAATATTTGATGTAGATAAGTATCCATGCAACCATGCAATTGCAGCTCACATAAGGTTGATAAAGGTCACAAGATACTAAAACTATGTTCAACATACTGCCTCCGGGATACGTGGCATTTGGCTTACCAAGAAACCGTGTATCTCGTTCCTGACTGCAGTGATTGGAACATTCCTCCTCAATATTCTGAAGTTACGGTTCTACCTCCTATGTTGGATGAGAAAAGGAAAAGTGGAAGGCCTAAATGGAATCATTATCCTAGACCCGGTGATGCTCGAAGAAAAACTTCATCTTCGTTGAGACTAAAGAGTTCAAATGCCAACATCACTATCAATGTTTGAAATGTGACAACCGGAAAAACGGCAACTTCAAAATAAAGAAAGGTTTGTTAGTTTGTAATAATTTATTATTTGTATTATTTGGACTAAACATTGGTTTACGTCCTTTCATTATTATAAATAGATAGATTTGTCAAGTTTGCATCTATTTTTCCTCATTGACGTTTCAAGACTACCGCGACCATTGTGACTTTACGACCCTTGCAACCTATGTGAGCCATGCGACCCTTGCGACATATGCGATCCATGGGACCCATTTGAGCATTGTGACCCTTGCGACATATGCGATCCATGGGACCCATGTAACCATTGTGACCCTTGCAACCCATGGGATCCATGTGACCATTTCAATCCATACTACCCACGCGACACTTGTGACCTTTTCAACCTATACAACCTATGCAATGCATGTGACCCTTTTGATCCATGTGATCCATGCAATTTATGCGACTCATTCGACATATGCGACCCTTTCGACTCATGTGACCCTTGCAACCCATGTGAACTATATGACCCTTGCGACCCTTGTGACATATGCAAACACCCATGTGACCCATGTGAACCTTTCGATCCATGCGACCCATACAACATATGCGACCCTTTTGAACCATGTGACCCTTTCGACCCATGTGATGCGTGCGACCCTTGTGACCCTTGTGACATATGCGATCCATGGGACCCTTTCGACCCATGCGACCCATGCAACCCGTGCGACCCTTGTGACCCTTGCGACATATGTAACCCATATGACCCATGTGACCCTTCCGACCCATGGGACCCATGTGACCCTTCCGACCCATGGGAGCCATGTGACCCTTGTGACTCGTCGTTTCGATGTCAGACTCCTGTCTTTTCGAATGTCACCTATGCCTTTTTTTTGAATGCCAGCTATACTTTTTGAAAACATGTGTCTATGTCACACTCTCATCTGTCCATCGCTCTCTCTACTATTAAGAGGTTCATCAAATTCTATAAGTCTCACCATCTCACCCATTTGAGATTGAATCACATCTCTCTCTTCTCTTCGTATACTTCTCTAACCCCTAAATTCTCAGAAAAATCTTTGTGACCTTTCGAAATTTGTCACCTTCATCGCGAAGGTGACATGGTGGACATATGGCATCATGTTGTCTTTGTGTTACTCATGGTATGGGTAATCGGCGGACTCGGTCTCTATGCAGTCACACACAAGTCCATACAATATGGATGGAGGACATTGTGATGTATCTGGATTACTAAAGGTCTTGGTAATTGGCAGACTAAGACATCGTGTTGTATTTGTGCTACTTAAGGTCAGGGTTTCAGGTGAACTCGAAGATGGTGTTGAGTCACACATGAGTCTCTATAATGATTTACGAGGGAGGACATCGTGGTGTCTCTGCGAATATGACCTTTGTGACCTTTTGTTACATTTTTTCTCTTTTGTAATCTTTGTGACCTTTTTCAACAATTATAAATAAATTCATATTTAAACATTGAAAATGTCTTATGTTGCATCTATAGTTCCTAATTATGTGAAATCCATAAATTTGATTCCATCCTTTCATCCTTATAAATCCATAAATTCATCGACCCTCAATTGGCATAAAAAAGAATGAATCAAATTAAACGGGAACTCATCTGACTCCCAATATGACCCTTGTTGAAGTAATGCAACTCATATTCATCTAAGATTCCTATCAACTTTTTTATTGTTTTGTAAGGATAACACTTGGTGGAAATATTTGGCATTCTGTCCATTTTCTTGAATTCATAGAGAAACTTCTGCTTTGGCAGCACCTACAAAATGACAAATTAAGTATACATTAGAGTTCTACAGACTCAAGCGACCCTTGCGACTCAAGCGATACTAGCAACTCAAGCGACCCTTGCAACCCAGACGACACTAGCGATCCTAACAACTCAAGCGATCCTTTTGACTCGACCCTAGTGACTCGACCCTAGTGACTCAAGCAACCCTTGAAATTCAAGAGACCCTTGACATTCAAGAGACCTTGCTACTCAAGCGACCCTTGCGACTCAAGGACCCTTGCGACTCAAGTGACCCTTACAACTCAAGTGACTCTTACGACTTAAGCGACCCTTATGACTTAAGTGACACTTGTAACTCAATGAATCTCTTGAGTCAAAGAGAGTCATGAGTCTCAAGCGACTCACTAAGACTCCTAACCCTCTTCAACTCTATGAGACTGAAGCGACCCTTGAGACCCAATGAGTCTCTTGAGTCGAAGAGGGTCATGGGTCTTAAGCGACTCACGAGACTCCTGAACCTCTTCAACTCAAGCGTCTCATTCATACTCATGACCCTCTTTGACTCAAGCGAATCATTGCGACTCACACCCATTTGAAATCAATAAACAATTTCACTTTCAACAACCTAATCTCTAATGTATTTTATATGCAAAGTAAAACCCTAGAAATCAATCCACTTACATATGTCGTTGAAGATTGAATCGTACTTTCTTCATCATCATTGGTCCTTATCATTTCTTTCTTTTTTTCTCACTTCAAAATTTCCTTGGTTTCAACTTTGAAATTTCCTTCTTCATTACTTTGAACTCGATCCTTGCTCTTAACTTAGAAATTGCCTCTCGTTCTTTACTCTCAACTTTGAAATAGATTTCGTTTCGAAAAATGGCAAACCATGTGCAAAAAATAAGGGCACATTTGTCTTTTTTCTATTTTTTTTTGTTTTTTTCTTTTTAATCCTTAGGTTTTCTTCGGTATACATGAAACAAGGAATTCCTAGGAGGGCATCTGGATATTTTGCTATTTCCTTTATCTTCCATGGGTCTCTCCCTCCTCCCTATCTCTCACCCATTCACGCAAACGATCCTAGAGAAAGGGAAAATAGTAAACAAATTGGATCATAATATTTTGGTTTTTGATCTTGTAACAACACAACTATAGAAGTTTTTGTTGAATCAAAGTAATCAGATCTAGAGACAAGAGGCTCTCAAAATAAAGGGAGGCTATGAAATGAGGAGTATAAATTTTAAAAGATGATAAAGGGTCAAGCTTAAGCTTTGAGTAAAGAAGATGATGTGTTTCTGCCTTTGATTGGATGATGTTAAGAGTTAAATATTCTAGATTAAATATTTGTGCTAAATAATATGAGGAATTAGTTTTTCTTTGGAATAGGTTAGTCTTGTTTGTAGTGAATCTATTTTGGTTTTATTTTTCTATTTAAACATGTCATGAGATGAATAAAGAAATAAGCATTTATTTACAGCAACAATTGTTTTAGGAGATTGTTTCTATCGGTGTCCACATTTTTAGAAATTGTCTCAACTGATGGCCATATTTTTGGGAAGACTAAGTCTAATTTCTAGATCCAAAATTTTTATTTTTCTAGCTTTATAGGATCACAATGTTGATACTATCTTTGATTTCCTGATTTTTAGGATCATTTTGTTTGATCCATTCTTTTCTTTTAGTTCTATTTAAAGACATCTTTGCTTATGGAATATGATTGGAGAATAATTTTGTGAAACACTTTTTCCTTTTATTCATTTGGTCTTTATTGGGACCATCAATTGATATCAGAGCCCCTATTACCTTCATCTTTTATCCGGACCACAAAACGTGGTAAGAAGAATTAGTTTTGGTTAGTTTTGTTTGTAGTACATCTATTTTGGTTTTCTTTTTCTTCTTAATGTGTTATCAAATGAATAAAGCAACAAGAATTTATTTGCTGAAAATGTGTTATCTTAAACTTTCATTAGACTATTAGAGAAAGACTGAAGATATGTGTGGAAAAAGAACGTATTTTGCTAAACAACACTCATGAGAATCCGTGGTTCACGACCTCGTCGCATGACCTTTCTTCAGTGGCTCCATGAATCCCACTCGGTCGCTTGGACCAGTTGTTGCAAACAGTGACTTCTCTAGTTACTAGATCTACTAGGTGGGCCCACTTGTTGGTGGTGGCTTCGATGAATCCCGTTGGTCCACTGTAGCCATCTGGCTGTTGAACCTCTTGTTTAACCATCACCAGCGATTGTTCTGACACTGTCCACATCTTCACCTATTTGTTTGGACTTCCATTGTATACATCGTCTCTCGCGAGATTCTAATTCTTGGTCTCTCTTCACTATAAGAAACTTCACATGACCCGATGTCCTGTTAAGATTGACAAACACTCATGTTCTCCGCCGCTACCACTCCCCATGTCTGCTAACCACTTAACAACAAATGTCCACCCATAACAAAACACGGAACGATAAGCTTGTCCCCTCTCTAAATGTTGTACTTACTTAAAAAATTATCACATTCCTAGAAGCTAATTGTTCCGTTAAACTACCCAAAATTTAACGATGATTGTTGTCACAGCGCAATCTTAATTCAACATCGTTAACGAGTAAAAGTGTTGTGTATATTTTGTAAACATTAGTTATCGTGATTTAATCACAACGGTTACAATCAGTGATATCTTTGGCAAAAAGATCTCGTGATTTAATCACGATGATTAAAATCGATCATAACTTTGGCAAGTAAATCTTGTGATTTAATCATGATAATTACGGTCGATACTATCTTTGGCAAGAAAATCTTCGGTATAGTTAACTCATGGAAACTTGCCGATTCTTTATAATCATTCTTTATTTTCTCCCTAACTTTTTTGTGCATATATTCTTCCCTTTCCATATAATTATAAAGTTTTCCTTTTTCTTCTTTCTTCTGAACTTTGTAATCTTCTCTATATAATGTTCTTCGTATGTATTGTGAGAAATATTACAAAATACTCTTATTCTCTTTGTATCATATTCTCTTAATCTCTATCAAATTCTATAGGATATCAGAGCAAAAAGTCTAAGGACCATTCGTATTATCATTATTTGCATATCAATAGACGCTACAAACCATATTCCGATTCTCCTCAATGGAGAAAATCATACAATCTGGTCTAGAATTCTTGAAGCAACCCTTTGAAGTTGTTGTTTTTGGAATTACATCCACCCTGAAGAAGGAGAAGCAGGCGATGCAAACTATGGTCAAGCAAAGAAGGCCCAAGATGAATCCATAGCCCTTGTTCTCATCTAGAATTCTCTGGAAATTTGTCTTCTTCAAACTTATGGCCACATTTGAAAGCCTAAGGACTTGTGGGACGAGTTGAAAGCCGTATACGACCATGTCTCCAACTTCAACTGAATCTATGAAGTTCAGAAGATGCTTCAATCTATCCATCAGGAAGGGCATCCATTTAATTATCTCATAGTCGAGCTCAAAGATCTACATCTGGACACCACCGATCCAAAAGAAATCGCAGGTCGTTATAATCAAGTCAAAGTCTTATGTCTTCTATCCACCTTTGATGCATCCTACCACAATCTTATCAATCATGCCCTTTGTCAATCAAAGTTTCTAACCCATAATGACATGTGCATGCTAATAAAGAAGGAAGAGGGGTCGAATAAGCTTTTAAAAGGGTCCATGGAGATAGCACATCTCAACAAGCAATATAATGATTCTAGTAACAATTTAAACTCCTAATTGATCGAAAAATTTACTATCCTCACTTCAAGACTCGAAGCAAACACGACTCATTCTTGAGGGAGACTACACATCTTGCGTTTCATCAAGAGAAATCTTCGGTGACCCAACCCACTTATGTGATGATGGAGGCCATCAAACACATGATCAATAAAGTACTCAACACCACTGATACCATAAAGCCAGACTCAAGACAGGATGGTAACTGTGCTTACCTATCTTAAATAAAATATCATATGGTTATTGATTTGGGAGGTACATCGCACATGATTAAGGATACACATTTACTTGAGCATATTCAAAACATTATAGGATAAGTAACTATAACAGATAGGAAAAGTGTTCCGATAAAAGGAATAGGAAAGTTAAACTTACTTGAGCAACACTCAATCGCCTTATATGTTCCGGAATTTACAACTAATCTACTTTTGGTTCATAAATTGGCTTATGATTGTAATTGTATTATGTGCTTTGATTCTAATAAATTCTGGTTGCAGGATATTGAGACCAAAAAAATCATAGGAGGTGGAACTCTACGAAATGACCTTTATGTCCTCGAAGAGCTTTATGCTTCCTCAAAATTTTTGCCTCGTGCATTATTAGCTTTGTCTCCTCATTATAATACGAAAAATATTTCCTCTAGAATGTGGCATGCTAGGCTAGGACACCCTCATTTTCAAGCTCTCAAGCATGTGTTTTCTCATATTGCATTTGATAATGAGAAGTGTGAATCTTGCATCTTGGGCAAACATTGTAGAACTGTTTTCCCAGTCTAAAAAACAATATATGATATATGTTTTGATTTGATTCATTCTGATGTGTGGACGACTCCCTGTTATGCTAGAGATAGGAAGAAATACTTTGTTAGTTTTATCGATGAAAAATCCAAATTTACATGGTTATACGTCCTTGAATCTAAATTTGTTGTCTATGAGTGTTTTATCAAGTTTTATCACCATGTTGTAACTCTATATGAAACAAAGTTTAAGTGCCTTCGTATAGATAATGGTGGTGAATTCGTCAACCATAAACTGGGAACACTTCTCGACCATCATGGGGTAGTTTACCAAACCACATATCCATACAACCCACAACAAAATGAAGTAGCATAACGGAAGAGCCAATATTTGATGGAAGTCTCTCGAACCATCATGTTCGATCGCAAAGTTCTAAAACGTTTTTGGAGGGATGCTGTTATCACCGCTTATCACCTTATAAATTGTCTACTAACCAAATATCTCGGAGACAAATCTCCATATGAGATACTAAACAAACTAAACCCTGATATTGATTATCTTCATGTATTCGTGTGCATTTGCTATGTGTTTCTTACAGGACATCAACGAACTAAGCTGAATCCAAAAAGCATGAAATGCGTATTTGTGGGATATAGTATGACCCCAAAGGGATATAAATGCTACCATCCTGACTCGAGATGGATTATTGTGTCCCGTGAAGTCCACTTCCATGAGGAACACAGGTTCTACAAGAAACAAAGTTGGACTCATCTTGAAAACCTCTCGGTATCACAAGATCTCAATTCTTTTCTATGTTTTATGTTTCTCAACGGAAAAAATGAGTTGATGTAGGATCACATCAACCGATTGCAGAACCCTGATCTACGAATGAAGTGGTTCAACTGCAAGCTGATCGTCCGCATACGCCCTCCCGATACAGACGAGATTGTGTTTTTCGAGGCACTGTAAGAGTACCTTCGTACAGATAATGGTGGTGAATATATCAACCATAAACTGGGATCACTCTCGACCATCACAGGGTAGTTCACCAAACCTCATGTCCATACACCGTAATAAAATGGAGTAGCGGAATGAAAGAACCGATATTTTATGGAAGTCTCTCGAACCATCATGTTCAATCGCAAAGTTCTAAAACATTTCTGGAGGGATGTTGTCACAACTTATCACCTTATAAGTTTTCTACTGATCAAATGTCTTGGAGACAAATCTCCATATGAGATTCTAAATAAACTAAACCCTGATATTGATTATCTTCGTGTATTCGGGTGCATTTGCTATGTGTTTCTTACAGAACATCAACGAACTAAGCTGAATCCAAAAATCATGAAATCCATGTTTGTGGGATATAGTCCGACCTCACAGGGATATAAATGCTACCAACTAGACTCGAGATCGATTATTGTGTCCCATGAAGTCTACTTCCATGAGGAACACGAGTTCTACGAGAAACAAAGTTGGTCTCATCTTGAAAACCTCTCGGTATCACACAATCTCAATTCTTCTCTACGTTCTCCATACCAAAACTGAGTTGATGCAGGATCACATCAACCGACAACAGAACCTTGATCTACGGATGAAGTTGATCAAATACAAGCTGATTGTCCGCGTACGCCCTCCCAATAACGACGAGACTGTGTTTTTCCAGGCACTAGGGGAGTGTCCAGAAGGAGATCACACTCTGGATCACGATACTTCAAGAAAGGAGGAGGAGGAGACTCTCGAAGATGCAATTGTTCAGGAGCATCATAATATTGTCGTCTCTCAGTGCAACACTAGGATTCGAAGACCGGTCTTAGAGTGGTTATGTAAGGGAGAGTACAACATAGGTCTTGCTATCTATCACCCGATACAAAATTAATGTGATATTTATCTCTTACTGACTCATCATTCTGCCTTCTTAAGTAAAATTGATCAAGAAAAAGAACATAATTCTTACAACGAGGCCATGAATCATCCGGAGTGGGAGTCTGCCATGAACGAAGAAATATATGCCCTTGAGAAAAATCACATGTGGGATCTTGTGGACCTACCAAAGGATAAGAAAGTCGTGGGTTGTAGGTGGATATTCAAGATCAAGTATATAAGTGATGGATCAATTGAATGCCATAAAGTCCGGCTTGTAGGAAAAGGCTATACACAAACTTATGGAGAGGACTACAGCGAGACATTTGCTTTAGTAGCTAAACTCCATACAATACGTATCTTATTATCAGTGGCTGTTAACCTTAACTAGAACTTATGGCAGATGGACGTAAAATATACGTTCCTCGAAGGAGATGTTGACGAGGAGATTTACATGCATTGTCCACCGGGGTATGCCAAAGGCACCAACCGAGTTTACAAACTCAAGAAATCCATATATGGCCTAAAATAATCCCCAAGAGCATGGTGAAGAAAGGGATCATTTTAGGAAACATGATCTCATCAAGAGGCATAGAAGTAGATAAGGCCAAGACCAAGGTAATCTAGAAACTTCCTCCACCGGTTTTGGTCAAGGAGATTCGTAGTTTATTAGAGGATTCCAGTTTATATTGGAGGTTCATCAAAGACTTCTCCAAGATCACAAAACCATTGACAAAGTTGCTGGCTAAGGATGCTACATTCGAGTTGTGCAAAGAATGCCATGACGCCTTCAACAAGATTAAGAGAGCATTGGGTTCAACACTTATCATTCAACCGCCGGATTGGACCTTACCATTCGAGATCATGTGTGATGCTAGTGACTATGCAGTTGGGGTTGTTTTAGAACAACGGAGAGAAAAGATTTCCCATGTCATCTCCTATGCTAGCAAGCCCTTAGACGATGCTCAGATCAACTATGTCACAACAAAAAAGGAGCTCCTAGCCGTTGTCTTCACCTTTGACAATTTCAAATCATACTTGGTTGGCTCGAAGGTGATTATCTACACAATTCACGCGGCACTCAGATGCAAAACCACGCCTTAGGTAGTCTGCAAACGAGTGTCGCCAAATGATATCCGTCCGCAAATAAGGACGGAAATCTTAGTCCGCAAATCGTCTGTAATTACCAACCACTATGCCGTTCGCAAATCAACGGTAAAAACGACCAAAATACGAACTCTTGGTATGTTCGGGAAATGGTTTTTTTAGAAATAATTACGGACAAGTCGCCCGTCGGCGTTTGTAGACGACCCTTGTCCATCCACCAATTTGCGGACGACCCCTATCCGCCCGTAAATATTTTTTAAAAAATAAAAAAAAATGAATTAAATTTGATTACATTAAACGTTAAATATTTGTATTATATTGAAATTTCATTAATTTATCTCGAGAAACAACCAGTTGTATTCTTCCTGACTAAGGGAAGTTTGTGTTTCGTCTTCTCTCGGCGGAATTTGGGATATTCGTTCCGCTGCCATGTTTTCATCATCATCGTGAACACGTTTTGCCCTGGAATCCACCCACGAACCATCAGACTTCTTAACGTGCGTACGTTCCAGCAATTCTACGTACGATGGTTCAGATCCCTTCTATTTTGCCTAAAAAATAAAAAAGATATAAGTTTAATATTTATCAAATGTTAATTGTATAAATGCATAAAAATTATTATAAAGCTTACCAAATCTTCGTATACTTCCGCAAAAGTATGAGATCTTGCAGTATGTGCACTCATCCCGTATCCTTCTCTATCAGAACGATGGGATTTACTTGCTCGCTCGCTTTTTAACTTAAATGTTGGATCATCCCAATATGCTCACATCTAGTCCCAAACATTGTCGGCTATCCAAATTGGTTTTCCTTTTGTCTCTCGATATCTTTTACAATTGTTTACGAGAGATTTGAGATGAATTCTCGCAACCCGTTCAAATTCGAACTTTACCAGTTCGGTAATCTCGGGATTCCAATAAAATTTTTGCTGAAATAATGAAAAGATTATTTTATTTAAAATATAATTTGAATTATTTGATAAAATTAAAAATTATTTAAAACATACCACAAATGATTTCAACCATCGTTCCTTAATTTCTGGGTCGATCTGCGTCCAATTGTAACAAGGCCGATCATAATCAGCTTTCATTGTCTTTGTTATATAACGAGAAAGCTGATCGTATCCAAACCGAACAATCAAAATTAAGATAAATTAACATTTAATTAACTATTTATAAATTAACATTTGAACGTAAGTATACGTACCACTGTGCGTCGTTTTCACGAGTAAGTCTAAACGAGGAAGTTTACGTCGTTCCTCATCCATCGATAAAATTTCTTCTACGGTTGGTTCATCATGCATCTCAGGTTCGTGATGCATTACTGGTTCGACTGGTGGTTATATTTACGGATAATAAGGTATATATTGCACCGATTGTGTCGATCTAGTGTTCCGAAAGAAATTTGGATGCATGAATTCCATAAATCCCAAAACAGAATATCTTGAATGAGATGACACATTACCACTTTCCTCAGAATTAGAGCGGTTTCTCGTTTTACTGGCTCTTCCAACTCGACGTGACATACTAAAATGTAAAATTAAAATATTACGTTTTTAATGTCTTTGAAACATTTCAACAAATATTTTCCAGGAATCTCCACCCACTGATCAACCAAACGATTTAACTACAATGTAAATTATTAATATAACTACAATGTAAATTTTAAAATCCAACAAAATCAAAATTAAAATTTTAAAATCCAACAAAATCAAATGATTTAACAAACATCTAAAGCTCATCAAACAATTCCAAAGCAACCACATTTTGGTATTTTGACTTCACAATAAACTATGAACTGTCACATTGTCCAAATACATCATGATCTTATACTAAGCTTTCAAATAGACTATGAACTTGTATTAAAAGTGACAAAAAGCTTACAAAAGTTGCAATATCCAAGATAGTACTAAGAAATTCTCCGAGACCTAGAAACAAATGGGCTAACGGACTCAGACAAAGAAATTAATTTTGAATTTTATAGTTATTTTACTTACAAAAATTAAAATCCTACTGATCCATATAATCGCATGATTTGGTGGACTGCACTAGACTAAAAATTTTCCAAAAAACTCGGTGAAATCATAAACGGAATCCAACAATTTTGGGATAATTCCTAATTTTCTAAGCCTCTCATCAAAAAAATCGGTGAAATCATAAACGGAATCCAGCAATGAAACATGACAGAATCGATGCTCCCACATGCATACCGAATAAGACACAAATCCAGCAATTAAGCAAATTGATGGAACCAATCTATCGAGAAACTCTCCAAAGCAAGCAAAATCAAGAAAAATCCAAAAGTCGAATACGATGCAAATCAAACGGACGGTGCAGAAAGTGCAGATTTCAGACCGACGACGCGGCCGAGGAGGGAGAGACCGACGAACGCAGCGGGCTCTGATTGCGTCTACACGACTTGGACTGGGGCGACGACGCGACACGACGAGGACGACGAATGCGGTCGGGGGCGACGGACAGTGGCGCGACGGGGAGGGAGAGACTGTTGGAGAGGGAGAGAGCGAACGGAGAAAATGTCTAAGTGTTGTTCCCATCGGAATTTAAAGGATTTTACGGACGAAAGGTCGATCTCGTCCCTAAACCGTCCGGAATTATGGATGGATGGGCCATGGCTGTCCGCAATTCCGGACGGCTTTCTTTCATCTGTCCGCAATTGCCGACGACCTCACCATCTTCAATTTCAGATGACCAAGGTTCGTCTGGAATTGCCAGTCAGCCGGGACGGGACGAACTGTCGGGACGAGATGAACTTGCGTTCGTAAAATCTTTCTCCATCCATGACTCGAGTCCGTCCATCGGTCTGTTCGTAAACGTTTAACATGAATATCCATAAACATTTTAATTCATTATGAAATATAAATAGTGCTTTGAATATCCGTAAACGTTTAACATGAATATCCGTAAACTCTCATGCAGTAAATGAACTGTCAAATGCTCCATAACATTGAAGAATGATGGTGGAAAAATCTTCTCCAAGTTACAAAGTGTAATTACTAAGTTATTTTCAGTCTACGAACCACATCCATACTCAATTTCTCCATAGGCGCGACGTGGACAACGAACGCGGTCGGGGGCGACGGACAGCGGCGCGACGGGGAGGGAGAGACCGTTGGAAAGAGAGAGAGCAAACAGAGAAAATGCCTAAGTGTTGTTCCCGTCGGAATTTAAAGGATTTTTGAATATCCGTAAATGTTTTAATTCATCAAGAAATAGAAACATTGCTTTGAATATCCGTAAACGTTTAACATGAATATTCGTAAACTCTCAACACCAAATAAACTGATTTAACAATTCATGAAAAACAGAAACAATGCTTTGAATATACGTAAACGTTTAACATGAATCATCATCTTCAGAGTCATACAATTATTCCGTCGACTCCTGTATTTCTGTATCTGATTCAAATTCGTCTTCTTCTTTTTCTTCTATCTCTTCATAAAGATCATCTTCATTTCTTTTGATTTCTTCCATTTCACCGTGTGTAAGAGCTTCATCAGGTACCTCGTCAATAGCAACAATCTCTGTCATTTGTTGTTGCATTGAAAATTGTTGTTGTTCTGTGTAGTCGATAAAGTATCTTCATTGTGAGACGCCAACCTGAAGGTCTTCTAATATGCGGAATAGGAAACATAACAAACTTGATCGGCTTATGACGCAAGAATAAAAGGCTCGTGTTTTTCATATCTTCGTGTGGAGTCAACTTCTACAACGCCTAATTTGTTTACTTTTGTTCTGCGATCGATTATTGGATCAAACCAATCACATCGAAATAACATCACTTTTAAACTGATGTAACCTACAAAAAATATCAAAATATGAGTCAATATAATCCAAAATGACATACGTGGTAAGGATAACATTGTTTTAAAATTGTTATGAAAACCTGGATATTCCAATTGCAAAATTTCCTTCAAAATCCCATAAAAATCTTGTTCGTTGGCCGATGCACAATAGCTTTCACCTTTCACACATATACCACAGTTCATCGTTGAATTCAATTTCTCGTGTTCGTAAGTGTAAATTGTAACCACCTGTAAAATACATAGGCCAACTCGTAACTTTCACAATCGTTCCTTTGGCAAGATCTCGTAGCCACAACGGGTGATTGCCCATCTCAACCTACAGTACATGTAAAACCCAGACACATCGTCGGAATATTATAAAAGTTATTTATTTATATTCAAAATTTATGTACTTACATCTTGTCTGATCCATGTGGATAAATCTCTTTCTTTAAGTTCTTGGAGTTGAGATTTATCAATGTTCATATATGTATTCTTCAATATATCATCAAATTCTTGTAAAACGGAACAAAATTCAATAAATTTTACTAAAAGAAACAAAATTCTCGTTGTGATAAACATAGTTATGGGATTTTACCTTTCAAAAGGCTGAAGATATTCACAATTCAATAAAACATATGTATGTACGATATGGAGATCTCGTAGTGATAACCATAGATCTTTTGCCTTACCAGCAGATCGACCGATTCCACAAATATATTCGGAACATCTGGTACTAGATATGAAAATGTCACACCACAATCAAAATATATGTCTGTATTTCTAGTACGCGTTTGAACATGTGACTCGAAGTAGTATGAAGTGAAGAATGATATTTCTTCATTCACGTATTATTCCACGATTGAACCCTCCAGACGAGCTTTTTGCTTGGTTTTTTTCTTGAAATGAAACATAAATCGCTCGAATGGACAACGAAACTGAATTGGACCTCCTAATGCGCCTTCATGCGGTAAATGAACTGTCCAATGCTCCGTAACATCGAAGAATGATGGTGGAAAAATCTTCTCCAAGTTACAAAGTATAGTTACTATGTTATTTTTCATTCTACGAACCACTTCCATACTCAATTTCTGGGACATAAATCTCATAAGAATAGGCTAATACCTAAAACATGAAAGTATTATTAGTATATTTAACAATTGTTATTCATACTATTAACAAAATCAACCACATACCTCCAATTGCTTCTTGTGCATGTTTGTCCATCAATTCGGAAAAACATATCGGAAGTAGTCTCTACATGAATATATGACAATCGTGACTTTTCATCCCTAATAACTTTCCTCCATGAATGTCCATGCACCTTTCGATGTTAGACGCATAGCAATTGATAAATTTCACGACTTCTTTCAGCCATTTCAACAATTTATATTTCTTATCATTTGACAATCTGAATATCAGAATTGGCATTTTATCGTCATCACTTATATGTAACTTCTTTCTTCAGTAATACTCTTCTAGATCCTTGTGTGATTTAATATTATCTTTTGAAGTTTCAGATTTTTACAATACGACAAATCCCAAAAATATGCTCTTTTTGTACCAATTATGAGTAATTCCATAACCACCAATTCTCGGATGATTGTTCCATGTACAATCTATACTCCTAGGAATACTCAAAGCAAGAAGTCGTTCATACAAAATTTCTTTGCCGGTCAAAACTGGAGGAGATTTCCGCACAACTATATTCTTTTTCAGATTTCTTTTGTTGTGTCGTAATGTATCATCAGTAGGAAGAAAACGACAATGACAATCAAAACAACTCGTCTTTCGTCAATGTTTCAAATGAAAAAGCGTCTATTTCTTCCATGCAATATGGACAAGCCAATCGACCATGTGTTTTTCATTCAGATAACATACCATAAGCTGGAAAATCACTTATTATCCACATAAGAGCACCTCGTAACATAACATTTTGTCGCCACGAGACATCGTACGCTTGAACTCCATTCCATAATTCTTTCAATTCTTCAATCAATGGTTGAAAAAATATATCCAAACCTCTTTTTGGATGATTAGGCACGAGAATCAATATTGTTAAGAACAAAACTCCCTTTGTATGCACATATCAGGTGGTAAGTTATAGGTGTCATAATAATTGGCCACAATGAATAATTCTTCCCAGACATCCCAAATGGATTAAAACCATTGGTTAAAAGGCTTAAATAGACATTTCGACTCTCAACTGCAAAATCAGGATATACCTTGTTAAAGTGTTTCTACGCCTCACCATGTGAGGGATGACACATCTCTCCTTCACGACTTGAATGTTCAGCATGCCATCTCATGTCGCTTGTGATCTTCTCAAATTGATACAATCTTTTTAATCTATCTATAATTGGTAATACCACAGACGACGATATGGAACTGATTTTCCATTCTTTGTCAAATAAAACCGATCTTTCCATAAAATCGACAATTATTCATATTCGTGTCTCTCTCCAAAAAATCATGCAATTGTCTAGACAAACATCAATCTTTTGATATGGCAATAAATCCAATGATCTCATCATCTTCTTTGTCTCATAATAAGACTCTATTGCATTGTTATCTTCAGGCAAATAATCTCTTACTAATTGCAATATCGAATCCATGCAATTCTCAGATATATTATTTTCAATCTTCAAATTCATCAAATGTGTAGATAAAGACAACTGTGATAGGCCACTTCTACAACCATCAAAAAGTGGATGTTTAACACTTTCTAACATTTAAAAAAAAACTTTTTGCTTCTTCATTCGGATCGTCTTCAATATTTTCACTTTTTTTTCTTTCACCGAATACATTTTGCACCATTTCCACTTAAGGTTCATTTCTACATCTTGAGAAGTCTCAAACACTTCATGATGTACAATACCCCTACTAAAATTTTCCACAACATTACTAGGTCGTGGTGCAAAATTCTCTCCATGACATAACCACATGAAATAAGTCGGAGTAAAACATCTTAAATAAAGATGCTTTCAAACGGTTCTCTCATTAAAAAATTTTCCATTTTTGCATTTGACGCATGGACAAACCAACTTACCGGTTTCTTATAAACTTGTTGATTTGTCGCCATCGTCATAAAATGTGTAACGCCTTCTATAAACTCCTTCGATGTACCTTAAATTTCTGGATAAATTCTTCTGTACATCCATTGTCTAGAAACAAAAATATTCGATCTCGACAAAGATGCCATTATAATCACAAACAATAAGAAGATTTGTGGTGAAATATATGATAATTGTGTATGAAAAACGGATCAAAGGTTGAGGGGTTAAATAGATTATTTTCTGGACAGATTACGGACGGATTGCGGACTAAGACAAATCATTGTCGACGAGTCGTCCTGAATCCATCCCTAAATGGATTTGTGGTCGTCCCGGTTTAGGTACGGCGGCCGAAGGGCGTCCGTAAATTTTCTGACAAAAGCTACAGCCGTCCGTAAATTTACGGACGGAAGCTGCATCCGTTCGCAAATTACGGACACCCATAGGCAGTCATCCCTAAACCGGAAAGCCCACTTGATCCATTTCCAATCCATCCGCAAATACGGATGAATTAGGGACGGTTTCTTTGTACGCAAATTTCTGGATGGATTAGGGACGTATTTCTTTTCCATCCCTATGTCGTCTATAATCCGTCCCCAAATTTTGGGATGGATAGCGTAGTCCGCAAAATTTTGCAATAATGAAATTTCTACTAGTAATAGAAAGGTGTCAGAGAACGTTGTTGCAGATCACCACTCTCGCATCATCGTGGAGGACGAGAGGCCCATCAACGACTACTTGAGAGACGACATCATTTGCACGCTTACTTCAGGTAAACCTGCTCCTTGGTATGTTGATTTTGTCAATTATATTGTGAGTAGGGTACTACGCCATGAGTTATCTTTCCATGTGCATAGAAAACTCTTTGTGGAAGTCGAGCACTACCATTGGGATGATCCAATTCTCTACAGGAGATGCACGGACGGGGTCATTAGGAGATGCATCACCGAAGAAAAAGTAGAGAGCATTCTTTTTCATTGCCATGGATCAGATTATAAACGCCACTTCAGCAAGTCAAAACCGCGTCAAAGGTGCTACAAGCAGCTTTTTATTGAACTACTCTCTACAGAGATGCCCACAGGTACGTCTCCTCTAGTGATCGATGTCAAAGAATAGGGAATATAGGTAAGAGGAACGAGATGCCACAAAATTACATCCTTGAGGTAGAATTGTTTGATGTTTGGTGTAGATTTCATGGGAACTTTTCCCTCTTCATGTGGTAATCAATATATTTGGGTAGGTGTGGACTATGCATCTAAATGGGTGAAGCTATGGCTGTGCTGACTAATGATTCTAGGGTGGTTATAAAGTTCTTCAAGAAAATCATTTTTCCTCGTTTTGGTGTGAACATAGGGTAGTTACACCATACCACTTGCAGACTAGTGGACAGGTTGAGGTTTCGAATAGGGAAATCAAGAGCATTCTAGAGAAAACCGTGTCTAGGTCCCGTAGAGATTGGTCTATGAAGTTAGATGATGCATTATGGGCCTTTCAGCTTGATTATGGCAAGTCTTGCCACCTCCCTGTCGAGCTAGAGCATCGCGCCTATTGGGCGACAAAGCACCTTAATTTTTATCTTAAGAGTCCAAGTGAGAAATGACTTTTAAAGGTAAATAAGCTAGACGAGCTTCGACACAAGACCTATGAGAACTCTAAGATCTACAAGGAGCGCACTAAGAGTGGGCACGACAAGAAGATCCTCCTCATGACTTTCAGCCAGCTGATTTGGTTATGCTCTTTAATTCTCATCTTAAGCTATTCCTGGGCAAACTACGGTCTCTTTAGTCTAGTCTTTTTCAGGTACGAGAGGTAATCCCCCATGGAGCACTGGAGCTATGGAGCGAGTCGTGTGGAATGTTCAAAGATAATGGTCAAAGATTGAAGCTTTACCCAGCTACTCAACCAATCGAAAGTGGAAACCCCATCTCTCTTTTCGATCCACTCATCGCGAATGCATGAGGCATGGAGACGTCAAGCTTACAGACGTTAAATAACCGTGTTATGGGAAGTAACCCAGAAATTTTCTTTTCCCATTTTCGTAGCTTCTTAGCTTAGGACTTAGATTCTAAAAAATGTGAGCTTCACTTCTCTTACCCTCCATCAGAGCTTCACGTCGAGGACACTGTTCGATTCAAGTCTAGGGGAGTAGCTCATGTTTGTCAGGTGATTTCGTTTCATTTTCTTTTACTTTTTCTCTTTGATTTCGTAGTTTTTTAGCTTAGTTTTAGTTTGATTTTGTTTTCTTGAATCAGATTCGTCCCATGCACTTGTCCGGTGCCACGTTTTAAGATGAACCCTGAACCTAGGATGCTTAAGAAGCTGCATTTTTCTGTGATATCTTGCATGTTTGAGCCTAGGTTTTCTAAGCGTTAGAGCTTATTAGTCGGTTGAAAAGCAAAAAGGTCGTAGTGTTTTGGGAATCCTAGTGTTGCTTGTGGGAGATTTAGATGAGGCTTCTAGGCTAGTTTCTTGTCCATTCTCCCTATCCAGATGATTGTACTTCGTGTAAATGATGCTTTAGTTCTTTTTTATCAGGATAGTTCAATCATATGAAAATGAGCTTGTTTCTTTCAGAATAAAAAGCACACATTAACACTCCGATATCGATAGAAATAATGTCTAAAAGCATGATCTAAAAACGATATGAGTGCATCGACCTTAATACCTTTTTAATGGTTCAGGTCTAAGTGGTGGGCTGGAGACCATCTTTTTACGTCCAAGGGCATGGCACAATAAAAAAACCATCTACTCCGCTTCTCTCTTGAACGAGATGCAAGAGTATACCGTCACTTGTAACCTGAGTCTAAGTAGAGGCTGGATCCTTTCAAATCTGACGTCCTAGAAACTTATTGTGTTTGCATAACATAAAAAAGAGAATAAAGAAACAAAGAAGCTCATAAACAAGAATCCTCTTTTATTCTATCTTTAGCACTTGTCTGAAGTCTTGTTTGGTGGAGAGAGTTGCGGTTTCCTGCTTGGTTTGCCTTTCATTTTCTTTCCCGTGGGTAGCCCTAGTGAACCTAGGATGAAGACTAAAAAGTAATAGGCCGAATTTGTTCATAACTTGCTAGTTGATCAATTAGGTTCGTTGTGGCGGTGTCTCTAGAAGAAAAGGGAATTCTTGCTTTTGGGTCTCCCATGTGTTCCATGCTTATATTTTTTTAGGGAAAAGCAAACATTCAAGTCTAGGAGATTTTGATCATATCGTTTTCATAGACGTTTCTCGCATGATTTTAGAGATGTTTGTGATGATAATTGCGATGTTTTCGTGTGATTTTGTATCCATTTTACTTATTTTCGTCTTCACATGTTCTTGCAGGTTTTGAGGTGTATTTGGTTCATTTTGAAACTAAAGAACATACACGGGATGAGAAGCAGACAAGAAATGAACAAGATGTGAACTGTCGAGACAAGGACATCCACGGTCGAGCATGGTGAACCGCACTACCGGGCATACAATTGGCAGATTTTTGCTGAGAACAATACATGGCTCGGGCTTACAAGCTGCACGACCGATCACCTCTCATCAAAGAACACACGGTTGGGCAGATTTTCAAGTTCGGTCAGACACACTAGACATAACAATGCCCCGAAGAGAACACACGGCTCGGGCACATGCAAAGCCCGATCAATCATCCTTTTGAAGAAGTGCTCGACCGAGCTGCTTGTTGTGTCCGGTCAGGCTCATAACCCTAACACAAATAAATGGAAACGCGGCACGCCATTGGGAGGAAAAAGGAAACAAGGACGATGAAAGGGAGTTTATCTTAGTTTTGTTCATCACCTTAGGAGCAATCTCAGCATGGAGACATTCAGAGACATTGGAAAATCAATCCGAACTTTGTTTTGTTTGATTTCTATGCTCTCTAAAATTTCTATTTCTTTCATGATGCTTTGTTTTGAACTCATGTCTGAGTAGTATTTTTGTTCTAGGATAAGGGATTAGCTCATGGCAATCTCGGGACCTCTTTTGATTGATTTATGAATGCAATTTCCTATTGATAACGTTTATCTTGTTATAGTATTTTAGTTCATTTTTGTAGTTAGTTCACCAAGCATTAAGCATCATTTAGTCCTCTTTCATCCTTTTCTCATGTATTTGCGGGAAAAGAATACATCGAACACGAGCAAAACAAAAACAAACACGAGCAATTGCCCTACACCACCTTCACCAGCACGACCGGGCATACAAGGAAGGTGAAGTACCCGACCGTGCAGCCATTCTAGCCCGCCCGTGCTCCTGAAGATGGCACATAACCCGATCGTGCTCAAACTCCAGCACAACCGGGCATTGAAGACCAACAGCAGCCTGACTGTGCAATGCCTAAAGCCCGCCCGTGCTCCTAGTTCCAGACATGCATGTCCAACCGTGCAGCCATCTTAGCCTGACCGGGCTCATGAAACCAGCAAAGGACCCGAATGTTTTGCATGAATCGGGCGAGCATGGAGCCCGACCGGGTTGTGATTAAATGAAGAGCCCGACCAAGCTCACTCTTGTGCCCGGTCGGGCATGCTAAACCTGCACGCTGCCAAGAAGAAAAGGAAAGATTTAGCCGATGGAAAACAAGAGGAAACTCACGAGAAAGAATGGAAATACTCAGCCAAAGAGGAAAAAGAAGACAAGGAAAGAAAGGAGCAGAGGAAAGAGAAGAGAAGGGAGCAAAGGAAAATAGACATTCGCACTGAAACGGAAAGAAAAACAGAGAGAGCAGAGAGACGTAACAGAGGAGAGAGAGCAAAACGCACATGAAGGCAAAGGATGGAGAGATGAAGCCGGATTGTGGAAGAGCTATTGAAGATTTCGGTAATAGAATAGGGAGGAATCTCGTTCTTTACCCATGTTGAATATTGTTATCGTTTGCATTTCGTATTCTAAGTTCATGTCTGATTAGGTCTATAGCCATAGGTTAGAGAGCTTTGCCGATATGTAACGAATTCTTGTTCTTAATGCTTGGTGGTTCTTATTGTTTTCGTTCTTGTACGCCACTTGAATGAATGATTTTGGTATTTGATCGTTTTCAGATTGATTGGTTATTTTTAATGCTTTCGTTCTTGTACGCTCGAATAATGATTATAGAAGTCTAATGAATCTACGCTAGGGGATTAGACTTTGGAACTTAGCCATGATTTAGGATTTAATCGGTTTAGAAGCTATGCATGGTCGATGGATTGAATCAACGGATTAGGATAGCAGTCTTAATGCGTCTAGTGGGTGAGACTAAGCAATCAAAAGATTGGTAGTACACACGCTAGGTAGAGGAAAAGTCTACGCCAGTCAGTTCTTATATTAGAGCTTGATTTCCCTGAACTCGTGATAATATCTAAGACCATGATCATGTTAGAACTTCGTTGCATCATGGTGCATCTCTTGAAACCTGTGGTGTTTAAATCATTGATTTAATTCCGTTAGTTAGTTAGTTTATCTTTATTCGCATTCCAATCACTTATTGAATTTACACATCCTATTCATTAGTTTACTAGCTTTAGAGTTGCATCGATTCCTCGTGTTCGACCCTGGTACTATAAGATTCGTATTCTTGAGGAATTGTTAGTCTAGGTAATAATTACTTGAGATTAACCATATCAAGTTTTTGGCGCCGTAGCCGTGGAACTGATTACGGCTTTTTAGAGTTAGGATACTTTTGGATTAGTACATAGTCCTTTACGGAGTCTTATTCATTTTTCGTATTTTTTGTTTTATTTTCTTTTTTTTTCTTTCTTAAGTCAAATATTTATACCTCTTGGAACCTAACCGTCCTTGTGTTTCTATTGTGTGAGATACTTTATCGCGCGAGACCGAAGAAGAACAAATGGCAGAACATCGCATCCAAAACGCGCCAAAAATTCCAGTCGCGTTAACCTATGGAACATACATGGATCCTAGGCATACGCAACTCTTGTCTTGCATCGTTAGAATTGAAATACAACCAGCATTCATTCAATTGCTCGATAACGCAGCATTCAGAGGGAGACCCATCGAGGATCCAAATCAGCATCTTAAGATGCTTTGCCAAACTACTAGAGCAGGAGCAGGAGTCTTGGATGAGGAAATCATGCTCGCTGCCTTCCCATTCTTAGTGAAGGATAAAGCGCAAGACTGGTTGTATTCCCAACCAGCAATATATACGATCGTGGGGGCAGTTAGAGGAAAAGTTCATGATGTGATTCTTCCCTCAGGGTAAAGCTCAGCTCTCCAAGAATCAAATCAACACATTCGTCCAAGATGAAGTTGAGAGTTTATACGAAGCATGGGAATGATTCAAAGGCTATCAATGCCTTTGCCACATCACGGCATGGATCAGGGTTATCTTATACATAATTTGCTGCAAGGACTAATGGATAACACGAGGATTCTGATCATAGCCGCCGCTAGAGGTTCCTTGAGTAACCTCATGTTTCCACAGATCGAGGACCTAATCGATCGTATGGCTGATGAAGGCAGTAACACCGCTGGAGAATATAATCGTAACGCTCCAGTAAGGGTGGCTAACTTGAACGAGACGCATGTTTTATACTCCGGTCTAGTCGAGGTGAAAGACCGAGTCCCAGGGATCTACAATCTCCTATCTGAGTCACGTCATCCCCATTATTCGGAGCAATCAGAGGAACAAGGGGTTCAAGGGTACGAGAAAGTGAATTATGTAAGCTACATCCAACCTTTGAGAAATACATACAATCCCGGATGGAGGAATCACCCTAACCTCTCCTACAAGAACTCCGATGCGCAACAACTAGCAGGAAATTTTCAACAGCGGGTGCTGCAACGAAATCAAAATTTTCAGCCAAGGATGCAGCCCCAAACTCAGAACTATTAGTCATGTGCGCCTCAGCCACAGCCAAATTAATCCGAAGCAGCCCTCGACATCAACACCATGTTCACTCGTCTCCTCAAATTCAAAGAAAATCAAAGCAACTTGTTGATGGAAGTGCGACAAAGTCAGATAAATTTGGTGGGAAACAAGAGAGCACCATAGAGGGCTTTCAAACTCACCTTAGACAAGTGGAGATGCAAGTTGCACAACTTGCACAAGAGGCAGCACATCCATAAGGAGTTCTATCGAGAAGGCCAGAAGCGAATCCCCGTGAGCACGTAAACGTCACATATCTACGAAGTGGTAAGAAGGTGGATCAGCCCGCTCCTTTGATGTTTGAAAGGGGTGAAGCACCTCGTACAGCAGTGGAAAAGGGCAAAAACGATGAAAAGCATAAGAAGAAAAACGAGGAGGAAGAAGAGCCAAAATACGTAAAACCCAAACCGAGAATGCCTCCTTTGCCGTTTTCACAATGTCAATGCAAGAAACTAATGGATCAGGCCACTCCCTAGACATTTTACAAAGGTGAAACGTCTAGTACATCAATGGAAAAGGGCAGTAACATCGCAGAACACAGAAAGAAACCCGAAGAGGAGGAAGAGCCGAAATAGGTAAAACCCGATCCAAGACCGCCTCCTTTGCCGTTTGCCCAACGTCAAAGCAAAAAGAAGGAGGATGCTCAATTTGCCAAGTTTGCTGAGATGTTGAAGAAGATGTATATTATCGTTCCATTCCATGAAGCATTGAAGAAGATGCCTTCATACACTAAGTTCTTGAAAGAGGTGCTTGCGAACAAACGAGAAGTGGAGACGGAAACCGTCAGGGTGACTAACTCGATGCTGCAGCCAAACCTATCCAAGAAGATTTCCGATCCAGTTATATTCGTGATCCCTTGTAAAATAGGTTATTATGAACGTAACCATGCACTAATTGATGTTGGAGCAAGCGTGAGCGTGCTACCATTGCCGTTATACGAAAAAATAGATCTTAGGGGCAGGTTTGATCTTAAACCTACACGAATGGCGCTCACCATGGCTGATTGAAGTGTTAGAATACCCGAGGGCATGCTGGAAGACTTGCAATTACAAGTTGGGAAGTTCTTCGTCCCGGTCGATTTCATCGTCTTGGATATGAAGGAGGACAAGAAAATCCCAATCATCCTCGGTAGGCCGTTTCTTAATACGGCCAAGACGATCATACATTGTGCTGAAGGTAGACTCACATTGAAGTTCGGAGATGAAGAAGTGGAGTTTAATTTGAACGAGACGCTCAAACAGCCTTGTATGGTGGATTCGGTATTCTACATAGACGTCTTAGAGAAACTAGCCGAGGAAGTTATCGAAGAGTTCGGGAACATGGATTCTCTTGAGATGGCTCTTTTAGAAGCTGGAGAGGGACTTTATAATGACCCTAACGAAGTGAAACATTACACAAATCTGCTGGACAAAAGACGAAAGAGATCCCGAACACCGAGCTAAATGCACTCCGAGGATATTTATGTGCGATCCGAGCACAGCAGGTCGTAACCCAAGGAAAGGTGGAATTTCGGACAATCCTTATCAAGAGGAGTTCTCAACTAACCAACACATAATCATAGCTCGAGTGAACATCAATTCAGGTCAAGAACGTCCTAAATCAGTGCTCAAACCTTCGCGCGTCCAAGGCAAATTCCAGCGTGTATCAAGCAACATGCAGTGCGAGTTCAACCACTCCCGAGAAGCCTAACAGCCACGTCAAACTTCCAGCACCTTATTGGAACATCGCTAAGGCACCCAAGATAAAGATGAAGCCTTCACCACAAGGGCTCATGCACCAAAAAAATTTCCAAGACGTTGAAAGAAACGAGAGACGAACGCCTAATCGGTTTCATGGAGTACATAACCGGACTCATGGATAGCTCAACCAAACACTTTGGGCAGCACGATCTAGTCCCCCACATAGGGAACAACACGACCGAGCTTACGGAGAATGTGACTGATCGTGCAAGGAATCCAATTGATCCGCGTCCTACACCCTATCGAGCACACTATGCACGCGAGACTCTACGTACACAACGATGTCGAGGACATCCACCTAAACAGTAGGACGTTTTGGTCAGGCTCGTGACCTTAAACAAGTGCTTCTCGGGAGGCAACCCGAGCCCTATATCCTTTTAGTTATTTCGTTTTAATTTTTTTTAGAATTTGACTCTTATTCTTTTCACAAGCATGCTCCTTACCAACAACCCCGATGTATCGTACTGTCTCCTTCGGATTGTGTGACTTTTATTACAGGTTTTCCACTTCGACATCATCCATAATATAAGGATAGACGCGTATGCCTAACTGCATCAACTCGGAACAGCAAGCACACATCAGGTGCACACGTTCCTATCTCTTTTATTTGTTCCGAGTTTTTGCATGTTAGTCCTTCTCTTAGGTTTTGAACACTGGGACGGTGTTCCATTCAAGTCTGGGGGGTACTCTTTGAATATCATGGTTTTGATTAGGATTTATATGTTGAGTTCTTCGTTTTGTTTTAGCTTTGATATTAGTTTTGTTAGGATTAGATGGACGGATATCTAGTACGAAAAATTTCAAACTTTAGTCACCTCCGTGCAACTTTGTCGAATCGAGAACAAAAGTCTAGGTTTGCTGAAACATACCTTTAGATATCGATTAGTTAGTGGTCGTGCATGAATCCATAGCCTATAGTTGTATTCCTTCCTTTAGGCTTCAATCCCAAGCACTTATATATCTGAGCATACCATTCATTCTTTGTTTTGTTTCGATCATTATATTTCCACGCACTTACACTCCACTGTCAATAGAATAAGTTCTTTAACTATTTCAGCCCTACATTGACATGAGTGCATCAATATTGATGGTTTGGGTCTAAGTGGTGGGTCGAGGCGGTTTTTCTACATCCTAAGAGTTAGAGTCGATGCGTATTCACAATAGTTAATCAAAAGAAAACGTTCAGCAATGAGGCAATCTCTTCACTCCACTAAGGTTACAAGACCTTATGAGTGTGCCAATTGGCAACCTGGGTCTAAGTAGAAGGTTGTTCTCTTCAACTCCGATGTCCTAGAGACTGAGTGCGAAAAATTTCAAAAAATGTGTGGAAACCGAAAAGAAGAAAAAGATAACCGAACAAGAAAAAATAATTGTCTTAAGAATGGTATCGAACTATTTATGTATTAGAATAGGTATGAAGATCGCTTGGATATTGTCTAGGGGTTAGTGAAATGAACTTAGAATATGTGTAGAATTTCACGGTTAGTAGCTCTCAGTAGATAAGGGTCTAAATTCGATGCGCTTAGATCTATGTTCGTGTGAAGCGTTGTTGCGTAGGGTGGCTGACTTTTCGAGTTGATTTTGCTAGTTTCCGATTTTTGTTTAACTCCTCTCTTGCATTTCTACTCTTGATCGAGGACGAGCAAAGGTTCAAGTATGGGGGAGTTTGATAACGTCTATTTTGTTATAGTATTTTAGTTCATTTTTATAGTTAGTTCACCAAGCATTAAGCATCACTTAGTGCTCTTTCATCCCTTTCTCGTGTATTTGTAGGAAAAGAATACATCGAACACGAGCAAAACACGAACAAGCACGAGCAATTGTCCTACACCACCTTCACCAACACGACCGGGCATATAAAGGAGGTGAAGTGCCTGACCGTGCAGCAATTCCAGCCTGCCCGTGCTCCTGAAGATGGCACACAACCCGACCGTGCTCAAACTCCAACCCGACCGGGCATTGAAGACCAACAGCAGCTCGATTGTTCAATGCCTAAAGCTCGCTCGTGCTCCTGGTTCCAGACATGCATGTCCGACCCTGCAGCCCTCTTAGCCCGACCGGGCTCATGAAACCAGCAAAGGACCCGAATATTTTGCACGACTCGGGCGAGCATGGAGCTCGGCCGGGCTGTGATTAAATGAAGAGCCCGACCGAGCTCACTTTTATGCCCGGTCGAGCATGCTGAACCTGCACGCTGCCAAGAAGAAAAAGGAAAGATTTAGCCGATGGAAAACAAGAGGAAACTCACGAGAAAGAATGGAAATACTCAGCCAAAGAGGAAAAAGAAGAAAAGGAAAGAAAGGAGAAGAGGAAAGAGAAGAGAAGGGAGCAAAGGAAAATAAACATTCGGACTGAAACGGAGAGAAAAACAGAGAGAGCAGAGAGACGTAATAAAGGAAAGAGAGTAGAGAGAGAGCATAACGCACACGAGGGCAAAGGACGGAGTGACGAAGCTGGATCGCGGAGGAGCTATTGAAGACGTTGGTAATAGAATAGGGAGGAATCTCATTCTTTATCCATGTTGAATATTGTTATCGTTTGCGTTTCGTATTCTAAGTTCATGTCCGATTAGGTCCATAGCCATAGGTTAGAGAGCTTTGTCGATATGTATCGAAGTCTTGTTCTTAATGCTTGGTGGTTCTTAATGTTTTCGTTCTTGTACGCCACTGGAATGAATGATTTTGGTATTTAATCGTTTTTAGATTGATTGGTTGTTTTTAATGCTTTCGTTCTTGTACGCCACTCGGATGAATGATTATAGAAGTCTAATGAATCTACACCAGGGGATTAGACTTTGAAACTTAGCCATGATTTAGGATTTAATCGGTTTATAATCTACACCAGATCGATCGATTGAATCTAGGGATTAGGATAGCAGTCTTAATGCGTCTAGTGGGTGAGATTACGCAATCAGAAGATTGGTAGTACGCACGCTAGGTAGTGGGCAAGTCTACGCCAGTCAGCTCCTATATTAGAGCTTGAATTCCCTGAACAAGTGATGATATCTAAGATCATGATCATGTTAGAACTTCGTTGCATCATCGTGCATCTCTCAAAATATGTGGTGTTTAATTCATTAGTTTACTAGCTTTAGAGTTGCATCGATTCCTCGTGTTCGACCCTGGTACTATACAATCCATATTTTTGCAAAAGCGTTAGTCTAGGTAATAATTACTTAAGATTTATCACATCACCTATTTCGGTTTATCTATTCTTTGTATGAGTATTTGAATGTCGTGTATTTGCGAAGGTCAAGTATATGCATGTTTTAAGGAGCTAGGAGAAGGACCTAAAGGAGAATTCTAATAATGGACATTCAGGCTATCGAGACTATGTCACGAAAGTAGAGTAGTAACAGGGTAGGGTTAAATCGGATGAATCATATAACTTGATGGGTTTAGATTAAGATATCAACCACGAAAGTAGGGGATAACTTGACTAAATCACGTTTAAATGCCTTGAAAAAGAGGGTAGAAATCATATTAGGATCGTCTACCTTAGATTCCTTGATTGGCAATGCATGATTAGAATGAATTATTGTTGGTTCCGGTGAGCCTTGTGGTGAAACCGTATCCTAGAACATTTGTTTCATTGATGAGAACTTGTTAGTTTATTGTCTTAGTTATTAGATATCAAAACCATATTCGTTTGTAGCCAGTTTGATTCGTTTGTTTGAATTTAGTTTGTGATGCGTAGTCCCTATGGGATCAACACCTAAAGTATTACACACGTGTCATGCACTTGCGGATACTTTACGTTAATTTTATTTAACTTGAACACAGCATCAGAGGTCGACTGCTATTTCATATGTTAGAAAATAAAAAAAGGAATCATCTCAACTACCTATACAAGAAGTTCGGACCAGCTAGCAGATTTATTTACCAAAGCTCTCAGCGAGAGAATTAGTACAAGTCATCAAAAGGGGATGGGCCTAATCGATATCCTAAAGTCGCCGAGAAAACCAAGTTCGAATGATGCAAACATAACTACTACTTTGTGATAGTACTCTTTTTCCTTCACCAAGTTTTGTCCCACAGGGTTTTCTTGGTAAAGGTTTTAACGAGGCCACACTTCTCAGTCCTTGATCATTACAAACTTGAGGGGGAATGTTAACATCAGATCTCGTGATTTAATCACGATGATTACAATCGGTGATATCTTTGGCAAGAAGATCTCGTGATTTAATCACGATGATTACAATCGGTCATATCTTTGGCAAGAAGATCTTGTGATTTAATCACGATAATTATCGTCGACACTATCTTTGGTAAGAAGATCCTCGATATCTTTTAACTCATAGAAACTTGTCGATTCTTTTATAATCATTCTTTATTTTCTCCTCTTTTCTATATGCATATATTTGTATCTTTCCATATAATTGTAAAGTTTTTTTCTTACTTCTCAACATTATAATCTTCTCTATATAATGTTCTTCTACGTATTATGAAATATAGGTTTGGATCTAACTAAGTCCAAAATCTAGCTCAATAGTTCAGGGTTGCCCAGTACCATATATAGGAGTCCAAAGCTCATATCCTAGTCGATGTGGGACAACTTATCAGTACATATTTTGTTTAGTCCTCCCTCCCCATAATTTCTCCGTCCCATCGGCAGAATCCGTGAGGGGAATAGTTGTTTGAATCATGATCCGTTTCGTTACCACTTCAGGACTAGTGCATACAAACCATGTGGACTTGGTTGATAGAGAGCATGAGTTGTTTGATGTCATTGTAGTCTTGTTCTTCATCCCAAACTTAGCTTCTACATTCTGCAAGCCCTAAATTTGCAGCAACATGACAACTTAAAAAAAGGAACATTATTACCTGCATTAAATGGGACCTCAACTACACCCCCTATAAATCATTTGAGTTAATTCGAATCTTCAGTTAAGCTAATGTTGTTAACTAAGAATTGTTTAAAAATTATAGTCTTTGCATACTAAGATTTCTAAAGGAATAAAGACATGGTGAAACTCATTAAGAGAGAGACACAATACAAAATGAGAGAAAAAAAATCAAATAACAGTTTATCAGAAAATTTACGGCGTTAACAAATATATATCAATTCAGAAATTGGTTTGTACATTGGTGTATCATTTTGTAACGTCTGACAAATACATACATTATAATATTAAAAAGATATGTGTATGATTTTATAAAAAAATAAACAAATTGTATGAATAAAATAAGTTTTTCGTAATTATTATTAAAAATTTGTAAACAAAACAAAAACAATACACACACGTGATAAAAGCCTTTCAATGCCAAACAAATAGCAGGAAATGCTTTAGGTACGCCACGTGTCTAGGAATGAACATTTAGTGCACCGTAAGAACCATGCACTTGTGTGTATCTGATGAAAGCCTTAGGAAGTCCTAAAAAATAAGAACCGTTGCATAGCTCAAAAGGAGCCATAAAATCACGTCCGTAACGGCTAGTGCCAGAAAAAGATCTATTTTCCCTCTTGAAAGAGTAGAACTTTACAAACCTCTCTTCCCCTCTCTCTCCCTCTCTTCAGGATCATCCATTCTCTTAATCTTCCTCGCTATTCTATAATTTATCCGATACTGTGAACTTTATTCGGTCCTGAGGATATGAACAAGTTTGCCTCCGCCATGGATTTCGGCTGCTTGGATTTGGGATGCATCTCGGTATCTGACAAGAGCAGCGGCAGCGAAGCTGTTGAATCCGGACGCAAAGATGCAGATCCTGTTGAATTTGCATCATCAGCTTCGAAATCAGGACAGGTACATACGAACCGTTAGTGCTAGGTATCTGATCTTCGTTCCTTGATGCTGCAGTTTTTTTTTATTTTCAGATCACATTTCCCAATGTTCTTCTTCAGTTTTGTATGATTAATTGTGTAAACGCTCGATTTTCGTAGACTTTTCGTTTGTACATCAATTTCATTAGTAAGGTGGTTTAGGGTTTAGTTTTCGTCCGATCTCATGAAATCGATGAGGGAGAACTGGAAGAAGTTAGTGAAATCATCCCTTTGAATAAGTTTAGCGCATTCGAATTCTTGATTACGTTGGATATATTAGTCGCTTTGCAGAATCACTAGTCCCATTGGTCATAGTACCTAATCTTTGTCAAATGCAACTGTTATCTCTATTTACTCAATTTATCAGAACGATACAAGTCTTGTACAGAACGTAAGATGTTATTTCTCATAATTTTTTTTTTGTACATTGAATGCTTGATCCCCTTATTTCGGCATCATATATTCTCGTCCAACAGCTTTACCTTCATTGGTCATTGTAAAACTTCCATCTTCTCTTATCTGATTTACTGTTAGATTTGGCTCTCACTTTGCTTTGGGATTTAAATGCATAGAGATTGACTTGTCAAATCAGTTGCACTATGCCACTATTAAGCCACTGTACATGGCCAACAAGTTCATAGTTGTGTTTGCTTCAGATAACGACTCACCTGAATGTAATCTGTATTCTAGATGGCTGTGTGGGGCTCTACAGTTGCCTATTTGAATTGCATTGAGCTGTGTACAATTCCCTATTTTTTTCTTTTTTCTAACAATACCTGATCGTTTGCTTCTTTTGGAAAATGCAGCGTAGGTCGCCAAAGGAAACATCAGCTCTCCGCAAATCACAGTCAAAGAAACCCTCTCAACGTAAAACCTCTCCTCTTGGTTGGTTCCCTCGCAGAAAGGTGGATTCATACTTGAATAGGAAAATCAAGATGTTACAGGTCTTGTTTCATATCACTAATATCTTCACTGATTGTTAACATTTTTTTCGGTTTTGGGATCCTAAAACTGTTGTACTTTCAGGAGGTAGATGGCATGAACCAGACTCTCGACGAGACTCTTGGTGACTCAAATCCACATTACTGCCGAATTTTAAGAGAACAAATGGCTGTGAGAGAGGCTGCATGCAAGGCAATAGAGGCTCGTAAAGCCGCATTGGTTGAAGCATCCTGGTGTAGAATTCTTCGAGCTGCAAGGTACACTCCTTATGTTGTTGCACAGCAAAATTGATGGTATTTCTTGTTGCCACTTCCTTAACACAAGGCGTTTTTTGGTTGACAGGATCCCAAGTAAGGAAGCGGAAACTTTGATGGTAAATGCGGAACAGGCTGCAGCCGAAGCTTTTGAAGCAGCATCTGCGATGGGAGTCATAATGTATGATAAACCTAATAGCTCAAGGAAACAGTGTAAAATCGAAACTTCTACGGAACACGGAGAAGGATCTCCTACCCATACTGTCACAGCATCTTTTGAGACAGCATTTGATGTAGATAAAGAAGTGGCTGCTGCTGTCAAAACCGCGTTCTCCAGGCTTGCAAATCATCCGTCCTTCAGCAAAGATGAGTTTAAAGAGCTTCTGAAGAAAATTAGCGAGAACCCTGATGTGCATGAAAATCATGAAATATCTGAGATCTCTTCGGAATGTGAAACCGAGTCTGATGTTGAACTTGACACCCTACATAAGAGTGATGAAGCAGAGGCTGATGGTCAAAAGAAATCATATCTTGAGATGAGACAGCTAAAAGCCAAGAGGAGAAAGTCCTCTGGGAAGCTTAACAGAGAGAAGCTAGTGGACATGATGTTTGAGAGGCTTCACGGCTTACAAGAAGATGAACTTTCATCTCTTGCTGAGATAGTAGCAACTTGTGGTTTAAGTGCAGCCTTAGCTTTAGTTGGACACCAAAGGCTGCAAACAGGTAACCCTGAACCTTCTGTCTCAGCTCAAGAGTTCTCTGATAAAATTTCATCTACGGATATGGGTTTGAGTAGAGATTCCAATTTTGAGTCCTTCATGGAGGGAAAAACACCAAAGAAACCAAGTGAGTCAGAGATCCCTAGTTTAGAAAAGTTCCTAGTCAAGCGTATGACAAGACTTGAGAATGAGATTCATCAAGCTAAGTTGGCTGCAAGGGATGCATCTAAGAAAGACAAAACATCAGCTACTGAAACACAACCAGAACCTGAGGTACCGAGTCTGGATAAAGTTTTAGTTAAACACATGACAAAACTCGAAAGAGAGGTGCTTGAAGCCAAGATGGCTTCCAAAGATGCATCAGCGAAAGGCACAGGACAACTGGAAGCTGTCCATGGCAATCCTAAATGTGCTTCAAATGACAATATTCCAGATTTGGGAAATGTTCTTGTGAAACATTCTTCGAGGTTCGAGCGAGAGATTGAAGAAGCCAAAAAGAAAGAAAAAACGGATTTTGGGGGTTACCGAAGGAGCTCTAGCAGAAATCTACCTTCATCAGAACCCATACCTGACTTGGAAAGTTTGCTAGTGAAAAAGCACTGTTCGAGACTGGAGAAGGAAGTTGAAGAAACTAAGAAGAACTGCGGGAAAATGTATGAGAACATCAAGAAGACTGGAAGAGGTCGAACCGAAGCAGCGCCTGAAGTTCCTAGCCTGGATAATATCATGGTAAAACACGTCTCAAAGCTGGAGAAAGAGGTCCAAGAAGCCAAGAAGAAGAGCAAAGCGGATCTTGAATCAAGAAACTTAAAAAAGCTCGACAAATCTGTAAGGACGTCGATGGAAGAATTGGGTAAAGAAAATATGGACTTGAACAATGACATCAACAAAAGTTCCGATGCAGAGAATATTGTAAGTAAAAGAATTAAAACAGTAGATGAGATTAAGGCTGAAGGAGGTCAGTATGAAAGCCTAGACAAGATCTTGGTCAAGCCGATTCACAGGTTGGAAAGAGAAAGAATGCAAGCGGTTGCATCAGGAACAACCTATGCAAACCGGAGACTCCATCAGAGAAAACAAGAAGCAAGAGCCGACTCGGAACATGAGAGCTTGGACAAAGTTTTAGTGAAACATGTCTCAAAGCTTGAGAAGGAGAAAATGAGGTTCCAAACAGATGATCGAGTCATCAGATATAAAAAGGAAGTGGAGAAAAAAGCAACGACAAATAACCATGGAAGCTTGGACGAGATACTGACTAAGCATAAACCGAGACTCGAAAGGGAAAAGGTGGCAGCTACAGCAGCAGCTACCGAACAATCAGTAGAACTGATGAAACAATCGATTACGAGAAGACAAGCCAGGGATCGAGAAATGCAAGAAGCTTGGGGTGGCTTAGACCTCGGGAACTCCATCCGTCCGCGTCTGTCAAAACTTGAACGAGAGAAGGTAAGTCAGTCGGGTTCTTATCAATCCAAAACTCAGAACTCTAGCCTTTACAGATCAGCTGAAATTATCTCACCTCATCTTTTTTTCCTCTTCTATATAGGCTGCTTGGATTAAAGCCGAGGAAGAAGAACGGAAGCGAGCAACAAATTCCATCTAGCTTCTTTGCCTTTTCTCGAGATAGTACGCACACAGAAAGCTTAAAAATTACAATCCCCCTTCAATTGAGAGTATCTTTAGATACAATAAATCAACTTCTGTATAAATCTCAATCACCACAATATTTTCTTTGCTCATTTTCTATACTCAGCAGAAGATGAGCAAGCCATAACAATGAATACATTGGAATATTGCAACTATACAGGGGTTTCCATGGTCTCTTGCAGTGCGGCGTTTTTGTCTGACTTTGCAGGTAGAGATTACGGGATAAGGTTTACAGATTCATCTCCACCCCCTGAATTCGCTAAATTTGGTGGCATACATGAACCTGATGTTCTTTCCTCTGGAATAAAACTCACCCATCTCTTCCCCTTCATGAGTGCTAATAAAGGGTACAAGCAGAACCCAGAAATAATTACAAGGCCGCTGACTACAAACGTCCGTAAGGAAGCCAAAAGCATCACAAGAATGAGAAGGAAAGAAGGCGGTAAGCAGAGCATCACAGCTCCAAACGTGCCTAATGGAACTTTGTAAGGTCGATGAAGGTCGGGTTTCTTGATCCTTAGCCTGACAAACGCTGCAAATTCCAGAAGCATTCCTAAGGCATACAAGAAATTCAGAAACTCTATGATTTCTTGGAAGCTCATCCACGACAAGAATATAACTCCGGTTGCTGAACAAAGAATACTGATGGTCGGAGTCCCGTACTTCGACCTGCAAGAATATTTTGAATTTCTTAGTTACCCACTCCCACGCTTAAGCTATGGAAATGATGATAGGAAGAATCTGGAGATCGACTAACCTGCGGGCGAAAAAAGCGGGTAGCAAACCGATCTCGCTCATACCAAGAAGCTGGAATGCATCACTACTCATCTCAGCTTCGAACAATCCCAAATTTGACATTGCAGAAGCAGCTTGTATCCATACACTGAGCCCAACACCTCCTATAGCCAGCCCAACCTGAGCAAAATACCCATCGCTCCACTCATCTGAAAAAGACGAGCTGAGAGCGCCAGTCCCTGCCATAAGTGGAATCAGATACGAACAAACAACCAACAAAACTGCCCCGAACAATGCCTTTGGAAATGTTTGGCTAGGGTTCTCAACTTCTCCAGCAAGCGTACTTGCTTTATCCCAATAGTTCAAGTTCCAAAACATGGTATTGAAGAATCCTCTCCAATTAACCTTGTGAAGGTCTAGGTAAAGCCATCGCTTAGGCCTGATTCGGGGAATGGCAAGCAAAGCCATTACGATGAACGGACAAAGCGAGAAAACCGCAAGCAGAACAGCTGAAAATCCAACAATATGTAACCCTCTATAGTTCAAATACGTAAGCGAGAAAGTGATCCCTAACAAAGCAGGAACTCGTGCTGACACATGGTTTAACACGGGGAACGAATGCTTCAAGTAATCCAAGAACAACACTGGATACAAAGCATTGTCCATAACACCACTAAACCATTTCCAAAACCCTTCTTGGAATCCCCAAAACGGGCCGAAAGCGGAAGAGATCCAAACCACATAACCGCCGTTCTCAGGGAAGCTCGTGGCGAGCTCAGCTGTGATTAGGGCCTCCGGTAAGCTCCAAACCAGAGGAAATATCAAGAACCCTAACAATGATAACAATGGACCACCACCTGATTTCACTGAATCCTCCACACCGAATGGACCACCAGAGACTTCATAAAATATGAGAACTATGAGAGGCACAAGTGTGAGTTTTGGATTTGGTTTTCTCACAGTACCATTTTCATCACTCACGAATGGCTCTTCACCCATCAAACAACAATACCAAAAATTTACAGATTAAAACCTTTCAAGAGAGCTCTTGTTCCAATTGCTTCAACTTCAAGACGGTGTTGTTGTCCTGTCCATAAAGATAAAAACTTCAGTAGAGGTTTCAGATGAGTTTGTGCGAAAAGACAGTCTTCGGCATATGATTGACCCAAAAGTGAGAGAGCTTCAAAAGAAATTGTAAAACCATTTGGCTTCAACTTCAAGACTGTGTTGCTGTATCCACAAAAATCAGAACTTTGACAGAGGTTTTAGATGGGTTTGTGCAAAAAGACAGTACTTGGCATATGATTGACCCAAAAGTGAGAGAGCTTCATGAGAAGTTGTGAAGCAAACTGCTTCAACCTCAAAGACTGTTGTTTTTCAGATGCGATTGAGCCAAAAAAGCAGTCTTAGCAAAGGATTTATCCCATAGTGACATATTTATAAGAAAATTGTAGAACAAAAGGTAGCAATCGTTGAAGGGTTAGGTCAGAAATAATCAAAATGGATTTCTGATTATGTCGAAAAGAAAATATTGAAGAATATGAGGATAGAAGCAGCTTGAGTACCTTTTAGAGAGATGGGTATCTGATGAAGTTCTGGGATGGAGAGAGAAAGATATGAAGATGATGATGAATCAGAACATTATTTTTTTTACGATATATGAGAACAAATTTGAGGACAATTTTGGGCAATTTGATTGAAATTTAAAAAGGAAAAAAGTTTTAAAATTTGGATGAACAAGTTTCTTTCGACGTTCATGGATATGATGTAACGTTTGAAAGTATCTACAATTTTTTTCTCATAGATTGAATCAGAAGACCCAAAATAGATAATCAAGGTTCTATCTAAACAATTAAAAAATAAAAGATAATTCCATAAAAAATATCATCTTATTAACAAAATAGAGGAATTATTTTTTTCTATTTTTATAGATGAATTAGTATATTATTATTTCAAAAATAATGTGCAAATTGTTATAACTATTTATATTGTTAATGCAGTAAAAATTGGATCGAGTTTTATGTATTGTGTTTCAGGTGGTTGAGAATATTGAGGGAGCTTAAATTTAAAATGAAGACGGCTGGAACGAGTCAACTAGAAGAACAAGGAGAAGAATAAGGATGATTTGAATCGACCGGATTCAAAGCTGAAGATTTTCAGCACAACGGCGCAGCTGAAGACCAGGAGGTGGTTGCTGAGCTGTGAGGATGACAGATAAATTGATCTGAAGTTGAAAATGAAGATCAAGAAGTCTGTGGAGTATCGGGCGAGTGCACAAAACAGAGAACAGAAAAGTTCAGAGTTTTAGGTGCACTTAAATAGATACTGGGTTGAAAAAGGGAAACAGTGTAAGTTGTATTTACACATTTAACTCAGGGGGAGTCAAATGTTTGGGAATCTTTAGTACATTGTAGAAAACAGCAAGTGTACTTAAAGATTGATAAGTAAATAAACATATACTGTTTGACAAATTCGTGTCCGATCGATTATTTACGTATTAGTCATCTTCTACAAGATTACAAAAATGATTTCTCTTATGAACAATGCTCTGAGAGAGTCATACGCAGAACACTCTTTTTGTGTGAATAACGTGAAATTTTGGCATACCTGAAAAGCATCGGCTCCATTGGAATAGATGGAGGCGTGGAAGATCACATACTGCATGTCAACCAACGTGCAAACCGTGTCGAACATGAGCCTTCGCCGATCCTTACACTTCACTGTCACTATAGAATACCCTCTCTCCTCGCAATTCTCGATCGAAACCATTGTTGTCTTCCTCTCCTTGCGATCACAGCCCTTCATCTCAAACCCTCCTCTCCTTGTAGACGGTGACACGGAAGGAGATGCTGGTGGCAGTAAAGGCGCTTCAAAGTCCCTCACGGATAGCATGAGCTGATGCAAACGTCTCTCCACGTTAGTGTTCATACACGTGGTGCCTTGCCCCGCCAGAAACCCGTTGTCCTCGTTCTCCTTGTGTCCTACGTGTGTGGCGTTCGAGGAGGGATCAGCTGTGGCGCACAGAACCGTGGTCAGGTGGTCCTCGATGGTGGCCAAGCGGGCTGGGTCGTCAATGGGGGTGTGGGTGGAGTCGTCCGAGACATAGGCAATGCAAGCCAAACGAGCATTGTGGCTCCAAGCATGAGCCTCGAGTACCTTGCAATGCAAATCGGCTAAAGCGGCTGATATCTCCGAGAAGAGACCTGGTCGGTCGGTTCCAGTTAACTCTATGGTCGTGTGTTCCAAGGAACTGGTCGCGTTGTTCGTCTTGTCAGCCTTGGCAATAGGGCTTGATGATTTTTTCCTACTTGTACCAATAGCCTAAATTTGAAAAAAAAAAAATCATCAGTCTTTTTTAAGTAAATTCAGGTGGAATGTACTAGACCATCACTACGAGATAAATTGTTATGTGCGACAGAACTCATGATAGGAAAATTAGTCGTAATCTGTGGCAAAATATAAAACTAAAAAAAATGCCAATATTGAACTAACCTGTTCGATATGGTTAATGACTCGTTGGTCAGTGACTTTATTGCCATGTTCGTCTTTCACGTGGAAAACTGACAAATATCGGATGAATATATATATACATGTAGATGGATGTTAATTTAATATATAAGTAACTAGAAGAATGAATGGGTTACTGATATGGGTATGAAATTTGGGGATACGTACGCACCATCCATGAACCATTCACCATCGGATGAGATGTAACTTCTATTGATGATAAGGTTCATGTCTGTCAGAATCTGCACCACTTCAAGAAGAAGCCCCTGTTTGTTCTCACTATTCACCTTCAATATATTAACCATTACATTACACGTTCATCAAAGAATTTGATGAGGGAAATGCAATACCAAGCCTTCAATATATTAACCATTACATTACACTTGCATACCTTCACAACGGTGCAATCCTGGATACTGTCGTTGTCAATGTAGACCCTGCATCTACAAAATATATATACCAAATGAGAAAGGAAAAGGCAAAAACAATCATATTTATGTCTGAACCTACGTACACGCACATATATGTACTACTGAGATATGAATCAAAGAACACACGAAGAAAAGAGAGAAAGAGAGCTTACGGGGGACCGTATAGGCGTTCACCAAGGGTGTCGAATTCAGGATCGAAGTATGGCCAACAAACTTTCTGCATTTCTTTTCAAAATCTACAAGATTCACTTTCTTTTGTTTGTATACAAAAATTGAAAGAATCTATGGGTTAGGAAGAAAAAAATATTACAGTGAAAGATATTTCTTAACATATTTTAATTTTTAAATATGGCAAAAAAATGAAGGGATAAGAGAAAACTAAGAAGATCTGTCTGGAAGCGAGAGACAAAAGGGTTGACGATACATGTCATATACTAATCTTAGCTATCAGAGTTAAGTGTGTGGTCAATGTTGCTTTGATTTAGACAATATATAAAACTCCAAAATTAAATAAAATAACGTACGTGAGAATGACGTGGGAGACAAGGTTCCCTTTGTGTTTTTTCGTTATCTATTCTTTTAAAAGTATATCTTTTAGTTTTATTTCTATGGAAATTTTCAAATTCAATTTATTCTTCAGTTTTCACTTTTAATATTTCCAAATGCAATATATTTTCTTTAAAATGTTCAAATGTAATAAGTTTTCTTCCGAAATTTCTAAATACATCTTTTTCCCTCTAAAATTACCAAATTTAGACTATTTTTCTTTAAAAGTGTCCAAATTCAATTTATTTTTTCTGAAAATTCGAAATTTAACATTTTTTCTCTAAATTTTGTAAATTGAACTAAATATCTAAAAGATAAAAAATGTCATAATAACTAGAGTTGGATAAATATAATGTGATTCGTTGTAATCTAATGGAAACCCAAACCAAATCCAATTTGTCTAACCCTTGTTATTATGTCATAAATTTGGGAGAAAAGTGGCTAAATTTCTAAACTTCACTAGAGAAATATGCTGAATTTAGACACATAGATAAGAAATTGCTTGAATTTGGTAATTTCATGGGAAAGAGATTCCATTTAGAAACTTTGAAGAGAAATGTGATGAATTTGAAAACTTCGGGCCATTATGCTAATTTGCAAATTTAGGGGAAATAAGCAGAATTTTGAAATTTGGATATTTAGAGTATAGTTGAATTAATGGTGACGTTAACAAAATATTAATAGATGAGGAAATAGGTTAAATTGTTAGACGGGAATACACTACTAGAAATTTTCCATTTACACACGATTTTTTTTATAAGGATCATTTGTCCATAAATGTTCGGACTGCATTTGAACGAATTACAAATGATGTAACCATCTTTTTCATATCCCCCTTGTAAATTTACGAAAGGATGGTTTTCAACGATTTATTGTCTGACCAGAACTTACGAACAAACCCATCGTCCGTCCGGAAATTATGGACGATCAAAGTGTTTGTTCGTAATCTATGAATGAATACATTGTATGTCTAGAATTTGTTACGATTTAGGGATGCTCATAATTTGGTACATATATTCGTTAGCGTTTATACCTAATTCTTTCAAAAATCACTTATATAACCCACATCACACCTTTCTTTGTCCTACTCAAATTAATATATACTCTACATCCTATTATCTTTCTTTTTTATATTATAATGACATCATCGACAAGATCGAATATTTAATATACAAAAGAATTGATATAGAAATTCAGGTGTCTGGAAGGATTTTACAAAAGGTGTTATACATTTTATGATGATGACACAAAATAATAAGTTACAAAGAAACTAGTGAGTTGATTTTTTCATTCGTTAAATGTAAGAATGAAAAATAAATGAGCGATTGAATTGTGTGGAAATATCTTTATTTAAGAGGTTTTCACTTTCAATTACTTCATGTGGTTATCTCATGGTGATAATTTTATACCACAGTAGTAATGTTCTTTATGGATTTAATAAAGGTATTGCATATAATGTGTTTATTGGAATGAGTCAAGATGTAGAATGAAGCCTTATATTTAAATAAGTAAGATGTATTCAGTGAAATAAATGAAGAAAATATTGAAAAAATCCAAATCATGATATAAGATTATTTATTTAGATGTTAAAAAGTGTTAGACTTCTAATTTATGATGGTTGTAGAACAAATTATTGATAGTTGTCTTTGTTTATACGTAACATGAATTTGAAGATAAAGAATAATCTTTCTGAAAGTTCCACATATTATATATTTCAATTTGTGAGAGATTATTTGTCTAAAGATAGAAATTCATTAGTGTCTGACAATAAGCCAAAAAAATGACGAGATCTTTGGATTTATTGCCATATCAAAATATTGATGTGTGTGAGATAATTGCACAATTTTCTAGAAAAATATATCAGATTTGAATAATTGTTTATGGTAAACATCGTTGTAATTTGAAAAGAAAATAAGTTTTGTTTCCATATTATCGAATGTGATATTCACTAATTAGTGAAAAAAACAAAAGATTGTATCAATCTTATAAGAAAACAAATGACATTAGATGACATGTTGAGCACTTGAGTTAAGAAGATGAAATGTGTCATCCACCAGATGGTGAGACGTGGAAACATTTTAACAAGGAATATCTCGACTTTGTATTTAAAAGTAGAAACATTTATTTAGACCATTGCACGAATGGTTTTAATCTTTTTTTTAAATTTTTGGGAAGAATTGTTCATCATGGATGGTTATTATGATCCCATACAATTTACCACAAGATGTATACATGAAAATAGAGTTTTTATTCTTAACAATATTGATTGTTGGTCCTAATCATCCTAGAATATTTTTGTTATATTTCTTCAACCTTTGATAGAATAATTAAAAGATTTTTCAATGTTGGTTCAAGCGTATGATTTTTCAATACGGTAGAATTGTATGTTACGAGGTGTTTATATGTTGTTTATACACGATCTTCAACCTTATGGTATGTTATATAGGTGGAAATGCATGGTCAAGTGACTTGTTTGTATTGCATGGATAAAACAATGGTTTTCTGTTGAAACATTGAAGAAAGACAAGATGGTTTGATTGTCATTATTTGTTTCTTTCTGTTGATGATATACTAAGACAAAACAAGAAAATTTTTAAAAGGAATATAGTTATTAAGAAGGCTTATCATCCAATTTTTACCAGCAAAGAAATTTTGTATGAGTAATTTCTTGTTTTACATATTTCTAGGTGTATTGATTGCGGAGGGAACAATAATCTGAAAATCAATGGGTTCAGAGTTATCCATAACCGGTATAAGAAAATCACTTTTTACATCTACCATATTTGAAAAAACTAAAGTTTCGACATAATATTGATGTTATGTATATATACAAGAATTTTTTATGAAGTCATCAATATTTTGTTGAACGTCACGGGAAAGATGAATGATAATACTAATTCCTGCATTGATTTGAATGAGTATTGCTCATGGAATGAGTTACACATAGCTAAATGAGTAATGCCTCAGTTTCGATATTTAGCATGAAGAATTAGGGGAAAAATAAATTGTTGAAAAGGTTGAAGGATGATGTGAAATTTTCTGATGGTTATGTGTCTAACAATAAAATATGTTGACATCCAAAGAAAGAAGTTATTGGGAACGAAAAGTCGTGATTGTCATGTCTTCATACAAATATACCCTGCACAACCTTTATTTATTTTTTAGTTGTTATCTCATTTTACCTGATTTATGTGTGAAAAATTTAAGTTTGGATGTGGTTCGAACATTGAAAGGTAACATAGTACTAACATCTCACAATTCATCTAACTAACGAAACTTCATTAGATGGTTCAGTTTATTTTTGTTAGATGTATCAATTTGAGCGATTTTGTTTCATCTGAAAAAATAAAAAGTCGTGTAGAAGGTTCAATTATCGGGTAATATTTTTACGTTGTATTACCTTGCACCATCTAACACCTACATCCCGGAATAACCTTGGGACTAGGAGTGTCTACCATCATCTTTGAGAGGTAGCTATACGTGTCATCATTCAAACACAATTATAGAATAAAATAAGTATTTTTATTTCAAATTAAAAATGGTTCAAACAAGTAGAAGAAAACATATAAAATATAATCAATCTAAATACGTAATGAATAATAAAGTTTATCAAGACCTACTACATGCCTCTTCAATTAATATATTGTGGGTTTTTCTCCTGCTCAATCCCATTGCTTTAGTTCTTCGTATAATCTGCCCATCAATGATAGCATACAAATGGGTGAGTACGAGACGTACTCAGTGATATCAATACGTGCACGCACTTTGTGTCACGTATTCTCACTCTCAACTGAGTAACATAAAATAAACATTCACAACTATACACACATAAATAACAATACCTGACCCAACTGTCTATCTTAAGTCTAAGACTAGTACCACCCCGGATCATAACTCACCGAGTCCATAAGACTCTAGTTCGGGCATACGCTTAAAAAGTCCAAAAGATCTCAGTTCACTGACAATCTCGTAAGGTGAAAAACTACCCAAGATTAGTACTAAACAATGCTTCATTGCTCGAAAGGTTACCAGAACCCAAACATTGTACGACGTCGATAGATCCATTGATCTGACTAAATACATCACTTCATCGTTCGAAAGGTTACCATAACCCCATCATGGTACGACGCCAGTAAATCCACTAGTCTGAAAAAATATATCACATTGTCGCTTGATGACACGCAATCCCTTATAGTTTTTATATCATTCTTAGGTCTCGTATAGAGTAGATTATTCATATTTCATTCATTTATTGAGTATATTCGGAGACTTTATCCACATTTCGTGTTTTGCGTAGGAAACGAAGACACGAGAAGAAACACGAGTGCTTTTGGCAATCTAACCCCGGAAACGTAGGTTCAACTTGTGCGAGGCGACGGATGGAAGTGAGCACTCAAACACCGAGCGAAAGGAGCGGAAATAACACCTCAAGTCATGCCCGCTCGGGTGGATTGGGAGTGCCCGGTCGGGTTGATTGCTACCAAATATCCCCGTAGCTTTACACGACTCGGGCACTCAAGGAACACGACCTGGGAGGTGTGCCCGCTCGGGTCCATTTGGAGTGCCCGCTCGGGCTCATTCATGTCAAGAAAACCCCGTAGGTCTACACGACTCGGGCTGATGAAGCACACGCATGCTTCGCAAGATAGATGCTCTCATCTTGCGTTCCCAGAGTAATCCAGAGTTCTTATTGTTGTTATGTCGTATGCTTTGGTTTGTGTTGTGACTAATTTTTTTTTGAAATCTTATCACACAAACAGGGGGAGACATACAAAGGGAAGAAACAGAAGAAGAACCAGAGGTTGAAGAGATTCAGGAGGAATCTTCTTCAAGGAAGAACAAAGGAAAACGAAAGAGGATCTGATCTACCTGATCTGTTTTTAGTTTTTTTTAAGTGCACTAAAAGACATTTTATTTAAGTGTACTTAATGACTTTTATTTTCCTTTACTTGATGATTTGGACTAGGATGTTTAAATTCGTATTATGATATGCGTGGTCGTTTTTACTGCAATTTTTGAATTTCTTGTGTTTCTAACGATTATGTGTTTTTGTGATAAGAATTCAAAAAAGGGGGAGATTGTTAATGCAGTAAAAATTGGATCGAGTTTTATGTATTGTGTTTCAGGTGGTTGAGAATATTGAGGGAGCTTAAATTTAAAATGAAGACGGCTGGAACGAGTCAACTAGAAGAACAAGGAGAAGAATAAGGATGATTTGAATCGACCGGATTCAAAGCTGAAGATTTTCAGCACAACGGCGCAGCTGAAGACCAGGAGGTGGTTGCTGAGCTGTGAGGATGACAGATAAATTGATCTGAAGTTGAAAATGAAGATCAAGAAGTCTGTGGAGTATCGGGCGAGTGCACAAAACAGAGAACAGAAAAGTTCAGAGTTTTAGGTGCACTTAAATAGATACTGGGTTGAAAAAGGGAAACAGTGTAAGTTGTATTTACACATTTAACTCAGGGGGAGTCAAATGTTTGGGAATCTTTAGTACATTGTAGAAAACAGCAAGTGTACTTAAAGATTGATAAATAAATAAACATATACTGTTTGACAAATTCGTGTCCGATCGATTATTTACGTATTAGTCATCTTCTACAAGATTTCATATATTAATTTAAAAATGGTTAGGTGGAACGTAGTCATCGATATATACATGTCATCCTCCACATCATTTATTATATTATTGAAAATTTTTAAAGAAACAAGAAAAAATGAGAGAGGGAGAAAACAAAATTTAGACATGGATCCCACTCTCTCCTTCCCCTCATTCACAGCTCCACGGATCTTGGACGTCGTCAGACTTTCCGTCTCTCTTAGTGTTCTGTTATTGGATAAATGTGATAAAATAATATCTAAAATAGCTTTTTTGCGCAATTTGCGCTCATTTATAAATAAAAAGGAAATATTTTATTAAATTTAGACAAAATTACGAAATTCGATAAATATGAGAATGACGTTGTCAAACATGGAATTAATGTAAATCACATCTGATTTGACCCGTCGAATATGGAATTTAAGTTTTTTTCTAAATCATAATTATTGAGCAATATTTGATGTCTTTCGTGCTTGATTGTTAAGATTATCTGTTTCTTATCATATATTAAATCTCGCGTGACACGGTTTTGTGATTATCAAATTATATTTTTTAAAATTGTTTTATATAATTTATTAATTAAAACATTATCATGTTATTGATATATATCGACCAATAGAATCACATAAATTATAATTTTTAATGTAAGAATTTATAAAATATAATGTAAACTAACACTTGATTTATTTATAATATCTTTGAAATTTTAAAAAGTAATATGTCGGAGGAAATGATTGTATGATTTGGACTGGATTTTTTCTTATTATTCTTTTTCTTATATGTACCTGCATAATATTTTAGGACTAAATTTAATTTATAACATGGTTAAAAAAATTATTAAGGTATAAACATAATCTAGGAATCTTTAAACTTTAGTTATGTTTGAATTTCTTGATTATATTTAGATTTTGATTGTTCTAGATGTTTGCGGAACAGAACGGTTGAAGTGTTAACAAAATACCGTTGATCATCATGGGACTTAGCAACGACGTGAACAAAAAAAAATAATTAATATAAGCGTTAATTTGTATTTTTATTACCGTTGATCATCATGGGAATAAAGCATGTTACGATCATGACTATTTTCTTGACAATCATTTGAGTAATATTTGATAATCATAGAAAATTCATCCCATATCGATATTGTTAAGACATCTTTTCTTTATTTGAAGTGATTCAAGCAATGTGATTAAATTATTTCAGAAAAAATAACATAATTGGTTAATGGAGTAACAATATTAAGTACTTATTTATTTAATAACTATCAAATTTCTATTTTTTTATTAAAGGTGGATAGCAGCAAATTTAATCCTTGCATAACATTCAAAAGTTCAACAATAGCTACAACTTAGAAAAAGTAATTATATAAGCTTAGTAGCAAAAAAAAATAATAGTATTGATTCATTGAAAAATTACTTACCCGATAAAAATCCTTTGTGGTAAACCAATCCGACCAATGTTCGATATGAATGTGGTCTGAATTTGTATTTGAGAATCGTATGAATATGATCGGTACTTGTATAATGTTCTAGAACTAAATTTAATTTAAAACATGATTAGAAACATATATTGAGGTATAGACATAATTTGGGAATATTTAAAATTTACTTATGGTAGAATTTTTTTATTATCTTTTGATTTTGATTGGTGTAGATGTTTGTGGAGCAGGACGATTAAAATGTTAAAAACGTGATTGATACATTTACAAAGGATAATCACGCAAGGACATGATAAAAAATATTAATTAATATGATAGATAAAAGATTAGTGAAGAATGTTTGTGAATATAATAGGTAAAAATAGTTGTATCATTTTTTTAAGACAAACCAAGATAACAACGACATGGTCCACGAAATGTAATGTGATATGTTAATATATTCTGAATTTTATCAGGTAAAAAAAGTTTAGAACCCATTTGATATTTTGAAAGCAAAATATAAGAGATGCTAAATACAAAATACACGAAAGATTTGAAAGATTAATATCTAATATATAATTGTAGATATACACTTAATCTTGGATTATATATATTGTCTATTTTCAATTGTAGATCTATCATCTGGTCAAAAGAAAGCAATCCCATAAATTTTTAAAATATTTTTCGTATATATTTAAATTATAAAATTAGATCGTTTTTCACTTTGAAATTTAAAAAATGTGATATATATTCTCAAAATATCGAACGATATACTTTTTTAATTTCTTTTAAATCTCTTAATTTGAATTGGACTGGTTATGGAAAAAATTTAAAATAAAACTACTAAATTATGGTTTTGTTTCTAACAATTTAGTTCATCAACACCATATAATATTACAATATTTCAAATATTAATTCAAAATTTCATATATTTTAAGTAATAAAATCCAAAAATACATCTATATTAATTTTTTTCAAGTTTCGTTTTGTATACATAATTAATAATCAATACAATAAAGTTTTTTTATTATGGTTTTTTAGTTTTTAGTATGATAGCCTAATTGGTAAAGAAATATATTTTTAATCTAAATTGATAAAGACTTATACATTTTTAATATAAATCGAACTAAACAAAAAAAAATGATTTTTATATAGTATTTTTGAAATAATTATAATGGATTAGAGACTTAAAAAACTTATATTATAAAATAAAAGTATATTGTTTTTATTATTAAACCATGTTATATTTCATGACGACACAAAAATGAACCTAGAAGAGAATGAATATAGATAAATAAATAAGATAGAGGTGATTCAGAGAGGAGGAAAAAAAGTTTAGAAAAAGACAGAAGCTATGAAGAATACATTACATCCAATGTAATGAAGTCAACGTAATGAAGATGCTTGAAATAAAATGGTGATATGACGAACAAAAAATAGATCCACAACCCAAAACAATGCATCACGTCCAAGTGGCTGAAGTTCCTTCTTCTTCTCAACAGGCAGCATTTTGGCATCCAACCTCCGAGCCAGAGTAACTATCGCAGGAGCTGCCTGATACTTTTGCAACGATGCCAATGCGTTAAATAACTGCAAGAGACACTTATGGTATCATAACCAACATAATGAAAAATCATATCCCTTGAAAAGGACACTTGAAAGAAAAGTAGTATGAGTCCAGCCAAAAACAAGAAATGTTGAATGGAAAACTAATTCTAGACAGTCAATAAATAACAGAGAAAGGGAATGGGACGATATATCCACGAAGAGACGGTGATAATCTTCATTCCTCATGGCTTCTTCCTAGAACGAAAGTGTTTATCATAACTTGGTCGATATAAATGGAAAAAGAAGTTCAAGGAATATAGATACAGACAAGACAAGAGGTAAGTGAAACAAAGGAACAGAATAACAATGGGAGAGGGGAATCATAAAACAGGAGTATTAATTACTTCTTACCCAGTAATAAAAAGTTCAGGAATGAGATCACTCAATACAAAATAGCTTAACATGATTTCAAATCTACTTATGTGTGGTAGGTAATAAACTGACTTGGACCGGTGTACTATTTTACACTTATTGAGGAAATAGTGGAATTGAATTTTAAATTGATAGCTACCTCACATTCACTGGAGTTGTTGTAGTAGCAACCCTTTCTCTAATTCTCTTTGTTTCATTTGATGTTGCCTTTATTTTGCGAAACTTTTTTGGTCTGCAACCCCTAAGCCTTATTTAACAGATTTTCAAGTCAAAAAGTTATTGTGTTGTTTCGGGTAATCTTCAAGGAGAAGAATTTTCCACGTAAAAATGACAAGACATGAAGATTATGTCGGAATGTGTTAGTGTGTGTTTTGTGTATGCATGTGCATGTCTTGAGGATGTGCATGCATTTGTATGTACGAAAATTCACTGGAAAGCTTGATCTTTTCTCTGATTTTGGCGCCTTCTGTTTCGTTCTTGTTTTGCTCTTTCAACAGAAGAATCCACTGAGCGCTTCCTTTTCCCTTTAACCTAAATTTTTAACAATCCCCAGATATTAAATCAGAAAAATTCTAGCAAATGTTAGAAGTTCAAATGAACCTAAAACATCTATTTTAAGAGCCTACCAGATGTTATAGCAGTAATATAAGATGACAGCGTAAAAAAATATCTCACAGTAGCATTAGTAGTTCTGATCATCCCCTTCCGTCTGACCCATTCAAGAACCAGCTGCAGAGTTGTCTCAACATAGTTCTCAAGCATTCCCTCAGAATGATAGATTTGGCAAAGCCTCATCCTGATCTATCTATTTCGCCACCATGCCTTCTGTTTATCATCATTAGAATCTACACATATAGACGACAGAACCAGGTGGAAGCACATTCAACCACTTGGTACAGCCTAACAACTGGAAGAGAGACAATGTTACCAACAGTTAATAGAAAGGTAATAGTAGTACGATTATATTTCAGGTTTCATGGAGCAAACCATTCAAAAAGCTATTCATTTAGCGATAGATCATCCAAAATGAAGATCTTCAAAAATAGATGCATGGAAGTAGAGATCTCATTGATGCTCGCTAGATTTGAGAATTAGAAAACTCCATACTAACAGCTATTCACCTCGATTTTTAGGAGGAGACAGCACAAATATAACTTCATCTCGTTTTCCATCATCCAAGATAAGTGAAGCCAGAGTTAACCGTGCATCCACAAGGTCCTTGAGTACATTCAATGCTGAAAAAGAAGCCTAAGTCAGATACACAAGATATGGAAGCTAAACATTATATGATAATGAGAAATTGAAGAAAAACAGAGGAGAACATCTCTAATTTAAATATCTCTAATTAAACAGAGAAACGGGGATATTATGTAAGTTTTGAAACCCCAGGGGGACTCTTTATGTAAGCAAGATCATAGCCTTCCCGATTAAAAAAAATGGTCCATGAAATCGACCTTATGTAAGACCAAGAATGAACATGTGACTTAATATAACTCTTGCACATCAAGAGACTATTTCCTTCAGGGAAATAATGATATCAGACCGATTGCATCAAACTCTTGATATCCGAAAATGGAAAAGTACCTTTATAGAGGAAAGAAATAACTTGAGCTCTTTCAGCAAGTGACATATAGCAGCGAGCATTTCAGAAGCAAATAGCCATCCTACAATGAAAATCATAATATTAATTAGTAGAAAGAGAAAAACACAAAGACAAGAGGTGTGAACACCCTAGTGAGGAAATAGGTTACCTTCGACAGTGGTATATAAACAAGAGAGCATCCTAAATGAGATGAATAAAAGAAGGACATGCTGCCACATGGGTGAAATACAGGTGACTGATAGTCACAAGATAATGGTCTTAACATTCATAGGATGCTTACAGTGATCAAGCTCGGATCTTTTAAAAAAAAAATTGGAAATTTGAGTTAAGAAATTCGAGCTCCAAGTGATTGAAGTTCCTTCTTCTTCTCAACAGGCAGCATTTTGGCGTCCAACCTCCGAGCCAGAGTAACTATCGCAAGAGCTATCCAGTACTTTTGCAAAAATGCCAATGCCTTACATAACTGCAAGAGACACTTATGGTATCATAACCAACATAATGTAGAATCGTATCCCTTGAAAAAGGACACTTGAAAGCAAGGTAGTATGAGTCCAGCCAAAAGCAAGAAATGCTGAATGGAAAACCAATTCTAGACGGTCAATAAATAACAGAGAAGGAGTATGGAAAGATACATCCACAAAGAGACGGTGATAATCTTCATTCCTCATGGATTTCTCCTTGAATGAAAGTGTCTATCATAACTTGGTTGATATAAATGGCAAAAGCAGTTCAAGGAATATAGATACAGACAAGACAAGAGGTAAGTGAACAACGAAACAGAATAACAATGGGAGAGAGGAATCATAAAACAGGAGTATTAATTACTTCTTACCCCCAGTAATGAAAAGCTTAGGAATGAGTACACTCAATACAAAATATCTTAACATGGTTTCAAATCTACTTATGTGTGGTAGGTAATAAACTGACTTGGACCTGCTGATGCGATTCAAAGTCAAACAAATATTTAACCTAAACTACCCGCAAGAGCACAACACGTGTGTAGGACTCTAGGTGTCAATCCCACAGGGACTACGCAACACAAACTAAATTCAAACTATGAATCAAACTTTAAAACAAAGAAGTATTGGTTTTAAGATTGAAATAACTAAAAACAATAAACTAGCGAGTTCTTAACAGTGAGATAAACATTCTAGGAATCCGGTTTCACCACAAGAGTACCGAAACCAACAATCAACCTATCTAATCATGCAATCTCGATCAAGTTATCTAAGGCAGACGATCTTAATATGATATCTACCCTCTCTCAAGGTATAGACACGTGTTCTAGTCAAGTTATCCCCTACTTTCGTGGCTGATATCTTAAGCTAAACCCATAAGTTCTATGATTCATTTGTTTTACCCTCAACCGTTGCTACCCTACTTTCGTGGCCTAACCTCGGTTGTTCTAAACTTGATCTTCTAAGACTAGAATTCTCCTTTCGGCCCTTCTCCTAATCCCTAACACATGCATCTACTTAGCCTTCGTAAATACAAGTCATTCTAGCATTCAGACAAAGAATAGATAAACGAAAACGAGAAATTGCATTCAAAGATAAATCAAAAGCGGCTCCGGGATAGCCAAAGGCAATCCCTTCTCCTAGAACAAAACAACTACTCACTCATGCGTTCGAAAGAAAACATAATCGAATTAGAAAGTCTAAAGAACATAAAAACCAAACGAAACCGAAGTCCTGATTTGATCTTCAATGCCCCTTGAATGTCTCCTCCGCAAGAGTGTTCTTCTTCTCCGATTCTCTCTCTACTCTCTCTCACGTATGAATTCTGAAAATTAACTCAATCTCCTCGACCCCTAGCTCCTCTCCACTCCTTTTCCTTCTTCTTTTCTTTCCTTTTCTCCTGGTTTTTCCTTTTGGCCGTTCACTTCTTTCCTCTTTTTCGCAGCAGCCACCGTTTTACCTTTTTCTTGTGTTTTCCATTCTTGATTATGTTGGGCAACATTTCCATTCTTTTCTCTAGCAAAATATCTCTTATTCCTCTTCTCTAACATTGTTTTCCTATTTGTATATGTAACTAACAAGTTCCTTTTCGTGTTTAGACAAGTTTCCATTTCTTGTTTTTGCAGGTGACGGACGCGACCCGCGCGGGCTGGTGTGCATGCCCCGCACGGGCTGAGGTGTGCCCCACGCTGATGTGTAACCCGCTTGGGCTGATGCACAACCCGAGCTGTGCTCAGTTTTCTGGACAATGCACCCCGTGCGGGCTGCAGCTTGACTTGAAGCCCGTTCGTGCTAATGACCTCCCCGACCCGTTCTTAGTTTGCTGGAGGTTGTAGCCCGTCACGTTTGTGGTGGTTTCTTTTGTTTTTTAATTAACCGAGTCTTAAACTAAAAAAACTAAAAAATAAAACAAACAGCTGGTTGTCTCCCATAAAGCGTTTATTTAACGTCTTTAAGCTTTGACGTATCCATTCCTCATGTGTGCGCGTCGGATGGATCGAAAAGGGAAATGGAGTTTCCACTTTCAATCGGTTCAGCGGCTTGGTAGAGGCTTAGTCGCTGTCCATTAGCTTTGAATGTTCCCCTCGAATTGCTCCAAAGTTCCACGTTCCCATGTGTGAAGACTTCTCGTACCTAAAAAGGACCAGACCAACGAGACCGTAGGTTGCCCGAGAAAAGCTTAGGAAGAGAATTGAAGAATAGAACTGTCACCTATTTGGAAGTCATGAGGTATGGTCTTTTTGTCGAGCCATCCCTTAGTCACAGCTTCTTTCTTTGGCACGTCATGCACGGGATTCACTCGTTCATTGCCCAAGGTTGGATAAATGGTATCTGCATCAAAACGTTTTATGACGTCTTTTTCCATTACCTCTTGCAAGTGCGGGTGCAGCCTCCTTTGAGTTTCGGTGGAAGATTCGTGGTTGTCTTCCGTAGAACTTCCATGCGTACATATTGAAGAGCTGACTCTCCTACGTTTCTTTAAGCGAGTGGGTGACTTTCTCATCTCATCTGCACTCAAGTTAGCATTCATAACAACAGGGTATGTTTTATCGGATTCAACCTACTCATACCGAAAAGAAGACGGAGGAGGGCTGGGCTTAAGTTCGGGCACCTTCTCCACTGTGAAATCAGCGTGTCTTTCGTGTGGTATCTCCTCACATGGGGCGTTTCCTAGTGCTGCAATATCACTCATGAATTTCGTGTACAGCTTGGCTCCTTCGTCCATAAATCCTGCATCTTCGCAAACTCGTGTTAAGTATCATACAAGAGGATCAGAAACACTTACTTAATCATGCGTGTCTTTCGCTATCTCGTACAGCGAATCGACTGTAAAGCAAGACTCCTTGGATAAGGGTCCGTTCATGGGGCTGGAAAAGTTGAATTCTATCGTCTCATCTCCGACACGTAAGGAAAGCTTACCTTGTTGTACGTATATCATGGCACCTGCAGTAGCTAAGAACGGTCTACCAAGAATAATAGGTACCCTAGCATCTTCCTTTATTTCAAGTACAACAAAATAAGCGGGAATAAAAAGATTACCTACCTTGGTGGGAACGTTTTCAACAATTCCCACCGGATATCTCACCGAACGATCCTCGAGGCGTAGACACATCTTTGTAGGTTTGAGATTCCCGAAGTCCATCCGCTTGAAAACCAAGTGTGGTATGATGCTCACCCTTGCTCCTAAATCACACAAAGCATTGTCAATGTCATGATTACCTATTGTGCATGGAATGGAGAAGCTTCTGGGGTCCTTCATCTTCGGTGGCAGCTTGTTTTGAAGGATGGCGCTGCATTCCTCGGTGAGTGCTACCGTCTCGTTCTCTTCGATATGCCTCTCTTTGGAAAGAACCTCTTTGATGAGTTTGGCATGATTAGGCATCTTTTGGAGGGCTTCCACGAATGGGATGTTGATGTCAAGCTTCTTGAGACCCTCTACGAATATGCCCACTCTCTCTTTGTTCTTACTGCTTACCAACCGTTGAGGAAACAATATACGAGGTTTGTACGCCGGTGGAGCAACATATGGTTCATCTAAATCTGGTTCAACTCCTTCCATAATCGCAATCGTACCTTTGCCTTTTTTTCATGGACGTACCAACAGCTTGCTCTCGCTATTTCGAGGGCGAATGCTCGATCATATCAGTGCTGCACATGGAAATAGCGTTAACGTACTCTCTCGAGTTTAAGTCGGTTTACCGGGAAGCTGTCTCGGATTCTGAGACGATGGGGCAGCCTGCTGTGCTACGGAGTTCTGTAAACTCTTCACATTCTTGCTCAAGGATTCTATGTGAGTTTTGAGCTCGTTGATCGCTGTCCCCACATCCGCATTGAATTTGGCTTGAGTTGAATGTTGTTGCATTTGCTCCTTGATAAATTCGAGCATTACCACCTCAAGGTTTGACGAAGGGGCTTGAGGAGGTTGAGGAGCTTGCGGAACTTGTTGAGCATTCTGAAATCGCTGATTATTTTGCTGGTACGGCTGCTGTGGTTGCTGAAATCCCGAACACTTCATCGGTTGAGTCGTTTGGTATAAGAGATTCGGGTGGTTCCTCCAATTCGGGTTGTAGGCATTCCCGAATTGTGTTTTTCCTTGCTGCTGGGCATAGTTCATCTATTCGAAGTCATCATGTAATGTGCATTGATAAGCCACGTGTTCTGTATCACCGCAATTCACACAGTACATAGCGTTTGTTGCACTACCCGTTGCTCTGCCCTGATTCAGCTCATATAAACCTCGATTTCTGTTAGGCATACCTCTCGGTGTTGACCACATGGTGTGGTTCATGGCGAGGTTATCGATCAGCTCGTATGCCTCCTCCACACTCAGATCCATAAACGATCCTCTAGCAGTGTTATCCAACTTCGTTCGGTGTTCATCTGAAATTCCGTTGTAAAAGGTTTGGATAACATACCATTGCTCGAGACCATGGTGTGGACACATCTATAGAAGATCCTTGAATCTTCCCCACGCTTCAAACAACGTTTCTCCATCTCTGCATCTAAACGTTGTGATTTCTCCCCTCATCTGAATCGTCTTGCTCGAAGGAAAGAATCATGAGAGGAACAATGTGCAGAGCTGGTCCCAAGTCATGATTGAACCAGCAGGAAGCGATTGCAACTATGTTTTTGCTCGTCCCCCAACTGAGAAGGGGAAGAGACGTATGTTGATCGCATCCTCCGAGACTCAGTGTATCTTGAATGTACCGGAAAGCTCTAGGAAGTCTCTGAGGTGCTAATGGGGATCCTCGTGATTTCCATTCATGAATTACTTCTGATAAAGTATATTGATCATTGTCAGTTTAATTTCAAACAATTCTCTCGCAACAGTAGGCATCGGTATGGTTGTTTGCACGTTTTTTCATGTTTAGCACCACGTAATCTCAAAGCCGACGTGGTGGAGGATCCTGTGGTTCGCACGGTGCGAGTTGTTGTTGCTGCATATGCCCATGGCCATTCTGATTACTCATCCCTCGTTGATCTAATGGCTCTGCGAAGAACAAATAAAAATGATTTAGGTAGAAAGAACGAAAGAAAAGAAAACAAAAAAGAAAAGCAAAACAAGAATGACTCTAGGCTCGAATCTAAGACGTGGTGACAATAGTCCCCAGCAACGGCACCAAAAACTTGATACGATTCAAAGTCAAACAAATATTTAACCTTAACTACCCGCAAGTGCACGACATGTGTGTAGTACTCTAGGTGTCGAACCCACAGGGACTACGCAACAAAAACTAAATTCAAACGATGAATCAAACTTGCAAACAACAAAGTATTAGTTTTAAGATTGAAATAACTAAAAACAAAAAACTAACGAGTTCTTAACAGTGAGACAAACGTTCTAGGAATCCGGTTTCACCACAAGACTACCGAAACCACTAATCAACATATCTAATCATGCAATCCTGATCAATTTATCTAAGCAGACGATCCTAATATGATATCTACCCTCTCTCAAGGCATAGACACAGGATCTAGTCAAGTTATCCCCTACTTTCGTGGCTGACACCTTAAGCTAAACCCATAAGTTCTATGATTCATCCGTTTTACCCTCAACCGTTGCTACCCTACTTTCGTGGCCTAACCTCGGTTGTACTAAACCTGATCTTCTAGGACTAGAATTCTCCTTTCGGTCCTTCTCCTAATCCTTAACACATGCATCTACTTGGCCTTCGTAAATACAAGTCATTCTAGCACTCAGACAAAGAATAGATAATTAAAAACAGGAAATTTCATTCAAAGATAAATCAAAAGCGGCTCGGGGATAGCCAAGGGCTAATCCCTTCTCCTAGAACAAAACGACTACTCGCTCATGCGTTCAAAAGAAAACATAATCGAAGTAGAAAGTCTAAAGAACATAAAAACCAAACGAAACCGAAGTCCTGATTTGATCTTCAACGTTCCTTGAATGTCTCCTTCGCAAGAGTGTTCTTCTTCTCCGATTCTCTCTCTACTCTCTCTCACGTATGAATTCGGAAATTTAACTCAATCTCCTCGACCCCTAGCTCCTCTCCTCTCCTTTTCCTTCTTTTTTTCTTTCCTTTTCTCCTGGTTTTTCCTTCTGGCCGTTCACTTCTTTCCTCTTTTTCGCAGCAGCCACTGTTTTACCTTTTTCGTGTGTTTTCCATTCCTGATTAAGTTTGGCAACGTTTCCATCCTTTTTTCCAGCAAAATATCTCTTATTCCTCTTCTCCAACGTTGTTTTCCTCTTTGTATATGTAACTAACAAGTTGCTTTTCGTGTTTAGACAAGTTTCCTTTTCTGGTTTTTTGCAGGTGACGAACGTGACCCGTACGGGCTGGTGTGCGTGCCCCGCGCGGGCTGAGGTGTGCCCCGCACGGGCTTTCTTGCTGACGTTGAACCCTCTCGGGCTGATGCACAGCCTGAGCTGTGCTGAGTTTGCTGGCCAACGCACCCCGCACGGGTTGAAGAATGCCCCGTGCGGGCTGCAGCTTGACTTGAAGCCTGTGCATGCTAATGACCTCCCCGATCCGTGCTGAGTTTTCTGGAGGTTGTAGCCCGTCCGTGCTAGGTGAATGCCCCGCGTGGGCTGTGTTATTCCTCGCCTATTCTCGTCCCGTTTGTTCCGCGATGATCCTCGGTGTTAGTAATTTGTCTCGTGTACGTCCTTTAGCTCCAAAATGTACCGAATTTGCATTACAACCTGTAAGGATACGAAAACATGAAAACGAGTAAATAGATACAAAATCATACGTAAACAACGTACCTATATCATAAACATCTCTTAAATCATGCAAGAAATACGCATAAAAACGAGATGATCTCCTGCATACCATTTTACAATACTTATTCAGGCAATAATGGAACTGAATTGTAAATTGATAGTTACCTCAGATTCACTGGATTTATCTTCATTCTAAGCTATAATCGCTACCCTTTTTCTGATTTTGTTTGTTTCATTTAATGTTGCCCTGATGTTGGCACCATCTGTTTCGTTCTTGTTTCGCTCTTTCAACAGAAGAATCCACTGAGCGCTTCCTTTTCCCCTTAACCTAAATTTTTAACAATCCCATATATTAAATCAGAAAAATTCTAGCAAATGTGAGAAGTTCAAATGAATCCAAAACATCTATTTCAAGAGCCTGCCAGATGGTACAACAGTAAAATAAGATGACAAGAGTAAAAAAATATCTCACAGTAGCATCAGTAGTTTTGATCATTACCTTCCGCCTGACCCATTCAAGAACCAGCTGTAGAGCTGTCTCAACATAATTCTCAAGCATTCCCTCAAAACGATATATTTGGCAAAGCCTCATCCTGATATGTCTATTTCGCCACCATGCCTTCTATTTATCATCATTAGAATCTACACATATAGACGACAGAACCAGGTTTAAGCACATTCAACCACTTGGTACATCTTAACAACTGGAAGAGAGGAAATGTTACCAACAATTAATAGAAAAGTAATAGTAGTATGATTGTATTTGAGGTTTTATGGATCAAACCAGTCAAAAAGCTATTCACTTAGCGACAGATCATGCAAAATGAAGATCTTCAGAAACAAATGCATGGAAGTAGAAATCCCATTGATGCTCGCTAGATCTGAGAATTAGAAAACTCCTTACTAACAACTATTCACCTCGATTTTTAGGATGAGACATCACATATAACAACAATGGAAACTGGAGTTATTACCTCGCATGATTCACCCATTTAACATTATTCAGATTCAGCTGCCTCTGGCTTGGGACCTTGAAGCGAAATAGGACGGTGATCTTAGCCCCAACCAACACTGCGAGTGATTGGACGGAAAGGTGCACCATTTGCAGTACTACGCACAACAACATAATGAAAACTCCCAGATAATGAAATCTTCAACTCAGGGACACCAAACACATGCATTGGCTCGTGCCATTGTGGAAGAATCTCATTTGGGGCAGGTACCCAAATGAATGCTGGATGAATCTCATCTAGGACAGTTGCCAAAATGAATGCTCGTTTGCGGGATTGAGAAACTCCATATGCCCCAGCCTCTAAAATTCCAAATCTTACCTGCACAAAATAAAATAAACATATAATGTTTATGGTATCATTTTTAGTTGTTTCAAAAATCAGACCATTAATTGCTCAAGACACTTCTTTTGTTCTCAACCTCACCCAGAGAGATCTTGAGGAATTAATGGTCTAATCACACCATACTCAATGAAAGTGCAATCAAATACAACCCAAAAAAATTGCGGTATAAATGAAACCAAAAGTTTAAATGATAACCCATTTCAAGAACTGATGCCAAAGTTAAACGAAATGTTTCAATGGTTCTCTATCAAGCAATCAAGATTTTTTTCTCTTGGAAAGCCTTAAATTAGAGAGTTATATGTGATGGCATCAGCCACGACACATGCTTAAGACATTTTCTTCAACAACTTAAACGCCGCGTCTGTTTTTCCATGTGAGTAGAACCCCGAGATCATTGTATTGATCTCAGGGACTCCATCTTGATTCATAAGCAAAAAAAATTTGGAGAAACACTTGAAATTCCAGTACCGCAGATCGTGGGGAAATTCCAGTATAGCAGATTCGAAAAATTCCCCATGAGAGGGAAGGAGTTGTTCAACCCTTCGATTGTTTCGTACCAAAGTATTTCCGCTAATGCTTCTGCATCCATCTAAGGTTCTTCGAACTTGAGATTTGATGGTGTTCTCCGATCTTGATTCTGTGTTTTTTTTTTCTGTTATATCTCCTCGTGCTGCAGGTGCATCAATCCATCTTGATTCATGTGCAAAACAATTTTAGAGAAATGTTTGAAATTCCAGATAAGAAAACAATATCACAGATCGTGTCGGCTTCGTCGAAGACTAATAAGGACCCTTATGCCTTGTCAATGGCTCATCCTCTTCCTCGTTGCTCATCGACATTTGAGCAAATTGCCGATTAACCATCTCTTGCCCCTCTCTAAGCTACATTTGAGCAAATCGCCGGTTAACCATCTCTTGCCCCTCTCGAAGCCGAATATGATTTTGCAACAACACACAAGAAGACAAAGGAAAACGATGCGATTACACGCAGGAAGCTTTTGCAATTAACACAGGAAGACGATGCGACCCTTATGGCTAAGGTTTTGTGAAATGGGATTTGTCTCCTGTTCGGTGAGCTCTTCACCCACCGGTTTTTGAAAACCGTTTTTAACAAAACCATAAAACAAATAGTTCTTTAAGCCACTCCTACAGACTTGGAACTATTCAATGAAAGTTCATACAACACAGAATCCCAAATACCTTCTTCGATCGATAGTCTGATTCTCAAAATTCTTCTCTATCATCCGTCCATCAGTTCATTCCCACCCCCATCTATCAATTGTTCACATGTGTTTTGTAAGCCATTGATTCTATAACCTTGTAGAACATATTATCCTGGAGACGTTTTGTTGATTCACCATCCCCGTTCTTAATTTTCTAATAAGCGTGGTGTAGAAGGCAGAAGGCTGCATACCACCGGCTACAAACTCACTGAGCAGATCCATGCCTTTTTCGAGCTTGCCTACCTCGCAAAAGTCTTGAATCAGAGATTTATATGTGATGGCATAAGCTACGACACCTGCTTAAGACATTTTCTTCAACAACTTAAACGCCCCATCTGTTTTTCCATGTGATTAGAACTCTGAGATCATTGTATTGATCTCAGGGACTCCATCTTGATTCATCTAGAAAAAATTTTGGAGAAACGCTTGAAATTCAAGTACCGCAGATCGTGGGAAAATTCTAGTATAATAGATTCGAAAAATTCCCCATGAGAGGGAGGGAGTTATTCCACCCTTTGATAGTTTTGTATCAAAGTATTTCCGCTAATGCTTCTGTGTCCATCTAGGGTTCTTCGAACTTGAGATTTGATGGTGTTCTCCGATCTTGATTCTGTGTTTTTCGTCTGTTATATTTCCTTGTGCCGCAGGTGCAACAATCCATCTTGATTCATCTATAAAATTTTTTGAAGAAACGCTTGAAATTCCAGATAAGAAAACTGATATGATCATGGATAACATCGAGGACACAACCCGAGCCATGGCGAATGAAGAGGACGTGACCCATGATGAAGAAGAAGCAACCCGCGCTGACGAGATGACCACGACCTCTCTGGTCTTAAACTGAAAAATCCATTCGTTTCAAGGCAAGGCCGACCCAGACGCCTACCTTGAGTGGGAGAAGGAGAAAGAACTTGTATTTAGTTGTCAACACTACACCGAGGCAAAGAAGGTTAGGGTTGCTGCCACGGAGTTCTACGCCTTGAGTTGGTGGGATCAATTCGTGATTTCTAGGCATCATATGGAGAGAAACCTATAGAAACGTGGCTGGAAATGACAGCCATAATGCACAACCGATATGCTCCAACTCACAATCTCTGAGAGTTACACAAATCGATTCCAATCGATCAACAACTCCAGCGAATAAGGAGTTCTCGTTCTAACTTTGGGGCTGGAAAATACATTCAACCACGAGAGGAAAAACCGAGCTATCAAAGGAGAGACAAATCTGCTCCAGCGACCCGAGACGCAATCAAAGTGGTTCCATCGGCTCAACGAGACAAAGGAAAAGCGAGGCCATTACATCGAGGGCTCGGAATTAGAAGTGCTTCAAGTATCACCGACGAGATCATTATGCGGATGAATGCCCAAACAAAAGATTTATGATATTTCGTGAGGATGGTGAGAGTGAATCTGAGGATAAAGAATCTGAATCGTCGACCAAGGATTATGAAGAAGAACTCGATTTAAAGGTCAAGAAGCACCTGAGGTCTTCTAAACTACAATGTCTCCACGAGAATGGCAAAGCAAACGGGACCAACCAAGTGGTCGTGCCTATCACCATTGGCGAATACGAGGTCGAGATCATGTGTGACGTTCTTCCCATGGACGCAAGCCCTACCCTACTCGGTAGTCCGCGACAATCAGATCCTAAGGTAATACATGACGATTTTTCTAACCAGCATTCTTTTGAGCTTGATGAAGGAAAATGAGTCTTATTCCTAAGATGCCAAGAGAAGTGCAACTAGATCAAATGCACTTGAATCAGCAAGGAGAAAGCGTACTTCAGACTTTGAACTTCTACGCGAGACCGGGTGAGATCAAGAAATCTCTTCACTCTAACCAGCCCGTGTTATTATTCATGTTTAAGGAAGCTCTTTCGAGCTTGACTAACCTTGCACCGGTGCTGCCGAGTGAGATTACTTCAATATTGCAGGATTGTGGAGATGTATTTCCCGAAGACAACCCCACGGGATTGCCCCGATATGTGGTATTGAACATCAAGTCGACTTCGTTCCCGGAGCTGCGTTACCAAATCGGCCAGCTTACCGAACCAATCCAGTGGAGATCAAGGAGCTGCAAAGGCAAGTGGAGGAACTCATGGCCAAGAGACACATCCCAGAAAGCATGAGTCCATGCACTGTACCCGTTCTACTCGTGCAAAGAAAGATGGCAGCTAACGCATGTGTGTTGATTGCGGTGCAATCAACAACATCACGGTGAAGTATCGACATCCTATTCCTAGGCTAGAATATATGCTCGATGAATTAAATGGAATTATGATATTTTCTAAGATCTATCTGAAGAGTGGTTATCATCAAATTAGGAAGACAGAAGGTGATGAGTGGAAAACGACATTTAAAACTAAACATGGTTTGTGTGAGTGGTTAGTAACACCTTTTGGATTTTCAAATGCACCGAGTACTTTAATGCGCCTAATGAACCATGTTCTTCGATAGTATATAGGTAGATTCATAGTGGTCTACTTCGATGATATATTGGCTTACAGTAAAAACTCAGAAGAACACGTTGGTCACCTAGAATCGGTCCTAAAGGTACTTAGAAAGGAAGAAATCTATGCAAACATTAAGAAGTGTACCTTTTGGACAGATAACGTCGTGTTTCTAGGTTTTGTTGTAAACGTAAAGGTGGACGAAAAGGTTAAATCCATTCGGGAATGGCCAAGACGAAAGACCGTCGGGGAAGTCTGAAGCTTCCATGGACTCGCGGGGTTCTATCGTTGCTTTGTAAAGGACTTTAGTACCTTGAACGTCGCTCTCACCAAGTCATCAAGAAAAATGTTGGATTCAAGTGGGGAGAAGCACAAGAGGAAGCGTTCCAAACGCTAAAAGAGAAGCTTACCACTACAAGAAAATCATGATTTTGGGACTCAAGAATCTGTCCCTAATCCGTCCCTAAACAGGTTAGGGACGACCAGTGTTAGTCCGCAAACACGCGTCTCCAAATGTCATCCGTCCCCAATCCGTCCCCAATTAAGGACGGAAAATTAAGTCCGCAAACGGTCCGTATTTAAGGACGGAAATATCGGTCCGCAAACGGTCCGTATTTAAGGACGGAAATATCAGTCCGCAAACGGTCCCTAAAAAAGGACCAAAATAGGACTCGGAAATTTAGGGACGGAAAATGGTCCGTCCCCAATTTTTTTAAATAAAAAAATAAAATTAAAATAAAGTTCGATTGGGGGATTATCAAAAATACCCCTGTAGGGCTAAAGTGCTTCAAAAATACCCTTGGCTGAAAAAAAAAAGTTTAAGTTTCAAATCTACCCTTAAAATATTGATAATCCCATATTACCCTTGACGACAATTTTTCTCTCTCCTCTAGAGCACCTCTAATTCTCGCGCGAAAATTACTGTTCCCCCGCACCACAACAGATTCGGCGAGAGTAGCTTGCAATCGGCATCAGATTCGCTGCCAATAGGTTGAAATCCTTTGTTGTCAACAAAGAAGCTTGCAATTAAGCACGTTCCGCAGAAAAACCAGGTATGTATAGTGAGTTTTTCGTGTTTCTCTTGTGTTTATTGCAATGTCAAAGGTGACAGAGTGGGTCACAGAGTCGTACGGTCGCACTGGGTCACAGAGTCTCATCGAGGGGTCAAAGGGATCAAAGGTCGTCGCAGGGGTCCAAGGGTAAATGGGTCGCAAGGGTCGCATGGTAAAGGGGGCGCAAGGGGTTCAAAGGGTCGCATGGGTCCAAGGGTCGCATGGTAAAGGGGGCGCAAGGGGTTCAAAGGGTCGCATGGGTCCAAGGGTCGCATGGTAAAGGGGTCGCAAAGGGTTCAAAGGGTCGCAGAGGTAAAGGGGTCGTAGGGGTCCAAGGGTCGCAGAGGTAAAGGTTCGCAGGGGTCCAAGGATCCAAGGGTCGCAAGGGTCGTAAGGGTCGCAAGGGTCGCAATGGTCGCAAGGGTCGCAACGGTCGCAGGGGTACAAGGGTCGCAGAGGTAAAGGGGTCGGAGGGGAAAGGGGTCGCAAAGGGTTGAAAGGGTCGCAAAGGGTTGAAAGGGTCGTAGGGGTACAAAAGGGTCGCAGGGGTGCAAGGTTTGCAGGGGTCCAAGGGTCGCACGGTCGATGTGGGTCACGGAATTTACCCCTCTTTTTATGTTTTTGTTACAGGTGTAATGGATACGGTGGATGAGAAAATCACACTGATTTATTTTTTGTATGATGGTAAATGGGAAAAAACCCAAATGGAGAATCTGAATGGGTTGGTAGAGTTCAGGAAAACCAGAGAGTATTTTTCTTATGTCCTCCGGTTAGTCTGACATACCAGCAACTGATTGATGAGTTATGCGCAGAGATGATGGTGGATAATAATACAACGAAGTTGAAGTTGTCATTTAACGTAAAAAAAAAAGATCCCAGAAAAACTAAAAGAAAATCATGTATTGGTTAAGCTATTTGCCCAATATTTGTGAAAATAGGAAGCCGACATATATAATGAATGACAAACATCTTATTTGTTATCTGTTCGATCGCATAAGAGGAATTCGACCACTGCTGTATGTGGAGATAGAATCGGCAGGTGTGAATTGTGAAATCGAAATTGAGAGGGAAATTGAGCCTCTAATTCCTGCTTTTGGAAGCATTGCTAAAGAAGGTGAGGATCGAGGTGTTGTAGATTATGATGACTGTGTTATTGTAGGTCCAGATAACAAAAGTAGAGTTGAGAGTAATCCGCCGGAGGGGGAGACAATAGATATTTTGGATTTGGATGATTCTGATAGTGTACATACAAGTGGGTTAAGAGAAGATGGTGGGTGTGCCATTAATGTGGTAGTTAATGTTGAATCTGATGTGCCAGCAGAGCATAAGTATGGTGATGGTGAGAACAACTCGCAAATGGTAGTTCACAATGGCGAAAATAATATCTTCGAGTTCGGAGATGGATTGGATCTTAAAATTGGGCAAGAGTTTGATAGCAAGAAGCATGTACAGGCATTTGTAAGGAAGGGTTCAATCCAAGCTTCGTTTAGATATACAACATTGAGATCTGATACGAAGCTGTGGGAAGTACGATGCAAGTTTTCCGGAAATGGTTGTAAATGGAAATTACGTGTGGCAGCAATCCCGAATTCCAAACGGTTTAGTGTGAGAACACATCATCCCATTCATAATTGTTCACCTGTATGTAAACGCACCGAAGCTACAAAGGGTACAGCGCAAATGGTTAAGGATTATTTGAAAGAGGAATTTGTCGGAAGTTATGAAACACCTCCAGCAAAAGAATTGATGGCTCGTGTAAAAGCAAAATATGGTGCCAATGTATCGTATTTGATGGCATTAAGAGGCAAATGCGGTGCTCAAAAGGATATTCGTGGTGATGACTTTGAACATTATAGGAGGCTTCCAGGGTGGTTGTACATGTTTTATATAAGAAATCCCGGATCTGTCGCAGATATTCAGTTCGACAATGATGGGAAAAGCTTCAAATACCTTTTTATGGCTGTCGGAGCGGCTAGAAGGGGATGGAAATACATGCGTAAAGTGGTTGCCGTGGATGCGACATTTCTGACAGGAGTGTACAAGGGAGCATTGATTGTGGCGACCGCGCAAGATGGTGAACATCACCAATATCCTCTTGCATGGGGAATAGTCGACAGAGAGAAGGACGAATCATGGACGTGGTTTATGTCAAGATTGCAACAGGTGGTACCGGACGGACGTGATGTCGTTGTGATATCTGATCGCCATAAAAGCTTGATCAAAGCAGTCAAACAAGTGTATAAAGAAGCTGATCATGGTTTTTGTGCGCGTCATATATCGCAAAATATAAAGAGCTACGTCAATAAAGGCCATGGTAGAAAGACGAAAAGGGGTGATACTGTGGCGGAAATGTTCTTCAGATGTGCGTCAGCATACACAGAGAACGAATTTGAAGTGCTATTGAATGATTTGAAGGCCAGGTATCCTAATGTTGCAAAGTATTTGGAGAAAGAGGAACTTGATCCCGTTAAGTGGGCAAGATGCAAATTTAAGAGGGAACGGTACAACTTATTAACAACTAATGGCGCCGAGTCAATAAACTCAACGTTGAAGAAGTCAAAAAAATTGTCGATCCTAGGGCTATTAGATGTTTGTTTGGGAAAGACAGTGGAATGGTTCAATAGGTATAGGTTGGAAGCAGCTACCGGTGATGATTCTCAAAAGTTAACACCTTACGTTGAGAAAACGTTACATGCACGGTTTGGACAGGCATCCAAGTATGATGTTATTGAATTGAACAGTCTCACTGATGAGTATGAGGTGAGAAATGAGATGGGTAGAAGATTTGTAGTGAGTCTTCAAAAAAGAACGTGCGAATGCAAAATGTTTGACGTAGATAAGTATCCATGCAGTCACGCAATTGCGGCAGCACATAAGGTTGGTAAAGGTGACAAGATACCAGATCTATGTTCACACTACTACCTTCGGGAGACATGGCGTTTGGCTTACCAAGAAACCGTGTATCCGGTTCCTGATTGCAGTGATTGGGACATTCCCCCTGACGTGTCTCAGCATGTGTTTGAACCTCCTATACTGTCTCAGAAAAGGCTAAGCGGGAGGCCTAAAGTGAATCGTTATCCTGGACCCGGTGAGGCTCGGAGAAGACAAACCCCGTCTGCTGCGTCGAGACAAACCCCATTTGTGTCGCCACAAACCCCGTCTTCTTCGTCGGTACAAAACCCATTTGTGTCGCCACAAACCCCGTCTTCTTCGTCGGTACAAAACCCATTTGTGTCACCACAAACCCCGTCTTCTTCGTCGATACAAAACCCATTTGTGTCGCCACAAACCCCGTCTGCTGCATCGTTACAAACCCCATCTTCAAAAGCCAGCATCACTGCCAGTGTTTGGAACGTGACAACCGAGACAACGCCGACTTCAAAAAAAAAAGAAAGCTTAGTAAGTTAGTAATTGTGTAATACTATATTATTTGTATTATTTTGATTAAAGTTTTTGGGACTTTCATCCTTATAATTCGATAAATTCTTCATTATGACTCATGCGACCAATGCGACCTCATGCGAACAAATATGACTCATGCGACCAATGCGACCTCATGCGAACAAATATGACTCATGCGACCAATGCGACCTCATGCGAACAAATATGACTCATGCGACCAATGCGACCTCATGCGAACAAATATGACTCATGCGACCAATGCGACCTCATGCGAACAAATATGACTCATGCGACCAATGCGACCTCATGCGAACAAATATGACTCATGCGACCAATGCGACCTCATGCGAACAAATATGACTCATGCGACCAATGCGACCTCATGCGAACAAATATGACTCATGCGACCAATGCGACCCTCACATGGATTAAATTAGAACACATGGATTAAATTAGAACCCATTCGACATTTTATCATTGTTAATCCGTAAATTCGTCAATTTCGTATGTATTGATCATTATATACGACCATACGACCAATGCCATTATCAATATGCCATTATCAATATGTCATTATCAATTTAGGATCAAAATAGACTATAATATAAATAATATCGACATTCGAAAACAATGTTGAATGTATTTTTCGAAATTTTGTCAAACTCATCCGACGAGTTCTTAAAACACTACTATCGCTTTTGTAGCACAGACATTGGTTATACACAACTCAAATAGGGACACATGGGTCATAATCTGTTTTAACCATTGATTGACGTTGTAAATGTATTGTTTTGATTGGTCTGTTACGGTTTATCATTATAAACCCCGTAAATTCGTAGATTTTGCATGTAATGTGACCGTGCGACCCATGCGACCCATGCGACCCATGCGACCCATGCGACCCATGCGACCCATGCGACCCATGCGACCCATGCGACCCTAATTTGTAATTAATTAGTTTGACGTTATAAATGTATTGTTTGCTTGGTTTTGGTCATTTTATCATCTTAAACCCGTAAATTCGCCGAGTTCGCATCTATTCATCAATATATGCGACCCATGCGACCCTAATTTGTAATTAATTAGTTTGACGTTATAAATTGTGATTTTTGTCCTAATGAGGTTTCTTTTCAGGATATTAAGACAAGGAAAATATTTGGCAAAGGAGTCACCAAGGATGATTTATACATGCTTGAAGACACCAAGTCTTTTTTGGATGTTTTTAAAATATCGGATGTTTCTAATGCTTCTAATATTTTCAAAATTTTTTCAGTCTCTTATGATGATTTTATTTGGCATGCTAGATTAGGACATCCACATGTTCGTGCCTTAAGCTTAATGTTGCCTAATGTTTCTTTTAAATCGGATGAATGTGAGGCTTGCATTCTAGGAAAACATTGTCGAACTGTTTTTTCTAAATCTCTCACAAACTATGAAAATTGTTTTGATCTTGTGCATTCGGATATGTGGACAGCCCCATGCCTATCTAGAGAAAACCATAAATATTTTGTCACTTTTATAGATGAAAAATCAAAGTATACATGGATTACTTTGTTACAATCTAAGGATAGGATGCTAGAAGCATTTATAAATTTTCAAAACTATGTTACTAACCATTTTAATGCCAAGATTAAAATTTTTAGATCGGATAATGGTGGAGAATATATGAGCACAACCTTCAAATTACATATATCAAAACATTGTCGAACTGTTTTTTCTAAATCTCTCACAAACTATGAAAATTGTTTTGATCTTGTGCATTCGGATGTGTGGACAGCCCCATGCCTATCTAGAGAAAACCATAAATATTTTGTCACTTTTATAGATGAAAAATCAAAGTATACATGGATTACTTTGTTACAATCTAAGGATAGGGTGCTAGAAGCATTTATAAATTTTCAAAACTATGTTACTAACCATTTTAATGCCAAGTTTAAAATTTTTAGATCGGATAATGGTGGAGAATATATGAGCACAACCTTCAAATTACATCTATCTAAGCATGGCATAATCCACCAAACAAGCTGTCCATATACTCCCCAACAAAATGGTGTAGCCGAGAGGAAAAATAGACATCTAATGGAGGTGGCAAGGTCTATGATGTTCCATACAAGTGTACCAAAAAGGTTTTGGGGAGATGCGGTTTTAACCGCATGCTATCTTATAAACTGAACCCCTACAAAAGTCCTACAAGATCTCTCCCCATTTGAGGTATTAAACAAAACTAAACCTCTTATTAACCACTTACGAGTTTTTGGTTGTGTATGTTTTGTATTAGTACCCGGGGAACAAAGAAACAAACTAGAGGCGAGAAGCACAAAGGCTATGTTCATTGGATATTCTACTACCCAAAAGGGGTATAAGTGTTATGATCCTTCTACACGGCGAGTTCTAGTATCCAAAGATGTCAAGTTCATGGAAGACAAAGGGTTCTATGATGAGAAAAATTGGGAAAGTATAAAGGACTTGGCTAGTTCACCTTCGGACCGAGCTAACAACCTCAAGAAAATTTTGGAGACACTTGGGTTAGGAACCGTTGAACTACCAAGAAGGAACACAACCATCCATCTAACACCAAGAAGCGTCGGAATTAAGGAAGAAAGAGTCGGACTTGAGGAAGAAAGATCACAAGAAGGCAATACCGTTGATCATGAAGGGGGAAATGAAAATGGACAGTCCGAGGCTGATATAGATGCCATGGATGAGATGAACGTTCAAGAGGAAGAACATCAAGCTCATGATCAAGGAATTGTCGAGGTACAAGAAGTACAAGATGTAAATAAGGCTGAGGTACAAGAGGAGTCGAGGGTTGAAACACAAGAAGTGGTACAAGGATTGAGAAGAAGCGCAAGGCTAAGGAAGGTAAAAAGAGTGTATTACAATTGTGAAGCGGTAGCTCATCCAATTCAAGCAACATGCTCTCTAGCCGTGTACCCTCATGAACATCAAGTCTTCATGGCCAACTTGGATGAGGAGTACATCCCGAAGACATATGAAGAAGCCAAAGAGCATAAAGTGTGGAGAGATGCCGTGGGGAATGAGCACAAAGCAATGGAGATAAATGGCACTTGGTTTGAGTCGGAATTACCTAAGGGAAAGAAAGCCGTCTCAAGCAAATGGGTGTTCACGATCAAATACAATAGTGATGGGTCCATAGAAAGGCACAAACCAAGACTCGTGGCAAGAGGATTCACACAAGTGTATGGAGAAGACTATGTAGATACATTTGCTCCCGTTGCAAAGCTCCATACTATTCGGATCATACTCTCCCTTACCGTGAACCTTGAGTGGAATCTTTGGCAAATGGATGTCAAAAATGCATTTCTACAAGGGGAATTAGAAGATGAGGTCTACATGTATCCACCTCCGGGGCTAGAACACATAGTGAAACCGGGAAAGGTTTTAAGACTTAGAAAGGCGATCTATGGTCTTAAACAATCCCCAAAGGCGTGGTACCACAAGCTTAGCACAACACTAAATGGACATGGCTTTAGAAGATCCGAGGCCGATCATACTCTATTCACATTGCCAAGCTCAAAGGGAATCGTGGTGGTGCTTGTCTATGTTGATGATATAATCATCACGGGAAGTGACATAGAAGGCGTGGAAGCCACTAAGGTATATCTTAAAACTATGTTTGATATTAAGGATTTAGGAGAACTAAAGTACTTTCTAGGAATAGAAATATGTCGTTCTAAGGAAGGACTATTTCTATCCCAAAGAAAGTACACCCTTGATATGTTGAATGAGCTAGGTACAATGGAAGGAAGAATAGCAAGAACTCCACTAGAAGATGGATACAAAGTGATGCGTAAGGGGGAGATAGATGATGAGCCATTTGAAGACCCTAAACTCTATAGGAGAATAGTTGGGAAATTGATCTATCTCACCATAACAAGGCCGGACATTTGTTTTGCGGTGAACCAAGTGAGCCAATATATGCAAGCTCCAACAACTTATCATTGGAAGATGGTTGAACGGATCCTAAGCTATTTAAGTGGAACAAAGGATCAAGGAGTATGGATGGGATGCAACAAAAACACGGAGATTGTAGGATATTGTGATGCGGATTGGGCCGGGGACCGAGTGGATAGGAAGTCAACCACGGGCTATTGCACATTTATAGGAGGCAATCTAGTTACTTGGAAGAGCAAGAAGCAAAAGGTGGTTTCATGTTCAAGTGCGGAAGCCGAGTACCGAGCAATGAGGAAGTTAACCAATGAATTAGTATGGATTAGAAATTTTCTCACGGACTTGGGCATTGAGACATCATCTCCCATTACAATGCATTGTGATAACCAAGCCGCCATCCACATTGCGTCCAATCCGGTGTTTCATGAGAGGACAAAGCACATTGAAGTGGATTCTCACAAGGTTAGACAAATGATTGAACAAGGAGTAATTCTACCGTGCTATACAAGAAGTGAAGATCAATTGGCCGACATTTTCACCAAGGCTACAAGCAAGAAAATTTGTGAGTCCATATTCCCTCGGCTTGGACTCACAAACATTCGGACATGATATGTCTAACATGGCAATGAATTGTACTCTTTCTCCTAAGTGTGATTTTGTCCCATTGGGTTTTCCCACTTAGGTTTTAATGAGGCAAGGAGCCATGGGTCAAGCTTATCAATAGTAGTACACTATAGTTAAGCTTGAGGGGGAGTGTTAAGAATTAATTCTACATATATGAGATTAATCATATATGGATAGATTAGATCTTAATAATCTCCTAAGGATTAAATAAAACACACACAACTATAGTTGGTAGTCAAAGTGGCCGTTGGAAGGAAGGAAAAGAATATTGCTATTTTTGAGTAATTAGAATCACATGTGCAACTCAAGAAACCAAGCAACAAGGAGCTGTCCCTTTCTCCTCTTTAACCGTGAAAGATGAAGACAAATTCATTAATTATGTTGTACTTGTAGTTTAAATTAAGCTCATGGTCTCTATATATAGAACCACTTATGTAATGCTTAAACTCATGGAATGAATTAAAGTTTATTCCTAATTCTTCTTTCTATTCTCTTAGTTCCACAAACATCTTATTCTCTTCTTAAACACTCAAATTCTAACAAAGAGGGCTCTATGGAGATGGATGTTGTGATGAAGAATGTATTTTGGATGATGGATGCTTGTCTTCTGCCCTTGACGTTTTATAATTTCAATTGAAGCCTTGGCCGAATCATTTCCATCAAATTCATCGGTAGTCCATTTTACAAAGTCATGCCCGACCGTGCTCTATATCATGTTCGGTCGGGCATGCTTCATCCCGTGAATATAGACAGGTTGTTTTCCTCATTGCCCGACCGTGCTCTCCTCAATGCCCGACCGTGCTGGATGGAAAGGAGGGTTCCAGACTGTGCTCTTGGAACGCCTGGCCCGTGCAGAAGTTACGAGGATGAATTTGCAAGAAACGCCCAACCGTGCTGGCTAGATAGCCCGACCGTGCTGGCTGGAACAAGAGAGTGCCTGACCGTGCACTTGGCATGCCCGGGTCGTGCACATCTCTCGAGCATAAAATGCCACAAAGAGCCCGATCGTGCTGCTTCCCATGTCTGGTCGTGCACTTGACTATGGGTGAGAGTTCGGTCGTGCACTTGATCATGCTCGACTGGGCTGTGTCCCTTGAAGCATGCTCGGTCGTGCTATGTTTTATGCTCGGCCATGACTTGTCCATTTCTCGTTCCGTTTGATCCGTTGTGACCCTCGATGTCATATTTTTTCCCGTGTATGCTCCTAAGCTTCGAAATGAATCGAATACGTATTAAAAACTATAGGAACACGAAAACACGGAAACAAGTAAAACTACTTTACTGCTTGTTCAACACTCCTTTCGGATTCTTGTAACCTTTCGGATAACTTATGTCGGAACTCGTACTCCGATACTTTTTCTTTACCCTTGGAGGAAGTTGAATGTTTTGAGGCCATTCCTCCAAGTCCGAAATTACGACATTTGTATGGCGTAACTTGCTGTAAAACAAATATCGAGAATTAATGACATTTATAAATAGTAAAGTTATATCATATTGAAATGTTATTATTACCTCGAGATACAACTCGTTGTACTCTTCCTGACTAAGAGTAGTTTGTGTTCCGTCTTCTCTCGGGGGATTTTGCGATACTCGTTCCGCTGCCATGTTTTCAATTTCATCATGAAGGCTTTTCGCCTTGGGATCCACCCATGAACCATCTGACTTCTTAACGTGCACACGTTCCAACAATTCTAGGTACGATGGTTCGGATCCCTTCTGTTTTGCCTGAAACAAATAAAAAAAATATAGTTTAATGAAATGTTAATTTTATATAAATGCATAAAAAGTAGAATAAAGCTTACCAAATCTTCGTATACTTCTGCAAAAGAACGAGATCCAGCCGTATGTACGCTTATCCCGTATCCTTCTCTATCAGACACATCGTCAGAATATTATAAAAGTTATTTATGTAAAATTTCATTACTTACATATTGTCTGATCCATGTGGAGAAATCTTTTTCTTTATGTTCTTGGAGTTGAGAATCATCAATGTTCGTATATGGATTCTTCAATATATCATCAAATGTCTTGTATAAAATGAAACAAAATTCTATAAATATTACAAAAATAAACAAAATTGTCATTGTGATTATGGGATTTTACCTTTCAAAAGGCTGTAGATATTCGCAGTTCAATAAAACATATGTATGTGTGATATGGAGATCTCGTTGTGATAACCATATATCTTTCGCCTTACCAGCAGATCGACCAATTCCGTAAAATATGTCCGGAAAATCTGGTATTGGATATCAATACGTCACACTACCATCAAAACATCTGTCTGGATTTCTAGTCCGCGTTTGAACATGTGGCTCGAAGTAGTATGAAGTGAAGAACGATATTTCCTCATTGAATTATTGTTCCACAATTGAACCCTCCAGTCGAGCTTTTTGTTTGGTTTTTTTCTTCAGATGAAACATAAATCGCTCGAACGGATACATCCAACGAAATTGAACTGGACCTCCAAATGCGGCTTCGTGCGGTAAATGAACTATCAAATGCTCCATAACATCGAAGAATGATGGTGGAAAAATCTTCTCCAAGTTAAATAGTACAGTAACTATGTTATTTTGCAGTCGACGAACTACATCCATACTCAGATTTCTCGAACATAAATCTCGGAAGAATAGGCCAATACCTGTAACATTAAAGTATTATTAGTGTATTTAACAAATATTCACACTACATATTAATATAAAATCAACCACATACCTCCAATTGCTTCGTGTATATGTTTGTCCATCAATTCAGAAAAACATATCGGAAGTAGTCTTTGCATGAATACATGACAATCGTGACTTTTCATCCCTAATAATTTTCCTCCTTGAATGTCAACGCACCCTCCAATGTTAGACGCATAGCCATCAGGAAATTTCACATCTTCTTTCAACCATTTCAACAATTTATATTTCTTATCATTTGACAATCTGAATATCGGGACTGGCGCTTTACCGTCATCACTTATATGTAACTCCCTTCGTGAGCAATAATCTTCTAGATCCTTGCGTGATTTAATATGGTCTTTCGTCTTCCCTGTGACATTAAGTACTGTATTGATGATGTTATCGAAAAAATTCTTCTCTATATGCATGACATCAAGAATATGTCGAAGTTTCAGATTTTTCCAATACGGAAAATCCCAAAATATGCTCTTCTTGTACTAGTTATGAGTAATTCCATAACCACCAATTCTCGGATGATTGTTCCCTCCGCAATCTATACTCCTCGGAATATCCAAAGCAAGAAGTCGTTCATACAAAATCTCTTCGCCGGTCAAAACTGGAGGAGGAGATTTCTGCACAACTACATTCCTTTTGAAATTTCTCTTGTTGCGCCGTAATGCATCATCAACAAGAAGAAACGACGATGACAGTCAAACCAACTCGTCTTTCTTCCATGTTTCAACTTAAAAGCATCTGTGTCCTCCATGCAACATGGACAAGCCAATCGACCATGTGTTGTCCATCCAGATAACATACTATAAGCTGGAAAATCACTTATTGTCCACATGAGAGCACCTCGTAACATAAAATTTTGTCGCCTCGAGACATCGTATGCTTGAACTCCATTCCATAATTCTTTTAATTCTTCAATAAGTGGTTGAAGAAATATATCCAAACTTCTTTTCGGATGATTAGGCCCGGGAATCATTATTGTTAAGAACAAAAATTCCCTTTTCATGCACATATCCGGTGGTAAGTTGTAAGGTATTACTATAACTTGCCACAATGAATAATTCTTCCCAGACATTCCAAATGGATTAAAACCATCGCTATAAAGGCCTAAATAGACATTTTGACTCTCAGCCGCAAAATCAGGATATACCTTGTTAAAGTGTTTCCACGCCTCACCATCTGAGGGATGACACATCTCTCCCTCACGACTTGAATGCTCAGCATGCCATCTCATGTCGCTTGCGGTCTCCAAAGATTGATACAATCTTTTTAATCTGTCTGTAATTTGTAAATACCACATACGACGATATGGAACCGATTTTCCATTCTTTGTAAAATAAAACCGACTTTTCCACAAAATCGACAATTACTCATATCCGATGTCTCTCTCCAAAAAAATCACGCAATTGTCTTGACAAACATCAAACTTTTGATATGGAAATAAACCCAAAGATCACATCATCTTCTTTGTCTCATAATATGAGTCTACTGCATTATTATCTTCTGGCAAATAATCTCTTACTAATTGCAATATCGAATCCATGCAATTCTCAGACAAATTATTTTCAGTCTTCAAATTCATCAAACGTGCAGACAGAGATAACTGTGATAAACCACTCCTACAACCATCATAAAGTGGATTCCTAGCACTTTCTAGCATTTCAAAAAAACTTTTTGCTTCTTCATTCGGATCTTCTTCAATATTTTCGTTTCTAAAACATTTTGCTTCTTCATTCGGATCTTCTTCAATATTTTCATTTCTTTCACGGAATACATTTTGCACCATTTCCACATAAGGGTTCATTTCTACATCTTGAGAAGACTCAAATTCATGATGTATAGTGCCCCTACTAAAGTTTTCCACAACATTGCTAGGTCGTGTGCAAAATTTTCTCCATGACATAACCACATGAAATAATTTGAAGTAAAACCTCTTAAATACAGATGCTTCCAAACAGTTCTCTCATTAACAAATTTTGTATTCTTGCATTTGATGCATGGACAAACCAACGTACCCGTTTCTTTGTAAACTTGTTGATTCGCTGCCAATGTCATAAACTGTGTGATGCCTTCTATAAACTCTTTCGATACGCTTTGAGATTCTAGATCAATTGTTCTGTATATCCATTGTCTCGAAACAAAAATGTTCGATCTTGATGAAGATGCCATTATAATCGGAAACACTATAGAATATATGTGGTGAAAGATATGAGAGTTTCTTATGAAAAACGAATCAATGGTTGAGGGGTTAAATAGATTATTTATAGACGAATTAGGAACGGATTACGGACTAAGAAAATAGTTTTCCGAAAATTCGTCCTGAATCCGTCCCTAAAATGGTTTTTTAAAGTCCCAAATTTAGGGACGATCCCGAATCCATCCCCAAAATTGGGGACGAAAGGAGATGTCGTCCCTAATTTGGGGACGGATGTTCAGCCGTCTCTAAATTTAGGGGCGACAGCACCTTCCGTCCCCAAATTTAGGGACGCCCGTGTTCTACCGTCCCAAATCTGGGACGCCCTACTCATATGTCCCTAATGGGTCCGCAAATACGGATAAATTAGAGACGGCTCTTCGGTATGCAAAATTGGGGACGGATTCGGGACAGATTTCATTATCCATCCCTAATCTGTGTATAATCCGTCCCAAATCTTGAATTTTCTAGTAGTGTACCCATTATTCTTTATTAATTTTACCCGATTTTCTTAAGTCCTTTGAGATCGAATGTGATGCGTCCGGTGTAGGAATTGGTTCAATCTTGATGCATGAATGAGAACCATTTCAGCAAGAAGCTTGGAGGCGCAACCCTCAACTGTGCCACATACGACAAAGAGCTTTACGTGCTTGTGAGAGCGTTGAAAACATGGCAGCATTACTAATGGCGTTTCAAGCCCAAAGGCGACCCATGCTGAGGAGGACGCGACCTGCATTGTCAAAGACACGACCCGTGGTGCAGACTATGCGACCAGAGCTGAACCAAAGGGAAGGGAGGCGGACGCGACCCGAAAGAAGGACGTTGGTCTCGTGATCCGTGCTAGGGCTAGAGAGGAGGAAGCCTTGATCATACAAGCAAGTCCCGTGACCCAAGCTAAAGTTAGGAAGCTCAAGGAGGCTATCGTTGGGATTTCTCACGGTCGTTCAAGTTCAAGACAAGTGCTCGAGTCCACAAAGACGTTTCAACATCCACATCATACTACAAGTCAAAACACAACTCGCAAAGATCAATAATTAGAGTAAGTATTTTTCATGTACTCTTTTCCCTTTGTTGGTTTTGTCCCACGGGGTTTTCCAACGACGGGTTTTTAACGAGGCCACGGCTTACTTGTGCGACCAAATTATTGATCCGAGGCTTCATGACAATTCCGCATAACGAAGGCACATTTTACGAATTTGTCTTATTTATGACTTTGGCTATTTTCTAGGTCATTTATTTATAGCCTTGCATGACTACCTAGCATTTATGTCGCATTTAACGCCTTGCATGACTACTTTGACTACATATGGCCGGTCATAAGCTTGGTGTAGAACAACTTTGGATTTTTTATTATAATCTTGATTTTCTTTTGAAGAAATCATCTTGTTGGTGTGCCATATCCAGCAAAACCCGTTGGTGAGTAATATCCAATGTACGTTCGTTCTTCGTAGGTGTGTAATATCCTTTGAAGTCGAGCCGGTAAATCGAGAGCGTTTTTGCAACTCTCGTGTGACCATTTGCTCCACCCACCTTGTGCGAAGAGTCATGCAACTCGGCTGCAGCACGGCCTACCTTTCAACCTTCGTCTAAACCGTCGTTCTAGTGGGATCACAACAAAAACAATATCGCACATCGTGTCGGCTTCATTGGAGCTCGAATAACGACCCTTATGCCTCGTCAATGGCTCATCGTCTTCCTCGTTACTCGTCAACATTTGAGCAAATCTCCGGTTAACCATCTCTTGCCCGTCTATAAGCCCAATATGATTTTGCAACAACATGCAAGAAGACGAAGGAAGACGATGCGACACACAGGAAGCTTTTTAGATTAACGCAGGAAGACGATGCGACCGTTATGGCTAAGGTTTCGTGAAAGGGGATTTTTCCTCTCTCTCTGACGTGGTAGAACCAGAGGAGAGGAAAAATCTCCTCTTTTATATATATGATTTTATGAGCCATTTTCATTGTTGCTTTGATTGACTTCAGAAATTTTAATAAAAAAATTTATCTAAAACCATAATAGTTGTTTTAAAACTTTTATGAATCTTCTATTTTCTGTTCACATTTCATTCTTAATTCTATATTTAATATTTTGAAATTTTACCTAAAACCCTCTATATATTGTTAATTATGCTATTAAAATTGAAAAATTTAAATATTCAGTTAGATTTTCACCCGATTTTGATCCGATTATAATCTAAATTGAATCGATAATTTAATCAAAACCAATTAAACTAAATTGATGTGGTTAATCTCAAAAAGTAATTTACCTAGACTAACGCTTGCCCAAGAATACGGATCGTATAGTACCAGGGTCGAACACGAGGAATCGATGCAACTCTAAAGGTAGTAAACTAATGAATAAGACGTGTGAAATCGATAAGTGATGGGAATGCGAATGAAACTAAACTAAACTAATTAACGGGATAAACTCAATGACTAAATACCACAGGTGTCGAGAGATGCACGATGATGCAACGAAGTTCTAACAAGATCATGGTCTCAGATATTATCACGAGTTCATGGAATTCAAGCTCTAATATAGGAACTGACTGGCGTAGACTTGTCCACTATCTAGCATGCATATACCAATCTGCCAATTGTGTATCTCACCTACTAGACGCATTAAGATCGCTATCCTAATCCTTAGATTCAATCGATTTACCTAGCGTAGATTATAAACCGATTAAATCCTAAATAATGGCTAAGTTCCAAAGTCTAATCCCATGGCGTAGATTCATTAAACTTCTATGATCATTCATTCGAGTGGCGTACAAGAACAAAAGCATTAAAAACAACATATAAATCTGAAAACGATCAAATACCAAAATCATTCATTCAAGTGGCGTTCAAGAACAAAAGCATTAAGAATCACCAAGCATTAAGAACAAGACTACGTTACATATCGGCCAAGCTCTCTAACCTATGGCTATGGACCTACTCGGGCATGAACTCAGCAAAAGAAACACAAAAGATAACTATATTAGACATGGATAATGAATGAGATCCCTCCCTATTCTATTACCGATGTCTTCAATAGCTCTTCCACGCTCCGGCTTCCTCGCTCCGTCCTTCGCCCTTGTGTGTGCGTGCTGCTCTCCTTCTCCTTCTCTCTGTGTGCTCCCTTTTCGCTCTTGGTTTCTGTCTTCCTTCGTCCCTCTGAAGCTCTCCCTCCTTCGTTACAGCGGCCACCTCTCTTTGTTGCCTTTTCTTGAGTTTTCCAAATCTTGATTAAGTTGGCCACGTTTCCATTACTTTTCCAGCGAAATATGACTTTATTCCTCTTCTCTAAGGGCATTTCCTTATTGTATAAGTCCCCCAAGAACTCCCACTTGTTTTAAGTCAAATTAACTTATTTGGAGTTGCAGGTGATAGACGCGACCCGCGCGGGCAAGGTAAGTGACCCGCTCGGGTACGGCGCAGACGATCGTGCAAAAACGCGATGAAAAAGGGCAGCCCACTCGAGCTGAGGTGCTGCCTGCTCGGGCTGAGCTGCTGCCCGCTCGGGCTAAGGCCCCGATCGTGGTTTTTCTTGCCAGACTCGTGCACAAATTTGCTGGACAAAATCGCCGTAACAAATGCCCGTTCGGGCTACGGAAGTACCCACGCGGGTAATGGCTATTCCTTGCCGATTCTCGTCCCGTTTGTCCCGTGATGATCCTCGAGGTTTGTACTTTGTCTCGTGCACGTCTTTAGCTCCAAAATGACTGAAAACGGGATGATCATGATGCTTAATGCTTGGTAAAATCAAATGAATAATGAAACTAACTATGAAAATAGATGAAAATATTAGAACAAAATTGATGTTATCATCAGGCTGCCTTCAGCATCCTGGAGCATCGTTTATCTCGAAAAGAGAAATAAAACGTGAAAAAAAATCATGTAATTCGGAGCTTCGTACGCAAAGTTATGGTATTTCAAAGCCCGTTGTACAATTCATTGATGAAGTCGTCTAATCACGTGAAAACAAAAACAAAAAGCGGAAAAAGGGTGCAACACGAGAGACAAACACAAATAGGAAATAGGAAGCAAAAGGAATTTCTGAGAGAAAACGCAACACAAGCAGCGTATTGACAAGAAATGACATTTGTATCCTAAGAAACTCGAAAATGGCATCTCCCGGCTCTAAAAATCCAACGTATCGACCTAAATAAAGGGTTTTGAGCTCGAAAACGGGGTCGGGCTGCCTTCAGCATCCCGTGGCATCGTTTATCTAGAAAAGAGTAATGAAATGTGCAAAAAATCATGTAACTCGGAGCTTCTACGCAAAGTAAATCATACTCATAAGGTCTCGTAACCTTAGCGGAGTGAAGAGGTTGCGTTTTTGCTGTTTTTTTTCTTTTTTTTCTTTTTTTTTCTTTTTGATTAACTAGTGTGAATACGCATCGACTCTAACCCTTAGGACGTAGAAAAACTGTCTCGACCCACCACTTAGACTTGAACCATCAATATTGATGCACTCATGTTAATGTAGGGCTGAAAAAGTTAAAGAACTTCATCTATTGACAGTGGAGTGTAAGTGCATGGAAATATAATGATCGAAACAAAACAAGGAATGCAAGGTACGCTCGGAGATATAAGTGCATGGGATTGAAGCCTAAGGGAAGGAATACAACTATAGGCTATGGAATCATGCACGACCACTAACTAATCGATATCTAAAGGTATGTTTCAGCAAACCTAGACTTTTGTTCCCGATTCGACAAAGTTGCACAAGGTGATTAAAGTTCGAAATTTTTCGTACTAGATATTCGTCTGTCTAATCCTAAAAAAACAAAACGAAGAACTCAACACCTAAATCCTAATCACAATCATGACATTCAAAGAATACCCCCCAGACTTGAACGAAACACCGTCCTGGTGTTCAATACCTAAGAGAAGGACTAACACGCAAAAACTCAGGGAAAACTACTATAAATAGGAACGTGTGCACCTGATGTGTGCTTGCTGTCCCGAGTTTATGTAGCTAGGCATATCCGTCTTTTCTTATGTTGTGGATGATTTCAAAGTGGAAAACCTGTAACAAAAGTCACACAATCCAAAGGAGACACTACGATACATCGGGGTTGTTGGTAAGGAGCATGCTTGTGAAAAGAATAAGAGTCGAATTATAAAAAGAACTAAAATGAAATAACTAAAGGATATGGGGCTCGGGTTGCCTCCCGAGAAGCGCTTGTTTAAGGTCACGAGCCTGACCACGATGTTACTCATCAGGTGGACGTCCTCGGCGTCGTCGTGTGCGTAGCTAGCGTCTCGCGTGCATAGTGTGCTCGATAGGGCATAGCTCGCGGATCAGTTGAGTTCCTTGCACGATCAGTCATGTCTTCCCTAAGATTGGTCATGATGTTCTCTAAGTTGGGGGCTAGATCGTGCTGTCCAAAAATTCTGATCGAGCTGTCCATAAGTCCGATTGTGTACTCCATGAAACCGGTTAGGCGTTCATCGCTTGTTTCCTTCGGCGTCTCCAGAAATTTTTGGTGCGTGAGCCTTTTTGGTAAAAGTTTCATCTTCACCTTGGGTGCCTTGTCGATGCTCCAATTGTGTGCTGGACGTTTGGTGTAGCTTCTCGGCATCTCGGGGTCATTTATGTACTGATTTGCACCGCATTTAGCTCGGGTTGTGCGAAAGTCCCGATCGGGGGATTCCTTCTTCTTTTTGTTGTCGAGCAGATCGTTTGGTACCTTGTACAATCCATCTCCAACTGCTATGAGATTCATATCTATGGAATCCATATTCCGAAATTCCTCACAAACTTCCTCGGCTAAATTCTCAAAGATGCTGTCGGGGAACACGAAACCGATAGCGCACGGCTGCTCAAGTGTGTCGATTAAGGTGAACTCTACTTCCATCTCGGGTTTCTTCTCATGCTTATCAATGTCTGTAGCCTTATCCACTACCGTGTTAGATTCTTTTCCTTTTTCAAATATCGAGGGATTTGGCTGATCTACCGTCTTCATGTGTTGACGTCGTGGGAATGGCAATGGAGGTGGCCTCGGATCTGGTTTTACGTACTTTGGCTCCTCTTCCCCCTCGAGCTTTCCCTTTAGCTCGTTGACAGCCGTTTCCTCTACTGTGATAGATGCTTCACCCCTTTCAGATATTGAAATAGGCTGATCCACCGTCTTACAATCCCTTAGGCAAATTTCGTTGACATGCTCACGAGGATCTGTTTCTAAACTTCTCGATACAACCTCTTGTAGTTGTGATGCCCCTTCTGCAAGTTCTGCAGGTTGCGTGTCCATTTGTCTAAGGAAGTCATCCATCTGCTCATTGGCGCTTTCTTGTTCCGCTTTCACTCCTATCAACAAGTTGTTTTGATTCTCAAATACTTCAAGGAGGCGGCTGAACATGGCAGCAAATTCGGGGGCTACTTCGGATTGGTTTTGCTGTGGCTGAGGCACATATGACTGATAGTTCTGAGTTTAAGGCTGCGTCCATGGCTGAAAGTTTCCAAATGATTGTTGTGCATTCAGCATACCATCGGTGTTCCTATACGGGAAATTTGTGTGATCGCTCCATCCGTGATTGTATGTATTCCCGAAAGGCTGATTGTAACTCTCCTAGATCTCTTCTTCATACCCCCAAATGTCTTGTTCCTATGATTGCTCCGAGTAATGCGGATGGTATGAGTTAGAAAGCATACGACGAATTTTGGAAAGTTGATATTTCATTTCAGCTATATCGGCACACAAAGAGTTGATGTTGTTCATGTTACCTCGCAAAATCAAGAACACAAAATTCAATTAAGCTCCGAGAGGTAAACAAATTTGACCCAATAAGAAAGAAAAACAAAAGCAAAAATACGAAAAACAAATAAAGACTTCGGAAAGGACTATATCCTAGTTCAAAAGTATCCTAACTCTAAAGCCGTAATCAATTCCCCGGCAATGGCGCCAAAAACTTGATGTCGGTTCTCAAGTAATAATTTACCTAGACTAACGATTCCGCAAGAATACGGATCGTATAGTACCAGGGTCGAACACGAGGAATC
>CM071875.1:10607969-10624375 GCA_036759665.1 Gynandropsis gynandra
TCATCCTTGGGGATATGAACAAATGCCCTACACCCAAACACCTTAAGATGATCGTATGAAGCCTTCTTACCCGTCCAAACTTCCTCTGGAATGGCCCCATCAAGAGGGACTGATGGTGTAAGGTTTACAATGTCAACCACGGTCATTATGGCTTCTCCCCAAAATGACTTGGGTAATTTAGCATGAGAAAGCATGCAACGAATTCTTTCTTTAATTGTTTGATTCATTCTCTCAGCTATTCCATTCAATTGTGGTGTCTTGGGTGTCGTCTTCTCTAGCCTAATGCCATATTTCTTGCAATAGGCTTCAAAGGGACCTCTATACTCTCCTCCGTTATCTGATCTTACACTCTTGATTTTCTTTCCAGTCTCACGCTCCACTAGAGCATGGAATTCCTTGAATGCATCAAGTACTTGATCCTTTGATTTTAGAAGGTATAACCACACCTTCCTTGAATGGTCATCAATGAAAGTGACATAATACGATGCCCCTCCTATAGATTTTTCAGACATCGAACATACATCGGTATGGACGAGGTCTAGAATATTCTTTCTCCTTGTGGGTGAGGAAGATCTTTGAAAAGCAACTCTGTGTTGTTTTCCAGCTAGACAATGGGCACAAGGATCAAGTAGTTTACCTTTCACGTCATGGAGGAGATGTTTTCGAGCGAGTATATGAAGACCTTTCTCACTGATGTGTCCAAGCCGTTTATGCCATAACTCCATATCACCAGTGGTGATGTTTACCTCTTCCTTATTTAGTTTTGCTTGTGTTACATACAATGATCCTTCCTTCTTACCTCGATCCATGACTAGACTTCCTTTGGTGAGCTTCCATGTTCCTCCACCAAATTAATTCATAAAGCCAGCATCATCTAGCTTTTCGGCAGAGATAAGGTTGAGACGCATGGCTGGGACATGTCTCACATCTTTCAAAATAAGCCAGCTTCCGGTGTTTGTTGTCAAAACGATGTCTCCTATCCCGATGATTTTACTCCTATCTTGATTTCCTATTTACACTGTACCGAAGTCTCCACTTTGGTAAGATGAGAAGAAACTTCAATGAGGAGTCACATGGAAGGAAGCACCGGAATCGACAATCCAAGAACTATCATCGGAAGCGATGTTCAAGATATTAGCTTCTCCAACGAAATACAGAAGATCTTCTTTCGAAACTAGAGCAGTAGTGGTCTTCTCTTCTTGCATATTCGTTGGGCTGATTTGGTCCTTTTTGATATTTCCCGCCTTCTGATCTTTCTTGAAGGATCGACATTCAATTTTCTTGTGGCCTATATTTCCACAATAATAGCACGTGATCTTTGAGCGTGATTTAGATCCACCTCGAGTTTGATGCAGATCTCAGCTCTTGCTACGTCCACGAATTTCATTCTTACCCCGATTCTCAACAACATTAGCTTCGGGGTGGACAGACTCACCTCGCTCCATTCTTCTTGCTTCTTCACCAAGAAGACTATCACTGACGGTATCCATCGTTAACTTTCCTTCCGGAGCCGAGTTACTAAGTGTAACCACCAATGTGTCCCAACTTTCCGGTAAGAAACTAAGGAGTAAAAGGGCTTGTAGCTCATCATCAATCTTCATATCAATTTTTGTTAGTTAATTGACGAGCCCTTTGAAATTATTCAAATGTTCAATCATACTATGACCATCCTTATACTCCAGCTTCACCAACCGTCGAACTAAATTAGCCTTATTACGAGGTGTTTTCTTTTGAATCATGGACTCAAGCTTTGTCCATAATTCATAGGCATTTGTATAATTAGAAACATGCTCGAAGAGGCTTTTGTCAATGTACTTACGGATCATAGCAACAGCCTTTCGATTCAATAACTCCCATTGAGCGTCACTCTTGCCTTCTACTTTGTCTTTGTGGATGATGGGCTCATGCAAATCCTTGCAATACAAGTGGTCCTCCATCATCGGTTTCCAATACGAGTAGTTGTTGGCTGTGAGCTTGAATATTTCTCCATCATGAGTGACATGATCCTCCATCCTGAACTACACGAGCTTAATTACGACTATAGCTCCAAATGGATTGTGGAGATTTCTTGCATCCAATGGTGGAGATTGATTCTCTAGAATGCTCCACACACTCTAGGAATCTCTACACTCTTCCACCACCTTCATCATCCTTCCACACTCTTCCATAAGCTTCCACACTCTTCCATAAGCTTCCACACTCTTCCATAAGCTTCCACACTCTTCCATAAGCTTCCACACTCTTCCATAAGCTTCCACACTCTTCCATAAGCTTCCACACTCTTCCATAAGCTTCCACACATCTCTAGGATATTCTAGAGGGTTCCACATTTTTCTACACATTTCTAGATAGTTCTACAATTCTCTAGAATTCTCCGTAACGTTCTAGAGACTTCTATACTTCTTTAGAAATCTCTAGAAAACAACTCTCCAATTAAGGATGGATCCCAACATCATATGATTATGATATTTTGAAACTATTTTATATACTTTTTATCGAATTTTTATTAATATATGATAAAAAATGTTTTTTAGACACAAGTTTGTTAATATTTATCTAAGATAGGTTAGTTCAATTTATCATTAGATGATATAACATGTTTTTTCTTTTATTTCAATCCTCGTTATTATGAAGAAGATATTCACATTTGTTTGAATTGGATTATATGTAATCTTTCTTCTTAATTTTTTTTTTTGAAAATATAAATTTATAAAAAGAACGTGTACAACATTATCATAATGAACTATTGGCTAATTGAAGTATACAAAAAGAATCTGACTTTTGGTAACACATGTAAATGACATTGAATATTAAATTAAAAGTCTTTAAATTATAATAGGGTGGATACAACTGAGTTTAGGGTTGGGGAAAAAATTCGAGAAATTCATCTTGACTCATACTTATCTCAAATCTAAAGAAAATTATTTAAACCTGTGGATTCGAGTTCAGAAAACAAAAATAAAAAACATGTGGCTTCAGATTCAGATAATAAAAACATAAACCCAAATATATATACAAATTTATAAAACAATATTTATAATTTTATACAAATTACAACAATATCACTAGGTTAATTTACTAATAACTCTTTTATACTCTCCTTTGCCTTAGTTGCCTTAATTGAAACTTTCCATTATCTCCATGTCCTTCCTTCAGTTAATACTCTCTTTGGCCGTCGATACTCTCGATGTGGTTCTTTCCATAGTCGTCTGACCTTCCTTCCTTCTGTCGAAACTTTTCGATTCCTTCATTATGTTGTTACTCTTGCCATGCCATGACGAACCCGAAATCCATAGATTTTATTTCTAGATCCGAATCATGTTCGTTTCTGGAATCATTGATCTCACCACATCGAAATTTATGGATTTTGTTTCAAGATTTGAGATTCTTCGTTTCTAGAATCATGGATCTCACTATACATCGAAGAAAGAGAGAGAAGAAGGGACAGAACAAAGAAAGAAAGTGGATAAGAATAATGATAGATGAGAAGGAAGAGAACAAAGAGACAGAGAATGAAAAAGGATGACAAATTGAGATAAAGAGAGACAAATGACAAGGAGGAAAACAAATAGAAGATGACGAAGTAGAAAGATGCTGAAACTTTTGGTTTTGGGTTTTGGGTTCTCAATGATATCTAATTTATTTTTCGGTTATCCAAATTATACAAAATTTATTATCTATTCGGATATCTAAAAAATTTCTTGATAATCTATACATATCTATCTCTAAGTGGTAATTTGTTTATTTATGGAATGATATATCCTAATTTGATTTGTTTGAGTGAGATTTGATGTGTATAAATGTGCATGTAATGTGTATATGTATATTTATGTATTTATACATATATATATATTACATGTATTATATATATATATGCGTAATGTCGGATCAAACCTTCCACCATTGAGGTCAAATGCCTTCAATAATGGTTTATTTTTTTTTAATTAAATTTAGTTATCTTTACTGTTTATATATGTACAACATAATGAAAACAAAATGCCCCAATAAAATGGAATTTTAAATCTGTCACTGTAGTTGAATTTTATGTCTATCTATATACTAAAACATACAACTAAGTGAAAAGTAGACAAATGAACAAGAACTTTGCGGTTGTTGTCATTCCACCTGTTCGGTCAATGTGGATTGTTGAAGTGAGACCATCTCATATGTTATATTCTTTTATTTTGTGCGCCGAGGCAAATTCGGCCTTTGAAAAAAATGGAGGACAATGTGGCAAGATAATATAATTTTGTCGAAGATTAAGGTTAATGGCAATTATGTAAATTATAATATCGAGTACCATGGATATCCGTTTATAATTCTAATGAATCCGAATTCAATTCGTAAATAATAAAATTTCATTATTCAAATCCGAACCCATAAATTCGAATAATTTTTTACAAATTCTGGACGAGTTTCGAATTGAAACAAATTTCTCGGATAATATCTAACCCTAGACGAGATATAACAATAGTTACTCGTGGAAGAGGGTTATCAAATCTAACTAAATTGGTTTGATATTCTTTCGGCTTGGGTTTCTACAACCCAAAATTACAGAATTTTGAATTTAGTTCAATCCATTAATTAATTTATAATATATATATTAGTGATATGTGTAAGATCACTGTGAATACATATTTTATAGAGAATTTTATATTAATATATAAAATTACAATAACAATTAAAAACGAATAAAAATGACAAAATGACTAAATAAATATTGAAAAAATCTTTATATTATATAATAATAATAATAATATCGTAAAATTCTTATCACCGTTGTTACGATAGATATGATAAAAAATTATATTTATTATAATGGGATTAAGTTAAACTAAAATTTATATAATTTTATGTTATTATTTTATTTTCATCGAATGTATGTATAATTTTAATGTTTGATATCACTTTCTCATTTAACCAAAGAAAAAAAATGATATCAATACAATAAAATCTTATGATGAGTGAAATAATTATTACCATGTCGTTTTCTATATGATATTTTTTAAAAATATAGATTTTGATTAATGATTGAACTACAAAAATGTTATATTACATCATATATATATATATATTGGTATCCTTTACATATATTAAAAAAATAAAATCTTATGAAGATAGCTTAAGATCCTAAATTTATTAAACTGAAAATTTACAAATCATATAACTTTAAACAATAAAATAAAAACCTTTAATTTTAAACCAATATAAACCAATACAAACTTATATTGACATCCCTAATGGAAATATTAATCGACATCTTCATGATTACGATGGACACACATGGATTACATAAGAGACACATGATGTGTTCGTCATAATGACCAAAAACTCATTGCAACATAGCGATTGAAGCGTCCATCACAAGACAAATTAGTTTACATTATATCAAATCATCATAAAAGATGAGGTTTGCTATGAAATTTTGATAACAACTATTTGCGATAATTTAACGACTGAATTTTCGGCTGCAAGTCAATGCAATTAGTCGCAAAGACTCCATCGTACATAACTCATTTAGCACATCTACGCTATGTACAGATTTTCTCATGGTGGGACAGACTAAGTTAAATCAATATCGTTTTGTTTCGATTAGTTACCAAATATTTCTTTAGTTCAAAGGCATTTAACTTAAATTTGAGTCGGTTTGTTTCGGTTTACATCAATTTGTGTTAGAGTTTTTTCCCTTCCCTTACTCTTTATCTTTTGTTATTTTCCTGACTGTTGCATCGCTTATCCTTCGGCTCTCACGAAGAAAATGACAAGCATACCTAGTCGAAGATATCTTAGATTTCCTCTAATCATATTAATAGTCTAAAAAAAAAGAAATTGGATACTTTTTATTATTTCAATTAAACAACCATAAAAACATCGATGTTATACTGAGAGTTTCATTAAAAATGCTAATGGGTAGATTGCCACTTGAAGAACACTTCCGGTTTAGAAGCTGGTTCGCTAATCCCATGAAGACCATCATCCCTAATTAACCAAACACAAGTTTGACAACGCCCAATGTCCCTAACGCTATTGAAGATATCGTAAAGACCACTCCCATGTTCGTACAAGACGCCACAGTACCAAATGCTGGTTGATGGCGGCGGTAGAAAAACCCAATCAAACGACGCCCCGGGGGGCACGACGTGGTTTCCGAGGTGGTCGTGTTTCCAATAACATTTAACTCTCACTGGAGTCTTGCAATCGTTTTGGAGCTTAATGGTCACAGCTTTAGCGTTGGGAATGTAATAAAGAGACAAGAGAAGGACAAGAGGCACAAGCTTAATGATCATGAGAGGACCCATCTTGATTGTGACTTTTGTAGTATCCTATAGAACAAAACGAATTTGTTTTTATGGGCATATATATAATAATTGGTAAGTTATTATAATATGATATTTTCTCATGAATGGAAATAATGGCAATAATTGTAATACATGAATAATATATGAATTTAGATTTCTTACTATAAGTAAATGTTCAAAATCCGGTCTTACTATAGTTTCTTACCAAATGTAATATATGATACGTTATCTATAATGAAATAATGAAGAATTTGATTCAAAATTTTTAAAATGGTTACTTCCAACATTTCATGTTTAAACAAATCAATGAGTTGTTTTCTAAAGATATTTCTTTTAACTTATTTGATGACCGATCAAATCAAAGGTAAAACAAATTATGGTGATTGGAAGGTCAATATGAGAACCACAAATTGTGGAATTGATGAAGAAGCATGGGGCTATATAGCAAACGTTCATAAGTATTTGCAAAGTAAACCTAGAAAATTTTGTAAGCGACCTGAAATTCAACTCAATTAAAAATCAGAAGGAATAGCAATTATAAAATGTTATGAATGCAAGGGGTATGGACATATACAATGTAAATGTCCTATTTTTGAAAAGTCTTGTCGGAATTCAATGCTTTGGATGCAAAGGATATGGTCATACCAAGAATGAATGTTGAAGTTCACTAAAGAATAAAGAAACATTGATGATTATGTTTGACGAATGAGAGTTTGATTCTGATTCTAAGAGTGAAGAAGGAAGAAGTGGAAAATTTTGTTGCATTTTTGGGATTCGTTGAATATCTCAACAAAATTGGCGAAAAAAAGCAAGATGGGCCTAGTTTTGATAGTGACGGTGAATAAGTCACTATAGAAATTCTATATGATGCTACGGAGAGGATGGCGCAAAAGAATATTGAACTGACGCATGAGAATCATGATTTAGAAATGAAACTGAAATCTTCACAACAAGCTCTAAAAGATCGAGATCAGAAACTGATAGAAAGAAACGAAGAGCTAATAGTCAAGGAAGAGGAAGCATCTCAATTGAAATGACACTTAGAAGAAACTCAAAAAAAATTGAGAATGTTAAACAATGGAACGAAGAAGTTAGATTATTTGCTAACGATAAACTGAAGCAAAAAATTTTGGATTAGGATATTCTAAATCAAACAAAAAGAAGTTACATATTCATTTATTTAATTCAAGAACCAAATTGGAACCCAGATCCACAAAACTCGAATTTTGGTACCTGAACCTGAACTGAGTGATAATATAATTTTCGAGACGAAAATTTGATTCGAGTTTTGGGTTTTTATGAGTAATTTTTCACACCTAATTTTCTTTATACATGATCTTTGATATTCCTTATAAGAATTTGAACTTAAAAATTTTTCCTCTTTCCCAAAAACCTAAAATTAGTGCCCGTCCTTGTCGGTGAAGCATTATTAATGTCACCACTTAACCATCAACTAAGAAGCATTTCGGCTTACAAACATCAAATACCATTTTCCAATTATCTTTGATATGGAGAAAATGAAATATGATTCATGGCGTGTTCATTGTTAAATTTTTGGTGTATTTATCCATATAGATGGCTCCAGGCACCGAAACCAGCAAACCAACATAGGCATGAAGACGTCTCGACGAATTTGTCAAACTTTTGATATATGATACCATATCCAAATACCCTATCCAAAATGTGTTCTAGATGAAACCAACGACAAGTGTTATACGACTCTGGTTTAAATAAATTTTTCTAGCCAACAAGGAGGATAGAAAAACCAACTTGATAACGAGCTTTGGACCATCACAATCAGAGACCAAATGGTGCATGCCTAATATCAATGGATCCAAAAAAATATGGATCTCCTCGTAAACCTTGACGCCTTAGTTTATGGAAATGCGTTGGTGATGCATGCCGTCAACATCCATTCACAATGACTTACCTTACACCAAACATTACCATAAACTGGTCTCTTATACTCATTTGTGTGTCCACTACAAAAAAATGAATACTCATTTGTGTGTCCACTACTGAAGTCAAGAAATTATTTTCGAATACCTTTATAAGGTGGGTTTCGTAGAGAATTATGAAATTTGATTATTTGATGGTGAATATTGTGGCGTTAAAGATAGTGTGCAAGAAACACAAGAAATGGAAAGAATTGAAGAAGTTCTTTATTTTAATGAGTTCTGCGATTGTGAAGATGTTGAAGACTCTCACAAGAACAGAAATATAGGGAGAATAAATCTGCGATTATGAAGATGTTGAACCGCAAGATGCAAAGGATGAACATGGCGATAAATTCCACACAATTAAAGGAAGACTCACCAATTGAAGAATCAACAGAAGAAGACATGTGAATTATATAATTGTAATATCAATCTTTTGTAATTTTTTTACATCATATATTCAAGTTTCAACGGGCATCCGTTGGTAATCGTAACAAAAACTCGTTAAATCGTTTAATTCTATTTGACACTTAGAAAAATTTCATGTTTTTTTAATTTGCAACGGGCATCCATTGATAATTTGCATTGGATGCCCGTTGAAGCAGATAAACCTACCAACAGATACTAGTTAAAAGGAATCAAAGTTGCCAATGGATGCCCGTTGGCAATTCTGAATGGGCATCCGTTGAAAATGGTCATAATGGCTATGATCTACCTAGTACCCTCGTTGTATTGATACTATGTCTTCTAACGGACATCCGCTGGATGTTTCAATGGGTTCCAATTGGAAAGAAGACGTATAACCATTTATGACATCCATTTCCTCAGCAACACAACTTTCAATAGGCATCCGTTGACAATTCCAAAGGATGCCCGTTGGAAACTCAAAAATCACGTCACTTAATAAAGTTCGTTGAAATGACATAACTTCCAACAGGCATCCGTTGGCAATACCATAGGATGTCCGTTGGAAGTATTTGTATTTAATCCGCTGAAAAAATCATTTTTAACACAATCTCAAAACCAAAACATCAATTTCTTTAAAAAATAATTCCTAAACACTTAAACACAATGAGACCTCAGTGATTTATCAATCATGGTGGATTGTTGGTGAGTTTCGCAGGAGCCCTACCACCACCACCACTACTACCGTATTGGCACCACCAATATTTGATGAGGAAGATGATATGGTGGATATTGACGTTTTGATTGATACATTCGACGAGCGTCCCCTTATTCCCATTATTGATCTCAAACGCCCTAATAGGACATTCTTTGAAAATTCACGCTCGATTTCTAGGATGTCGGAGTTGAAGAGGACAACCTTCTACTTAGACCCAGGTTGTCGATTGGCACACTCATAAGGTCTTGTAACCTTAGCAGAGTGAATAGGTTGCGTCTTGAAGATTTTTTTTTCTCTTTAGACTAAATCATTTTCTTACGCATCAACTCTAATCCTTAGGACATAGAAAAACATCCTCGACCCACCACTTGGACCTGAACCATCAAGATCGATGCACTCATTTCAATGTAAGGCTGAAATAGTTAGAAAATTATTCTATTAACAGTGGAGTGTAAGCATGTGGAGTGATAAATATAGAGAAGAAAATCAAAGGATGAACGGTATACACGGAGATGTAACTACTTGGGGCTGAAACCTAGGGGGCGGAATACAACTATAGGCCATGGGTTCATGCACAACTACTAGACTAATCAATATCTAAAGGTATTTTTCAGCAAAACTAGGTTTTTGTTCTCGATTCGACAAAATTGCACAGAAATGGCTAAAGTTCAATATTTTGTACTAGATATTTCATCTAATCAATGAAAATAACGTAAATGCTAAAATAAAACGAAGAACTCAGCGTCTAATCCTAATCACAAACATTTCACTCCAAGAATACCTCCCCTAGACTTGAACGGAACATCGTCCTGGTGTTCAAAACTTATGAGAGGACTCATATACCAAGACTCAAGAGAGGATAAAGAAAGTTAGAACGTGTGCACCTTGTGTATCTTGTTGTTTCCACTTGGTATGCAGTTGGATATTGTATGCATCTCCTCCATTGTGGATATCGAAGTGGAGAACCTGTGAAAAAGAAGCGCACAGTCCACAAGAGAGAGAGGATGATACAACATGGCAACTGACCGAGTACATACGTGCGAAAAGAATAAAACTAAGTTCTGAAAATAAAATGACATAAAAAGGATATGAAGCTCGGGTTGCCTCTCAAGAAGAGCTTGTTTAAGGTCTCGAGCCTGACCAAGATGCTCTACTCATCAGGTGGACATCCTCGTCATCGTCGTGTGCATTGCGTCTTGCGTGCATAGGATGCTCGATTGGGTATAGCACACGGATCAGTTAGGCTCTTTGCAAATTTCTTAGGTGCGGCCATGTTGATCTCGAAAGATGAACCCCGGTCATGCGTCACGAGCAGCCCAGTTGGACTTGATATTCTGCCACTTCGCGTCGAAGATAATGCACGGCAGCCCGGTCGGGCTTGATATTCTGCCACTTCACGTCAAAGATAATGCACGGGCCAGGCTCGAAATTTACCCGATCGTGCTGTGTTGTAATGGGGATGCCATTCAAGTATATCAGCTTCATCATTCGTCTCTTTCAATATCATCTTAGGTGTCTTTTCGATTCTCCAATCGGATGCTAGGCGTTTGGTGTAGCTTCTTGGTATCCCGGGATTGTTTATGTCCTAATCTGCATCGCATGTAGCTCGAGTCGTGCTCATGTATGCTCAGGCCACACATAACTCTCGGTCTAAAGGTTTCTTCTTCTTTCCTTCGTCCAGCAGCTCGTTTGGGTCCTTATATAATCCTTCTCCAGATGCTAAGAGAATCGTTTCTAGGGAATCCATACTCCCAAATTCTACAAGAACTTCCTTGGCTAAATTCTCCAATACGTCGATGTGGAACACCAAATCGATCATGCATGGTTGCTTGAGTGTGTTGTTTAGATAAAACTCCCCTTCCAACTCGCAAAACTTCAGTATGTGTCTTCCTTCAGCGCCACGTATGACCCTCTTTGCTGTATTAAGAAACAGCCTCCCAAGGATGATCAGAATCTTCTTGTCTTCCTCCATGTCTAAGACAATGAACTCGACCGGAACAAAGAACTTCCCGACTTGTAATGGTACGTCCTCCAATAAACTTTGGGAGATTCTCATGCTTTGATCAGCCATGGTGAGTGTCATTCGTGTAGGTTGAGGATCCATTCTGCCCCTAAGATCCAATTTCTCGTATAGAAAAAATGGTAGCACGCTTGCTCCAACATCGATGAGTGCATGGTTAATCGCATAATCACCTATTTTACAAGGGATCACGAATATACCTAGATTGGGTATCTTCTTTGGTAAGTGTGGTTGCAGCATCGAATTCGTTACCATCACAGTTTTCATCTCCACGTCCCGTTTGTTCGCAAGCACATCTTTCAAGAACTTAGTGTATGAAGGCATCTTCTTCAACGCTTCGTGGAATGAAATGTTGATGTGTATTTTCTTCAAATTTTCAGCAAACTTAGAGAATTGGACATCATCATTCTTCATACGTTGACGTTGTGGGACCACAAAGGAGGTAGCCTCGGATCGGGTGTTACGTATTTTGGCTCCTATTCCTCCTCGGGTTTCTTCTTGTGCTTGTCAACGTCACTAACCTTTTCCGCTGCTATAATGGATGTTTCATCCTTTTCAAATGTTGAAGGAGTGGGCTGATCTACCGTTTTCTTGCATTGGCGTTGTGGAATCAGCAAAGGAGGCGGCCTCGGGGCTGGTTTTACGTACTTTGGTTTTTCTTCCTCCTCGGGCTTCTCGTTAAGCTCGTTAACAGCCTTTTCCGCTGCTATGATAAATGATTCATCCCTTTCAAATGTCGAGGAAGCGATTTGTTCCACCATCTTACCACTTCTTAGATAAATGGTGTTGCCGAGCTCACGGGAATTCGCTTCTGATCTCCATGGTAGAAATCCTTGCAGATGTGCTACTTCTTGCGCTAATTGAAACTTGCGTTTCCAAATGACTAAGATGGTTTTGAAAGCCCTCCATCTGCTTCTTGGTTCTCTCTTGCTCCGTTTTCAACTCCAACAATAGATTATTTTGATCTTCCCGAACTTCCATCAAAAGGTTGCTTTGATCTTGTTGCACTTGAAAGAAGCGGGCTAACATGGTGCTGATGTCAGGGGCTGCTTCAAAGTGGATTGGCATGATGCATATGGTTGATACCCTTGATTTTGAGGCTGCTTTCTCGACTGGAAGTTCTAATTTAGTTGCATCCCCTATGGCTGAAAGCTTCCCGATGATTGTAGCGTGTTCAACGCACCGTCGAAATTCTTGTATGAGAGGTTGGGGTGACTTCTCCATCCGGGGTTATACATGTTTCCCAAAGGCTGATTGCTACTCACGTGATTCACTTCCTCATACCCCCGAATTTATTTTTCCCATGATTGCTCCGAGTAATATAGACAATGTGATTCGGATAGCAAATGGTAAATCCCAACGAATTGATCTTTTACTTCAGCTAGACCAGCGTGTAAGAGTGCACCTCATTTGTATTGGCTACCCTTGGTGTAGTTTTGTGGTTCTATTCTCCAGAAGCATTGCTTCCTTCGTCGGTCATCCGATCAATCAAATCCTCAATTTGTGGAAACGTGAGGTTACTTAAGGAATCTCCAACAGCGGCGATGATCAATATCCTCGTGTTATCCATGAGTCCTTGCAGAAATTTGTGTCTGAGGTAGCTTTGATTCATGTCCTGATGTGGATAAAGGCGCTGATAGCCTTTAAATCGTTCACACGCTTCATATAAGCTCTCGGCTGCCCATTGTACGAATGTGTTAATCTGATTTTTTGCGAGCTGAGCTTTACTCTGAGGAAAGAACCGTGTCATAATTTCTCCTTTAGCTATCCCCATTACTGTATAGAGTTTGGTGGTTGAGAGTACAGCTGATCATTTCATTTTCATACGTATTTCTTGCACGATTTTAGAGATTTTTACGATATAGATGCGATGTTTACGTATGATTTTGTATCTGTTTTACTCGTTTTCATGTTTTCGTGTTCTTACAGGTTTTAATGCATATTTGGTTCATTTTGGAGCTAAAGGACGTACACGGGACAAAGTATTAGACTCGAGGATCATAACGGAACAAACGGGACGAGAAACAGCAGCGGTCGTGGAGGACTTCAGCTCGAGGATCATAACTGAACCATTTGCAACTTTATTCTTAGAATTTTCAAATTTCTTTTTTGTTTCATATCTTTCCTTTAGATGTATGAAGCATATGAAAATTTTATGTGTTTTTTCCATCATATCTTCCTCTTGTATATAATAGGAGATAGTATTATAGGATTTAATGTTTAAAATTTTATTTATTAATAAATACGAATAAACAACTTTATGACCCTCGAGAACTATGCTTTAGTATGACACCTTCCTCGATTTAGGTCATCATTCGATTTTTTCCTTAAATTTTAGTCATCATCCTATTCCACCATCGAGAATATATTTTAATCCAACTTCCCATTGGTTGTGACCATCATTCCATTCCGTCTTAAAATTTAACATTAATCGTATTTTTTTTAAATTATTCAAATTCCACCAAAACCTTTTAAATAATTTGAAACCCTTAAAAATCAATTTTAAATCTAAAAACTGATTTCAACCCATAAATCATAAAATAATAATTTAAAAAATATGCAGTAAACATTATATTCCTAACATTATCTCAAACAATCGCTGATAATTTATATTATTCGATAATTATTTCAATTAGATTTTAAATGTAATTTGATTATATTAGTTCTTAAATAATATAAAATTTTCTGAAAATTGTTATAGAGAATTTGTTTGAAAACTTTGATTACTTTTTTATCAATTTGATTCTAAAATTTGTCATCAATTTTTTAAATAAAGATTATTTTTTAATTATTTAAAATAAATGAATATTTAGTTATATTTTTATTGTGGAGAAGTTAAATGACTAATAATTTATCTCATAATTTTTAAAATTTTAACTAAATTTTATGAAAATTTTACTTTTTTGAATTTCATAATTTTTTAATATATTTGAATAAGTTTAAGTTATTATGGATTTGAAAAAATGTGTAAATATTTTCTGATTTTATTTTTAAAAAATAATAATTTTATTCATAAATTTATTTATTTTTTCAAATTTTTAATTCGTTAATCGATTTTTTATTTTTAATATTTACTTTTTTTGCAAATCGTTTGTACATAATAATAACAATAATTTTTAAAATTATTATTATATTAAATTAAACTCGTAACTTTTTGTATATCCCTCTCATGTGTTTCTTTTTCTTCCCTTTTTTTTCTTTTTGTCTTCTTTTTCTTCCCTCCCATTTCTTCTTATTCCTTTCATCGCTCCGTACTCCGTCACCTTATCTCATCGCCGCCGAATATGGTGGAGTTAACTGGCGACTAGCAAGAGATAAAGATGGTGATAAGGAACTGGTGAAGACAGTACCGTCGACGGAGAAGCCATCTGGATCCATCGCAATGAATAAAAGAAGACTTCAGCGAAGCATGACAAACCAGAACGAAACAAGGGTTGCCAAAGGATGAAGATAGTGACAAGGATAGTACATTAGTTAGTAGTTATTCTTTTAGGATTTAGTTAATAGCTCGTTATGAGTTGTTAGAGTACGATAAATATGTATACAAAACGTTCTCATGAATTAATCAATTTAATAGAATTCTTTAGTATTTTCCACAACTTTATGTTTCTTTCTTCTTTCCTCTATAGTACACTGCATCATCAGTTGTAGAGTCATCTTCTTCTTCTTTTTTTGCTCAATTCTTTAAGGTTTTATTGTGCTAATATGGTATCAGAGCATCGACAAGCTTTTGAATGAAATCTAGAATTGTATCTCTATTGACGATTCTCTCTTTCTTTATTTCTGATATTATTCTACAGATAAATTCTTGATCTTTTTCATGCCTCTTAATAAATCACAAAATTCAGATTCATAAGACAACCCATAATCCCTCTTTAATAGATCACTCAAATATGGTTCTTGTTTCTGATCGACTCACTCGTCTAGAAGATTACTAATGTGATCATGAGTAGACACAAAAAAATGCAAGAATGACAGGAATATGTTATAATGATATCTTCAACAGATGGTTGGCTCAAAGGAAAACACTAAAACCACTCATTCGAACGACAGTTTATAATCAATCAGAAATTGACTTCTACCAAATGTTGCATTTATTATTAATAAAAAATCTCGAAATCACATGGATTCTACATTATCTTCCCTAGAACTCTACAATCTTATCTTATCATATTATATTTAGTTCTACATTTATGTAAGTCAAACTTTTATAGTTTATAAATAGGCAGAACTATTTGATAAAAAATAATTGTGTTTTGTGAGTTTAGTTTTCATCTAGAGTGACTCATGAGCTTTTAGCTCATGGTACTTTTTAGAACCAATGAACTTATTGGATGGAGTGATTCCGTTCGAGGCTTTTGTTTTCACTTATCAAATGTTAATCCGAGTTATTTGAGGGGTTTGGACCGATCGTCTTCACCATTTGTCGTTTCTGGATGATTAAGGATCTTGGTTTATTTTCACCTCCTATTAGAGTTTTACGTTCCTGAATCACATCAATTACAGTTCATGGAACATGGCTCTAAAAAAACACAACAAACTTTGGTACATAGATGGTGTAGGGTTGATTTGATTATGCGGAAACGTGTTTTAATCAACCCGAATAACGATCTAGTCATGTTTACGATTAATTGTTCGGTTTCAACGTTAAACGACTCAAGAACAGTTTCTGAGATACCTGAAACGTTGAACTGAGGATCGGATGTGAGACTTGATAGCACAAGTCCTCCACGCGTATCCCCGCCGAGATCGGGATTGCTTAGATGCGGGATTCAGAAGAACAAAAAAAACTGTTTTTCGTTCTTCGGGTTTTCTTTTACTGGCGGCTAGGGTTTTCGTAATAGAATAGTATGTTTACGAAACCTTGTAAAGCGCTTATTTATAATTATTAACTCTTTAATAATTACAAATTAAACCCAAAACTATTCAAATATTACATAATTGGCATAGGACTTTCAGATGGATCACTGCCTTTACGTAATATTTCAAATAGTCGAAATACATGTATCTCCATACACATATTTGCC
>CM071875.1:10629200-10652419 GCA_036759665.1 Gynandropsis gynandra
TATCGTTTAATAATTTTAATAACTCAATTATTAATTCTTTTAAAATTAAAATTCATCTAATTTTAATCTTAAATTTTTTAATTTTTTTTTTATTAATTTTAGGGTTAGGGTTAGGGTTTAGGGTTAGGGTTAGGGTTACCCTAACCCTAGCCGCCCGCTCCCCTTCTAACACCGTCTCCCCCTTCTATTGCCGATTTACCGCCGCTCGCCGGACGCCCGCTAGGGGCATGAGGATCTGCCGGCCAGTGCACCTCCCGGACCGCGGCACGAGACGCAGTGATCGCCGGCCAAGGCGTCGACGCGGGACGGTTCGACTAGGGTTTCAGAAACCCTTTTCGCGACAGTTCGCTCTCTCTCTCCCTTCGACGCACGCCGCCGCCGCCAGGGTCGCCCGTTCCGTGCGTCGACGACGGGTCGTTCACGTCCGTCGAACCGACGGTGCGCCGCCCTCTGTCCCACCGGCCATCTGCCGTCGACCGACGGTGATCGTGCGGCCGGCTAGGGCACGTGCAACCATCCGTCGTCGACCGACGACGTTCGTCGGTCGAGAGATTTCTGGTGCGCGCGCGATTTTCACAATTTTTCGATCCAATTTTCATAAAATTTCGAGAAAAATTAATCCTAAACATGCAGCCATACGCTCTGATACCATTGTAGGGTTGATTTGATTATGCGGAAACGTGTTTTAATCAACCCGAATAACGATCTAGTCATGTTTACGATTAATTGTTCGGTTTCAACGTTAAACGACTCAAGAACAGTTTCTGAGATACCTGAAACGTTGAACTGAGGATCGGATGTGAGACTTGATAGCACAAGTCCTCCACGCGTATCCACGCCGAGATCGGGATTGCTTAGATGCGGGATTCGGAAGAACAAAAAAAACTGTTTTTCGTTCTTCGGGTTTTCTTTTACTGGCGGCTAGGGTTTTCGTAATAGAATAGTATGTTTACGAAACCTTGTAAAGCGCTTATTTATAATTATTAACTCTTTAATAATTACAAATTAAACCCAAAACTATTCAAATATTACATAATTGGCATAGGACTTTCAGATGGATCACTGCTAAAGCCTCTTGCTAGTAATCCTAATTCTCCATTGTGGCCAAGAAACAATGTGAAAGTTTGTTCATGGCTTCTAAGTTTTGTTTCAAAACATATTTCTATGACTCTATTATACATGAAAACAACATGGGAGATGTGGTTAGACATCACAAAAAGATTTCAACAACATAGCGTTTAATCAATATAAACAAAAAATGTGAAATATATGTCAAGGTGCATTGAATATCACATCTTTTCATACAAAATTGAAGACCGTATGGGATGAAATTAAGGATGTTCAACCCATACCTATGTGTGAATGTGGTTTATGTACTTGCAAAGTCAATCAATGCTGGAAGGAACTCTTCAACAATGATTTCGTTTTTTAGTGTTTTTTAGTTTAAATGAATCTTTTGAACAAACAGTGGACCATATTCTTCACATGGAGCTACTACTAGATTTCCAGAAAAAATTTATTCTTTCTAGTCAACAAGAAAGAAAACGACAGATTAAGCACTCCTTTAATTTTTATTATATTATATTTCAATCTTTAAATGTTGTTTTGCTATCTAATTAACTTGTTGTGCAGACTCAAAAAAAAATATAAAAAAAAATATCTATGAATTCTTGTGGAATCCATGGACACACAATCGACAAGTGTTACAAGATACATGGATACCCTCTAAGTTATAAGATAACATTATCTATTGTTTCTCACAAGAATTCTTCATAGTCATCTATTTTTTTCCAAACATTTCAACCTCCACAGAATCAATAAGCACAAACAAGTATGTTGCATCAATGACCTTAGATTCAACAAAATCCAAATATTAGGTTCTTGATACTTCATCTTTACCTCTTGACAAATTATAACAAATACTATCTCAACAAGATTTTCAATTTACTGTTGCTGCTCCAATAACTACACCACAAGGAGCACCAGAAACATGTTATTCTCGTATGTATTTTTCATTCACTTGCAATTCAATTTGAGATCAATTTTTTCAAAAAAATTCATGTATCTTAGACTCGGGTGCTTCAAACCACATATCTGATTGTTATCACCTTTTTATTTGAGATTCATTTAATTAATCCTAATAATGTTACTCTCCAAAATGAAAATAACTTTGAAGTAATATTAGCTGGTACTATAAAAATTAGAGACAAAATCACACTTACTGGTGTACTTTACATACATGTATTCTCTTTTAATATCTTAAGTATAAGTGCTTTGTTACGAAACATTAAATATGTTGTTTCTTTCTCATAAAGTTCTTGTTCTATCCAGGATTATACTCATGGTTGGATGACTAGACAAGCTAGACTTCATAATAATCTTTACATTCTTGATAATCTATATGAGATTGTCAATGTAAACACTTTTGTTGATAATAGTTCTCTAGACTTGGTCATCCATCTTTACCTTGTATTCAAACATTATCAAAAGTTCTTCCTTTAAGAAAAGTTTTAAACATAAATCATTGTCACACATGTCATTTAGCAAAACAAAAGCATATCTCCTTTGAATCAAATAATCATAATTCTTATATACCTTTTTCACTTATTCATCTAGATATATGGGGATCATTCTCTGTTGTTTCTATTGATTATTTTAATTTTTTTCTTATCATTGTTGATGATGGTACCCATATTACTTGGGTATATATGTTAAAACAAAAATTTGATGTTATCACTATATTTCCAAAATTCATTGCTCTTGTGAATTATCAGTTTCTTTCTGACATTAAAGTTATTCGTTCTGAAAATTATCATGAACTTTCTTTTACAGATTTGTGTAGAACAAGAGGGATTCATCGTTATTTTTCTTGCATAAACACTTCTCAACAAAATTCAGTTGTTGGGAGGAAGCATCGACATATTTTAAATGTCGTACGATCATTTATTGTTTCAATCGAATTTTCCATTCGAATTTTAGACTAACTATGTTAAAACAACTACATATCTTATTAATGTGACCCCGAGCAAAAGGCTACAACACAATTTTTTGGATGATTATGTTATAAATTTTCACCAAGATCAAAGCCTCAAGTCTTCATAGGTTATCCAAATGGATGTAAAGGCTACAAGCTACTGAATATGGAAACTAATCAAGACATTTTGAATTTCATGAACTATATTCCCAGTAGATGGAAGCCACTAAATATCAAGACATGCTGAGTTTCATGAAACAATATTCCTATTTCATAAAGAATCATTAACTCCATTACATGATAGTTTTTCAGAAATAATTTTACCTAATGTAATTCCTGTTCAAACAGATTTTACTCCATTTACTTTAATTTTAGTTACGCAAAGTCCTAATTCTCCTTCTCATAATCTTCTCAAGCAAAGAAGATCTATAAGACCACCATCATACTTGAGACATTATCATTGCTTTCTTACTAATGTTTCGTCATATGATATTTCCACTCCTCATCCATTTTCTTTTGTCCTATCATATGACAAGTTATCTACTGATTACAAAAATTTTATTCTTAATCTTTCAACAGTTATAGAGCCAAATATTTTTCAACAAGACATGGCCTCTAATGAATGAAAATCTACAATGAATGAAAAATTACAAGTGCTAACTAATAATGAATAAGAATTACAAGAATTACAAGTATTTGGCCGACTGTTTCTTTACCAATGAATAAGAAACCAATAGGTTGCAAATGGGTATACAAAGTCAAAAGGAATTCTGATGGATAAGTAGAAAGACTAAAAGCTAGATTAGTGATTAAAGGTTTTTACTCAACAAGAAGGGATCAATTATTTTGATACTTTATCACTAGTTGCTAAATTAGTTACTATAAAGCTCATTCTTGTTTTGGTAGCTACACAAAATTGGTCTCTCACTCAACTAGATGTGTCAAATGAATTTCTTCATGGAGACCTTGAAGAAGACATTTATATGTCATTGCCACTTGGTTTTACTCCATCTGTAGGTGTGCTTCTTTACCTTAAAATACAGTTTCTAAACTAAACAAATCCTTTTCTGGTTTAAAAAAGTTTCAAGAATATGATTAAATAAATTATCTAAAGTTTTGTTAGATGTAGGATATCATCAATCATCATCTGATCATACCTTATTATTCATAAAACGAGAAAGAGTTTCACTGCAATACTAGTTTATGTCGATGATATTGTCATAGCTAGTAACAACAATGAGATTGTATCATATATTAAACATCTTCTAATGAAACATTTCATAGTAAAGGATCTTGGACCTCTGCGTTACTTATTAGGATTTGAAATAGCAAGGTCCCTGGGTGGTACTTTAATTTTACAAAGAAAATATTGTCTTGGTTTACTTTCTGAAACTGGTCTTTTAGGATGTAATTATGTATCTACTCCTATGGAACCTGGATTTCATCTTAAAAAGGATTCTGGTACATTGTTAGAAAACATAACCACTTACAGTTACGGGGCTTTAATAGGAAAACTATTGTATCCAACCATAACAAGACCAAACATTTTTTATATAGTTATAAGCTAAGTAAGATCCTTTCTGCCCCAACAACAGAGCACTTCAAAGCAGCTCAAAGGATTGTTATATATTTAAAAGGTAATCTAGACCAAGGTTTATTTTATTTAACGAAATTCTAATGTTGGATTGAATATTTTGCAAATAATGATGGGGTTGTTGTTCTAGAATCAAGGATATCTATCTATGTTTCATGGAAGGTTAAAAAACAAGAAACTATATAGAGGAACAGTGTATAAGCAGAATATTGCTATTTGGCAAATGCAACCTGTGAAATGTTGTGGCTATCATTCTTACTCAAAGATTTTCACCTTATTACTTCGAGTCCAAGAAATCTATTTTGCAACAACAAATTTGCATTAAAAATTCCTTCAAACCCAGTTTTTTTTAAAGAACAAAACATATTGACATAGATTGTCATATTGTTCGAGACAAACTCAGAACTGGTTTCTTGAGGACAATGCACGTGAAGTCTCATCACTAATTTGGATATTTGTTTAGGAAAGCATTACATCAAACTCCTTTTTCGGTCCTGATATTAAAATTAAATGTCTCAAGTCAAGATCGTTCTGTATGATCTTGACTTAATGGGGTGTAATAGATTAGTTAGTTGTTGTTATGTTAGAAGATAGCTGGTTATGAGTCATGATAGTATTATAAATATGCATACAACACAATTCAAAGGAATTCCTTAACAATTTTCACAACTCTATGTTTCTTTCTTCTTTCCTTTGCAGTACGTTGCATCGTCGGTTATGGATTCATATTCTTCTTCCTTTCTTCCTCAATTATCTAAGGTTTTGCTGAGGTAATAAAGGAACAGTGAAGACGATAATTTGGGGATTATTTCGCCTGAGATAAGAGATGGCTTCAAGGAATTGTTGAAGACGGTGCCGTTGGCTCGTGAGGAGACACAAGGAATGAAACAAACTGCTGAATTGAGCCAAGAGTGAAAAAATGGTAAAATGGGCGCGCTGAAGCCCATCAAACAAAAATGGCTCAATTGAACCCAAGAAACGAACATTATAGTGTGGAACACTTTGGGATTACCACTTAGTTACATATTTAGCCTATTAGACGACATTTAAAGCATCCAGATCAACAAAACAAAATATCAGGGATACATAAATATTGTTTCTTTGGCATCCCCTTCTAATATTTAATAATAATATACGCTAAAGCAGAATCCCCAGTGAACAATCATTTTTCCACATGTCATTGTCTTTGTCGTTGGATTTTTTATTTTTGTTTGGGAAAACAGCCTATTCCCCCCTTGATTTTCATGCTTTAGTCCTATTTCCCCCTCGATTCTGACCCTCGTCCTATTTCCCCCTCGATTTTCACTTTCAGCCTATTTCCCCCTCGATTATCATGTTTAGTCCTATTCTCCCCTCGATTTTGATCTCATCTTATTCCCCCCTCAATTATCACAAATCTGCCTAAAACCCCCTCCGATTTTGACCCAATTTTGACCACATTTTGATTTCAATTTTGACCCAATTTTGACCCAATTTTGATTTTAATTTTAATTTTGATTTTAATTTTGATTTTAATTTTAATTTTGGTTTTAATTTTGATTTTAATTTTAATTTTAATAATAATAAATTATTATCTCAATTTTGACTTGATTTAATCCTAATTAATTCGAATTAAGTATAAATTGAAAATTCGATTTCATCCGAATTAAGTTAAATTGAGTCCAAAATTGAGTCAAAACTATGTCAAAATTGATTTTAATTTTGACCAAATTTTAATTTTAGTTTTGATTCAAATATAACTCAATTTTGACCTAGTTTTGACTCAATTTTGACTCTATTTAATCCCAATTTAATCTTAATTTTGACAAAATTGGATTTGATTTTGGGTTTAGGATTTTGCCAATTAGTTATTAGTCATGAGATATTAATTTCATGCCACATGTTGGCATCTTAAATATTGGTTCCATCACCTCGGAGTGTTGTATAAGATTTTATTGGATATTTTTACTTAATTTATAATAATAAAATAATTATAGACTTACCGTTGTTATACCGTTTATCATAATTTAAATGGTCGAATTCCAATTTAATTAATCAAATTTCGATATTAAAATCAATATAAAAAATATATGTGTAAAAATATTTATTAATATTATTTACTGATAGATCAAAATAAATGATATAATTGAAAATTAAATAATTAGTCGATTATAATTATTGATTCGATTTTAGGATGTCTTGGGATAATATTAAATAAAAAAACTTATGCTTTGATGGTTAACGGTAGGATTTATATGTTACGAATAACTTGATTTATTACAATTAAAATTAAAATCAAAATTAAAACCAAAATTGAAATTAAAATTAAAATTAAAATCAAAATTAAAATTAAAATCAAAATTAAAATCAAAATTGGGTCAAAATTGGGTCAAAATTGGATCAAAATTGAAATCAAAATTTGGTCAAAATTGGGTCAAAATCGGAGGGGGTTTTAGGCAGATTTTTGATAATTGAGGGGGGAATAGAATGAGGTTAAAATCGAGGGGGAATAGGACTAAAATATGATAATCGAGGGGGAAATAGGCTGAAACAGAAAATCGAGGGGGAATAGGACGAGGGTCAAAATCGAGGGGAAATAGGACTAAAGCATGAAAATCAAGGGGGAATAGGCTGTTTTTCCTTTTTGTTTTGCTGGACAAGATCGTCGGATGCAATTGTATTATTGTTCATGCAGGGGTGTGTTTTTTACCCGTTGGAGTATTGTGTTATTTTGATCTTGGTCTTTCATTCTTATCCTTCATTTCACGTGTTTTTCTTTTGGTGATACTTCACGTCTTCAGTTGTTTTCGGGGATCTAGGATTTCTCGGAGGTAGATTGGCAATTTTTGTCTTCTGTTGCCTCTTTTGATTGCTTTGTTGATGATTTTCGTTTGGGTTTGCCTTATCACTAGTTGTTTTCGGTTTATTGGGGATCTAGGGTTTTCTGGTCGATTTGATTGGTGATTTCTCTTCTAAATGTTTTCTTTGTTTGCTTTGTCAATGATATCCATTTGAGTTTGCTATGATGATTTTCGTCTAGGTTTGTGTAACCACAGGTTGTTTCCGGTTGATTTGGGGATCTAGGGTTTCTCAGTAGGTTTGATTGGCAATATCTCCTTCGAATGCTTTCTTTGCTTGCTTTATCGATGATATCCTTTTGAGTTTGTTATGATTTTTTTCGTTTGGATTTGTGTAACCACAGGTTGTTTTCGGTTGATTTAGGGATCATGGGTTTCTCGGTGTGTTTGATTGGTGATTTTCTTTTCGAATGCTTCCTTTGCGTGCTTTATCGATTACTATTATAGATCATTTCTGAGTTATCTCAGCATTTGAATCGTTCGTTATAGATAATTTCTGTGGGAGTAGGCTTCGTCTTTAGGTGGCGATACATTCTTCGGTGATGCTAAGGCAGATGGTGTCGAGTGAGTTTGTGATTTTTTAGGTAGGTTTGAAAATTTGGGGTTTCTAAGTTCTATCGGTGTTTGAGTCTTTCATTTCCAATCTTTTTCCTATGCTTATCATCGTATTGTTTGTGGTATATGATCAATTTTTAGAATTTTGGATTTTTCGGTACGATAGACTTTCGTTCTGTTGCTCTTGTCGGTTCTTTGGTTTGCTTTGTAGATCATATTTGTTTGGATTTGCTCTGTTTTTATCAAATGCTTCTTGGGGTTTATTTTGTTCTTAGTCCAATGGTCGATTAAAATGTAGAAGTAGATGATACCGTTTCGAACAAAACACTTATCCCTTCTCTTTGGTGTATAGGCAAACCTATTTCTGCAATGGATAAAAGGTTCATTTGTTGGTGCAGTAAGAATTTTTTCTTTGGTTATTCAAATGATTTGCAGTTGAAATTTTGAAATTTTCTTTTCTTAAATGTGTACTCAGGGTATCGGAGTGATACTTCTAACAAGGTGTTGTGATTTTATTCTCTTTTACCATTCAATTCTTAAACATTATAGGTTTGGTTTCAGTTTGGAAATATTTTGTCGGTCACTTATAGTTTTCAGGAATTTTAACAGACTTTTCTTTGCTTGATTGTGTATCGAGCCTAGGAATTTCATGAAGAGAAGTCAATTAGAGACTTTTCCGGTGAAGGTAAGATTAAAGACATCGGAGGTTTGCTCTTTCAAAGGTGAGATTGTTCTGTGTTGTTCGTTTTTGAATAGTTGACGATCTTTAGTTATATAATCTATGTGTATATGTATATTGTATGACTAATTTTTCTTATGTTAGGTCTCATATATCTATGGATGTATATATTTGTTTGTCTATTTGTGGTGTCAATATATGTTTGGTTAGGTTTGCGGCTGTTATTTTTTATATGTGTATGTATATATGTTCGGTGACTTGCTTTTTATGTATTAGCTTTTTGTTTTGTGATTGTGCTTTGGTGTCATCTCCTTTATTTGTCGCCTTTTTATATGTTGTCATGTGTCTTCTTTTTAATTTCCAAATATTTGACTTCTTTTTAATTTCCATATATTTTATTTCTATTATATATATATATATATATATGTGATGACTTATAGTTTACTGCTTTAGTTTCCGCTTTGTGTGGATTTTCTTTGATGTCTCATCATGTATATTCACTCCTCTGTATGATATTGTCTATTTCCAAGAATGATCCTCCAAAGTTAGAGTTAGAATTGTTCGTTTGTGGACTTTTCCGTATGAATCTATACATGATCCAACAACCACTCGCGAAATGGTGGTCTGTAATGAATGAATATCTACTAAACTTTGCTATATTTTGTTGTATATTGTTGGTTACTCTCTGTTGTTTTGTATTTTTATTTTTTTTGGAACATATTTATGTGTGGTTTACTGATTTAATTGTGATAATACATATGTGCGATGACTTATAGTTTACTGCTTTAGAGAAATACGTGACAAAATGTAAAAAAAAAATTGGAACGAGTTCTTTGGACCTTGTGTATCTTGTCTTTACCATGATATTAGCAGTTGTTTCCATCTATTGTTTTCTTTCTAAGTTTTTGTTTTCGTTTTGTGTGGATTTCTTTGTTATCTCATCATGTATACTCCTCTTTGTAATATTATCTTTTACCAAGAAGTATCCTGCAAATTTTGAGTTAGAATTGTTCGTTTGTGGACTTTTTCGTATGAATCTGTATATGATCCAACAATTATCCACGAAATGATGGTCTACGATGAATGGGTATGTATCAAACTTTGATATTGTGATGAATAGTATTGGTTGCTATCTGCTGTTTTTGGTTTCTAACTTTTTGGAACATATTTCTGGTTTGTTTACTGATTTGATTGTGTTGGTTTATTTGCAGGGTAATAGAATGCAGATGTCTATGAGATCTATTTATTAAAATAAACATCAACGATATCTGCGTGAGGATAACTGTTGTGTAATCGTTAACTTCAGTGTTTATTGTAGTTATGGTGACTATAAGGTTTCTGCACCCGATATAAAAATTGTGTTCGATTCGACAACCATTGTACGATCTTCCGAAGAGTTTCCTAATCATAATAAGTATTTCAATTTTGTTAACTTCTCTAACATTAGTACGGGTCTGTTGGATTAAAAAATGTTGATCGGTTAGTTTTGTGATTATTTGAATGTAAATATATCGTTTGCTATTATTGTTTAGTGATTTCGCTTATTCTTTTATAGATTGTATCGGAGAAATCAAATCTGCTAAGAGCTTGGTGGATACAACTTGGTTTGATGTCAAAACGTTTGACGATAGTCTTACGCGATGATAGGTATATCAATACTTTATCATCTTAACGTGTTTCATAAATATGTTATCTTTATCATAACTATGTTTTGTTGTCAAATTAATGTTGTTTTTTATGACAGTGACAAACTTATAGAATGCACTTTGTAGGAAAAAAAATCTCTCAAGAACTTTATGATTACGTGTACAATCATGAGAGAGGCTCGTTGGTCACTATATACTAGCTATTCAAAATTCATTCTTGGAATACTTATGGATCAAAGCTTTTATACATTTACTAATTATATTTTTAAGGTTTTTTTTTTCTTCTCATTTTTTATCATTATCTTGCAGACTCTCGAATTATAAGAAATGTCCAATACTCAAATAAACTCGTTACAAACAAAAATGTGTCGTCAATCATAGCGTTAAACAACGATACTGTACATTATGTTTTTATAATACTAATTTTTTATATTACTTTGGTTTATATTCAAAACTTATAGTATCTAACAAACATGTCTATTATTGAAATATTTGTTTATCAATGATTACAATAATTTTCCAAAACATGTCCTCAATACTCCAGCGATGATTAGTCGCATTGGAATATTTGAATGGTTTTTCTTTGAAGAGCATAAGTGATGTGTATCAAATCTCGAATGTCAGGTATGTATGTATATTTTGCCCATGATGATATTTTTTGGATGGGAGCGCCATCAGAGTCTTTATATGTATGTATATTTATAACAACACATTTTTATATAGTCTATATTATTGATTATTATTATCTTTGCAAATAAATTTCCATGTTTTAAAATCATTTATCATCTACATTTTTATTGTTAACATTTGAATAGGTTTTTTAATATAGGTAGAATATAGTGTTGTTAAGAAACATTAAATTCATTAGCATTTGTTATAAGTTTTTTTAAAAGCAACGTATTATTATAACGTAACGAGTTTTGTTATATTATATATTTCTTATTTTCTATATTTATTAATATTTAATAACTATTTAAAATATACATATATATATATATATATATATTTCAATCCAGAGATCAAGACTTCAGTTTTTGCATAAATATCAAAATTCTAATTTCTTTCAAATACAAACGCGGAGTCCACGTATATCAGCTATTTTAATTGATGTTATGGTTACAACACACAATACGATACTTATTGGTATAATGTTCTTCAACTTATTTGTATTCCGAAAAAAAATTGATATTTCTTAAAGTTTATAATTTAATTTCTCTTTTCAGAGTATCATGACATCGGAGATTCAGAATATTATTGTTCGTGTGATAACACATCTATGTGGTATGACGAAAGAATCAACAAACATAAAAATATACCTTTCAAATTCTCACTATATTGTTAGTAAGGTAAAATATTCTTATCAAAGATACCTGAACCCCCTTAGTATCTTTAAAATCTTATAATAAAAAATTCCTAACGTCAAATATTTTTGTCAATACATTAGGGCGTATAACACGATGTTCACATTTACATCAATGCGTGGAAAGATTGATACTTCATTGAACAAAAAATTTAGACCATATATCTTCAAAATACATGAATAAAATTATCATCGAATATGTGGTTTATTAAGATGCACCAAAATTTCCATAACTTTATATACATGACACTATAAATGAGTTATTTCTATGAGATCATATTTATTTTAACGCCTTAACAAATCTTATAGTTTTTTTCTACTCATTCAATAATTTTTTATTGTTTTTCTTTAACGTTGTTGCGGTACACAACGTACAACACGTGAAAAGAATAAAATTTAGACCTAGTCTCGTGAAAGGTTTACAATAAATGTTTGATATGTACAATCCATATGTAAAAATACTTTGACAAGCAAATTCAATAAAAGGAATTAATATGAAAATTCGTTTAATAGCTTCACGGAAAAATAACTATAAGACATACTCAATACCTCAAGTAGCTGAAGTTGATGCGCTCTTAGTAGGTGATTTTGACGAATCATTAGAATCATGTGATATTGTGTTACAAAAATATACTAACGAATTAATACGTACTACTAAACTCCATCTTGCATATTTACCGCTTCAGCATCCATTATTGTTTTCCTACGGCGAAGGCGATTATCATATCGATTAGAGCTACGTCATTCAGCGTCCTCTTCAAAGAAACTACAGTTTCGAATAAGTATCAAGAGAATATCTGGCTTATCAATTACAAGAACGACACTCTGAACTTTCTATTTTACACTATTGTGGAAGATTTTTCCAGCAATTTGTTGTTGATGGTTTCTGTATGGTTGAATCTGAACGTATCTCTTATATTAGAAACAATAAAAAAAACTTAGTTGTGAAAATTATAATAATATATGTTTAGCTATTAATTATGGAAAAATGATGCATCTAGAATTTGAAATCGCGTTATTTTAGCCTCTTTGTTTAGAAGAGGTTCCCGATACATGAAACAAAACTATATGGATATATCAACATTTAGGATATCCAGACCTATTAATAACTTTTACCTGTAACCCAAAATGGCTTGAAATACAAAGATGTCTTTCAAAACAAAATCTTGCCTCAGAAGATCGCCCTTGACTCGCGTAATTAAAATAAAACTTGAAAACATGCTAAAGATCTTAAAAAAATTGAGGTATTATGATGCGTATTAGCAGGTAAACAATTACAAAGTTACATATAACACATTTCCATGTATTTTTTTTTGTTTTAACTAAACTTTATATATTATCTAATTTGCAGTCATCTACATGATTGAATTCCAAAAACGAGGACTTCTGCATGCTCACATTTTACTATTTCTAGCACGTGAATCAAATTAACTACAACTACTAATATCGACTCAATTATATTTTTTGAAATTCCAGATAAATTTTCCAACTTAAATTTGTATAATGCAGTCCAACAAACTATGGTTCATGGACCATGTGGTATTGCAAACAAATTTTCAACCAAAGTACTGATATAGATCACGATGGTTATCCGTTATACTAAAGACCTGCAACCATAGATTTGTTGTTAAAGATGATATCAAACTAGATAATCGCTACATTGTATTGTATAATTCTTATTTACTATAAAAGTATCGAGCTCATATAAATATTGAATGGTGTAATCAAACAAAGGCAATCAAATACCTTTTCAAATACATAAATAAAGGATCATATAGAATTACAACGAGCATGTCTTCATCAGATGCTACAGATAAACAAATGATAGTAGATGAAATAAAGAATTATTTTAATTGTCGATATATTTCAGGTTGTAAAGCATGTTGGCGAATTTATAAAGTTGACATCCACTATCGAAGTATACTTGTTTAACAATCAAGTTTTCATCTACCTCAGGAGCGAAATATTATTTTTACAGAAAATGATGTGTTAATTAATGTCGTCTCATAACAAAATAACAATCGTAGTATGTTTATAGAATGGTTCAAATGTAATGCTATACATCATGACGCTAAAGATTTAACATACACTAATTTCCCAACTAAATTCGTTTAGAACAAAACTAAAAAAAATATAGACTCCAAGACAAAAAGGTTAGGCACTTGGTCGATTGCGCCATGTTTCTCCTACAGAAGGTGAAGCTTATTACTTAAGCATTATTCTTAACAAAATGAAAGGCCCAACTTCATTCAATGATGTGATTCAAAGTTCAACAAATATTAACCTAAACTACCCAACGACACGTGTGTAGTACTCTAGACGTCGATCCCACAGGGACTACGCAACACAACCTAAACTCAAACTATGAATCAAACTTGCAAGCGAACGAAATATGGGTTTTGAGAATGAAATACTAAAAACAAATAAACTAACGAGTTCTTAACAGTGAGACAAACATTCTAGGAATCCGGTTTTACCACAAGACTATCGAAACCAACAATCAACCTATCTAATCATGCAATCTCGATGAAGTTATCTAAGTCAGAGGATCCTAATATAATATCTACCCTCTCTCAAGGCATAGACACGTGAATTTATCCTCTACTTTCGTGGCTGACACCTTAAGCTAAACCCATAAGTTCTATGATTCATCCGTTTTACCCTCAACCGTTGTTATCCTACTTTCGTGGCCTAACCTCGGTTGTTCTAAACCTGATTATCCGGAATTAGAATTCTCCTTTCGGTCCTTCTCCTAAGTTCCTAAAATATGCGTCTACTTGGCCTTCGTAAACACAAGGAAAACAAGCACTCAGACAAAGAATAGATAAACAAAAACGGGAAATTGCATTCAAAGATAAATCAAAGTGGTTCCGGAATAGCCATGGGCTTATCCTTTCTCCTAGAACAAAACGACTACTCGCTCATGTGTTCAAAAGCAAACAACATAATCGAAGTAGAGAGTCTAAAGAACATAAAAACCAAATGAAACCGAAATCCTGAATTGATCTACAATGCCCTTTAAATGTCTCCTCCGCAAGAACTCACGAACAACTCTCCTCTCTACTCTCTTTCTGCAACTCTCTCTCTGCAACTCTCTCTCTGCAACTCTCTCTCTCCCTCTCTAACGCGTGTGTTCTCTTTTCCCAAACTGAAGTGAAAGAACCCTAGCTCTCCTCCTTGTCTTTCCTCTTTTCTTTCTTTCCTTTTATCCTCTTTTTCCTCTTTGGTCGTTCACTTCCTTTCCTCTTCTTTCCTCTTTGTTACAGCTTGTTGTTTTTGTGAGTTTTCCATTCTTCTTTGCACTAATTTACATTCTTGGATATGTGGGCACGTTTCCTTTTTATTTCCTAGCCATATAGCTCTCATTCCTCTTCTCTAATCATGTTTACTTTTTGTGTAGGCAACTAACCACTTCCTTTTCTTGTTTGGCCGAGTTTCCTTTTCTTGTCTCTGCACGTGACGGACGCGACCGGCGCGGGCTGGAGTGTGTGCCATGCGTGGGCTCCCTTGCTAAAACTACACCCGCGCATGCTGAAGGCCTGCCCGACCTGTGCTGATGCTGCTGGACGTGCTGGACCAATGGCCCCGCGCGGGCTAAGGAATGTGCCCCGCGCGGGCTACGTTGAGTGCCCCGCGCGGGCTACGTTGAGTGCCCCGCGCGGGCTACGTTGAGTGCCCCGTGTGGGCTGTGATGGTGCTTCAAGGTCTATGCGGGATGGAGTCCTCCCCGACCCGTGCTATTTCTCGTCTCGTTTGTTCCGTTATGATCCTCGAGTCTAATACTTTGTCCCGTGTACGTTCTTTAGCTCCAAAACGAACCAAATATGCATTACAATCTGTAAGAACAGGAAAACACGAAAATGGGCAAAACGGATACAAAATCACACGTAAACATTGCATCTATCATCATAAACATCTCTAAAATCATGCGAGAAATACGTATTAAAACGAGACGATCATTCAACTGCTTATGCATTGTTAACGATATCACGTACACAATTTTTAAAGAAACTGGTCGTGCACTACGCCTTTTGGACGATGATAAAGAGTATATATATGTTATACAAGAAGCAAATAATTGGATATCCCATCTTATTTACACTCATTATTCGTTGTACTATTATCGGTGGAATGTATGATAGATCCAAAACATGTTTGGTCAACTATTTGGTTAAATCTTGCAGACGATATTATATACAAACAACGAAAAACTTTGAGCCTTCCAGGTTTTATGTTATTTTGTATCTTGACTACCAATGTTTCCATATACCTCGATTATTTATAACATCCATATGTTCTTTTGCAGATCTCAACATCTCATCACAAGAGTTAGAGCAAAAGACACTTATCTAAATTGAATATCTGTTTCAAAAAAATTGCAAATCATTAAAACATTTTCCTTTAATGTCATTTTTCAATATCAACGTTGACCTCACACTGAACAAACTAATATATGAAGAAATATCGTACAATTTAACCGTAATGTAATCAGAATTTAACGAATTAAAAAACCAACTTACCAATGAACAACATGAAATTTTCACTACAATAATTGACTCTGCTTATTGATCTATCTATTGGACAAATATTTTTTGTTTACGGCTATGGAGGAATTGGTAAAAATTTCTTATGGAAAACATTATCAACATGTATTCACTCGAAGGGAGACATAGTTTTAATGTTGCATCAAGTAGAATAGCTTTGTTATTATTACAAGGTGGACGAACTGCTCACTCAAGATTTGCTATACCGATTGACACATTGAAGACTCAATATGCTCCATCAAATTAGGGACAAAGTTAGCAGAACTAATAAACATCACAAAACATACAATCTATGATGAAGCACTGATGGTACACAAATATTGTATTGAAGTGTTGGATAAAATGTCTATCCTCCTAAATCACTCAGTGATTGTACGGGACAAGAAGGAGTTGTGGTTCGTCTTAAACGTTGTTCCCATCCGGTACTCTATAATGGAGCACACACTAATTTCCGGATTGAAATGCGGACCATATCCCAAAGGATGGGAGTCCAAAAGGGGTGATACATTCAGGCGGAAGAATTTCGGCCGTGGAAAGGTGACCCCCGCACAAATCATTGGAAAGCTTGTGAAGGCGGAGAATACCGAGGACCGGAAGAGGTACCTGAAGTATGTAGATGTGATAAGGCTGATCAGAGATTCTGAGGTAACAATTACACAAGGGTCACAAGGAAAACAAGGGTCACAGAGGGTAATAATGGTTATTTTTTGTTTTTCAGGATATTCGAAGTATTCTTCATGCTGAACACGAAATGGGAGGTTTAATTTTTTATCTATACGGTTATGAGGGATGCCATGATCCCGAAGTTCAGATATGGATGGAACATATTCGTAGAAATCTGAAGGGTATTTGTTGGGAGGACATCCGTAAGCAAGAATTGTTGATGCGAAAAGCAGTTCTTAGTGATAAAAAGAAGGGGAAAGGGAAGGGGATGAAGAGGAAAAAGAGCGTGGGCGAAAAAATGATAGATATTGAAGACTTAGAAGATGAAGGAAGGGTAGGTGTTGCTGAAGCTGATGAAAAAAGAGATGATGATGCTGAAGCTGATGCTGAAGCTGAAAGAGGGGTTGAGGATGAAGCTGAAGGAGAAGAAACTGCAGTCCGACTGACACTGGTGCAGAAATTAATGAAGGAAATAAAGGAGTTGGAGAAAAGAATCATCAACACCGTAAGAGATCCTCTAAGGGATGTCGGGTTTCATTTGTCTAATCCAAAAGCACAGGCGGCAAACCAATCTTCCGGCACTGTTAGAGATGATGATTTTGAATTCCTTCAAGGTCCATATCCAGTGTCAAGAAAAGAGCCAAGCGAAGAGCCGGTTGACTCTGGAGATGGCTCAGAAGAGGATTTGACAAACATTTCTCCTGATAAAGTTCCACTAAGTAAGTAATATTTAGTGAAAAAGGTCATTTGAGAGTCAATTTCTATCGAGAGTCAGCATTGGTCGCAAGAGTCGAATAGGTCGCAGGGACGCATAAGTCGTTGGGTCGCATAAGTTTGGAGATGTCTCAGAAGAGGATTTGGCAAACATTTCGAGATTAGTTGAAAATATCGCATCTGGCGCCACCATTCCTCTAACAGAATATATTTCCAGAGAGGTTACTACAGTCGTTGCTCCAGCTGAAGTTCCACCAAGTAAGTAATAAATAGTGAAAAAGTTCATTTGAGTCAATTTCCATCGAGAGTCGGCATGGGTTGTAAGGGTCGTATGGGTCGCAAAAGATGCATAAGTCGCACGATCGTATAGGTCACACGGTCGTATAAGTCGAATGGTCGCATAAGTCGATGTGTTGCTAGAATCGCGTGGGTCGCATAAGTCACACGGTCGTATAAGTCCAAGGGTCGCATATGTCGCACGGTCGTATGGGTCGCAAGGGTCGCATCTAATGAATGAAGTAATTTTATGCAGATGCTCCAGTGGTTACTGTCGATGAAGTCGTCGACGAGAAAACTACAGTCAGTCCAATCGAAGAGGTCGCCCCTAAGGATAAGGAGGTTCCTTCCGAGGAAACTATAGTCGGTCCAGTCGAAGAGGCCTCCTCTAAGGATAAGGAGGTTCCTGCCGAGGAAATTACAGTGGATTCTGTCGAAGAGGCCCCCTCTAAGGATAAGGAGGTTCCTTCTGAGGAAACCACAATGGATCATGTCGAAGAGGCCCCCTCTAAGGATAAGGAGGTTCCACCAAGTAAGTACGGTCTTTTGAGTCACAAAGGTCGAATTGGTTGTATGGATCGAATGGGTCATAAAAGGTCGAATGGGTCGTGTGGGTCGAATAGGTCACAGAAGGTCGCAGGTCGTAGGGTCGCATTGGTCGACATATGTTTAACGAAGTAAATTTTATGCAGGTGCTGGACCTTTATCGAAAGAGTCTGCGACATATGTTGAACCTCCACCGGTACCTAAACGAGTTTTAAAACCACGGAAGGTATATGTTGAACCTCCACCGGCAAAAAGAGCAAGAACAGTGCGAGGGAGAGGGTGAGGGAAAGATGATGGTGGAGTCCAAGAATCCGAAAGAAGGTTGTTCAAGAACCCGAAAAAAAGGTGGTTCAAGAACCCGAAAAAAATGTAGTTTAAGAACCCGATAAAAAGGTGGATGAAGAACCTTCATTCTGTTGGAAGCCAAAGGGATTAGAAAAGGGCTCAATAACCCGAGAACTTCGTTCATTGACGCAAACGGTGAAAGGTTGACTGCTCTATATATGTTCCTGACGAAACCTGGACATGAGAGTTGGTGGAAATCTGATCTGGATACTCCCCGGGAGCCAGAGTTTTGGAAGATTATATTAACGCCCATCGTATGGCTTGAAGATGATGTAAGTTATTTTAAACCCGAAGTCACAGAGGTCATTTTGTGTCATATGTATTCATGTGTGTTAATTGTTTTTTATTTTTTGTAGCAATTGGAGGAGGTGTTGTTGATGCAGTATTATCGCAAGAAGACATTCCGCGCGATATTTAAGAAACTTTACATTTGTTATGTTGTTTTCATGCAGATCCTCAAGCTATGGTCGTACAAGAATATGGACACTTTGCTGGAATTTCATAGTGATTGTTTGAATGGCAAGTATCCATTCAGAAGTACGGAACGAATGAGTGATTTCGAAGGCTTTGTCGCGGTTCTAAACATTCCATCGCTTGAGAGTATATATATATGATGTCATTGGGTAGCCATCAAAGCGGATTTCAAAACTTGATGCATCACGGTATACGACTACCATAAGAGGCTTAAGAAAATGCATATCGATCCGGTGATTGAGAATCTAAGAAAAGCTATCCCCAAGATGTTCATTCTCGGAGGGTTTCCTTCTTTGGCTTCTGGAGAAGATAAATGAAAATTTGAGTATTATGAAGGTGTACAGAACAAAAGCGGGAATGACTGTGGTGTTTACTCCTACAAATTCGTAGAAGCCTCAGTAATGAAAGCACGTAATTATTTGCAATCCATTTGCGACGAAAATGTTCTTTCCATGCGTGAGAAGATTGCGGCAGAGGTATTTAGTAATGGAAAATGTATCCCTCCATCCTGAGATTAACTTGATATTTGGTACATTGTTATTTTTAAATATTTGGCACATTGTTATTTTTAAAATATTTGCTACATTTTTAAAATAAAAGGAGTCACAGTGGTAAAAGGGTCGAAGGGTCAAGGGTCGAAGGGATCCGAGTGTCACAGGGATTCGAGGGTCGCAGAAGTACAAGGGTCGCAGAGGTTCAAGGGTCGCAGAGGTACAGGGATCGTTCGACGATTTTACCCGTTCGACCCTTGACCCTACGATCTTTGGACCCTTGCGACTCTTTTATCTCTGCGATCCTGGTATCTCTGTGACCCTCGGACCCCTTATATTTACAAATACAATTATTTAGAAATAATATAAATAATTTATTATTTTTTTATTTACAAATACAATTATTTACAAATAATATAAATAATTTATTATTTTTTATTTACAAATACAATTATTTACAAATAATATGAAAAATTTATTATTTCTTATTTACAGATACAATTATTTACAAATTTACAAATAATATGAATAATTTATTATTTCTTATTCACAAATACAATTATTTACAAATAATTGACTCGAATCTCTGCGACCGTTGTCTATCTGCGACCCTCGGACCCGTGTGACCCCTGTCCCTCTGCGACCATTTTATCTATGCGATCCTTGTCCCTCTGCGACCCTTTTATCTCTACAACCCTTGTCCCTCTGCGACCCTTTTATCTCTGGGACCATTGTTCCTCTACGACCCTCGTCCCTTTGCGACCCTTGGACCCCTGCGACCTTTGTCCCTCTGCCACCCTTGTTCCTTGTGACCCTTGTTATAATAATAGTAATTCCACAAAAACAATGATACTAATAATAATACTTACTATTGAATCATTGTAAAAAACCATCCAAACACAAACATGCAGTTCAAGTTCAAATTAATGTTCTTGTTCAAAGGAGGTTTAGAGCAATCAAAATACAATAGAAAATCGAACACTGCTACTGTGAGACCTGTTTGAGGGAAAAACTAAAGCACATGTGTTGGCGTACTCGCATATATCCTACATCGTCAATGGAAAAGACCTCTCGACCTCGCGAACCCTATTGGAAATGTCTGCGACATCCATAGAAAGGAATAAAAATCGTGAAAATTCTTACCCAAGTCGCGACATCACCCAAGTTCGTATTGCAGTCACTTACCAATGAAACTATGACCAGATTCGAACGACTGACTGGTACCACAACGACCTGTAAAATCCTCTGAGTAGGAGTGGCGAAGGTGACGTGAAAGACCATGTCACCTTCGTGGGTGAAAAGTAAGTAATCCCCAATACTTAAGTTTAGGTCGTTGGAGAAATCTTTCCAACCATTAGTGAATCTGGAGCCATCCAACTTGACTTCTCATCTTCTGTTAGATCCATTCGATTTAAGCATTATCGTATTGTTGTCCCTCATTTTCCCGTAAATATAATCATCAAAGAATATCTTTAGGATGTCATGTAACAAAAAACGAAAAACAAAGTCAAATCTGTACATTCTATACATGTAATATACCGAAAGAGAGACAGATGAAGAAGATTACAATGTAGTTATCCAGAAAGCGCGGAAAAATCTCTCTGAAGAAAGAGGGAAATGTGACATTTTCGGAAAAATTGATGGAAGACGATGAGAATTAGAGGGAGAGAGAGTGTGTCGTTATTGTAAAAAATGACACGACTGTAATTCGAAAAGACATGACCTGGATATCGAATCGCCGTCAGATGGAATTCGAAAAGACATGACTGCAGAATTCGAAACGACTGTTATTTTTTTCAAATTTTTTCAAATATGATGAAAAGTTCGACGGGAATTTCGGTGACAGAATTTTCGGCGGGTCGCATGGGTCACATATATGCGAAATCAACGGATTTACGGTTAACAATGATAAAATGTAAAAAACCAATCAAAACAATACATTTAAAACGTCAAACTAATTAATGCCGAATGAGGGTCGCATGGGTCGCATGATCACATATAAGGATCAATACATACGAAATCGACGAATTTACGAATTAACAATGATAAAATGTCAAAAACCAATCGAAACAATACATTTACAACGTCAAACTAATGAATGTCAAATGAGGGTCGAATGGGTCACACGATCACATATAAGGATCAATAAATGCAAAATCGACGAATTTACGGGTTTATAATGATAAACTATAAAAAACCAATCAAAACAATACATTTACAACGTCAATCAATGGTTAAAGCAGATTATGAACCATGTTTCCCCAGTTGAGTTGTGTATAACCAATGCATGTGCTTCAAAAGCGATAGTAGTGTTTTAAGAAATCGTCAAATGAGTTTGACAAAATTTCAAAAAATACATTCAACATTGTTTTCAAATGTCGATATTATTTATATTATTGTCTATATTAATTCTAAATTAGACGTATACAACTCAAATATTGATAATGGCATGGGTCGTTTGGTCGCACATAAGGATCAATACATACGAAATCGACGAATTTACGAATTAACAATGATAAAATGTCAAAAACCAATCAAAACAATACATTTAAAACGTCAAACTAATTAATGTCGAATGAGGGTCGCATGGGTCGCACGATCACATATAAGGATCAATAAATGCGAAATCGACGAATTTACGGGTTTATAAAGATAAAAATGTAAAAAACCATTCAAAACAATACATTTACAACGTCAATCAATGGTTAAAATAGATTATGACCCATGTTTCCCTAGTTGAGTTGTGTATAACCAATGCTATGCTTCAAAAGCGATAGTAGTGTTTTAAGAACTCGTCGGATGAGTTTGATAAAATTTCAAAAAATACATTCAACATTGTTTTCAAATGTCGATATTATTTATATTATAGTTTATATTGATTCTAAATTAGACGTATACAACTCAAATATTGATAATGACATGGGTTGTTTAGTCGCATATAAGGATCAATACATACGAAATCGACGAATTTACGGATTAACAATATAAAATGTCAAAAACCAATCAACACAATAGAATTATAATGATTCTAAATTAGATATGGGTCGGAAGGGTCACATGGGTTGGAAGGGTCGCATTGGTCGCATGAGTCATAATTGTTCGCATGAGGTCGCATGAGTCCGATGTGTTCTAATTTAATCTAATTGAGGGTCGCATGGGTCGAATTATAATGATAAAAGTCACAAAAGGTTTAATCAAAATAATTAAAATAATATAGTATTACATAATTACAAACTAACTAAACCTTTCTTTTTTTGAAGTCGGCATTGTCTCGGTTGTCACGTTCCAACTACTGCCAGTGATGCTGCCTTTTGAAGATGGGGTTTGTCTCGATGAAGAAGATAGGGTTTGTCCCAACAAAAATGGGCTTTGTATCGACGAAGAAGACGGGGTTTGTCTCGACAAAAATGGGTTTTGTATCGACGAATAAGACGAGGTTTGTCTCGACAAAGATGGGGTTTATCTCGACGAAGCAGACGGGGTTTGTCTCGACGAAGATGGGGTACTTCTCCGAGCCTCAC
>CM071875.1:10659559-10679626 GCA_036759665.1 Gynandropsis gynandra
GGAAGCTGCAGAAAAATAAAATCTGGGCCGGGCCAAAATAAAAATAAAAAACCCATATAATTTAAATGGGCTTCGGAAAATTGAAAAAAAACGACCTAATATTATATAAATTAAATATTAATATATATAATTTTACATATAAAATTTTCTTTTTATGTTATTTTTATTTATTTGTAAAAATTATAAAATATATATTTTTTTATATTTTTATAATAATATATGAATTGGAATAATTATTTTCTAAATGAATTTATAAATATACACCATGAATATCATGTAAATATTTACAAATTAATTCGAAATTAATGATCATTATATATTGAATAACATGACTGTTTATATATATATATAATAAAAACTAATGTCATAAAAAAATAGTAATTAATTATATATATTGTAATAATTATTTTTAAATTATGTTATAAATATACATCATGATATATATATATATATATATCAATTCTTCGTGTATATATTTATAAATTAATTTAAAATTGGTGATAGTTATGTATATAATAACATGGAAATTAATATATATAAATTTGTATATAATTTTGATATTTTAATACTTCACTTTTTATAAGGTTTTTTAACAATTATACAAATCATTTAAAAAAAATTTTACAACCATTAAACATTAAAAAGAAAAACTAGATAGTATTTTGCATTCCAATTGGATTTCTCTAATTAAATATAAAACACACAAAACAAACGACAAAGAAATAAAGGTTATAACAACAAAATATAACAATTGTTTTTTGTGAGATATTACATTGAATATGCAAATCATTAAAAAAAACCTTTTACAACCATTAAACATTTAAAAAAAACTAGAACACATTTTGCATTCCAATTGGATTTCTCTAATTAAACATAAAACACACAAAACAAATGACAAAAACATAAACAAAGGGTTATAACAACAAAATATAACATTTTTTTAAGATATTATATTGAATATTTTAAAATGAATAAATATATATATAATTTTAACTATATAATTATTTGAAAATAATTTATGTTGATTAATATTTATAAGTTTTATCTTTTTATAAATAATTTCTTTTCAATCATTTAATGCAAATATATATATATATATATATTCCTAACAATGTTAGGTAATAATTTCATTTGAAAAATACTTGAAAAGTAATTAATTTAGTATTAAAATACAAGTTATAATGAATAATGTGTGTAACATATGATTCTAACAATTTATTTTATTTTTAATGAATATCATTTAATATTAAATAAAAGTATCAATTATTTTTTTATAATGGTACATATATTTAATATTCAATAATAAAAGTACAAATATTTTTTATTGAAGGATTAAAAACATATTAATAAAATTGATAATAACATCTCACAATTAACAAACTATTAACAATTTACGTAAAAAATGATAAAAATTCATTCAATTATATTTTTAAATTATATTTTAATTAAATTATTTAAAATTTTACATTGATATAAATTGACAAACACATTAAAAATCCATTGGCAAACATATTAATCCATTCATTTATTAAAATATAAATTAATATTAATATTAATTTATATTTTAATATTAATACAAACATATTAATCATTCAATTATAAAAATTAATAAAAATGATAAATATTTTTATATTTAAAAATACATTCAATTATATTTTAATACGGAAACATATACCGCGCGTAGCGCGGGTATCAAACTAGTATATCTTATTAAATACAATTTTCATATGTTATTCCAGAATTTTTAAATGTATGAGAACAACTATTTCAATTTATATTAACCTTTTCAAATTTAAAAAGTAAATGCTATTTTTATACATATGAAACAAAATTAAAAAGAATCTTAAGGTTAGTCAGATCGGTCATCCAACGCGGAACATCTATATATGTGTATATATCTATATATATATATATTATATATATAATATTATAATTAATAATTATTATAATCTAAATATTTATTTGAAATATCAGATTTTAAAAATAAATAAAAGAATTAAAATCGAAAATTTTAATATTTTTTCATAATCTTCTTAAATTAACTTTTTTCTTTTAATCTAAGCATTTCTCATCCATTATAATTTAAATATTTAAATTTTAACTATATAAATTTTATTTTTCATGATTATATTAAAATATTTTGTATTGAACTCAAATTCGTTCTTAATTTCTCCATTTTAAATACTAATATATACAAAATCGAATTTTTTTTATTATGAAAAAATATCGTATGATTAATATAAATATAAAATAATTTAAATATTAGTTTTACATATTCAAATTTTCATTTTAGAAAATATTCATATTAATTTTGATATCCTAAAAAATAATGTATCACAATATCTACAAAATTCAATCAAAAATATATATTTTTAAGATGATTAAACAACGTTTTTGATTATTTTATTTGATTCACATCGTTTAAGCGGTCGTTTAACTCATCTAAATTGTCTAATCGTCAGTCTAATCCACCTAACCGTCCGTTTAAACTATCTAACTGATAAACTGCGTAAATCTTTTTATTTGAAAAAAATCAAGACGTCTCATAAACGTCTAACGCATATAATATTTAAACGTCGTTATATGACGATTTTAACCGCTTGTTTCAATATTGAAATAAAATCAATTATAATAATATATAAAATTTTAGTTGGTCCCAAATGAAGAACGTGAACTACGATTTAATCCAGGAGAAAAAGAAAAAGCTATTTAAATGGTTTAGAAACTATGGATTATTATAAACTTCTAAGAAGGTTCAAACCAAGCAGTAATTTTTTAATCACATTTTTATTGTGAAAACGTTTAATAAGCAAATGTTTTGTTAAAAGATGATCAATTTATCAAGTTATCAGCTTTCTGATTTTTTGGCCTCATGTTTACAACATTTCGAAGATCAATATAAATAGATACCAAATATATTAAACTTCGTAGATAATTATTATATTGTGATAATGATCACCGTATGATTGTTACATTTGAATATCTAATCTTTGATTGTGTAACATAAAAATGTTTTCGTTAAACCTATAAATCAAACTTATAAGCTAGATTGTTATAACTATATACTTAATCTTTTAGGTGTTGTATTATAAATTGGAATAACACAAAATTGCATATTTAAATTACCTGAAGATGACATTATCTAAACATTTGAATATTTTAAAAAATATACATGTATTTCTTTAGTGGAGAAGGCAAATTCTGATAAGAACATGGAAGAAAAACATAAATTAAAAAGTCGCATAATGTTTTTATTAGGAAAAACAGTTTATTTCCCCCTTGAAAATTATGTTGTAATCCTATTTCCCTTTCGATTTTGATCTTCATTTTATTCTCCTTCGATTTTCAGTTTTCATCGTATTCTCCCCTTAAAAATTATGTTTTAGTCCTATTCTCCTCGATTTTGACCTCATCCTATTCTCCTCTCAATTATAAAAAATCTGCCTAAACCCCCAATTTTGACCTAATTTTGATCCAATTTTGATTTTAATTTTGATTTTAATTTTGATTTTATTTTTTATCTAAATATGACTCAATTTTGACTTAATTTAATCCTAATTTGTACTTAATTTTGACCAAATTTTTTAATTAATTTTAACTCGAATTTTAACAATAAATCAAGTTAATTATTCAATTTAATCGACTTATTTGATTTGATTTCGAATAAAATTAAGTACGGGTTTTGGTTTTTATTTGATTTGATTTCGAATAAAATTAAGTACGGGTTTTTACGTGAAACCAATTTTAATCTAAAATCAAACTCAATTTTGACTCAATTTTAACTCAAAACCGATCCAATTTTGACCCAAATTATGATATCAATTTTGATTCGATTTAATCCGAATTTTTATTTAATTTTAACCCAATAAAATTAAGTGCGGTTTTTACTTAATCCGTAATTTTAACCCAAAATCGACCCCAATTTTGACTCAATTTTACTTAATTTTGAGTTTGATTTTGGGTTAAAATTGGTTTCAAGTAAAAAACCGTACTTAATTTTATTCAAAATCAAATCAAGTAAGTCGATTAAATTGAATAATTAACTTGATTTATTGTTAAAATTCAAGTTAAAATTAAGTAAAAATTTTGGTCAAAATTAAGTACAAATTAGGATTGAATCGAGTCAAAATTGAGTCATATTTGGATCAAAATTAAAATCAAAATTGGGTCAAAAATTAAAATTAAAATTAAAATGAAAATTGAAATCAAAATTAAAATTAAAATCAAAATTGTGTCAAAATTAAAACAAAAATTGGATCAAAATTGGATAAAAATGGGAGGGGATTTTAGGACGATTTTTTATAATTGAAGGGGGAATAGGATGAGATCAAAATCGAAGGGGAAATAGGACTAAAACATGATTTTCAAAGGTTAATAGGATGAAAATTGAAAATCAAAGGGAAATAGGATGAGGTTCAAAATCGAGAGAAATAGTACTAAAACATGATTTTTAAGGGAAAATAGACTGTTTTTCCTTTTAATTACTGATAAAGTGGACTACCTATACCTTCCAAGTCAATATATACATACATATATATATTATATATAATTTCTTTTTAATTCCATCAAAATGCGAAAAGTAATATTCAAAATTTTTAAAATCTATATAGTAAAATATTTATATTATTTAATGATCAAATAATATACAATTTAAAATTTATTTTTAATATAAATCTGAATTTTAAAATTGTATCCAAATATTTGCGTGAACAACATTATATAAACGTAATAATTAACATCTTTATATTTATTCTAATATGGTACGAAAAATTATCAGATAATTTTTTTCTAAAAAATCGACATTTTCACCACAAATATTAATTTATATAAAAGTAACAATTCAATAGTGCAAATTTTAATGATAAAATAATATTTCAAAAAATGTCATTTTTATTTACAAATACATTGATCAATACTATGTTGTGTAATTTTGAAGTCACTTGTTTGGAGGCCCAGATCTTAACAAACTCATCTATTAAATGGAGGTCCTAACCTTAACAAACTCATCTATTAAAAAATTTATTATTATTATTAATAAATTGCAAAAAAAATCACTAATGAAACCATCTCAATAAAAATTATTAAATGATAAAAACATAAGTTTTTTTATTAGAATATCAAAGATTGCTATTTATTTATATATATATTTTAAAAGATATACATATTTGTTTAATATATATTTATATATATTCATATATATTAGATATATATTTTTTCATATCCATATTAAAAACATATTTATTTATATATATTTTAAAATATATACATATTTTTTATATATATTCATATAAATTGGATATATATTTTTTATATCCATATTTTATTATATTATTTGAAATAGCACCAAAGAGTTATATATATATATATTTAATACATATTAATATATATATATCATATACATTGGATATATATTTATTTAATACATATTTAATACATCTTCTCACACCGCCACATCTTTTTCAACTTTTTATTTTTAATTCAATTATTTTTTCATAAATTATTCCAATGAATACACAAAAAAACCTTTCAACTTCTTACATATCATTTTTTTTATATTTTTATAATTTAAATTTTATTATCATCAAATATATATATAATGAAGAAAAAACTAAACATTTTTGAAATAACACTAAAAAAAGAAATGTTATAAATGAAACTTCATATTTAAAAAAATTAAATTAAATTAAATCTTATATATTATAATTCGAGTTTTTGTTGAATTCTGGTGAAGTCACGTCAACCTTGACGTAGCAGTTCAATCATCAATTCCATTTTTTTATTTAAATTGATTTATATATAAAAGTAAAACATGTTGTATAAAGAGAAAAAAAATCAACAAATATTATCTCGATTTCTATTGTGATAGAATATTTATAAATTCTCAAAATATCTTATATATTTATATATCTATGTTTTTATTTTAATACATTAGAATAACTATTGTATTATATTTAAATATTATTTTCATATATATATATATATATGCAAATGTTGTTCTCACAGCGTTCCACTTCAACCATATTTATTTATTCGATTAAATATCAGAATCCACCACAATTGATTTCTCATAAACCACAACAAGTGGTGGTTCATTATCAAAATCTTCACCGTCAATAATTATGGTTTTCTTTCGGCGGGTCAACGACGTAGATATGGTCGTGTGTTAATGATGGCGCGGTGGATCGACGACGGATCAGCTAGGATTCAGGCGACATATTTATTCTTCCTCGATTAGGTTCTATTTTATTGACTTAAATTCCATCTTATCTAAAACTTATTTAGATGACATTAAAAACCTAATATAATAGAATGAAAATTACGAAAGTTTAAAAACCATGACATAGCTATCGAGGTGACAACATGAGAATATATGGATTTGTAAAAGTTTATTTATAAAAAAAGATAATATATTTTATTTAAAAATATTTTAATACTAATTGAGTTATTATTTCTTTACCTAATTTCTATTAACTATGTATCTTTCTTTAGCCTAATAATTTAGCAGATGAGTATATCAAAATTTGGTTTTTTTATCTTGCTATTAAACTATAATAACTATTTAGGCATTTATAATAAAATTCAGATATATTAATCATTTTTTTGTAAAATAAGATATAATATATATAATCATAATCGATTAGACGAGTTTTATACGAATTTTTAATATGATAATCTATTTATAACTTATGAAATTATAATTTTATAATAAAAATTGATAAAATCTCGCGGACGTAGACATAAAATTTACACTTCCCTTTGTCACATGTGTGGCGTATTATTACCATGTATAACTATGTTCCCATCAAATACAACTTATTAATATGTAGATGGTTTTATTAATCGGACAATTCTTAATATATCGATATATTTGTAACGATTTCAATATATTAATATATTTATATATTAATTATATTATATAGAGCCTTAAATTTTAAATAATAATTTAAATATATGTATAATTTGTTTAAATTCACAAACCAAATACAATATACTTTAAAATCATCAAACCATACCCGAGATAAGACAAATTACAAACACTTCCAAGATTTAATATCATGAAATCATTGTGTGCACAAAAATCATGTTACTTGTCATATTTAATAGATAAATTTAGCTTCAAACTATCAATTAGTAATTAGAAAGTTCATACCTAAACACAAACAATGATTAGCCTAACTCACAACCATCATCTTTAAGAGTCAAAATTAATTATTTATAATTTTTGTTAAATTTTGGTTAGTTCAATTGGAGAATAAAGGACTCAAACTGTTTTTTTCCACCTGAAATTCTAATCATTATTTTAGAAAAAAATTACATTAGAAGAAATTCATAAAAATTAAATACATCATAACCGCACTACATTTTTTTTAAAAAAATATAAAAACTTAAAATTTGTTTTTTTTAATGTAAAAATTTGTTAAAGTAGTTAGAAAAAAGGTTTTTGATTAGTATTAATCAAAATCATTGATTTTGCTTCCCTAATCAAAAGTCACAATTATTGAACTAATTGTTGGGTTTTGATGTCATCTCCACACCTTATTTATATGTTTTATATTTTTTGTTTTAGCTATTCTAGTTACTATATTTAGAAGGTACGTACGTATTTTCTTTTCTTTTTATGCTCTAAAATGTATATAAATAGAAATGCAAAATACCAGGTTTAATACAAATTTATTAAGCATTCTTTCAGCACATGCCTTGTATAGAAATAACAAATACTTACATGTGTATACAAAGAAATTCATATGGATATCTACAAATACAACTGGTAGTAAAATAATAGTTATTCTTGGAGAACTCAAATTCATATATTTAATATGAAATAATTAATTTATACGATATATTTAAATTTAGAATTATAGTATTAAAAATACTTTTTTTTTCTCAAATTTGAACAATATATTGATAACTAAGATTTGATAACATAGATAGTGTCAATAGTGAAGAGACTAACAAAATCGATAACCACGAAACGTCTATTTAACCCAAAAAAAAAAAACAAACTAAAGACAAAAGAACAACCAAACCGATAACAGCAAGTTGAGAAAGAGAACAAATGCGACAAAAGTACACATTTTCAGTCATTAAACAATATAAATAGAGCATAAATATAAAGAAAATGCCTTGTTAAAAATTTTATTCTAACGTTGATTCATATAAATATAAATATTTGATAATTGTTATTGAGGTACACACAGTGATGATAAATGTTGTATTGAGGAGATAATTATCAAGTGAAAATCTCTCTGTGTCAATCCGCATAATTTGAAATCAAAAGACAATTTTGAGAATAGTTACAAGTTTGATATTGATTTGTAATTATTATAAGATAAAGGACATGTCCAAAAGACATGTCTTTAAACTCATGTCATTTTTATTTATTTAAATTAAGTATTTGTTTTTTGTTACGGTGTATTATCAAAAGCACAAAATATTAAAAAAAATAAAGAAACAAAATTATATAATTCGTTTATATCATCAAAGAGAATATTGAGGAGGAATTGGTGGATTTGACATTGGATAAAATAAAAGATCTAGGGGTGGGCAAATAGCGAATATCCGTAAATATTCGACTATTCGTATTCGTATTCGTCGAATATTGGATTTTACTATTCGTATTCGTAAATACGGATATTCGTAAATACGGATATCCGCAAATATTCGGATATTCGTCGGATATCCGTAGTATTCGTAAAATTTTAATATTTTTTTTAAAAATTAATAAAAAATAAATTATTATAAAAAAGTTAAAAGTTTATCAAAATATCATTCATAAACATCCCCAAATTGCACAAATACAAAAAAGAAACATAATATAAATCCTTATCAAAGTATCATTCATAAACATCCCCAAATTGCACAAATACAAAAAAGAAACATAATATAAATCCACCGATTGTGTCTCCGTTTCTGTTGTAAGCGGCATTGAACTATCAACTCCTGTAGCAACTTTTGAGTTTTCCGTATCTAAGCCAATGAAAAAATCGACTAAGTTATAACATCTAATAGAAAAATCGACTAACTGAAATGCAGAGTTACTAGCGTGCGACAGAGAGAATGCGACTTACTCGAAATGCAGAGGGCGTGCGACGGAGAGAATGCAGCGGAGGGAGGAGGCGGAAGAGGCTTCTGACGGAGAGAACGCAGCGGAGGGAGGAGGCGGAAGAGGCTTCTGACGGAGAGAACGCAGCGGAGGGAGGAGGCGGAAGAGGCTTCTGACGGAGAGAACGCAGCGGAGGGAGGAGGCGGAAGAGGCTTCTGACGGAGAGAACGCAGCGGAGCGAGGAGGCGGAAGAGGCGTCTGACGGAGAGAATGCAGCGGAGGGAGGAGGCAGAAAGGCGTTTTTTCATATATTTTATATTTGATCTAAAAATCAATAATAACAATATTTTTATTTATAATTTGATCTTTAAAATTAATTTTATTATATATATATATCTATATATTAAATAAATTATCTATTTAGTACTTACGGATACGAATACCTACGAATAATTGATTATACTATTTGTATTTGTATTTGTATTTGTCGGATATCTAAATCTTGGTATTTGTATTTGTATTTGTTACTACGGATATTTGCTTTTTCGGATCAAATACGGTTCAAATACGAGTCGGATACGAATACTTCGGATATTTTGCCCAGCCCTAAGATCTACCGATAAAATATGGATTCGTCAAGTAAGTAATTAGTAATTCTTCATGTTTATAAATATTCGTTTGGTTGATTTAATCTCCTATTAGATTCTTTAATCGCTTCCGCATATAAGATTATCGAATTTTTCTTACAATTGATATCAGAACCTACTAATAGAAATTAAATCAACCCTTATTGATTAAATCTAATTTGAACAAAATACAAAAATTAAATTTTGGGTAAAACTCCTATTCCCACCTAAAGTTTGGGTACTTTGCTTATTCCCCCCTCATATATCAAACTCATCCTATTCCCCCCTCAAGTTTTCTAATTCAGCCTATTCCCCCACACTGTTTAAAATTCTGTTAAATAACCAGAATTTTGACCCAAACCCTAAAAAACCATCAATTTTGACCTGATTTCATACCCAATTTTGACCCGACCCGACCCGACCAAAATTAAAATTGAATTAAATCCGGTTTACCTAATTATGAACTCGGTCCGGTTTAATATAATTTTGACCGGTTCACTCAATTTTGACCCAACCCAATTTATTATAATGTTGACCTGATTTACTAAACTTTTGACCCGGTTTTGTTGAAATTGACCCGGTTTCTCCCGTTTTGCTGAAATATTTATCCGGTTTGCTGAAATTGAACCAGTTTTGACCCGGTTTTGTTGAAATTGACCCCGTTTCGTTGAAATTGACCCGATTTTCTCCCGGTTTTGTTGGAATTTTTATCCGGTTTACTGAAATTGATCCGGTTTTGACCCGGTTTTGTTGAAATTGACCCTATTTTGTCGGAATTGATCCAATTGTTTCCCGTTTTTGTTGGAATTTTTATCCAGTTTGCTAAAATTGATCCGGTTTTGACCCAGTTTTGTTGAAATTGCCCCCGTTTTATTGAAATTGACCCGGTTTTCTCCCGGTTTTGCTGGCGTTTTAAATAGGTTTGCTGAAATTGATTCAGTTTTGACCCGATTTTGTTGAAATTGACCCGGTTTTCTCCCGGTTTTGCTGGAGTTTTAAATAGGTTTGCTGAAATTGATTCAGTTTTGACCCGATTTTGTTGAAATTGACCCTGTTTTGTAGAAATTGACCCGATTTTTTCCCGGTATTATTGGAATTTTTATCACTATTGAATTAGGTTTGCTGAAATAGGTCGGATTTGGATTAAACATGTCTATTGATGTAATAATATTTTGTACATATATTTTTATCATTTTATATTTATAATATATATACGATATTATAATTAATATATCAATATGAAAAATAATAATTTATGAAAATAAAATTTGCGATATATTTAAAAAACATTTTGAACCCGAAACCGAAAAGTTGTAGAAGCGCCAAGTAGTTGTTATATTTCGAACTATGGGTATCCAAAAAATATATGGTTACCCAAAAAAAATTGGGTCAATTTCAACAAAGGGGGTCAATTTCAACAAAACCGGGTCAAAATCGGATCAATTTCAGCAAACCGGATAAAAATTCTAGCAAAACCGCGAGAAATCCGTGTCAATTTCAACAAAACAGGGTCAATTTCAACAAAACCGGGTCAAAACCGGATCAATTTCAGTAAACCGGATAAAAATTCCAACAAAATCGGGAGAAAACCGGATCAATTTCAACGAAACGAGGTCAATTTCAACAAAACCGGGTCAAAACCGGATCAATTTCAGCAAACCGGATAAATATTTCAGGAAAACTGGGAGAAACCGGGTCAATTTAAACAAAACCGGGTCAATTTCAACAAAATCGGGTCAAAATTTCAGTAAACCGGGTCAAAATTATAATAAATTGGGTTGGGTCAAAATTATATTAAACCGGACTGGGTTCATAATTAGGTAAACCGGATTTAATTCAATTTTAATTTTGGTCGGGTCGGGTCGGGTCAAAATTGGGTATGAAATCGGGTCAAAATTGATGGTTTTATAGGGTTTAGGTCAAAATTCTGGTTATTTAACAGAATTTTAAACAGTGTGGGGGAATACACTGAATTAGAAAACTTGAGGGGGGAATAGGATTAGGGGTGATACATGAGGGGGGAATAGGGTGAGTGTGCTACATGAGGGGGAATAAGCAAAATACCCAAACTTTGGGTGGGAATAGGAGTTTTGTCCTTAAATTTTCTGAATTTTGTGTGGTTTTGTTAATATGATATCGGTAAATATTTTTCCATGCCTCATAAATTTACGGTTGATTTTTATGAGTTCAAATGGAAAAAAAATGGTTTAACTGTTACTGTTACGGGAGGAAGAAATCCTCTATAACCCTTCACCGCCCAAAACACCGACCCTCCCTCCGAAGCCTCTCTGTCCGGCGATATCCTCTTTGTCCGTCGATAACCTTGCCGTCAGAAAGTTACGGGAATGAACCTCGGTGACGAACGTGTCTGTTCGTCTCCTATGCGGTAAACATGGGGGTTCATTCTCGACGGCGTGGGAAGGATATCGACATCGATTCGTCGTGTCGTTTTGCCGCTCATCCGTGACAGAGGTTACGGTATCTTCGTCGGGGTGCTCCACCGAATTTTGGAATTTTGAAATTTTGGAATTTGGGGTTGCTCCGCCGAATTTCAGAATTTCGGCGTCCGTCACCGTCTTGTGGTGGTCGGATTCCAAACCGACGGACCTTCGGTTGTTTCGTCGACGAATCGGCTTCGAATTTTGGTGGTTTCAAAGGATTTCTGAAAATTCGAGGCGAAGAGGGAGATACATACACATTGTATGTATTTGTGTATATATAAAAAATTTAAAAAATAGTGAAATGGGTGGATTCAAACCGGTGCCCGATGCAGTGTGTGGTAATCATTAGGCCACGTCACAAATTCAATATAGTGTTACGATGTTTTAAGTATATCATGAATAAGAAAATAAAATAATAAATGAAATATTGGTTATGTGGAGATTCGAACCCGATCTATCTGTGCTATTATGACCACTAGACCAAGTAAATATTTCATTAACCTAACGAAATCGTCATAGCTATATAGACATGCAGAATTCTTGTAAAAACCTAATTCTAGTCATGTCTTTCTTTTAAATCACGTAATTTAATTCATTAATATTTAGTGAGTGCGTTAGTCACCAAAGTGGTCCACTCGAATTTATTAATAATTTAAATTATTTATATAAATATTTAACTTCATAATGACATTTAAAAATGATGATAAACATTTATAGTTATTAACATGTAGTTACATGGTTACCCAAAGGTAGATCTTACTCATGTTTAATAAAAATTGAAGTAGATTATGAACTTTGTTTAATTAATATATGATGTACATCCAAAGATTACTTATATGTTAAAGTAACATTGTGATTAATCTTGTATAAGTTGTTGCATGCTGATTGTGTTTAGATTATGTCCAAAGGTGAATTTAACTACAATATTTTAGTATAAGTAATATAGTCTGAATAATTTTCAGAATTCAAAGAAAAGTAAATGTGAGATGTGATTATTTGCAGTGGTCTCCACTATGTTAAGTATGACTGCCAATGGTATCAAATTTAATAGGCATAATTATGACGACTGGATCGAATATGTGAAGCTAAATGCTGGCCTTTTGGGACTCGATTCATCTCTCATTATGGATGAGCCCACTAAACCAATTGATACAAGTTCTGAGACAGACAAAAAACTGTGGGAGAATTGGGATAGGTCGAATAGGCTTATGATGAGCTTTCTCAAGCTTAGCATATCGCCTAATGTTAAGCCTTCCCAACCTAAGACTGAAAATGTGAAGGAATTCCTTGCTGAGATTAAGAAGTGTACTATGGCATACATTGTGGATAAGTCTGTTGTTTGTTGCTCTCATTAATGACTTATCGACGAGAGAGTACAACATATCTCAGTCTATGGATGATCATATCACTCATATGGTGAATACCTACAACCGGCTCAAAAGTTTGGATATTGATCTTGGTGAGCGTGTGTTAGTTGAGTTCATGCTGAAATCGTGCAAAGGTGATGATTTCAAGCAATTTCGGAGAACTTACAACCAACAAAGGAAAAATGGCCTCTTTCGGATACCAAGGCCATGCTCATGAAAGAGGAGGCAAGGCAAAAGGAAGACCTTAAGTTCAAATATCCCCAAGCTTGCTTATCGTGGCCATCCAAATGATGGTTCAAGTGTCGGCAAAGCTCCAAGTAAGAAAAGAAAGAAAAAGGGAAAGCAGCCATATACGGTGCAGTCTAGTGAAGGGCAAGGAAATCTGAAATGTTTCTTTTGTAACAAACCTGGGGACAAGAAGGTTGATTGCCTGAAAAGGAAGGCATGGTTTAAAAAACGAGGTATATATTTCGTTTCAGTATGCTTCGAATCAAATCTGATTGAAGTACCTTCTAATACTTGGTGGCTTGATACTGGTGCGACCACTCATGTGCCTAATATTATACAGGGTTACCTAAATCTCCAACGAATGCTGGAAAGTGAAAGCTTTCTATTTATGAGAAACCGGATGAAAGCTAGAGTTGAAGGTGTCAGGACATATAGAATCGTGTTAGATACAGGCTATTGCCTGGATCTAGAAAAGTGTTTATATGTTCCTGATTGTTCTAGAAATCTTGTTTCCGCTTCAAGGTTGGATGTATTAGGTTTTAAATTTAAGATTGGACATGGTTGTTTTTCATTGTATCGTGGTAAAAACCTATTTGATACTGATTTATTATCAGATACTTTGTATTGTTTCAATCTAAGTTCTAAATTTATTAATTCCCTATTTCATATTTTAGCGGAACATGATGTTGATATGAAGAGGAATGCACTTAACGATTCCTCTGCTGACTTGTGGCATAAAAGACTCGGTCATATACCCAAAGAGAGGATTATAAGACTAATTCAAAATGAAATTTTATCTTAATTGGATTTTACCGATTGGAACGATACTTGTGTGGGTTGCATTAAGGGTAAGCAAACCAAATACGTGTCTAAACATACTACCACAAGGAGTAGCAGATTACTCGATTTAATATATACAGATATTTGTGATCCTTTTATGTACTGTCTTGGGCAGTGAAAAGTATTTCATCACCTTCATTGATGATTACTCTAGGTACTGTTACCTTTATTTGCTGCATGAAAAGTGGCAATCTGTTGATGGCCTTGAGACATTCATTACGGAGTTTGAGAGACAACTAAATAGAAAGGTTAAGGTAATATGTTCCGACAAAGCTGGTGAATATTATGGAAAGACATCAGAAGTTGGACAAATTCTAGGTCTATTTAAGAAACTTCTTAAGTCTAAGGGCATTTGTGCACAGTATACAATGCCCAACTCGCCATAACAAAATGGCGTTGCAGAAAGGCGTAATTGTACATTGATGGAAATGGTTAGGAGCATGATGAGTCATAGTTTTGTACCTATTTCATTGTGGATGTATGCATTGAGGACAACTGCATACATATTGAATAGGTTACCTAGTAAAGCAATTCCTAAGACACTTTACGAACTGTGGACATCTAGGAACCTAGTTTAAGACAACTTCACGTATGGAGCTGTCAAGCCAAAGTGAGGATATATAATCCACATGAAAAGAAATTGGATTCCAGAACCATTAGTGGTTATTTTATTGGATCTCCAGAGAGGTCAAAAGGTTATAGATTCTATTGTCCAAACCATAGTACGAGAATTGTAGAGTCTGGGAATGCTCGCTTCATTGAAAATGGCGAAGTCAGTATGAGTGTGGGAGTACGTGATATCGAAATAAGAAAGTCATTGATGGACCAAAATTCATCAAGTGATTCATCTTATGTTGATGTTCCTATTATTGTAGTACAACCAAAGAGCGTGAATATGGGACAACAACAAATGGATAATCCACACCGAGTTACTGATGCCATTGTTCAAGAAGAGCAAGAAAATGTTTAAGCAAATGAACAAGTGCAACCTTCAAGAAGGAATAGCTTTGAGGAGGTCTACTAGAGATAAAATACCAGCTATTTCAAATGATTATATGTATTATGCACTTGAACATGAAAATGACTTGAGCATGAATGATGATCCAGTCTCTTTTGACCAAGCCATGAGCAGTAGAAATTCTGACAAATGGTTGATGGCCATGAAGGAAGAGTTGAAATCTATGGATGACAACAATGTTTGGGAAATGATAGAATTTTCGAAGGATTCTAAAAGATTTGGTTGTAAATGGGTCTTTAAGACCAAACTAGACTCTAAGGGCAATGTCGAGAAGTATAAAGCCAGACTTGTTGCCAAAGGTTACACTCAAAAGAATGGTATTGACTACAAAGAGACTTTCTCTCCGGTTTCTAGAAAAGACTCTTTAAGGATTGTCATGGCTTTGGTGGCTCACTTTGATCTAGAGCTTCACCAAATGGATGTTAAAACAGCCTTTCTCAATGGAGATTTAGAAGAAGAGGTATATATGGATCAACCTCAAGGTTTTGAGACCATAAGTAGAAGCAATCTGGTATGTAAGTTGAAGAAATCTATCTATGGATTAAAACAAGCTTCTCGACAATGGTACTTGAAGTTCAATGATATTGTATTGTCATATGGGTTTGTAGAAATGACCGTTGATCGATGTATCTACATAAACATTGTAGGAAGCAAGTTTATAATCCTTATATTGTATGTAGATGATATTCTTATTACCGCCAATGATCGTGGATTATTACATGATGTTAAGGATTATCTTTCTAGTAACTTTGAGATGAAAGATATGGGGGAGGCTTCCTATGTGATCGGAATAGAAATATTTCGAGACAGATCACAAGGAATTTTGGGATTTTCTCAAAAGTCTTACATCGACAAAGTTTTAGAAAGATTTAAAATGGAATCATGTTCACCAAGTCCGGTTCCCATACATAAAGGGCATCGTTTCAGTCTATGCCAGTGTCCTAAGAATGACTTAGAACATAAGGAAATAGATGACATTCCTTACGCCTCTTTAGTCGGAAGTTTGATGTATGCTCAGACTTGTACTAGACCGGATATCAGTTTTTCGGTTGGTATGTTGGGTCGTTACCAATCAAATCCCAAACAATTTCACTCACTAAAAAAACTGACACTTTCCAACGGACATATCCGTTGGAAAATGCCAAAAATCCATTGGAAACATCCGTTTCCAACGGATACCCCTCCGTTGCGAAAAGTTCGTTGCAAATGAGGATCCGTTGCAATTCGCGACGGACTTCCAACGGATATTATCCGTTGCAAAATTGTAACGACCGGGCAACGGATTTTTTCGTTGGACATATAGTAACGGACGCCCGTTGGAAAACGTTGTAACGGATCACCGTTGCAAATTAGACGGGGAAAAATTCATTTTTGCAATAGACATCCGTTGCCATGTGGCGGGAAATAGCAACGGACGCCCGTTGCAAACTGGCGGGAAAGATTTGGTGAGAAATGCGTTCCAACGGATGCCCGTTACCATTGCCAACAGATTGCCGTTGCAAATTGGCGGGAAAAGATTTGGCGGGAAATATGTTCCAACGGATGCCCGTTAGCACTGCCAACGGATGCCCGTTGGAAAGTTTGAAAAAAAAAATAAAATAAAAATATTTTTAAAACTAAAAAGATTTTAATAAAAATATTAAAAATATATTACAAAACACATTAAAATTAAAACTATTTCCTATTACAAATCATTCAGATCGGTTGCGTCCATATCACCTCCGCCACGATCACCACCACCTCTAGACGGAGTTGCATCCGAATCGAGCCCTGGTTCTTGCTGCGGTGTTGATCCACTCACCTGGCCGGACATCAACTCAATGACGCTCTCCAATTGTTGTGTTTGAGATGTTTGTCGCGCCACTTGGGCTCGAGTTTCTCGAAGTTGTGTTTCGAGATCTTCGATCCGCCGTTGTTGCGAAAAACTCTCTTGCACCGCTGGAGGTACCGTCGTGACGTCCTCGATTATATCCTTTTGAAGCGCTCCGAGACCGTATAGACGTCCCTTATACAGTCTCACCGACTACAAGACAAATAAAAGTAACGTTAGATTTTAACAAATTATTTCATTAATAATTTAGAAATAAAATAATAATCTTTTACCTCTAAATAAATTTGGTCCTTTTGTAAAGGACTGAGTTCGTCGGGGCTTGAACCGCAAGCCTGAAATTGCTGTGTGATCTTCTCCGTCACAACTCTCACGGTTCGGGCCGCTCGAGGATCGATGAGTTCCGGTTCGGCGGCCTCTTCCCTGACAACCGACTTCTTCTTGGCGTGGGTTTCTAATACAACTTCAAGAAGAGTCGGCTATCTTCCCATCCGTTGCATCTACAATATAAAAGAAATGTTGTTAGATAAATATTTAAGTAAACAAAAAATCTAAATAATTAAAAATTTACCAATTCTTTTTTTCTCTTCGTGAAGGATTTTGATCCCGAAGTATGGCGATGCGGACCATCTCCGGGAACCTTCTCACCGTAGCGATTTTGTTTGGCCTTCTCTCTCTTGGCCTTGAATGCCGCGGACTCCCAGTGCTCAATCATTTTGTTGAACACCGCTTCGATTGCCCATCGTGGTTTGCTGTTGTTGGCGTAGTAGTTACGCTTTGCACCGTTCATCATTAGGCGCAACCGAACCTGCATGTTGCGCATCTATGCTATGTAGATGCACAACGTATGAGTTCGATGCCAACTGTATGAACGCTGTAAACAAAGTTATAAAATTATTAGTTTTCAAATATATTAATAATTATAAAATGAAATATAATTAAAAAACTTACAATAAAAGTGCGCCACCATCGCTGGCGCGCAACTTCTGGCGTCACTTGCCAGGAATAGTAGAGATCGTCCTGTAACGACCCTTGGATGATGTGATTGTTGGTGTGTTTTAACATATCATCCTCATCAAACCTGTATATCAAAAATAAAAAGTTAGATAATATTTACGAAATTTAAATAAAACTAAATACAATTATATACTATTTACCATAACGTTCCAGAAGAATGTTCGGGATCGATGATCGGAAGGGTTGGACGTCCATCGAAACCATCGATCAATGCATCGATATCTACCATATCGTCCTCGTCAACAAATATCGGCGGTACCGATACTGGAGACGAAGGACGATATGGTGGTGGTGGCGGCGGGGGAGGCGCTCCCGCGGAACCAGCCAACATTCCCCCCGATCCTATAAATCGTCTAGGTCTCATTTTTTCTAAGTTTTGTAATGCTTTGAATTCTGGATTTGTGTTTTAGTGTTGAAATAAGAACAGTTCCGTCGCAATATATATCGGAATTTCCAACGGCCATCCGTTGGAAAATACGTCATCGCAACGGAAGGATTAAATTGACTTCGCATTCCCAACGACCATCCGTTGGAATTTCCAATGGATGGCCGTTGGGAATGCGTGTTCCCGAGGCGACGGACGGCTAAAAGGCGGCTCGTCTGGCCTTCCAACGGTCATCCGTTGGAAATTCCAACGGACGGCCGTTGGAAACCTGAAAAACGGTTAGGAAAGCTGTAATTTCCGCAGTCATCATTACACTTTCCAGCGGATGTCCGTTGGAAATGATCACGTGGCGTCAACACATGGCGTCAAGCGTCACCACGTGGCGTCAATTTACCTTCTAATGTTCCAACGGTCATCCGTTGGTAATTGCAACGGATGTCCGTTGGGATTATTGAAAATTCAGAAATTTTTTCTAAGTGTCATGGGCGAATTCGTGTTTTAACAACCGTTAATATTTTCAACGGGCAACCGTTAATATTTTCAACATGGTATTAGATTATTTTAATTTGTTATACATCAATCATCGTTTATATAACAAGTTCGATTGTATTAACATTTCGATTATTCGATTACACATCATACATCAAACGTGAAACATCGTTCATGGACGTTATACGTCATTTACATTACACATCATCTACATGTATTACACATAGTAAACATTATTGTATTTACATTTCTTCTTCAGTAGATTCATCGATGGGCGAGTCGTCATTCGCTTGTTCATTGAATTCATCGCCGTTTTCATCTTCAGCATCTTCTGGTTTAGCGTCTTCATAATTGCGTATGAGTTTTCCATCTATGTCATTCCTCGCAAGAATCTCCTCGCGATCTGTATCAATTAAACGAATCGGCTGCGGATGATGGGGTTGCAACGAATCTTCTTTATCATCAGAGCTTATGATCCCTCGTGGCTTGATCTTTACTATGGCCCACTACTCCTCTCTTCGACGTTTCAATGTTGTTGGATATTGCACGTAACATACTTGATTTGCTTGATCTATTGTGATGAATGGATCACATTTACCATATTGTCGTGCCGGGTTGACGTCAATACCTCCCCAACGGTTTTTTCGTATTCCACGTCCTACGGTTGGGTCAAACCACTAACATTTAAAAAGCATAACCTTCAACCCAACGAGACCGAAATATTCCACTTGTATGATTTGGTGCAAAATACCGTAGAAGTTATCACCCTCTATATCACTATTAAC
>CM071875.1:10680197-10711178 GCA_036759665.1 Gynandropsis gynandra
TGGAAGTGCCCCGAGACTGTATAGACGTCCCTTATACGGTCTCACCGACTACAAGACAAACAAAAGTAACGTTATATTTTCATAAATTATTTGATTAATAATTTAGAAATAAAATAATAACCTTCTACCTCTAAATAAATTTGGTCCTTTTGTAAAGGACTGAGGTCGTCGGGGCTTGAACCGCAAGCCTGAGATTGATGTGTGATCTTCTCCGTCACAGCTCTCACGGTTCGGGTCGCTCCAGGATAGACGAGTTCCGGTTCTTCAGCACTTCTTCGTCAAATATCCTGAATAATGAAAATACGTTACATTTTCATATATATATATATATATATATAAAGATTGAAATTATAATATGTACCATGTACATACCTTTCGAATGGTAATAACTCTTGACAATTAAGTAGTATATATGTGTGGACATGATTATACTCCTCTGGTGTTAACCAATATTCATCGGATTTTCCTCCTGTACTTCCAATCGGTGTAAACATGTCAGGAATTGTGCCAAAGTGCGGATTATATTGATACAGATAATTTGTGTGATCATCCGCTGCACGTCGCTCTTTCGTCTGAATATGCGACTCGAAATAGAATATGATGAAATATGTGATTTCTTCCAGCAAGTATTGTTTGACAATAGATCCTTCGACCGCTGCTTTGTTTTTTGCTTTTTTCTTTAAATGAAAGAAGAACCTTTCGAAAGGATACATCCATCTGAATTGAACTGGCCCACCGAGTATTGCCTCATCTGGTAAATGTATTGGCAAATGCTCCATAACATCGAAGAATGAAGGAAGAAAACTTTTTCCAATGCACATAATACTTCAGAGATATTGTTTTTGTATGGTGCCTCTTCTTTTTGTACCACGTTCTTTCGAAAATGTTTTTTATCTTTCCGAAAAGCATGACCACGAGGAAGAAATCTTCTATGACAATCAAACCAACATGGTTTCTTACCATGTACTAGTCGAAATGAATCTGTATCCTCCATACAATAAGGACATGCTAATCTTCCGTGCGTGCTCCATCTAGATAACATTCAATTCGTTGGAAAATCGCTAATTGTCCACAACAAGACCGCTTTCAATCTGAAATTTTGCTTAGTACTGACGTCATAAGAAAGGATTCCTTCATTCCACAACTGTCGTAATTCATGAATTAAGGGTTGCAAAAATACATCGAAACTTTTCTTCGGATGTTCTGGTTTTGGAATCAGCAACATCAGAAACATTACCTCTCTTTTCAAACATATCTCGGGAGGTAAATTCTACGGAGACAAAATCATCGGCCACAGGGAATATTGACTTCCAGATTGTCCATAGGGACTAAAACCATCTGTGCACAGGCAAAGATAAACATTTCTCGTTTCACACGCGAACTCGGGAAATATTTCATTGAAATCTTTCCAAGCCTGACCATTCGATGGATGTTGCATTACACCTTCGACCGTGGAATGTTCTGCCTTTTTTTATTCATATAATTTTCTCAACCTGTTTGCTACAAGCATATAAAACATTTTCTTGTATGGTACATATTTCCGTGAAGATGGTTTTTTAGGCCGAAATCTGCTTGCAGCGCAAAACTTGCATTCCAACAAGTCTTTATCATTTCCCCAAAACAACATGCAACTGTTTCTACAAACATCAATTTTCTCATGTGGCATTCCCAAGTCTTTTAACACATTCTTTGTTTCATAGTATGTCTCGGGAGCTTGATTATTTTCCGGTAAATATTCCCGCATTGTTCTATCACATTGTAGTCTGTTTTAATACTCATACAGATGTAAACAATTTCTTGATTTTGATACTTCATGTTTTTGCATCTTTTGCATGGACATAACATTGTCCCACGTTCTTGACACAAAGGCTGCATCGATGTAAAACTCATGAATTTCTCTAATCCGTGTAAGAATTCTTGCGTAATCTCTTCGGTTACATCCACTCCCTTGATCTATATATATTTCGATTTGAAGACGACGACATTTTTTTGAAAATGATTTTGTTATTGATGGTTTGATGCACTCTTTGGTAAGATCTAAATAGTTAATGTTCCAACGGACATCCGTTGCAAATTGCAACGGATAGCCGTTGCAGGTTCACGTGAATTTATTTAAACCGATGCCCTCGAAATTCATAAAATCAACGGTTATCCGTTGCGATTTCTAACGGATGTTCCAACGGACACTGCCAACGGATGGTTTCCGTTGCCATCCGTTAAAATTTGCGACGGACTTCCAACTGCCTTTCTAACGGAGGATATCCGTTACAAATCCGTTGCAAATTGTAACGGATTCGTAACAGATTTCGGCCCGTTGTAATTTCTCCACATCCGTTGCAATCCGTTGGTTCTCGTTTCCAACGGACGTATCCGTTGCCCCGTCCGTTGGAAATACCGTGTTTTTTTTGTAGTGACTGGAGAGCTGCAAAGAAAATTTTAAGATATCTACAAGGATCACATGCTCACATATAGAAGAACTAGAAATCTTGAGATTGTTGGTTATTCAGATTCAAACTATGTCGGATGCTCAGATACTCGAAAATTGACATTTGGTTATTTGTTCCTTCTAGCTGAGGGAGCTATTTCATGGAAGAGTGGTAAGCAGTCTGTCATTGATACTTCCACTATGGAGGTCGAATTTTTAGCGTGCTTTGAAGCTACAATTCAATCGTTGTGGTTGTGCAATTTTTGTTCATGGTTTAGGCATCGTTGGTACCATTGCTAAACCGATGAACATATATTGTGATAATGCGGCAGCCGTATTCTTCTCAAAGAATGATAGATACTCCAAGGTGCCTAGCATATGGATTTAAAATATCTATTGTTAAAGAAAAAACGCAAAATCAAAGAGTTCAAATTGTGCATATCGGCATCAACGATATGATCGCAGATCCGTTGACTAAAGGACTAGCTCCAAAGATCTTTCTTAGCCATTTTAGTGAAATGAGAGTAATCACGAAGTCCTTGTATTGCTGAAGATTATACATGTATGAATATAAGTCTTGCACATTTAAGTTTATTTGAACTCTAGATATCAATGTAAGTTTTGATTTTGCTTATCTATAAATCATATTTCAGTTATGCATATTTGTTATGATTATAGATATTTAGTCTTTGTTTAAAGACATTGTGAGATAAGATAATTTTAGTTGTCTATCTTATCAAATTACAGTTGTTTAAATTATATTGATTTGTGATACATGGAAGGAATCAGGACGTTTGTCAGGCCCGTGACCGCCATGATTCTGTCAATTTAATTCTTATAAAGTTGTGACTCGTATATATGATCATTTAAGTGAGCTCAACGATTTTATATATACTTGTCATATATGAATCAAGTGGGAGAATGTTAAAAAATTTTATTCTAACGTTGATTCATATAAATATAAGTATTTGATAATTGTTATTGAGGTACACACGGTGATGATAAGTGTTGTATTGAGAAGACAATTATCGGGTGAAAATTCCTCCGTGCCAATCCGCATATTTTGAAATCAAAAGACAATTTTGAGAATAACTACAAGTTTGATATTGATTTGTAATTATTATAAGTTAAAGGACATGTCCAAAAGACATGTCTTTAAACTCATGTCTTTTTTATTTATTTAAATTAAATATTTGTTTTTTATTATGGTGGATTATCAAAAGCACAAAATATTACAAAAAAATAAAGAAACAAATTACATAATTCTCTTATATCATCAAAGAGAATATTGAGGAGGAATTGGTGGATTTGGTATTGGAGAAAATAAAAGATATACCGATAATATAGATTCGTCAAGTAAATAATCAATAATTCTTCATATTTATAAATATTTGTTTAGTTGATTTAATTTTTTATTAGATTAATATATATAGATATAATTTTTATTTCTGAGAAATTAAATTGATATTTATGGTTTCTGCAGAAGTCGCTTGTGTGGGTGACTGAAAATGCATGCCACACAACAATTCTTAATTAACTAACATGACTACGAAAGTTTTTAATTACGTCTTTCTTGCATAACAAACCCATATGACGTGGTTATCGTATTGGTAAAATAGAAGTGTAAAATATTTATTTATCTATATTTAAAATGTTACAAGTGAGGAGAAAGATTTCTCTTCGCTCGATCCATAGATATCAAATAAATTTAAAACAAATTTCTATCATTATAAAAAATCATTTAACATGGTTTGGCATATTAATTTAATCTTCTAAAAAATAAAATCTCCTTTATATTTTTTCTTCAAAAATCGTTTTTTCTAGCCTTAGATGTAATAATACATCATCTGTAATATTTCGATCATCCATATGGATATTTTTTTTCTCAGATCATACATATTGAAATGTAAAAATGTATCAAAGTTAGATACTAAAACGAGGACTAAAAAGATTAGTAAAAGACACTGTATTTTATTAAAATATTTTTCAAAAAAATAATTTAAAATTATAAATTTGATCTTTGCGAGGAAACAATGAAGTTTTAAAACATAAAAATAGTTATACTGACAATGTAAAACATCATTAGTAAAACAATATACTATTTTCATGTATGCATGGCGTCATGGTGGACAAAATGTACATAATCCCCGTAGACATCGGAACGTGCTACATGAGGACTTCTCGTCAACACTTTTTTATAATTTGGTAAATATATATATATATAAGAAAAGAGGACACAAATTTACTATTTTTTTCATTTTTTCACAAATTCTCCACTTACAAAATTATCAGACAATATATAAAATAAAATTTATTATCAAATAAAAAATAAATTTCTTATTTCTGTTTGAGTATTGTTACATGTCAAGTTAAAAAGATGGAATATTCACCAAAAATTAGAATAGTATTAAAAAAAATTATTTAGTAATAAATTTAATATATATTATTTAATTTCAATAGTTTAATTTTTTTAATAAAAGAAAATAAAACAAAGGATTTCAAGGGTTTTTGTGTCAAATTATTTATTGAATTAAATATAAGTTCTACTTTCATTTGTTTACCTCCAAAACACAAAATGTTATGAAATCACTATTTCAAGTAGAGAAATAAAAAAATTAATAATCATATAAATTCAAAATCTGGTGGATTACAAACAAATTACTCGTATAATGAATGTAATTACAAAAACATCTAAAAGAAATAATATATATATATATATATATATATGTATATATATATGTGAAAAGAAAGGTTAAGAAATGCTTTGACTCCAAGCAAGTTACTTAAAAGAGCAAATTATATATTACTAGGCAAACATGCTTCTAATGCAAGAAAATTATGTTAAATAGACAGTGCAACTTTTATTTTATATGAACAAAAAAATCATAACTTTGTTTGTAATACTTATATATATATATTAGATTAGGTTTTTGTCCCTTTTTATTAAACTTGGTATGTACCCGCGCGATGCGCGAGAAGGTATAACATTATAACTTTTAGAATGTATATAAATGTAATTAGTTCAATGAAGAAGTTAAAAACATGTTAATGATCGTATATGACAAAGTATTGAATGAAATGAGTGAATATAGTAACAATTTTATTCGTAAATCATGTTATTAGGAGAAATATTATAATACCGACATTTTAATAATAATGCAATATTGTAAATGGTGACCCATGGATGATTTTTATGTTGACATGGTTATGAACGATTGTTGTGTGAATTATTCAAGGTGTTTATTCGTGGGACCTCCAACAATCACAATGGAAATATTAACTAATGTATATACGAACACAGTGATTCTAAGAACCCTAATCAAACTGGATATATTTGTATCATGTCAAAGAGATGTTCTTTACAAATAAAATGACAAAATTCAGAAAGATGTAGAATCGAAAATAGTTGCATCATGCCTTCAATATTCATTCTTGGCCAATGTTTTATATATTGTTCTATGTGCTTTATATTGTAAGGATACAATGCATTTTACCTAACCATACATAAACAAAAAGCATGTAAATTACATCGTTGCTGTAATCACATAAAAAATTTTGGTTTCCGCCAGATTGTTGCAACATTCTTGCTTATCATCAATGAAATAAATCTTGGAACCACTCTTAGAAACATTATTGCTCTTGGTCAGATTGCTTAATTCGCTTCCTCACTATAATAGGTTTTGAACCAACGAACAAACAAACCTATTTTAATCGAACTCGATTAATGTAGTATCAACCAAAAGAAAACATCCAAATAGTTATCAAACAAGCAATGTCCGAGTTTGGATATGGTGCCCTCGGACCTCCAACTTCTTGAATGTATAGTTTTAATCTCTCTTTTTCTCTTTGTCATTTATATCTCGAGAACTCTTCAGAACGCTTTTTATGTTCTCTTCCACACCCATATGAAGGCAATGATGAATCAAACGAAACCGGGTTCTCGTTGCTTCAAACATGCACCCTATCATAGCCTGTCCGAGAAAAGAAAATGAAGAAACTATCATACACATTATAAGAAGATATATCAATGCACATAAATATGACAATCCATTTAAATCAGTTTGAACACGCTAAACAGAGCAAAAAACACAAATATAAATGCTATTATGTAGATGTACACATGCATATATACGCGTAACGACCATACACATCATCCGTACATCTATATACATTAGGATATATACATAAATAAGTAGACAAGATTCACGACAAAATAAAGAGGTAAAATAGAATGTTCACAAAATCAAGAGGTAAAATTGAAGCTTTTGGCATTTTCCAACTAAAATTACCTCAAAAGACAAGAGTCAAAGCAAGTTCATCTCCTGTATGAGCCTTAACATGGAGTTTGGCAATGATTTCCGAAGCTTTTGGCATTTCCAACCAATCTCACATTTGTTTGAAGCTCTGCAACATTGTTCTTAGAAAATGTTAAAACACGTTTACTGTTTTTGCTAAATAGATAGATATTTCAAGCAATTGAATCTCTGTAATGTCATTATAAATTGGAGATGTAGAACACATGAAGAAACCTAACAACAGAGGAGCACCATAAAATGGAGATATGAGGATGAAACCAAAGAGTTAATACATCAAATTATTTTCTGATGTAAAAGAGAACTGAAACATGAAATTTCATTCTTTGAAATGAATTCATACATAGACTTATGACCATACTTGCTAATTTGGATATAACTATCAATGGGATTTCAATTCATTTAAAAGGTAAATTGACTTATTTAAAATGAATAAAGCATTAAAAAAGTTCTCATCAAAATTAAAACGTTGTATACTTTGATCTACTAAAAAAAAGACCTATATATATATGTGTGTGTGTGTGTATACAACATTAAAGAATGCAATTGACAGAATGCAAAAGACCACACATGTATATACAGGTTTTCTATAAAATTTGTTTAACATTATCTAGTCTATATATGTAAGAGTTTGTAATCATGTTCTAACTGATGTAAAATAACATAACATATACATAAGTGTCAAAATCTGAACAAGTTTAAGTATGGTTCTTTACCTAGAGAATCCCATTCTCAGATTTGGACACTTTAGAGTCTTGCATGTTCTGGACAAATCTGACCAATCTATTTGTCCCATCTGAGCTTACCTTGCACGCACTGTAACTATAATGGCATTGCCATGAAGTTTACAGATTACCGGTATTAGAATCTCGTGTTTTTGGGTCTCAAAGGTGAAAATTTGCTTGGTATCTAAGTAGCATCACCTGGTACATAGCTCCCCAAGACCAATGATATGTTCTTCTGAAGGAGCAGTAATCAACAATGCTTTGAAATCTTGAACATATAACTCATAATGTAAAAACCCGATCTTTGGAAATACACTAAACATCCTAGGCTACAATCTCCATCATTGAGATCAATATGATTTACACTTTTTATATACAAAGCTAGCTAACCTGAATGCGGAAATTCTCATAAATTGGATGTCTTGTGGGTGCCCGTATTTAATAGGTGGTTCCTCTGTTTATGGTTCTGACTGAATCTCCGTGAGTTAGAAAGTGGAAAAGTGACATATTCAATACATGAAACTCTATTTGATGGTAAACTGAGAAGAAAGTGAACTAACATCCCATAGAATTCAAATATAGGCTTACATGCAAATATTTCGTTGCAGCATCTTCGTATCTTCCTTGGCTACGAAGCTCATTTCCCTTCCAGAAAATAAAAGGAAGTGTGGTAGTAACCAGATATCAAACCATGTGACGAATTGCAGGGACAAGTACAAACATCAATCTCTTGATGATAAAATACCTGATATTTCAGCATAGCCGCTATCTCTTCATGTGAAGCTTTCGCCATCTTCTCGCCTATCTCAGCCATCTCCTCAGGGCGTGTATGCTTCAGCTGTTCTGCAGCTTGTCTCAAGTCTTCAGGCCTCATATTCTTCATACTATCAGTTGCCATTCTCATCAAGTCTGAGTTAGACATGATCTGTAACACCAAAGCAATAAAATTACACATAATCTAAAAGGACTCCACAATCCGTTTACGCTGTCATAGTTCTACATTGTCTTAGTTAACAAGCTGGGGAAAAAAATCCCCCGAACCTCCTAATTTTACATCTGTTTGCTAAGAGACACAAGCACATTTGATGGTCATCGAATACCATGGGATCTCTGAAGCACATTCAACTCATGGTAAATTAAGAAAATCTCGCCTCTAGTTTCCCAACCGAAATTATGAATTGCTTTCGACAGGAGAGACAAAACGCAGATGTGACGACATCATATTGCATGTTGAAAACGAATTGGATTCTCCTGGTTGATGAATTGCGGGCAAAAGCATCAAATTCGAAATATTCTTCAATTCTAATTATCATGGTCAAGGAAACATGACCTCATAATCACAATCACATGAAACAAAATCGGAAAACCAAATCGACCCAACTCAAAGAATTAAACTTCACGATCTAAACAACATTTAACGCTTCATATGCAAGAAATTTAGATGCAGCGACCTGTTGTTGGATCCTAACGGAATGAGCAGGCGACATACGGCTCATTTGTTCCTGAGCAAGCGGGGTGATCTCAGGATCCATCATCCCGTTAAACATCCTTTCTCGAAGCTTCTACAGGAAATTATCCACGAATCCAAACTCAACCCAGAAAAAATGGATTCTGAATCGAGCGCAACCGCAACCGAGCGCTTTTTAGGCCGTGTAACTGGCAACCGGAGACAGAGATGGAACACGAAAAAATTCTCAAGCACTACAAGGAATATGACCTTTCATATGCCATACCTGTCGATTGACCTTTTGGTGATGATGGAAAGCGGGTGTCTATAAGAATAGGGTTAGCTAGGGTTTTGCAATTGACCGCCATTGGAGGAGAAGGAAGAATCGAAACGATCGGGAGCTTATTTCCCGTCTCCTTCTTCACCTCTGCCCCTCCATTTGTACCTGACCAACAAAAATGGAGATAAGAAATCAGAAAATGAGGGGAAGGAAGAATCGAAATGGTCGGTAGCTTATAGCCCGTCTCGTTCACCTCTGCCCCCTCGATTTGTACCTTCGAACGAAAAATTGAGATAAGAAATCGGAAAAGGAGGGGAATGAAAAATTGAAACTATTGGTAGCTTGGCCTCAGGTTCCTCGCAACCCTAAAAAAATTTGAAGAAATACAATATAATTGTAGGAGAAAAATTTTTGAAAACGAAGGAATACAGAAGGTTTGAGATCTTTGGAAGAGTAATAATGGTGAATTAAATTGAACAGTAATGGAGAGAAGTGGAGAGAATGCACGTAGTGGAAGGATGATTTTTTAAATAAATTAGAGTGTTGACGTGGCTCACTGAGAGAGTAGAATAGCTGAGAATTGAGGAAAGTACACACTTTTAATATATAGATTTTAATAATTGATTTGAGTATTGTTTTATGTAACCAGTTGACTATTTGGTTGACCTTTGAAAAGATGCGCCAAATGGCGTTCGGAATCAATACGACTCCATCTTAGATAAAATCACTTTAAATAATCTATGATTTCTTCGTTCCCATGTAATTAACATAACCCAAATTAATATCAACCGATTAATACATTAAGATAATCAACACAATAATGATTCATCAAATTTATCGATTTTTTCTAATTATCGAACCACATAACATATATTATAACATATATTATATGATATCTATCATATTGATGTATATGTTAGGTTGATTTGGGGTGCGGAAGCGTGTTTTTATCTATCCGAATTTGAGATCTAGTCATGTTTAAGGATTGTTTTTTTGGAGTTTCAACGACGAACAGATTTAGAAACGATTTCGTAATACCTTATGACGTTGAACGTGTGATTGTCGGATGTGATAGACTTGATAGAACAAACCATCTACGCGTATCCACGCCGAGATTGGATCTGCTTTCCTACCGTTGGTGCGGAATTCTCTGATGAACGAAACTGTTTCGTTCTTTATTTTTTCTTTTGACGGCTATTAGTTTTAGGGTTTAGATTTTGCGATTGTGAAATCTGATTACGGAAACTCGTTTTTCGTTTTATTAAATAATTATTAACTTTTAATAATTAAAATTTAACCCTAGACTATCATAATATTATAAAAAAGGCATAGCACTTTCAGTATATTGATTCAGTAAAAATATTTTTTTTATTTTGAATAATCAATAACATATTTAAAACATATATTAAATTTCAATACAATCTAAAAACATGATTCTTCATTTTTCTTACTATTTATATACATAGATGTATAAAAATCTCATTAAATTATTTTTATAAAAATTTAATTTCAAATTATATTTGTACAAGGATTGAAATTTATTTTACATATAAAAACAACAAATTTATAGTTTTGTTTGACGGATTAAATATAAATAAAAAATTATATGTTAAAAAATAAAATTATAATATTCATTAATATATATGTTGTCGTTCCCGTATGTTCGAACAAATTTTCTAAATTAAATTTAAATAATAATAGCCATAATTAATTATACAATAAAAAGTTAATATGTTTAGAAGTATAAAATTATATAATTTATTATTGGTGATGGTTTATGTGATATCTTATTGTAATTTTAATTGATTTTGATACTGAAAAATTGTTTCAACATGTACTATAGTGATAATAATCTATATATATATATTAATAAATTATATAATTTTAGTTTAAAATATAAATATTAGTTTTGCTATTTTAAAAAAATTATTATATAATGAATATAGTTTATAATTAAGTTAAAAAAACATACAAAATTTTAAATATTAATTTATAATATGCATTCATAAAAACGTATAACAAAAATTATGTGTTCATCGAAAGAAAAATGACAAGACTTTAGAATTTTAGGTATTTTGCATTAAATTTTGAGACTTGATTTGTTCGAAATAATATATAAAAATTTCAATTTATATCTTAATCGATATGAAATAATATATCATATCACTCTACTTCACGTCTAAACTTGATCTTGAAATATTAACATCACAATCAGGCTCAACATCAATATATTCAAATCGAGACGAACTAAATTTTGATATTATATTAAATATAAATTTGAACATAATTAATTTCAAAAATTAATTCAAAAATTTAGATTTTATCAAATATCATATATAAAAATCCAAAATTTATTTATTAACCGATGAAAATAACTTATTATAACAATATCCGATGAATTATATGACTTTTACAAAATTGGTTGATATTTTGATAAAAAAAATCCGAGATAATGTATTAATCGGACGAAATTAATTTTTATACATGCAAAATGAAGAGATTGCATGTTCTTTTAATAATGTTGAAAAAACATGATAAGTAATTGCTCACGGAAGATTACGTCATGTTTTAAAAATAAAAGATCATTTGAGCTTTTTGTAAGAGGTAAATGAATGTGTAAAAACATCATTTTGCCAAGGTTTGAACCTCGACAGGTGAAAAATCATATTAACATGGCATTATGATATTTTTTATATATTGAATACAAAATAAAAAAAAATTCAGTTACACAAACACATGTGTAAAATACCATACATTTCTATTGTTTATTGTATTTTAACTTTTATAATGACGTAAAATTTTTTACTCTTAGTTTTTTTTATAATATTTTGATTATGTTGCATGAAACATTTTAGAGAAAGATATGAAATTATAATGGTATCACAATGAATAAAACCAATGATTTATTGCAAATGTTACAAAAATAATGAGCAAAAATCCATTTACACTTTTAATAAAGAGCACTTTGTTGAAGGTTATAAATGTCGCGTCTAATAATCTTTTAATGATTATTTTTCATTTTATTAATGGTTTTCTTGATATATTTTTAATTACGGTTTGGTAACTATTTAATTGCGCAAAGTAATCATGCGATAATCTTCGAAAATAAATTACCAAAAGTAAGTACGTTTAGTTTGATTTTGTTTCTAATTCACTATCTTTTGTTTGTATTTATTATAATTATTTGAAAACAAGATTATTCAAACCAAAAATAACCCTGAAAAATAAATTTTAATAAAATCTAAATTTTTATTTTTAACTCTAAAAACCCTCTAAATTATATTTTTTAAGCAAAGAATATCATGACAAATCTTCATGATTTTTTTTTTAAAATATAGTTTAAGAGTTTTAATATAAAATTAAAAATAAAAGATTTAATTTTATTAAAAGTTAATGTTCTGGGTTTTTTTGGGTTTATTCCAAAATTAAAATTTTTGAAAGATATGATAAATATTGTGATTGGTCTCTTGTCATTACAATCTTTAATTTGGATTGAAATAGAATAAAAAAAATCTAGAGATTTTTTCATATTATTTCAAAACATTTTACAGTAATATGGTAGATAGGATAGTGGTGGACAAATTACCCGGAAAACCTGTTTCGATTCGATATATATCCGAATCCGCGAAAATTTACTCGAATCCACAGGTTTGGGTTTTGGTTCGGATTCGAGTTTGGGTAATGAAATTTTATTATCCGAACCAAAACCCGAACCCGTGGATTTAAGAAAATTTTCACGGATTTGGGATATATATCGAGTCGGAACAGGGTTTTCGGGTAATTTGTCCACCCTTATCCTATCTACCATATTATCGTAAAATGTTTTGGAATACCATAAAAAATCTCTAGACCTTTTTTTATTCTATTTCAATTCAAATTAAAAATTATAAGGACAAAAGACCAATCACAATATTTATCTTATCTTTTAAATATTTTAATTTTGGGATAAACCCAAAAAACTTTGTAAATTAGCTTTTGATAAAATTAAAACTTTTATTTTTAATTCTATATTAAAACCCTAAACTATGTTTTTAAGCAAAATAACATAAACATTTGTTATATGGTTATTTCCTTAAAAAATATAATTTAGAGATTTTTTATAAAGTTAAAAACAGAAAATTTAATTTTATTAAAAACTAATTTTCATTTTTTTTATTTATCACTAAAAAATTGAACCATGAAGCACAGTTCATTTGTTTTTCCTTTATTTAATCTTTATACGCCTTTTTAATATAATTTTAATTGACTTGTAAACTTATGAATTAGTTAGTTATTTTATATTGTTTTCATTTTAGAAATAAATAGATAAGGCTATGAATTTGGCACGAAGCTTTGTAAAAAATTAAACTGTCACATCTATCGTCATATTCACATTTTTGGAATAAATAGTTTTTATTAGAATTAATATATTTTAATAATAGAATAATTATTTTTACCAATAAAATTGTTTAGTCATTTATTTAGTATCGCATAATAAAGTTCTATTTTCGTCTCACAAGGTAAAGTTGAGGATAATTTTACCACGAAAAAAAATTACAAAAACTCGATAGTTATTTTATCAATATATTTACGAAAATTATTTTCATAAAATCTTCAATTGTGACTTAAAATTATTCAACCTTTTAGTTATTGGCATGATACCATACTCAGATCTACACAATAAATCGTATTCATTGTATAAAAATTTGTAAATAATTTTCTTATATACAAAGTTCATGATTTTTTTTCGTCTTTTAAAAATAAAGTAATACATTTTTATCATATTTTTTTATTAGATTATTGTATAGTATAGGCATATCGAATCTATTAAATCGTATTCCTATGCAACAATTCTACAAAAACATATGAATTCAGTTTTAAAAATAAAATATTGATGAACAATTATTGTTTTAAAAAATTATATAAAAAACATGATATTCTATTATATTTTAGAATAGATTTATGTATCGTTGTAAGTTTAAAAAAGAAAAGAAAAGAGATATACGATTAATGTATAATGATGAAGGAGCATTAAAATGATAACATTTATAAAATTACTTGAATTTGAATTTGCTTTAAAATGATAAAAAAATTGAACAATTACCTTTTTATAAAAATATAAAAATCACGAAATTTTAATATTTAAATAAAATTCATATAGTTTAAAAAAATACAAGATATAAGATTAAAATTTCATTAAATTAGGGAAAAAATAAGTTCATTAAAAAACCTCTGAATAAAAAGAGAGAATAAAGAAGAGGGAGAGACTAAAGATCAGCTCTCACACAACTCTACAAGGTTTCAGAAAACCCCAAATCGGAAACCCACCTACATTTCTCCAATCTCTCTTTCTCTTTCTCTCTCTCTCGAATGCAAAATCCTGTTGAAATCAATCTTTCTTTCTTAGGATTTCATCGAAATCTGTGAAAATTTGCTTTGAAGGAGTGGAGGAGGAGACAAATCTCTTAAATGCAATGTGAGGAACACTCCCAAGAGGAGGAAGACGAAGAAGAAGGCGAAGTGATATTTCTCTCGGAGGTCCGATAATGGTGGCTGCGTATCCTCAAGCAGCAATATCTAGTACTGACTCGCGAAACCCATCTCGAGATCAGCGGGAAAAACCTCGAACCATCGCCAACAATGGCGGACAACAACAACAACAGCAGCGAAGACCCAGAGGCAAACAGGTCCCGTCACGCTACTTGTCCCCTTCTCATTCTCCTTCTTCTCTCTCTGCTTCCTCTATCACTACCACTACCACGAATACATCTTCGTCGTCTTCTTCTTCTGCAATACTCAAGACAAGTAAGCGATGCCCGTCTCCGTTGCTCTCTCGCCCGACAAATACTTCTTCTAATTTGATCAAAACTCCTTCACTGTTGCCCAAACGGTCGCAATCGGTGGACCGGAGACGGCCTTCTCCGGCACCTGTCGCCGGAGGTAGTGGCGCGGAAATGTCGGCTGCGACAAAGATGCTCATCACTTCCACTCGTAGTTTGTCGGTTTCGTTTCAAGGGGAAGCGTTTTCACTTCCGATAAGCAAGAAGAAGGAGACTACCACACCGGTTTCTCACCGGAAATCTACGCCTGAGAGGCGGAGATCGACGCCGGTTAGAGATCAAAGGGAGAACTCTAGGCTTGTGGACCAGCTTCGGTGGCCGGGAACGTCTCGGAAAGGAAATTCTGAATCTGGATCGAACCCGCTTTCAAGAAGCTTGGATTGTGGCAGTGGTAGGAAGAAACTTGGATCTGAGTTTGTGGGCAAGTCGCTGTTGCATCATTCTTTGATGGATGAGAGTCCTAGGGTTTCTGTTGATGAGAGGCTGAGTTTGGATTTGGGACGTACGGATAAGTTTTTGGAAATTAAGAATGAAAGCAAGCTAAACCCGGAAATACATTCGGCTAACGAATTGGCCTCTAGTGTTTCGTATGACTTCACTGCATCTGATACTGATAGTGTTTCGTCTGGTAGCACAAATGGTGTGCCAGAATGTGGTTCCGGTGGTAGTGTTGTTGTCAATGGTGAAATTTCTAAAACGAAGAGCTTGCCCCGCAATATCATGGCTTCTGCTAGATTCTGGCAAGAGACTAATAGCCGGTTAAGGCGATTACAAGATCCCGGTTCCCCTTTATCCTCTAGCCCGAGTCCGAGAAGTGGTAACATCTCTTCAAAGTTTGGTCAATTGAAACGGTTTCCTAGTGATGTTCCTCTGGGATCTCCTCGTATCATGGCTTCTCCTACACGGGGAGCTACTCGTCCTGCTTCGCCGAGCAAGCTTTGGGCGACGACTACGTCATCTCCGGCTAGGGCAATTTTGAGTCCTGCTCGAGTGAGAAATGGAGTTTCTGACCAAATGAACGCTTATAACAGAAACACACCTTCAATTCTTAGCTTTTCTGCTGATATTAGGAGGGGGAAAATTGGGGAGGATCGTGTTATGGATGCACATTTGTTGAGGCTTCTGTACAATCGTTACCTGCAATGGCGGTTTGCGAATGCAAGAGCAGACTCTACCTTCATGGTACAGAGATTGAACGCAGAGGTATGCACTTTCCTTTTTCACGTTGTTGCATAAATTCTTTGCTTATAACTGACCCGGTATGGTGAATCCATACAAATGCATGTCTTTCATGGCAATGCTATCAACATTTTCTTTTTTGAATTTTCCAACTTTGAAACCTTACTATAACATTTCAAATTGAGCATATTCTTGCAAGATTAGATGTTTTGAATGTGCAAAAGGAATATATCGAGCTGCTTATTCATGAATAAAGATGTTAGTATAGTTGAAAGAATGATGCCAAGAAAGTTTTCCATGCAAGGAAACTGTGATGTTCTTCTAAAGTTCTTACTTCATCATTGATCCATGTTGATAATCTCGCGATCTGGAACAGTAAATTCTAGTCTGTAAGGATGATGTATTCATAGATATGGATTGAGATAATTGATTTGATCATGTAAACTAACATTGGGATGGTGCAAATACTCAAACTTACTACTGTAAAGCATGCAGAATATCACAGCTCTGATAATTTCCTGATAGATTGGGGGTGTCTGTTTGTCTTTAAGCGTAGTTCTTAAAGTATGAAGTCCTATCTGGTCCGTCATAAATTACATTTTCCCTTTTTCTTTATAATACAAATGTGATGTTTTTTTTAGATTTTTCAGAGCTAGCTATGTATTCTAGGGTCAGGTGACCAATGCATGTACTTTCATTTTTATCTTTATTTTTCACATCTTTTATTACATTTTGTCAACATATACTCAACTTTCCTTATCTAGATGAATCTTGTGTTATTTGCCAGAAAACTCTGTGGAATGCTTGGGTATCGATCTCAGAATTGCGCCACACTGTCACTCTGAAACGAATCAAGCTGCTGTTGTTGAAGCAGAAATTGAAACTGGCTTCAATTCTGAGGGGCCAGGTGAGAATCAAAGCTCCTTCTACAGTTTTTCTACTGCATTCCTCAAAATAAACAATACTGTAAAAGATTAATGGCAGCACCATTAATCATTAGTTTCCCTGAATATTTGGGAAAAACATTTGAAGTTGAACAATGTTTTGGTAACAAGGGAAAGAATTTCATTGTGCACGGCTAGTACAACCTAATATAGCAGAATGGTTAATACATCTTGGTTTTACATGTTTGTCTCGGCTGCGAATAAGTAGTTAATGTTGTACATTATCCATATTTGTCTTAAGAAGTTAGTATTACTAATTGCTTTGGAGTTTTTCATAGCATTAGGAATGTTTAACAGAAAAAGGGCAAAACAGATGGGATTAGTTTTTTTTTTCTTTCTTAGAATGGAAACCATGATACTAAAGTGGGAACACTTGTAAGTGCAGTCATAGCACACAAAAAATTTAAAAGATATTCTAAATATTCTTTTACTACTAGTACATTTATTAAAGTGCTGTAACCTTTTGAATGTGATTCAAAGCATTGTATTTGTCAAATGTAGATGGGATACTTAGAAGAATGGTCTAATTTGGAGAGAGATCATTCAAATTCTTTGTCGGGCGCAACCGAAGCCTTGAAGGCCAGCACCCTTCGTCTTCCAATTGTTGGAAAAGCTGTGGTTTGCAAAGGATCCCCGTATAATTGTTTTGTCTTATTTGTTTCCATTAGGTAATGAAATACCTTTCTTGATGTTTTTTCATCCTTCCTGCGTTGTTAGGTTGATATTCAAGATCTCAAGCATGCTGTTAGTTCAGCTGTCGACGTCATGCAAGCTATGGCATCTTCCATATGGTCATTGTCCATGAAGGTAAATATCATATCTCAGTGATGAACTTGAACCACTTCGAAAGGTATACAACAAAAGAAGTATAGCTGTGGAAACAACAAAAAGCTATCTTCTCGTTGTTCCACTCAACTTTTTTCCGTTTTATTATCTGGTTGAAGTATTTGATGAACGATGAGCGGATTGGAGTAAATGATACCAGGAATATAAAAGTAGGTCATATGCATTGATGTCATTACATTTTACATAAAATTGTTTGCCTCATCCGCATTCATATGCATGTAAAAGGAACCCGTTTTATTCTCACATGTCCTATGCATATCTTTATTCAAATGCCAGATATTATTTTTTTTGAGTATCTCCGACCAACAAAACCCTTTCAAGGGCTTTTTAGATGAATTGCTTTTAATTTGTGAGTTACACATTTAGCACATTTATCCAAACAAGTTATTTCCATGGCTAAGGTGGATGAAACGAATTCTGTAATGGCGGAACTCGTGAACATCACAGCAAAAGAGAAAGTTTTACTCGAACGTTGTCAAGGTTTCTTATCAAGAGTAGCAGCCTTGCAGGTAAGAAATCTGTGGTTCTCTTCCCTTTTCCTTTTTATTCATTAGAAGAACAGCTTTCTTCGTTGTTCATCTTTCTCTTCTCGCTTGACAGGTAACAGATTGTAGCATGAAAACTCACATATTACAGCTAAGTCGGATACCAACCACAAGCAGCCTGACTTCACATGTGTAGAAACTGATCTCTTCCCAAGTCTCTTTCTCCGTTCTTTTGACTACTCACCACTCCAGAAACAGATTGCTAACGTTACCGCGGCCTTCCCCAGAATCCCGACCTTGTCGTTTTCAACTGAATCAAGGTGGATCTCGGGGGGAAATTGTTTCGTTTCGCCGTTTTTCTCACTCTCTCAGTCTGCCTCTGTGTATTGGTATTTGTTTTGTTGATGTCAGTCTTTGGTATCTGAAGATTACAGGAGAAGAAAAAGGTTCAAGCACCCAATAAAAAGAAAAAAAAATGGGTGTTGCCTCTGAAGTTTAGCTAGCGTTGTATACAGAAGTCTCTAATGTCCTTGTGTTTTACAAAAGTAAACAAAATATGAAGTTAAGAGAATGTACATGTAAATATCTATCACTTTTTTGAATTTTATCTCATGAAAAAATTCATTATATTTTAGTTAGACAGTAAAATCTCATATATATCATGACTTTATATGTGTAAAGACTGAATTTATAATTTTTACACAAAAAAAAAAAACACGAAGTGTAGTACCTTCAAGCGAATGTAGATAGATATAATTTAGTTAATCGGAGCGAAATTTTACTGATTTTAAAAAATATCTAGTTTTTTTAATCCTTAGAATTCAATTTCAAGTCGTTTGCTAATTACAATCTCACATGTTAATGATATCTCGTATGTGGTTAGAATTAAATCTCTTTTATTAGTCATGTGTTGTTCCTTGGATCATTCGTGAATTTCTAGCGTTTATGTTAATAAAAAAGAGTATTGGATTCGGATACTTCAACATTTATAGATCTGCCGCTCTATTACAACTTTGTTTTAAATAATTTATCATAAAATCAGTTTTTTTTTATCAACAGAGAAAATTTTAAAACTCAATTTTATAATAAGTATTATAGAAAATTGAAAAATCCATTATCTCTTAGCTTAGCTCATTCAAATGTCACACAAGTCACGACATGCATTTGCTTACAAAGACATCAAAAATTCCAAAAAGAAAATTAAAAATTTCAAACACGTGTTTGATAATGAAATATCATAGATTATGATGAAATCTGAATACTCTTAAAACACTTAATAAACAAGTTAGAATTATATAGCTTATTACATATTTAATCTAAATACAGTGAAACAATCCACATGTTCAGACATTATTTTTTGTAAGTAATATTTACCTTATAATAAAAAATAACGAGTTAAATTCTAAATTAATATAATAATGTAAAAATGATATCATGTATTTAAAATTTTAACATTCTTAAAGTAAAATACAATAATAAGAAAATATATAACAAAAATAACACATATTGGACAATGAAAATTGTAGATTATGATGGAAAAACAAGCTCTAAACATTCTTATATAAATTATTTTTCAGTTAAGTATGTTGATGGCACTTCATTCATTGCTTATTAAACATTTAGTTCAATGAAATTAAAACAAGTTATATATTTTACACGTATTTTCGTAAAAACATTTACCTATTACAGTTATGATTTCGGGAATATTTATTAAACTAAAAAATTTAGATGCTTCATTTTTTCTTTTAGAGTTTTAATATGGGAAGTAGAAAGAGCACTTGTCGATAAGATATTTGGTTTAATTTTCTATTTATGAACCAATAGATATAAATAATTTTGGAATAAGAGTTATCATTTGGTTTAATCCAAATTAAATGCGATTGATTTTCAATTTACTTGATTTCATTTTGGTATTAAATTGAATAGAGAAGATTATATGCATGGAGATCTTTGGTAGTAAAATTTATATTTCATGATGCGCGAAATTAAACGATACAATTGAGAACCGAAAAATTAACCGGTTATCTATCGGTTTATGGTCGTTGGTTAACTGCATATATAAATGAGATTTATTTGGTTTTTTGGAGAAAGATTTCATTTTTATCACATATGTTTGGAAAAAACTAGAGACTCTCAATTTGTTTCACATATCCCATCGATGTGAAGATTCGGTTCCGCTGCATGTCGTATAAGATGATTCATTTATTTATCTCGATCTTTTATTTAATTTTTTTCAAATCTTGATATAGTGAACGAAAGAGTTTCGGGATTCTGGAATCCGAATTAGGTTAAATCGGATTATTAAGTGTTATCAGAGTTGATCTATTGTGTTTATATTAGATTTGAGTTTGATTGATATTAATTTAGCAAATTATAGAGGAAATTTGAATTTAAAGACGAAGAACTCACACGCCCAAGATGCATATTTTTTTAAAAGTTCTCCATCATTAGAGGTGACTGTTGAGTGAATATTTTTCTTGTTTTTGTTAATTAAAAAAAACTAATTCAGAACCGCTATTTTGGGTCCTGAATTGGCGAATAGAGAAAATTTTTAAAATAAAAAAAATCAACTCGTTTATAATGGTTTTGGGGCTTGGTTAAATTGGTACGAGTTTTATGATTCTGCCCACTTTATTTAAATATTTTGGATCCAGCACATTTCGGAATAGTTCGGCCCGATTAAAGTATTAGGTCCAGCCCATTTCGAGAGAAAATAAAGAATTCAGTTGCATGTCAGTTCTGAGAATCGAACAAGAGTGCACATACATTCTACATGGTGTTCTTCACCAGATGAGCTAAACGATCTATTTAGTTACATGGGATCGTGTTTACGATTTATTCTCCATTCAGAGAGTATAATTTGGTAAAATTTAGAATAGAACCCACAAATTAATATGTATAATTATGAGTTTATATTTCAATTAATTTGTGGAATTCATTTAGATTAGAATTGACACAAATTTTATATATGTGTATCGTATTATAATTTTGGTGAAATTAATTTACTATGATTTATTACACATACGGAACGTGTAATTTTAAGGTTAAATCGTAGTGATTGAATTAAAATTATTCACTGAAATTATGATGGTTATTAATTTATCATTTGATCAATGTATGCGATTTAATTAAATTTCTTAATATTCTACCAAAGTGGGTGATAACACGTAGTGTGTGTTAGTTTTAGGTAGGGCTGGACATTATGGTTCGAGTTTTAAAAACCGAACCGAACCGAACCGAATTTTTGTATTTCGGTTCGGTTTGGATATATTTAAATTACTCGATTGGATATGATTATGTAAAATCCGTTGGGTTCTGTTCGGTTCGGGTAATAACCAAAAAATATCGGGTATCCGATCGGTATAAAAATATATTAACAAAAAAATCTAGCCCCCAAATTTTTCTGTCCTCACACAAGTCTTCTTCTCCCTCACACTGTTCATCTCTCTTCACGCTCTTCTTCTTCTTCTTCTTCTTCTTCTTCTTCTTCTCTCTTCAGGCTGTTCTTCTTCTTTCTCTTTGGTTTTATCCGGCGATTTTACCCACTTATCGATTTCACTCGGAGATTTCATCCACCCATCGATTTCTCCGACGATTTCACCAACGATTTCATATTTAATTATGTTCTTTAATTAGTTATATCTAACATTTTTACATAAGAGTGATTTCATCTTAAATTTTGAAGAAACCGAACTAATATCTAAATGATAACCGAAATAATATCCAAATAATAACCGAACCAAATCGAATTAATTAGAGTTCGGGTTATTTTGGTTATCATATTTTTACATATAACCGAACTGAACCGTTATAAAACCGATCCGAACTGAACCGATTTAAATTTGGTTATAATATGGTTATTATTTATAGAAATCCGAATAAACCGTACCCATCATAACCGCACCGAAATCCGAACCGAAAACCGATTTGGCCAGGCCTAGTTTTAGGCTAAGCATTTATATAATTTTCGCATAGTTTTCATAGCACGATTTGCAAAACCTACACGAACATTCTCTACGTACTCCTTTTTGTTGATTTTCAGGTTTTAAGGCGACAAGGCCTATTCGAGCTTTAGAATTTCGTTTCTTCGATTCAACTACGTATAATGGGAGCTACAAGCCACTCATAGCAACTTCAGGCCACGAAATCAAATGGAACACTCGAGCATCGAGCGGAAGGAGCGAAAACAAGAAGTTAGGGGAAGCACGCTCGGGCTTGAAAGAGGCCCCGCGCGGGCTGTATAATCGAGCAAAAGTCGCACGAGTCGGGGAGAGAACCAACACGCTCGGGCTGGTTGAGCAGCATTGAGCCCGTGCGATTGAGCATGAGCCCGCGCGGGTCGCCGTTCTAGGAAAATTATGTTTTGGATTTCAAACGAAAATTAGAAAGAGGAGGAAGCCATCTAGGGAAAAAGGACAACACACAAACGAGGAAAAGAGACCAGAACACACAGAAAAGAACAAGGAGATGAACCAAACCATAAGAGAAGAGAGAGAGCACGGCTGAAGAAGGAGACTTCGGAAAACCGAAGGATTTATCGGAAGCCACTTTCGGAGGATAGGGAATATGCATACTTTATTGTTTGTATTTGTTTCTTTACGATTTCTGAGTAGTTCCCGTTGCCATGGGTTAGGAGTGCCATTGTAATGGATTGTTGGTGCTTTAATGCTTGATATCGGTTTTTGTTCAATCGTATGGTTCAATAGGTCGTAGTAGTGCTTAATGCATTCATACATTGTTGATTTCATTATTGAATGAGACTAGATCCATTCGGTGAGATTAGACATGTTTGAATGAAATTAGAGATTTGTCTAGGCATCGAGAGAGTCAGACTTGAGTCTCGGGATTAGCCTTTGAATGAATTAGATTTATAAGAATCTAGCGATCGGTTAATCTATTTAGGAACGGTAGAGCTCCCATTGTTCTTCATGTGTTTAGGATATAGGTTTACTGTATCGAGAGGTGAGTACGTGTATATCCTAGATAGTGGATTTAGGCATCGAGAGAGTCACTTTCGTCAATAGAGGTCAAGTTCCCATTGTTTCCGATAGTAGAGGTTAGAGTTCCCCATTGTACTTCATGAATCTAGACATTCCGCGCTGCATCGAGAGATGAGTGACGTTGATTCCCTAGGTAGGCATCGAGAGAGTCATTTTCGATTGTTGAGTTAGAACTCCCCATTCATTCTTCATGCATCTAGATGTTCCACGCTGCATCGAGAGATGAGTGTCATTGATTCCCTAGGTAGTGGATTAGATTTCAGTTCCCCATCGATTGATAGAAACCGATTTCATGTTCTATAGAAACATCCATTGAATGTCCCGATATTCCCAAATCGCATGGCACTCTATCTTGTTGAGTCTAGTTTCGTCATCCTTTATTATCTTTACTTTCTAGTTTCATGACCATATATTGATCGATCTTCTTCTCGTGATTTCTTGATTCTAACGCTGCACTCAGTCCCCAGAGTTTGACCCTGGTACTACATGAACCGTATACTTACGGTAGAGTGGTCTAGGAAATTTAAAACCTGATTTCCGCACATCAAGTTTTTGGCGCCGTTGCCGGGGACTAGTTACAGTATTAGAATTAGGATTTCATTGAGTCGAGATCTAGTCAAGCTTGGGACGTTAAACAAGCGCTTTTTGGGAGGCAACCCGACTTTTACATTTTTTTTATTTCATTTCATTTTCAGAACTTATTCTTATTCTTTTTTGCATTGATGTACTCGGTGAGCTATTACGTTGTGTTTTATCTTTTGGATTGTGTGATTCTTTTTTCATAGGTTTTTCGACGTCAATATCATCCATTAAGGATGAGATGCATACAACGTCCAGCCGCATCGCCAACTCGGGATAGCAAAACACGCATGGTGGTTCCAACCCTTATTTTCCCGTAGTTTGGTGTGTGAGATTTTCTCTTAGGTCTTGAACACCGAGACGGTGTTTCATTCAAGTCTGGGGGAGTACTCATCGAGTAACATGCATGTGATTAGGATTAGATGTTGATTTTTTGTTTTTTAGGAATAAACGAATGGATACCTAGTACGAAGTTTCGAGCTTTAGTCATTATTGTGCGACTTTGTCGAATAGTGAACAATAGTCTAGGTTTGCTAAGAAGTCTTTTGGATACCGATTAGTTGAGTAGTTGTGCTTGAAACCATGCTCTATAGTTGCATTTCACCTCCTAGATTTCAGTGCCAAGTATCCATATCTTCGTGCATACCGTTTATCCCTTGCTTTGTTTGATATATTTTACCGTTCATGGATTATTAGATTCCACACGCTTATACTCCGCTGTCACCTTGGATAAGTTTCTAACTATTTCAGGTTTACATTGACATGAGTACATCGAGATCGATGGTTCGGGTCAAAGTGGTGGGTTGAGGCGCTATTCTACATCCTAAGGGTTATTTGGTATAAGAAAAAGGTCTTCAACGACGCACCTCTTCACTCCGTTAAGGTTACAAGAACTTATGAGTGTGCCATAGACAGCCTGGGTCTAAGTAGAAAGTAATCCCTCTTCGACTTTGACATCCTAGAAACCAAGCGCTCATCTTCAAAGAAGAAAATTGTGGAAACCGGAAAAAGGAGAAGAATAGAAAAGAACGAGGAAATAATTGTAATGATATCTGGCGTAAGCATAGGGGAATTGGTATGGAGATTGCTTGGACGTTGTCAAGGGGTATGAAATAGACTTAGGTTATTGGTAGGATTGCATGGCTTGTAGGGGTGGGCAAAAAACCTGTACTACCCGTCCCGTCCCGAAACCCGTCCCGAACCCGCAAAAAATTACTCGTACCCGCGGGTGCGGGTTCGGGTAATTTAATTTCAATACCCGCGGGTTCGGGTTCGGGACGGGTTTTTTTGTTTCACAAACGGGTACCCGCGGGTACCCGCAAAAAATTACATAAATGCCCCTAATTTTAATATTTATTACCTAAATACCCTTGTAACCCTAAACCTACCTTCTTTTCCCCTAAACCTAACAGTGAAACGAAATCGCCTCCCCCATATACCGTCTCTGAAAACCGAAATCGCCTCCCCCTAGAGAATAGTTCGTATTGTAATTGTCTGAGCTACGGCCCAGTTGATGATGATGCATGATTGGATGTGGAACATGCTGAATGGGCAAAAGGGTACTCTCAGAACTTGAAATCCTCAACTGGGTTGGCCTTAGAATACCTGTCTGAGGCTGTGCTTGTGCTGGTGTAATAAGCTTAACGTTCTTAGGGAAGTTGAGTTTGGCCTTGCTGCCTCTAAATCGAAGAGCAGCTTCATCGTAAGCTATCGCGGCCGCTTCTGCAATATCAAACGTGCCGAGCCAGACTCTAGCCGCCTTGAACGGGTCACGAATCTCAGCCGCCCATTTCCCCCAGGGTCTTTGCCTTACTCCTCTGTACTTCCTCTTCAGCTGGTCTTCACTTTGCGACGACGTTTCACTCATCGGCGGGTACCCGCGGGTTATAAAAGTTTTGGCGGGTTTTTGCGGGTACCCGAACAGCGGGTACCCGCACCCTGCGGGTACGAGTGTAAACCTTACTACCCGTGCGGGACGGGTTTGGGTGCGGGTAGGGAGAATCTCGCGGGTACCCGCGGGTGCCCACCCCTAATGGCTTGTGACTTTCGGTTGATAGAACTCTGAACTAGGTACTAGGCTTACGTTCATGAGACACGTTGTTTTGCATAATGATTAATCGTTCGAAGTTTTCGTGCTAGTGTCCATTGTTGTTTAGCTCTTCTTTTACTCGACTCTAGGTTTTGCTCGAGGACGAGCAAAAGGGTAAGTCTAGGAGAGTTTGATAACACGTAGTGTGTATTAGTTTTAGGCTCAAAAATTTATATTATTTTCGCATAGTTTTCATAGCACGGTTTGCAAAACTGACACGAACATTCTCTATGTACTCCTTTTTGTTGATTTTCAGGTTTTAAGGCGACAAGGCCTATTCGAGCTTTAGAATGTCGATTCTTGGATTCAACTGCGTATAATGGGAGCTACAATCCACTCGGAGCAACTTCAGGCCACATAATCAAATGGAACACCCGAGCATCAAGCGAAAGTAGCGAAAACAAGAAGTTAGGGGAAGCACGCTCGGGCTTGGAAGAGGCCCCGCGCGGGCTGCACTTCTAGCAAAGTTTACATGACTCGGGGAGCTAAGGAACACAACCGGATTTGAGGCCATTAAAGACCCTGCGCGGGGTGGCTAAGAAGCCCGTGCAGGCTGCATAATCCAACAAGAGTTGCACGAGTCGAGGATAGAACCAGCATGCTCGGGCTGGTTGAGCAACATTGAGTCCGTGTGGATTGAGCATGAGCCCGCGCGGGTCGCCGTTCTAGGAAAATTCTGTTTTGGATTTCAAACGAAAATTAGAAAGAGGAGGAAGCCATCTAGGGAAAAAGGACGACGCATAGACCAGGAAAAGAGACCAGAACACACAAAAGAGAACAAGGAGACGAACCAGACCAGATGAGAAGAGAGAGAGCACGACTTAAGAAGGAGACTTCGAGAAACTGAAGGGATTCGTCAGAAGCCATGCTCAGAGGATAGGGAAGATGCATACTTTACTGTTTGTATTTGTTTCTCTATGATTTCTGAGTAGTTCTCGTTGCCTTGGGTTAGGGATACCATTGTAATGGATTGTTGGTGCTTTAATGTTTGATATCGGTTTTTGTGCAATCGTATGGTTCGATAGGTCGTAGTAGTGCTTAATGCATTCATACATTGTTGATTTCATTATTGAATGAGACTAGATCCATTCGGTGAGATTAGACACGTTTGAATGAAATTAGAGATTCGTCTAGGCATCAAGAGAATCAGACTTGAGTCTCGGGATTAGCCTTCGAATGAATTAGATTAATGAGAATCTAGCGATCGGTTAATCTATTTAGGAACGGTAGAGCTCCCATTGTTCTTCATGCGTTTAGGATATAGGTTTACTGTGTCGAGAGGTGCGTGTATATCCTAGATAGTGGATTTAGGCATCGAGAGAGTCACTTCCGTCAATAGAGGTCGAGTTTCCATTGTTTCCGATAGTAGAGGTTAGAGTTCCCATTGTACTTCATGCATCTAGACGTTCCGCGTTACATGGAGAGATGAGTGACGTTGATTCCCTTGGTAGAGGATTTAGGGATCGAGAGAGTCATTTCCGATAGTTGAGGTAGAACTCCCCACTCGTTTTTCATGCATCTAGATGTTCCGCGCTGCATCGAGAGATGAGTGTCGTTGATTCCCTAGGTAGTGGATTAGATTTAAGTTCCCCATCGATTGTTAGAAACCGATTTCATGTTCTATAGAAACTTCCATTGCATGTCCCAATATTCCCAAATCCCATGGCACTCTATCTTGTTGAGTCTAGTTTCTTTATCCTTTATTATCTTTACTTTCTAGTTTCATGACCATATATTGATCGATCTTCTTCTCGTAATTTCTTGATTCTAACGCTGCAATTAGTCCTCAGAGTTCGACCCTAGTACTACACAAACCGTATACTTGCGGTAGAGTGGTCTAGGAAATTTAAAACATGATTTCTGCACTTCAAATTTTTGGCGCCGTTACCGGGGACTAGTTACGGTATTAGAATTAGGATTTCATTGAGTCAAGATCCAGTCAAGCTCGGGACGTTAAACAAGCGCTTTTCGGGAGGCAACCCGACTTTTGAATTTCCTTTTTACATTTCATGATGGGAAAAATTAAACGATATAATTGAGAACCGAAAATTGATCGGTTATCTACCGGTTTATGACCCCTAGTTCACATGTATATATAAACGAGATTCATTTGGTTTTTGGAGTGATTTCATTTTTATCACATACATTGAGAAAAAACTGCAAACTCTCAGTTTCTTTCCACTACAAAATAGGCAATTTTCAATGGACATATCCGTTGAAAATGATCTTTCCCAACAGATTTCAACAGATTTAGAGATGTTGGAACTCGATCGTTGGAAAATCAACACCCATTGTGATTTACAACGATAGTGGAGCGCATAAAATCCGCTGATAATTGTCAATGGAGTGCAACATATATATATCCGTTGAAGTATTGCAACAAATGTTTGTCTTCACAGTTCAACGGAGGCCTATTGACAGTTGTGAAAATATGTCCTTTGAAGAATTCGTTGGAAAATAAAAATGGCAGAAATTTAAAACCATTTGACAGATTCCCGTTGGAAAAAATTGCATGATTCATCAATTATACAAGCCTCGGGGTGAGAGCTCGGGACATGTACGAAGAATCCGTCAATCTCGAACAGTCGAGTAGGATTCGAGGTGTCATGGTTAATTTTCTTGACTGGCGTAAGGGCACTCTTCAAGAAAGTCGTCCGTTGACGGTGGTTGATGGTGGAGGATCCCTTAACAGGCCTAAGGTGGAGGATGGTGGTAGATGGATGAAGTCGAGGTGTTTGGGTGGAGTGATAGACACACAAGAGGTGTGGAAACCTCTAGAGACAGTCGGAATGACTTCAATTGTTCCTGGAACAAGTTGAAGTCCCGTGTTCTTGGCACTGCTAAAGAATACGAAAAAGAGTTTATTACTTCAAATTTCAATGTCTCTTACAAATGAAATGAAGTTTTTATATAGGCGAGGCTCCATGTTACAATAAGAAAAATGCGTAAATGCTAGATAACAGATTGATCTACTAGCTATTGGGAAGATTTTATGGCCATTGGGAATCTTCGCAACGAGAAAGATGCTGATCCAGTGGGATAAGATCGACTTGTGAGATTTCCTATCCGTTAGAGATGATTTTTAGTCGTTGGAAAGAATAAGGAAAGATCTTTATCTTTCGCCTTTCCTTATCCATATCGCTCAAGCCCGTCGGTTCTTAGGTGGGAAGATTGAGGCCCGCTTCAATGTAAAAGACCGATGCAACACTTGTTTGGGTTGGGACCGAATCCTCTTTCTGGTTAAGAGTCTCCCATACCTCCATCACAATCTCCATTTCCTTGTGACGAAAGTTCTTTGCTCGTCCACGTGTGAGTAGGCCGTAGGAAGGTTAAGTCTGCTTGTTTCCTTGCAGTTGTTCCTTATTAATGTGACCCTCCTTTTGTTCTGCTTCGAGTTCGATGTCCTCATCAATCAACGGATACCCATTTGAAACGAAATGGCTCGAATTTAAAATAATCCAACTGATGCATGTTAAAAATGTTAAACATTTTCAACAGGCGTCCGATTATAATCTGACGAAATTATTTTAAAAGTTTAATATATAAAATTTATACAAATTAAAAAACTAATTAACTACATATCATCTAAACCAATACCACAGTCTTCATCCCTGTGCTAACCAACACTGATGTGCGTTAACTCAAGTAATAAATTACCTAGATCTAACGCTTCCGCAAGAATACGGATCGTGTAGCAACTAGGGTCGAACACAAGGAATTGATGCAACCTTAAACCTATTAAACTAATGGAATAGACGTGTAAATTGAATAATTGTGGATTGCGAACGAACTAAACTAAACTAATCGACGGGATAAACTTATGACTAAGCACCATAGGTATCGAGAGTTTGACAACGATGTAACGAAGTTCTAAAAAGATAATTGGTCTTAGGTACTATCACGAGTTCAGGGAATTCAAGCTCTCCTATAGGAACTGACTGGCGTAGACTTGTCCACTATCTAGCATGCGTATACCAATATATCTATTGCGCATCTCACATACATAGACGCATTACGACCGCTATCCTAATCCCTAGATTCAATCGATTGACCTGGCGTAGATTCTAAACCGATTAAACCCTAAATCATGGCTAAGTTCCAAAGTCTAATGCCCTGGCGTAGATTTATTAGACTTCAAATATCATCATTCAAGTGGCGTACAGGAATGAAGCATTAAGATCAACCAATCAATCTGAAAACATGATCAAATACCAAATTCATTCATATCGAGTGGCGTACAAGTATGAAAGCATTAAGATCCACCATTCATTAAGCATAAGACTTCATTACATACTGGCAATACTCTCTAACCCATGGTAATAGATCTACTCAGACATGAACGCAGTAAAAGAAACAAAGGAGAATGCTAAATTCGACATAGAAAGAGAATAAGAATGCTCCCTATTCGTCAACCGATGTCTTCAATAGATCCCCCTTGCTCCCGATCCTTTGTTCCGTCTTTTCTTCCTTTTTCCTTCTGCCCTAATGTCTCTGAATGTTACCCTTTCGAATCGCGTTCCAATCGCCCCTTTTCAGATCTGATTTCTCATTAATTTGGCCGTTCCAAAACTTAGGAGTTAGTTGAGGAAAACAAGGACCCGAGCGGGCACAGCATCTACCCGCTCGTGCAGGCCTTGTGCCCGACCGTGTGCACTCATTTTAGCCCGAGCGGGCACCTATGCCCGAGTGTGTGGCTCTTCAACCCGAGTCGTGCAAACCTACGGCACATTTTGGTGACAATTAGGCCCGAGCGGGCACTCCAATTCCACCCGAGCGGGCACACCTTCTTGGTCGTGTTCCTTGATTGCCCAAGTCGTGCAAAGCTACGGGGAGTCATTTGCCTCAATGCC
>CM071875.1:10751611-10761760 GCA_036759665.1 Gynandropsis gynandra
CGCGCGTTCCACCCTAGCCGCACCCGAGCGGGCACACTCAATGCCCGAGCGGGTCACGGCCCGAAACTACCTTTTAAGTTAAGTAAACTTAACTTAAAACAAAGAGGACTCGTGGGGGCAATTTAGGCAACATCTAGACCGACTTAGGAGGCTTAAAAGGAGGCAGAAGACGTCATTAGAGCAAGCTTACATTGGAGAACAATTCAGTAGAAGATTAAGGAGATTCTTGCGAGGAGACAAGCGAGGAGCATTGGAGATCGAGCACCACCACTTCGGTTTTGTTTGGTTTTCATGTTCCTTAGACTTTCTACTATGTTTATGTTTCTTTACAGACGCATGAGCGAGTAGTTCGTTTGTTCTAGGAGAAGGGATTAGCCCTTGGCTATCTCGGAACCACTTTTGATCTATTTTGAATGCATCTTCCCGTTTTAGTTCATCTATTCTTTATCTGAGTGCTTGAATTTACTTGTGTTTACGATGGCCACGTAGATGCATGTGTTAGGGGTTAGGAGAAGGACCGAAAGGAGAATTCTAGTCCTAGAAAATCAGGTTTAGAACAACCGAGGTTAGGCCACGAAAGTAGGGTAACAACGGTTGAGGGTGAACGGGTGAATCATAGAGTTTATGGGTCTAGTTCAAGGTGTCAGCCACAAAAGTAGGAGGCAGCTTGTCTAGATCACGTGTCTATGCCTCGGGAGAGGGTAGATATCATATTAGGATCATCCGCCTTAGATAGCTTTAACTGGGATTGCATGATAGATAGGTTGATAGTTGGTTTCGGTAGTCTTGTGGTGAAACCGGTTTCCTAGGACGTTTTTCTTATTGTTAGAACCCGAGTAGTTTATTTACTTGCAGGTATACGCATGCTAGATAGTGGACAAGTCTACGCCAGTCAGTTCCTATAGGAGAGCTTGAATTCCCTGAACTCATGATAGTACCTAAGACCAATTATCTTTCTAGAACTTCGTTACATCGTTGTGCAAACTCTCGATACCTATGGTGCTTAGTCATAAGTTTATCTCATCAATTAGTTTAGTTTAGTTCATTCGCAATTCCATCATCATTCAATTTATACGTCTTATCCATTAGTTTAATAGCTTAAAAGCCGCATCAATTCCTTGTGTTCGACCCTAGTTACTATACGATCCATACTCTTGCGGAAGCGTTAGATCTAGGTAATTTATTACTTGAGAAAACACACATCAGCTCTATTTGTAGAAGACCTAACATAACGAACTACAACACAAATTCTAGCAATCAATTCATGTATATCTTGCAATCCATCTTTAACAATTAATCCCAAAATATGAGCACCGCATCTCATGTGAAAAAATTCACTATCTAAGATATTTGTACTCCATGTTTTCACTTTCTATTTAAATACCTTATCCCTATATCATTAGAACTTGCATTATCAATTGAGACGGTGAAAACTTTATTGATTCCCCAATGAATCAAACATTTCTCAATCATCTTACCTATTGTTTCACCAGAATGATTATGGATAGGAAAAAAGTTGATAATCGTTTTGTGAAATTTCCAATCAGCATCAATAAAATGTGCGGTCAAACACATATAATTGATGTTTTAAACTGATGTCCAAGTATCAGTGGTGAGGGAAACACTTCCTTTATGTTTCTTAAAAAACTGTCGCAACTTATTATTTTCTTCCAAATATAAACTCATGCAATCCCTAGTACTTGTCCTCCGAGAAGGAATCATAAAACGAGGTTGGGCCACACTCATGTAATACCGAAACCTTATCGCTCAAAAAACCTAAAAAGCAACTCATCATTTATGATCATTTTCACTAATGCTTTCCTAGTTTCCTCTTGATCAAATGTAGCAAAAGATGGAACACCACCCGTAAAATCATTTTTCTTCACTTGATGATGCAAAGTTGTTTGCTTCAGTTTTTACTATTTGATATTTCATCATGATCACCTTCTGCCAGCAACATTTTTTTTTTTTGTAAATCCTAGCATGTTTTAGCATTGCACTAGTCAAAATCCCTCTACTTGACATATAGTTAATCAATTTACCACGATGAATGCACATAGCTTTCAACCTTCTTTTGTTCTTTTAAAATGTTTCCAAACATCAGAGATTAAGTTTTTTTTACCTCTTCTCCTATATCATTGGACTGTTCCAATTGGTTAGAGTTGTTTCCTTCCATTGAATCAACAATGAAAGCAATAATTAAGAAGAGGCTTGTGGTATCTTGGTATTCTCAGCCATAGAAGACATTTTCTAACCAAAAATAGGCAAATGAGAAATCCATCACAAGAATATGCGTATACAACAGATTGATCTGGCAAAATAACCAGAGCATCCAAACATCCAACCTGGTTGTGAGAAGGAGCAGGGCACATAAAGGTGGGAGGCGAGGAGCGAGGGAGGAAAAGCAGGTGGGCAGCCATCGGTCGAGCAAGAGAGAGAGCGGGTGGGTGGATGTCGATCGAGCAAGAGAGAGAGTGGCCAGGTGGCCATGGGTCGAACAGGAGAGAGAGCGGGCGGGTGGGCATGGGTCGAGCAGCAGAGAGAGCGGGCGGGTGGGCGTCGATCGAGCAGGAGGGAGAGTGGGCGGGCGGGTGTTGCTCGAGTAGGAGAGCAACCGTCGGTCGATGCGGATGATTCGTAGGTGCAAGAGGAAGAAGGAGAGGCTATCGAGATGAATGAGAGAAGAGGCTAGATGAGAAACACACGAACAAAAGGGTTAGGATTAGGTTAAACCTAACAAGGGTATTTAGGTAATATACATAAAAACAAGGGGTATTTTGTAATTTTTGCGGGTACCCGCTTATGAAACTAAAAACCCATCCCGAACCCAAACCCACTAGTATTGAATTATATTACTCGAACCCGAACCTGCAGGTTCGAGTAATTTTTCACGGGTTCGGGACGGGTTTTGGGATGGGACGGGTCCTGCGGGTTTTTTGCCTATCCCTAATCCGTATGTTATATTCTTAACAAAGTTCTTCACAAAAAGCTAGATAAAACTCTCTACGAATTATGGAAAGATTTTAAACCGTTTTGAATGATTTGAGGGTATGAGATTGTCTTGCTAAAGTTGCATTTTACTGAATTCAAAAATTAGAATAAAGGACCTAAATATTTTGATTGTGCATTCATTGGGTATGCTCAAAATAGTAGTGCATATAGATTCAAGTGTTTGAATGATAACTCAATATGTAAATCTAGAAATGCTGAATTTTTTGAACATATTTTTCCTCTTAAAAAAGATGATACAACTACTTCTTCAATTAGTGGTTTGGATAAGAAATCATCTATAATTTTACATGAAAACGAATCTAAAAGGAGTAAAAGAAAAAAGGTTGAGAAAACCTTTGGTTTTGATTTTGTCACTGCATTTCTAGTTATTAATTCAGACAAAATTGATGAACAATTTGTATCTACGTTCTTGATTGATGAAGATCCTAAAACCTACGAAGAGGTTCTAAAGTCTATAGATTTTAATTTTTGGAAAGAAGCAAATTAAAGCAATTTAGATTCAATAATAATGATCATAATTGGGATTTGGTTGATTTGCCTAAGGGCAGTAAACCCATTAAGTGTAAATGGATCTTCAAGAGAAAAACTAGACCAGACGGGTCAATTGAAAAGTTTACAGCTAGATTAGCGGTAGTAGGATATACTCAAAAGAAAGGTATCGATTACTTTGATACTTATTGTCCAGTGACTTAAATCTCTACCATTAGATCTTTGATTACACTTTCAACTATTCGATGACTCACAATAAATCAGATGGATGTGAAAATGACATTTCTCAATGGAGACTTGGAAGAAGAAATTTACATGTAATAACCAGAGAGATTCATCATAACTGGGCAACAGAACAAAGTGTGTAAGCTAAAAAATCCTTATATGGTCTCAAACAGACACCTAAACAATTGTATAAAAAATTCGATCGTACTTTAGTAAACCATGGCTATGTAACGAATGTATCAGATTCATGTGTTTACACAAAGTTGTTTGGGTCTGGTTGTGTGATCATATGCCTATACATTAATGATATGCCAATCTTTGGTTCAAACATAGAAGTAATCACTGATACCAAGACGTTTCTATCATCTCATTCACTACTAGAAATTTTTAATTTAGGGAAGAAATTTTCGGACGGATTTTGATCCGTCCCTAAATTACAGACGGAAATTTCGGCCCGTCCTTAAATTTCGGACGGATTTTAATCCGTCTGTAATTTACAAAGAAATTCTATAAGTCCCTATTTCCGGACAGATTAAGGACTACCACCAATTAATCCATAAATTACGGACAAATTTTTTAATTTTTTTAAAAAATTTTACATTATTTTTTATTCGTCTTTTATCTAATTTTAGTTTTTTACAAAAAAGATCCGGATGGTCTAAAAAATCCGTCCGGAAATTAAGGACAGATTTTTCGTATCCGTCCGGAATTTTTTATTTTTATATTATTTTATTTATCATTTATTTTTTAAATTTTAATTTTTTTTGAAAAATTAATCCGGACGGAAAAATATATCCGTCCGGAAATTTTTCAAAAAATAATATTTAATTTTATATAAAAAAGTTATTTTTTAAAATAAAATATATAAAATTTGATTTTTTTTATTTTTTCCAATTTGTAAAAATATTTTCGGACAGTGTGGTGTCCGTCCGGAAAATTTTCAAAAAAAATATTTATTTCTTTAATTAAAATTAATTTTTATTCAAAAATAGTAATGCTGTTAAAAAAATAAAAATAATTTGTTTATTGTTTTTGAAAAATTTCCGGACGGACACTTAATCGTCCAGAATTTTTTTACAAATAAAATTTAAAATTTTAACAATAATAAAATAATAAATAATAAATAAAAAAAATTAAAAAATCGTCCTTAATTCGTCCGAAATTAGGGATGGATTTGTTTAATCTATCCGGAATTAGGGACAGTTTTGTTTAATCCGTCTGGAATTAGGGACGAATTTGTTTAATCTTTCCGGAATTAGGGACAGATTCTAGAATTTGTCTGAAATTAGAGACGAATTATTTAGTCCGTTTGGAATTAGGGACAAATTATTTTAATCCGTCCAGAAATCTAATCTTATAAATTCAGTCGGAAGGAATAAGAAGAGAAAGAAGAAGAGAATGAAGAAAGAGAAAGTGAAATAGGGAAGAAGGAATGCAAGACGACGATGACAGAGGTAAAGGCGATGGCGGTGGTGGAGGCGATGGTGGAGGGGAGGTGGCGACGGCGGCGGCGACGGAGGCGGAGACAACGATGGCGGTTGATGAGGAGGCGACGACGAAGGCGGAAGAAGAAAAAGAAGAAGAAGAGGTGGCGACAGAGGCGATAGAGGATAAATTCTTTATTTTTTTTTTATTTTTTGAAAAAAAAAATTCCGGACGGAAAATGAAAATATATCCGTCTGGAAATTTTTTTTCTGATTTTCGGACGGAATGATCCGTCTGGAATTTTCTATTTTTTTAAAAATTTTCTAGACGGAAAAATCCGTCTGGGATTTTTTATCCATAAAAAATTAGGGACGTTTTAAGGACGACTAAATCCGTCCGAAATTTCGGACGAATTTCGAACGGAAATTAATTAGCGACGTTCATTTACGGACCGATAGCGACGTTTGGAAACCATTTTTCTGACGAATTAGGGGTGGATTTTGCTGTCTGAAAATTTAATTTTTCTTGTAGTGATTTTGATATGAAAGACTTAGAAGAAGTTGATGTTATTCTTGGTGTTAAGATTCATAAAACAGAAAATGGTTTTTCTATGTGTCAATCACATTACGTTGAGAAGATTCTCGAGAAGTTTGATTGCTTTGATGAATTGTCTGTAAAAACTCCTTATGATCCGAGCATGAATCTTAAAAAGAAATAATGGTGATAGTGTTTCACAAATTGAATGCTAAGATTATAGGAAATGTTATGTATCTCATGAACAGCATAAGACTAGATATTGCTTATCTTGTAAGTATACTAAATAGATACACTCATAATCCAAATAATGAACATTGAAATGCACTTCGTCGATTATTGAAATACCTTAAGGTGACTATGAATTTGTACTTACATTTTAACAAGTTTCCCACATTATTAGAAGGTTATTGTGATGCAAACTGGGTGACAGATAATAATGAAGTGAGTTCCACCAGTGGATATGTGTTTACATTAGGCAGAGGAGTTATTTCATGGAAATCATCGAAACAAACCTGTATTGCTCGGTCTACTATGGAATCAGAGTTTATCGCTCTTGAATTGGTTGGTCAAAAAGTTGAATGGTTGAACAACCTATTAGAAGATATTCCATTATGGGGGTCTATCGTCTCCTTGCATTGTGACTCACAAGCTACTATTGGAGTTACAACGAATTATGTGTATAACGGTAAAAGAAGACACATCCGGATAAGACATGGAGCAGTTAAACATCTCTTGAAAGATGGAGTGATCTCTTTACAGTTTATGAGATCCGAAAGGAATTTGGAAGATCCTTTGGCAAAAGGATTATCAAGAAGAATAATTCAAGAATCTTCTAAAAGAATGAGACTTATACCTCTAGCTTGAATTATGATGAGAATTTCAGTCTATTCCTATTTGTGGTTGTTACTCTATAACTCTAGTTGTTGAGTGGTCCTATAAAAGACTTGATAGATGATAACACGTAGTGTGTGTTAGTTTTAGGCTAGGTATTTACATCATTTTCGCATAGTTTATATAGCACGAGTTACGAATCCGACACGAACGTTCTTTATATACGCCCTTTTTGTTGATTTTCAGGTTATAAGGCGATAAGGCCTAACCGAGCTATAAAGTGTCAATTTCTGGATTCAACCGCACATACTAAAAACTACAAACCACTCGGAGCAAATTCTAGCCACGGAACCAAATGGAAGACCCGAGCGTAGAGCAAAAAGGAGCAAAGGCACGGAATTAACCCAGCCCGCTCGGGCTTGGAGCAGCCCCCGCGCGGGCTGCAACTCCAGAAAATATTGCACGACTCGGGCAAGAAGAGAGCCCGCTCGGGCTTGGACAAACACGATGACCCCATGCGGGGCGGATATCATAATCCGCACGGGCTGACTATTCCAGCGGATATTGCACGACTCAGGGAAGCAAGTAGCCCGCTCGGGAAAAAGACCCCGACCAACCCGCGCGGGTTGAGCACATAGCCCGCGCGGGCCCCCTTTTCAGCAACAACCTGTTTTGAATTTCAAACTCGTATTAGAAAGAGAGGGGGTGATCTGAAGGCAAGCAGACGGTGGCTAGGGGCTGAAGAGAGGGACTAAAAAACACAAGGAGAAACTCGGGAGAAGCTGGAGAAGAAGAGAAACAACAATCCGGACTTCGATATCAAGACAGGGAAGATCGGGGAATCGTATTTCTTACTCTTTATCATGTCTAGGATTTATTTCCCTTTTTTTACAGTAGATTCCACGAGTGACTAAGCCTCTAGCTATGGGTTAGGATTGCCGGATTTGTATTGGATGCTTGAAATTATTCGTTAATGCTTAGACTTATCAAAGTTTTCTTGAAATTCGGTTTTACAATCAACATCGTAAATGTCTTATACTTGTGCTGACCGCTCAGTAATTTAGGAATTCATGTTTAGCTGGAAGGTTAGATTATAAATCCGAAACAGTTGATTGTAGATTAAGCTTGATTAATGAGAATCTGACCGATCGGTTAATCGGCTTAGGAATTAGGATTGCGCGCTTAACCCTACCGTAATCAGGATTGCGCGCTTAACGCTACCGTAATCATAAGTTAATCACTGCTGGAAGGTAGGATTGCACGTTGTTGTTGTTAGGAGGTTTAGGATTCGGAAGAACCATTCCTTATTTACGAGCATGAATTCCCCGTAATCAAGATAATTCGATAGGTTCATGATCCTTTGTTAGTTACATCCTTGCAAATTCCGGTAACCCGGAACCCATAGTGTTCTTAATTATCAATTTTTTCACGTCACCTAATCGCTGTCATTATCTATTTTAGTGTTTTAGAAATCTGTCCCACATCACCATTAATTCAACCCGTCTTAGTTTAGTCGTATTCTTAGCTTAGGTTGCATTAGTCCCCAGAGTTCGAACCTTGTATTACACCGCTCCGTACTCTTGCGATAAGTGGATATTAGGAATTTTTATTGCTTGATAGTTCACACATCAAGTTTTTGGCACTGTTGCCGGGGACTAATTACGACCTAGATTAGGAATTCGCTAGATTAAGATTTCCGTAGTCTTTGTTCTTTTTCTCCATTTTTACTTTCTCTTTATTGAGCCTTAATTCAAATGCTAAACAATGCAGCGCTTAGAGGATTTTTACCATCTCCTATCCGAATCACATATCTCGCTCTACCTGGAGCAATCATGGAACCAAGGAGTTTGGGGTTATGAGGAATTCAATTACATGGGTAATAATCAGCTTGTGGGAGACACATACGACACCGGATGGGGAGATCACCCAAACTTTTCGTATAGGAACCCCAACGGTGCGTTGGATGCGCAACATCTACCGGGATGCAGTCCCATCATCAAAGTTATCAGCCGTGGATGCAGTCCCATCATCAAAGTTATCAGCCACATACGCTACCACTGACTTAACCCGATGCAACCTCCGATATTATCGCCATGTTAGCCAGCTTCATCCAAGAGCAGCAAAATCAAAGCAATTTAATTATGGAAGTGAAGGTAGGGCTAGCCAATATCAAGAAGCAGATGGAGGGCATCGAATATCATCTTAAACATTTGGGGATGCAGGTCGTGCAATTAGCGCAAGAAGCAGCGGAAGAGCCCTTGTCGAGATTAAGGAGAAGCCCGAGGAGAAAGAGGAGAAGTACGTAAAATCAGCCCCGAGGCCACGTCCTTTTCCGTTTCCACAAAATCAGCGCAAGACAATAATGGATCAGCCCATTCCTTCGACATTTGAAAGAGGTGAAGCTTCCATCACATCAGCTAGAGAAGGATATGTAAGGACCCAAACAAGCTGCTGGACGAAGGAAAGAAGAAGGAACCCCTGGACCAAGACTTCCACACCACCCCAGCAGAATCCAGTGCGACCCAAGATACATGCGACGAGGATCTGTGCATAGACTGATAACATGTAATCCGTCGTAGTATTTCCATGATTTTTAGGTTTAATTTTGATTAGATTTCTTGGAATTTACCGACTTATTGAGTTTATTCGAGGATTTCATCTACCATATCGTGTTTTGTATAGGAAACGAAGATATGAAGCGAAACGCAAGTGATTACGGTAATTCCACCCCGAAAACGTGATTGAATGACAAGATACAACATGTGCAAGGCCACGGATCCAAATCAAACACTCAAGCATCGAGCGAAAGGAGTGGAAACAGCGAGTGAAGACCTACACGCTCGGCATGGAAGAGGCCGGCTTGGGCAAAAGTTGCGCAAATTATCCCCGAAACACAACACGACTCGGGAATGACTTGAACATGGTCGTTTACCATGCCCGCTCGGGCTGAGAAATGGACTCGCTCGGGCTGCAATTAGGACTGAAAATCCCCGAAACAGAACACGACTCGGGCTGTAGACCACACGGTCGGGTAAGCATGCCCGCTCGGGCTGAGATGTGTACACGATCGGGCTTGCCTTCTGCACGATCGGGTGCATGTTGTACCCGTGCGGGCTGCCAATCTTGGAACTAACTTATTTGAGTGTTTGAACGGGCGACTAAAGAGAAAATAAGCCATCTAGGGCTATAGAACGAACCAGAGACGACAGGAGACACTCAGAGGCACAGAGAGAGAGAGAGAGAGAGAGAGAGAGAGAGAGAGAGAAAGACGGAGCGAAGTAGCCGGAGCGTTGAGGAACTATTGAAGACGTCGGTAATAGAACAGGGAGGGATCTCATTCTTTATCCATCTCGAATATAGTTATCTTTTGCGTTTCTTTTGCTAAGTTCATGTCTGAGTAGGTCCATAGCCATGGGTTAGAGAGCTTTGTTCTTAATTCTTGGTTATAATATTTGTTCGTTTCGGATTGATTGGTTGTTCGTAATGCTTGTTCTTTTTGGCCACTTGAATGAATGTTTATAAAAATCTAATTGCATTGGGAGATGAATTGGATTTTGGAATGTAGCCATGATATGAAGTCTCAATTGATTTAGAACCTTGGCCGGTCGGTTGATTGAACTTAGGAATTAG
>CM071875.1:10785871-10807105 GCA_036759665.1 Gynandropsis gynandra
GAGATGAGAAAACAACCCACACGCGTGAAGAAGTGTAGAAGAGTCAGCTCTTCAATGTGCATGCACGGAAATTATACGGAAGACAGCCACAAACCTTCCACCGAAATTCAAAGGAGACTGCACCCGCACTTGCACGAGGTAATGGAAAAAGATGTCATTAAACTTTTCAATACAGATACCCTTTATCCAACCTCGGGCAGCGAGCAAGTGAATCCCGTGCATGATGTGCCAAAGAAAGAATCAGTGACTAAAGGATGGCACGACGAAAAGATCCTACCTCATCAGATCCAACTAGGTGACTTCGTTCCACTTTTCATTTCCCGACCTATGTTTTTCTCGGGTAACCTACGTTCTCGTTGGTCTAATCCTTTTCAGGTAAAAGAAGTCTTCACACATGGAGACGTGGAAATATGGAGCGATGCGGGTGATACATTCAAAGCCAAGGAACAGAGGTTAAAGCTCTACCAAGCCGCCCAACCGATCGAAAGTGGAAACTCCATTTCCCTTTCCGATCCACCCGTCACGCACGCATGAGGAATGGAGACGTCAAAGCTTAACGACGTTAAATAAGCGCTTTCTGGGAGGCAACCCATCTGTTTGTTTTTATTTTTATGTTTAAGACTCGGTTATTTATTTTCATAAAAAAAAAGAAAAAAAAAACACCACAAACGTGCTTCACTTCCTTTATCCTCCATCAGAGCATCACGTCGAGGACGCCGTTCAATTCAAGTCTGGGGGAGCAGCTCACGTTTGTCAGGTGATTTCGTTTCATTTTCTTTTGACTTTGTAGTTTTTAGGTTATTTTGGTGGTTTTAGTTTATTTTTGTTTTCGTGAGTCAGAGTCGTCCCAAGGCACTTGTCCGGTGCCACGTTTTGAGATGAATCCTGAACTTAGGATGCTTAAGAAGTTGACCTTTTCCGTGAGACTTTGCATGATTGAGCTAGGTATTCCTAAGCGTTAGAGCTTATTAGTCGGTTGAAAAACAATAGTTCGTAGTTCTTGGGAATCCTAGTGTTGCTTGTGGGGAGGTTTAGACGAGGTTGCTTGGCTAGTTTATCGTTTATTCTTTCTACCCAGATGGTCATACTTCGTGTAGACGATGCTTTACTTCTGTTCTATTGAGGATTATTGGATCATATAAAATTGAGCTTATTTTGCAGATTAAAAGCGCACACTAACACTCCGTTGTCGATAGAAATAGTGCCTAAAAAGCATGATCAAAAATCGATATGAGTGCATCGACCTTGTTACTCCTTCGGTGGCTCGGGTCTAAGTGGTGCGTTGGCGATCATCTTTTTACGTCCTAAGGGCATGGCAGAAAAAGCCGCCTACTCCGCTGCACTCTTACACGAGATGCATGAGTATACCGTCATCAGTAGTCTGGGTCTAACTAGAGGCTGGATCCCTTTAAATCCGACGTCCTAGAAGCCTAGTGTGTATGCAAAGAAAAATAAAAAAAAGGGAAACAAAAAGAAAAAAAAAAAGAAGAAGTCATAAAAAGAAAATAAAAAGAGAAAGAGAAAAAAATAAAAAGAAAAGAAAAAGAAAGAAAGAAGCTCGGTAAGAAAGAAACAAGTATCCTCGGTTGACCTAGGTTTAGCGTTGTCTGAAGTCTTGTTTGGTGGAGGGAGTTACGGTAGCATGTCTAGTTTCCTTTGATTTACTTTCTCATGGGTAACCGTGGTGGACCTAGGATTAAGACTGAAAACTCGATTAGGCCGAATTTGCTCTCGACATGCTAGTTGATCGGTTAGGTTCGCTTTAGCGGTATTTCTAGGAGAGGGGGGCTTAGGGACAAGCAAACATTCAAGTCTGGGGGATTTTGATCATCTCGTTTTCATACGTATTTCTCGCACGATTTAAGAGACGTTTTCGATATATATGTGTTGCTTTACGTATGATTCCGTATCCGTTTTACTTGTTTTCGTGTTTTTCATGTTCTTACAGGTTTTTACGCGTATTTGGATCATTTCGGAGCTAAAAGGACATGCACGTAGCTAAGGAGCAACTTCGAGGATCATCGCGGGACAAACGGGACGAGATTTAGCATGGAAAAGCCTCCACCCGGTCGGGCACAACTCATGCACGATCGGGCAAAACCTACGGCCAATTGGACAGAACATTTTGCACGACTCGGGCTGTCTTGCCCGACCATTTGCCTTGTGCCCGAGCGGGCACACACACCATGCCTGATCGGGCATGCATTCCAGCACACATTCCGCGCGTTCTACCCTATGCCGCACCGAGCGGGCACAATCAACGCCCGAGCGGGTTGCGACCCGAGTAATCAGCAAAATTAAGTAAAATTAGCTTAAAACAAAAGGGACTCGTGGGGGCAATTAAGGCAACACTTAGACCGACTTAGGAGGCATAAAAGGAGGCAAATGACATCATTAGAAGTAGCTTACATTGGACCTTTCATTCAGTTCGTGATTGGAGAAGAATTCTTGCGAGGAGGCAAGCAAGGAGCATTGGAGATCAACCCGACACTTCGGTTTCGCTTGGTTTTCATGTTCCTTAGACTTTCTATTTCGTTTATGTTTGTTTACAGATGCATGAGCGAGTAGTTTGTTTGTTCTAGGAGAAGGGATTAGCCCTTGGCTATCCCGGAACCACTTTCTATTTATCTTTGAATGCATCTTCCCGTTTTAGTTCATCTATTCTCTATCTGAGCACTTAATTGACTTGTGTTTACAAAGGCCACGTAGATGCATATTGACGTGTGGAAACACAAGTTATAATTAACCTAGTCCACTTCACCGCAAGTATACGGATCTTGTAGTACCAGGGTCGATCTCAAGGACTAAAACAGCTAAACTCACAAAAGTAGGGTAGCAACGGTTGAGGGTGAAACGGATGAATCATAGAGCCTATGGGTTTAGTTCAAGGTGTCAGCCACGAAAGTAGGGGGCAACTTGTCTAGATCACGTGTCTATGCCTTGAGAGAGGGTAGATATCATATTAGGATCGTCTGCCTTAGATAGCTTTAATTGGGATAGCATGATAGATAGAATGATTGTCGGTTTCGGTAGTCTTGTGGTGAAACTGGATTCCTAAAACGTTTGTCTTATCGTTAGAACCCAAGTCGTTTATTTACTTTCATTATTTCATTCTTCATCCATATTCGTTCATTAGCAAGTTTGATTCTTAGTTCGAGTTTAGATAGTGTTGCGTAGTCTCTGTGGGATCGACACCTAAAATACTACACACGTGCCGTGCACTTGCGGGTAGTTTAGGTTATTTTATTTAACTCTGATACGCATCAGCCACCTTGGTCTGCGACTAGACGATACAGATCTAGTTCCAACAGCTGCACGAAGACCGAGGATATCCCGACAGTGCAGTCGGCGTGCTCCTCCTCAACCTCGTACCCGCCCTGACTACCGTGGACAGCGATTTGACTTCCCTTCTATGGAAGGTGTTTCTGTTGTCCTCAGGTACATTGCAGAGGAGAGCCAGTATCAGTCATACATGGCGGACCAACGATATGACCTCGAGGCAGCGATGTACGACCTCGAGGCGACGAGGTATGCGGAGCAGCAACAATTCCACGAGCAGTCCATTCAGCATACATATTACATCACGGAGTCCGTTTGCCGATTCCAGCAGCTGAGCATACAGCACTACTCAGAGCCATACATGCCAATCCCACAGGACTACCACACGGGAGCCATTCCCTACCGTCCACACCTCCCGTACGAGCTACAGACGTTCTATTTCTCACTAGGGAAGGGACCTCCGTGGAGCCAGCAGACCCTCAGACCACCTTCGGTAGAGAGGAAGAGGACTAGGCCACTATCTTTCCTTTTTCTTTTCTTTTTTCCTTTTTCTATTTTTCTAGTTTATGGAACTCATTTTTATTTTCTTTTTCGCATTTATGTACGCTCTATCAGACATTGTGATGTATCACTTTCTTCTCTATTTTGCGTTGCATGACTCCTATCACAGACTCTTCACGATAATACCCGCAATAGAGTAGACGTGTATAACATCCGGATTTATCACCAACTCGAGAAAAGCGAAATACACCAAGTGTACCCGTTCTTAATTTTTATCTTCTCTCGAGTTTTGGCATGCGAGTCCCTCTCACAGATTTTGAACACCAGGACTATATTTCGTTCAAGTCTGGGGGACACTATTTGAGTGATATGATTTCTTTGAGTGATATGATTGCGATTAGGATTAGGATTAGGTGTTTATTTTTTATTTTTTTATTCTTAGGATTTCTACCGGATACCTAGTATGATACTACGGACTTTAGTCATCTCTGCGCAACTTTGTCGAATCGTGAACAATAGCCTAGGTTTGCTGAAAAGGATTTATAGATACCGACTAGTCTAGTAGTTGTGCATGAATCATTGGTTCATAGTTGTATTCCGTCCCCTAGGTTTCAATCCCAAGCATCTATATCTCCGTGTATATCATTCTCTTTGCTGAGTGAGACATGTTTTAGAATTTTTATGAATTCATGTGCTTACACTCCATTGCCATTCAATTGAATAAGCTTCTAACTATTTTCATCTTATTTTGACATGAGTGCATCGATCTCGATGGTTCGGGTCTAAGTGGTGGGTTGAGGCACTCTTCTACGTCCTAAGGGTTTGAGATGATCTTCACTCCGCTAAGGTTATAAGACCTTATGAGTGTGCCAATTGGAAACCTGGGTCTAAGTAGAAAGTCACCCTTTTCGATGCCGACGTCGTAGAAACCGAGCGCGAAAAAAAGAAAAAAAAAGAAAAAAAAGAAGAAAACAGAAAAAAAAAAACTTTAGGAATAAGCTCTATCTTATGCATGATTAATTTGGTATGGGGATTGCTTGGATGTTGTATAGGGGTAGTGAAATGAACTTTGGCGATATGTTGGATTACATGGCTCGTTGCTTTCGGTTGATAGAGGTCTGAATAAGGTTCACCTAAGTCTATGTTCGTGTGACGCGTTGTTGTGCATGATGATTGATTGTTCGGAAAATTTGTGCTAGTATCCGGTTGTTGTTGTTGAACTCTTCTTGTACTTAGCCTTAGTTTTGTTTGAGGACAAACAAAGGTTTAAGTCTAGGGGAGTTTGATAACACGTAGTGTGTGTTAGTTTTAGGCTAGGTATTTACATCATTTTCGCATAGTTTGTATAGCACGAGTTACGAATCCGACACGAACATTCTTTATATACGCCCTTTCTGTTGATTTTCAGGTTATAAGGCGACAAGGCCTAACCGAGCTATAAAGTATCAATTCCTGGATTCAACCGCACATACTGGAAACTACAAACCACTCGGAGGAAATTCTAGCCACAAAACCAAATGGAAGACCCGAGCGTAGAGCAAAAAGGAGCAAAGGCACGGAATTAACCAGCCCGCTCGGGCTTCGAGCAGCCCCCGAGCGGGCTGCAACTCCAGAAAATATCGCACAACTCGGGCGAGAAGAGAGCCCGCTCGGGCTTGGACAAACATGATGACCCCGCACGGGGCGGATATCATAACCCGCGCGGGCTGACTATTCCAGCGGATATTGCACGACCCGGGGAAGCGAGTAGCCCGCTCGAGCAGAAAGACCACCGACCAACCCGCACGAGTTGAGCACATAGCCCGCACAGGCCCCCTTTTTAGCAACAATCTGTTTTGAATTTCAAACTCGAATTAGAAAGAGAGGGGGAGATCTGAAGGCAAGCAAACGGTGGCTAGGGGGCTGAGGAGAGGGACTGAAAAACACAAAGAGAAACTCGGGAGAAGCTGGAGAAGAAGAGAAACAACAATCCGGACTTCGGTATCAAGATAGGAAAGATCGAGGAATCGTATTTCTTACTCTTCATCATGTCTAGGGTTTATTTCTCTTGTTTTACACTAGATTCCATGAGTGACTAAGCCTCTAGCTATGGGTTAGGATTGCCAGATTTGTAATGGATGCTTGAAATTATTCGTTAATGCTTAGACTTATCGAAATTTTTCTTGAAATTCAGTTTACAATCAACATCATAAATGTCTTATACTTGTGCTGACCGCTCAGTAATTTAGGAATTCATGTTTAGCTGGAAGGTTAGATTATGAATCCGGAACAGTTGATTGTAGATTAAGCTTGATTAATGAGAATCTGACCGGTCGGTTAATCGACTTAGGAATTAGGATTACGCGCTTAACGCTACCGTAATCACGAGTTAATCACTGCTGGAAGGTAGGATTGCACGTTGTTGTGGTTAGGAGGTTTAGGATTCGGAAGAACCATTCCTTATTTACGAGCATGAATTCCCCGTAATCAAGATAATTCGATAGGTTTATGATCTTTTGTTAGCTGCATCCTTGCAAATCCCGGTAATCCGGAACCCATAGTGTTCTTAATTATCAAGTTTTCACGTCACTTCATCGCTGTCATTATCTATTTTAGTGTTTTAGAAATATGTCCCACATCACCATCAATTCAACTCGTCTTAGTTTAGTCGTATTCTTAGCTTAGGTTGCATTAGTCTCCAGAGTTCGACCCTTGTATTACACCGATCCGTACTCTTGCGGTAAGTGGATATTAGGCATTTTTATTGCTTGATAGTTCGCACATCAATAGACGTTTGAGATTTAAGTCGGAAAGACTTTTTCCATAACTCTAGACATTGCGTGTCTTCTTTAAAAGACTTGATGGATGATATTGAAGTCTAATAAACTTAATAACTTCATAGCTCTATTTTTTAGAGGTTTGTAATTAAGACATACTTGATGAAGGTAATGTTGAAATAAGTGTGAAGTTGGGCCGCCTTCTATAAAAAAAAAATTGAGTTTCTTTCTAGAGCACCCATGGAACCAAGATAAAAAAAAACACATGGCCTTTAAAAGCGTTGTAATTGTATCGCGGAATAGCAAATACCACGGAATTGATACGTGTTGTGGGGGTCTCAATTTAAACTTTTGAAAGTTCAAGAAGTAATTCACTTCCACTAGTTTAAGTTGTTACCTCACAATACTACGCATCAATTCAATCGAAGATATTGATGTTTAAGTAATTTAATTCCTACATTTATTCCTTTTCAGTCGTAATTTTAAAAGTTGAGGTAGTAATTTGTGGGGATTGTTGAAAAAATGACTTCTCATTATTTCATTTTTGTCCTTTTGTGGAATCTCAAGAGTCTCACATTGCTTGGGGGAAATTATTAATTATAATATATTTGTAATCATGAATATTAATGTTATAAAAAAGGAATCATTGGAGGGATTTATAGAATGTACTGGGTTTTATTAAAATTATCACATGCGCGCGACGACGACGACATCGTCTGCGTGCCCCACCGCCCGACCGGGTTGGGCTAGACCATATATTACGAACTCGCATATGTTTTTTCGGATTAACTTCAACATATGCATAGACTTTTTCAACAGAACCGGTTCAACTCTTTTTGAAACGTGATTATCTTCAAGGGACAGTTTCTACTTCAAAAGACACTCTATATGAGAGGGTATGAGTCTACCGAGAGGAGACACCGAGTAGATCTTTTTCTTTCTCTCTTCTATCCTAAAGTTTTACCCTGAAGTGTTACGATTATGCTATTCTACACTTTTCTTTACGAATGCACGTGAACGGGGGAAGATTGTTGTGTTAACCTTGAAAATTATTCGGTCTTTGGTTGCATTATAATATTAAATGAATATATAAATTAAATTCATTAATATTTATAAAATTTGAATTATAAAATACAATGAATTTTTATATTTTTCAACTCAATATTTATAAGTTATATATTTCTAAAATATCAAATAATTTACGACTTTATGTATTTATATGATAGTTTCATAATATTACCAGAAAATTCCGAACATTTTTTTTTCTAATTTAATAATCATGTAGATATTTACAATTAAATGATATTAAAGCAAAGAAGAACATGTGCAGTGCAGCTAATGAAACAAAGGCTTCATGGAACCGGAGGATTATTCTTGCAAATATGGAACATATCGTCCTAACTATGCGTTTGCGTTTTTATTGTTTTTTTATTGATTTCTACAAATTGGATTAAAGATTCCCAATATTGAAAAAAATGTCTGACAAACATTTGTTCAAAGTTTGAAGTACGAGAAAATATCAACAACCCACAAAAAACGTTAAAATACGTAACTTTTTTTTTAAACAATCTCTTAATTGTACAAAAGCAAGTCATCGCTAGAGTTGAAAACTTTATTTAAAAATTATGTTTGATCCAATATATAGAAATTTTATCCATAAGAAAAAGATATAAAATTAAAATAACGATGGATAGATGATGATTGATTGTATTTTGTTTTAAATGATTTTAATGTTGTATTTGATAATAATTACGAGTTATTGTGATAATGTGAAAATGTTTGATAATTTAAGCAATTGATATTTGTTTTAAGTTTTTAGAATTATATTTTATAAAATATAAAAGCAATTAAGATTTGTTTTAAGTTATTAGAATTATATTTTATAAAATATAAATTTACTATGAACCTTATAATAGGTTAAATAACATATATACACAATCTCTAAATATAATTTTTTTATGTAACATATTATTGATTCTTTATAACTTTTTTTATGAATTATAAGATCAGAAAGTTATCCTAGTCAACTTATCGAGTATGATTTTTAGTAGCTTTGAATGTAATGAAGATGCCAAAATATATTTTTATACTTTATTTTGTATACAATTATACTGATATTCATTTAATTCGAAATCCATTATATTTTATTAATGATTTTGGATATCTATACGGATTAAAGATTAACATCAATCCACATTTAATAAGATAATTTGTTTTGTTAATAAAGAAGATACACATATACATGAGAATATATATATATGTATGTATATATATACGTACACATGTGGACCTTTTACAAAACTTAGGTAATGACTTACCCAGAATTGTACCGACAGATAGAATACGCAAGGCAATGATGAAATAGCTACGCAAAACGCAAACGCTAGCATGATGAAATAATTATAAAATTCTCTAGATAAATCTTTATTTAGTAAAAATAATTCAATAGTTAATTATTAAAATTTAGAACAACATACAAACTAAAATAATATTCTTAAATAAAAATATAACCACCTTTATATATATGTGTGAAAAAAATAATTTGAAAATTATTCTTTTATTTGAGAACTATTTTTAATATGTTTATTCTTTGGTAATTTCAGAACTTTTAAAATTTAAAACAAAACTAAAACATTTAAAAAATTTCGAACCTTTTTCTAATAAAAATTAACAATTTTAAAATATGTAATTCTTTAAGGAAATCATCAAACTAAAATCAAGCATGAAATATATCTATATATATCACTGTTTTGGTAATACATGATTTAATTTTCCAAGTAATAACAAAAAAAATAGTCCTTCTTCTCCGATGAATAATTAATTATAACAGTCAACAAAAATTTAAAAAGAATTAATACCTATGAACAATTCTGAAAACAAATTTTGAATTTGTAAACGGAAAATATATTGAATCAAATGGTGTATCACAATAATATTTTCTTTCTTTTTTATTTCTTTTACAATCGTAGCCAAAAAATTTCTTTCTTGTTGACGTCATCATGGTCGGCAAAGATATTCGGTTTCTTCCCTGGCAAGGGACACTCCACTTCCTCCTCCACTCCGCCGCCGCTTCCGGGAAAACCAAACTCTGGTAACGCCGGGAGGTTCAGGTCGATGAGGCCACGGTGGCTCTGCTCCTCCGACACCGTGCTTCCGCCACAGCTTTGGCTCGTCGCCGACTTGCTCCCGCCGCCTCTGATGTTGCCTTCGTAGTGGCACCGCTTGTGTCCACCGAGGGCCTGCCCTGTTGAAAAAACCTTGTGGCATATCGAACACTCGTGTGTCTTCCCGGAGACGGTCGCCTGAGTTTTTTCTCCAGCGTCGGAGGAACCGTCGGTGCCGGTTGCGGTTACAGCAGGGTTCTTGATTCGGTGGCTCGCCTTGTGACCGCCTAAAGCTTGGTAAGAAGGAAACGCCTTGTCGCATACGCTACACTTGTGCGGAAGTTTCTGCGTCTGCGTTTGGGATTCCGTTAGCATTTGCGTTAGTGGTTCAGTGGTCGATGGTCTTCCGCGGGCGAGCATGATGAGGCAGAGAGCGAGGTACTCCTCCTCCGTGGGTCCAGGCGATGACGAAGAACCGTCAAGAGAACGCTGGCGTTTCGAGCGTTTGCGTCTGAGCCAAGGCTCCATGAAAATGGTGTCGTTTACTACATCTACATCGGCTACTCGCCGGAATTTCTTAACCGAGGCGGAGAATTTCGGTGGCGTCGTAGAACTCATCGATTCAAGGGCCATATACAAAAAGAAATTCAAGATTTGTTCTTTGAAGAGAGATGAAGAATTTTGAATATTAGAGAGAGAGAGTGTGTGAAGAAGTGTTCTATGCTTGCGGGTTTGGACTCTCCTTTTATATAGAAGCACGTGGCTAAGGAAGTGTAAGTCGGTCAACTGTCTCTATATGTGTACGTATACGTTGCCTAACAGACAGTTTCCTTTTTTTCTAATTGTTTCCTTTCCTTGTTAATAATAATAATAATAATATCTGAAAAAGTAGTATTGGGTTTTAATAATTTCCTTTCTTTTGTTTTCTAGTTGCGTTTTGGTAAATATATATTTTTAATAATATTAGAGAAAGATTATAAATTTTATGATGATTTATTTATTTTATTTGGATTTCAATATATTCTTTAAGATGAGTTTTTGAATTTTAGATGGAAGAGAAACTATACATTATACATATCCAGAGGTGGCTCAGTCCATTATATGCGACGTTGTTTAGTTGTATGCGATTGAGAGAAGGGTTCAAACATAATCAGTCAAATTTTTTTTATATGTTGCCCAAAGCTAACATATAAAAAAATGGTCAAAAAACAAAACACAAAATTTTAAAAATTTTATATTATAGAAAAAATATAAATATTAAATTGCCACGAGCCGTGTGGGACACGCTTTTAATCAAACGCGTACACGCTTAATTCGGTTTTCATCACTAGTTAATTATCGACTAACACTCCTTCATCCTCATTAATCTCTCTTGATTTCCTTTTTTTATTACGATTTTTTCGTACTTACTAGATTAATTAGATGTTTTATATTTTATTTTCAAAATTTATTACGACTTTTCGAACTTATGAGTTAAATTAAGCTAAATGGAAATTCGAATTTAATTCCCCATTTAAATGTAATTTGCTTTCTCAATTTGTCATAAAGTTGCTGAAAGCACGCGTTTCAATTTTTTTTACCAAAATATTAAAACAATAAAAATAAAACAAAATATTAACAAAGAATTATAAAATGCAAACAAAATTCTACAGAAAAATTTAAATTTGAAAAAGAAAAATTGATTTTCAGGCAATTTAATATAAAAAGAATCTGAATTAGATGAAACTAACATATATTTATAAATATTATATTGTCAGATTTTTTCGGTAACATAATATAACAATAAATTTCTAACAAATTTTAAAAAGTACATTATTCAAATATTTGATAATTAAATATTGTAGAAAGCAAAAGATCGATTAACTTATATTTAAAGTTGATTTTGAGATTCATTCACCAAACTAAAATTTTATCGATATCAAGGACTTGATTGGTGGAAATACTGCGGTTGCGTTTACGTTTGGTGGTGTTTCTATTAGTGATCGATAAACTGTTGCGATTTCATTTTGAGCAAAATTATCAAAATAGATAATTATTAATAAAAGAATTTATTTAAATTTTATTGGTATATACTTTTAATTATAATTTTCAAATATTTGAAATAAATTTAAAAATTTTAAAAATATTAAAATATTCAATGCATATATATATATATATTTATGAGTAATTTAAATTATAATAAAAATTTAAAATAATTTTATTAAAATAATCAACTATTTTTATACACCTATATATATATACACATATTTATATATATTTACGTTAATATAAACTATGATAAATCATTAAAATAATATTTGAAATACATACATAAAACATAATATTTAAAAAAAGAGAAAAGACTATTTTCGTAATTTTATTGAAAACATATCGAAAAAATATAACATAATATAATTTAAAATTTTAAATTTTACGTTTACGAACGATTACGATTCTATAAATCGATTTTAATATCGCCTACCATCGCCCGATTTACAGCCACTGCAATTTCATCAAAATAGACATAAATGTACGCTTGATCTTATATTCAACTCTTATTTTAGAGAAAACATTGTATCAGAATTTTGATTTAAGGAAAAAAAAATACTTTAAAAAACCTTGAGTAGCTGTGTGGAGATAGAATTGGGTGTGACGTCCCGTATTCGCTAATCAGTGTATGTCCTCATCGGATTTCGACACCTGGCATATGCTTTTACCACTCGCTTATTTAACTGTTTTCTTCACACATTATCCAAACATGCTGAGGAGTGGATCGTCTCTGGACTCGACACATGGTATACTGGATTGTTTTCTGGCCACGTGCCCAAAATCTACTTTCTTCTTCGTATTCGGTTTACGTATCTTTTTGAAAGTAGGGTTTTTCACGTTCAAAGAATATGAGTTTAACTATGACTATGATTTCGTCATTATATATTCGTTTAATTTATATTTAATAATTTTCATTGAATTTATATGTTATATGATAGTTCATCATTTGAAATAATATATATATATAATTTTTATTAGAATTCATAGACTACGAAAAAACTGTAAAAATAAACTACTCAGATAAATCTTTTAATTTTTAATAAAATTATATTTATTAAAATATCTGATTATAAGAATAGAATATAAATTTAATATTTTAATTAGTTGTATATATATATAATCTATTGTATAAAATATAGAATATTTCCAGGGTGAATGTATTTTTTATGTACTTAGTTTTCTATATATTTAAGATCACAATTATTCTTGTTTATGATATATATATATTTTGGTATGATTTCAATAAAGGACAACAAAATTATTTTATCAAATTATATGGTATCATAGCAACCATAATTTTTTTCCCTTTTTCCATTACCCACCGCCTCGGCCACCTTCCTCTCTCTTCTTATCTTTCGCCAACGATCTATTTGTTTTTATTACCACTATCGCAGCCGTCTTCCTTTTCCTGTTGTCATCATGGCCGCATCTTTCTCCGAGAAGTCATTTGGGATCACCAACATTCGATCCCATATCCCCATTACCCTAGACATGGAAGAATTGAAATACGATTCATGGCGCGATGTGTTTGAAAGTCACTGTGAGAGTTTCGATGTTTTGAGCGACATTGACGGTTCCGCTCCACCGACCGCTCCTCCATCCGATGAATGGAAGTGCATTGACGGCCTTGTGAAGATTTGGATCTATGGGATGATCTCAAAGTCCCTCCTACAAGACATCCTCAAAACAAAATCCATGGCTCGCGAGACGTGGCTACGACTTGAACGCCTCTTTCGCGATAACAAGGAAGCACGAACGATACACCTCGACAATGAACTACGCACTATCACCATCAGTGACCTATCGATTCATGCTTACTGCCAAAACATCCGGCTGATACTGGATCTCTTTGCCAACCTCGAGGCGTTGGTGAATGAACGAGCCCTCGTGATGCACACGCTGGACGGGTTAAACGAAAAGTTCGACAACATTGTCTACATCACCCAACACCAGAAACCATTCCCTACGTTTGACGATGCACGATCGATGTTGCTGCTTAAAGAGCAACATCTCGCGTAGAACCGTCGCTCGGATCGTACTCACAACGACCACGGATCTGCCTCGACGGCCTTGTACGCGTGGACTAACTCACACCTTCATGCCCCATAAGCGCCGGCATACCAGCCTTAGCACCAGTACCAATCTCAGCCCCATGGATCTTTGGCGCCTCCATATCAGAACCCGCACAGAGGACACCCTCGAGGTCGCGGAAATAGGGGACATCGTGGCCGAAACCAAAACTCACGCGGCTGGTATCTAACCCGCCACCATAGCAGTTCCAATTCCGACCGTCGACGCCATGGACTCAACCATATGCCCAACCGTTCTCCGGCTATGGTTGGAATTCCTACCCGCAATGGTACCCTACACAGCCGGTGCCTCAGCCGCATCTGAACATGTGTAATCCAGCCATGGCTCCGTCGAGGCTATCCTCCTATGTGCCTTCCCCGATGCCATTAGCCATGCTGCAACATTCAACACTCATGGCGCAGATCATCACCGGCTCTCCTGATGTTCAGTGCTCCGATGGTCTTTCTCGGGCTATCCCTACAGCAGCCGTGGCCCCGCCTGACCTCAATCAGGCGTTTATTGCCATGAACGTCACCAACTCAGCAGATGCCTCGTGGTACATGGACACGGGAGCCATCACACACCTTACGTCACAACCAGGTATACTCGAGACTACTTTTAATTCGAGCATTAAACCGCGTGTCTATGTCGGTGATGGATCCTCTATTCCCGTTTCCACTATTGGCTAAATGACATTACTTATACCCAACCGTGCTATGACCACACCAACGTTCTTGTTTCCCTATCCATTATCAAGAACCTCATTTCAGTAAGACAATTTACTCGTGATAATAATTGCTATATCGAATTTGACGCTTTTGGTTTTTCTGTGAAGGACAAGCTAACTCAAACGATTCTATTCCGCTGTGATAGCTCGGGTCCTCTCTATTCCCTATCACCCACGGTTTCATGCGCTCGGCCATCCTCACCAACGTTTGCCTTTCTCACATCGGGTTCCAGTTGGCACCGCCATCTTGGACATCTCGAGGAGTCCATTTTTCGTTTTCTACGTTCTTTGGGTTCATTTGCTTGTAATAATGACAACACAAACTCTCTTTGTCATGCGTGTTAACTTGGGAAACACATTCGATTACCATTTAATAAATCAAACTCCATTGTTCAGTCATCCTTTGATGTTATTCATTCCGATATTTGGACATCTCCCATTCCAAGTATTAGTGGTATCAAATACTACGTCCTATTCCTCGACCATTTCTCACATTTTGTTTGGGTCTATCCTCTTTGTCGAAAGAGTAATGTATTTGCAAAATTTCTTCTTTCCCACTCCTATGTTCAAAACCAATTTGGGAAACACATTAAAGTTTTTCAATGTGATCACGGGGGAGAATTTGATAATATGTCACTCAAACGATTCTTTGATTCAAATGGTATTTTGGTCCGTTTCTCATGTCCTCAAACCTCACAACAAAACGGCAAGACCGAGCGCATTATCTGTACCATCAACAACCTTATCCGTACCCTCCTCTTCCAAGCCTCCATGCCGCGTCATTTTTTGGTGGAAGCATTACGTGTTGCTGTCCACCTCCTCAATCTTCTCCCGTCTGCATCCATCCAAAATGAGATACCTTTCACCAAACTTTATAAAAAAGTGGCCCCGTATAATCACCTCTGTGTATTCGGATGCCTATGTTACCCAAACACTTATGCCACTTCGCCCCACAAACTTTCCCCCCGATCGAACCCGTGTGCGTTTCTTAGTTATCCGAGTCATCATAAAGGTTTTTGATGCCTCGATATCAAAACTCGCCGGATCATTATATCCCGCCACATCATTTTTAACGAGAACACTTTCCCTTTCACCATATCCACCTCTCCATCGGCCCAAACCCACATTTTATTGAATGCGAAGAAACTCCTTCGCCCATCCTTAGGTCCCTTCTAGAGTCACCACCACCGGCCACAACGCTGCCCCAAACCACAATCGCACAACCCAAAATCCGAACCCACTCCATGACCACCCGTAGCCAAACCGGTCTGTAAAAAAATACCCACGCCATCACTCTTCAAACCACCTCAATCTCACCTATACCAACCACACACCTTAGAGCCTTAGAGGATCCTCATTGGCGAGATGCTATGCAAAGCGAATTTAATGCTCTTATTAAAAGTGGTACTTGGACTTGGTCCCTCATCCCAATGATTTTAACGTTGTATGTGGCTTTTTCGTCATAAGTTTCATGCAGATGGCTCCTTAGCTCGATACAAGGCGAGACTTGTTGCAAATGGAAAATCACAGCAAGTTGGTGTTGATTGTGATGAGACTTTCAGCCCGGTGGTGAAACCCGCTACCATTCGAACCGTACTAAGCATTACTGTGTCTAGAGATTGGCCGATATATCAATTGGATGTGAAAAATGCGTTTCTCTACAGGAATCTCAAGGAGACGGTGTATATGTTCCAGCCCCTCGGACTTAAAGATCCAATACACACAGATTACGTTTGCCGACTCAAAAGATCATTGCACGACCTCAAACAAGCACCACAGGCATGGAATCAACGGTTCACGGCATCCGATGTGACTCATCCCTATTTGTTCTCCATCGCAATAAGGATCAGGCCATGCTGCTCCTCTACGTCGATGATATCATCCTCACCGAATCATCCACTCAACTCCTACAACGCATCATTTCATCTCTCATGTAGGAGTTTGCCATGACGGATCTTGGCAACCTTCATCACTTCTTCGGTGTCACGACTCAAAGAAATTCAGCGGGCTTATTTCTCCATCAGACCTCTTATGTGGAAAATATTCTCCATCGAGTCGGAATGGATTCATGTAACTTGTGCACAACCCCCGTCAACACCAAGCCGAAGCTGTATGCGACCAAGGGATCTCCGGTGAAGGATCCGAGCTCTTACCGCAGCATATTCAGAGCGTTACAATATCTCATTTTCACAAGACCTGACATCCAATATGCAGTCCAACAATTGTGCCTCTTCTTACATTATCCCCGCGGCAGTCACCTTAACGCCATGAAGAGAGTCCTACGGTACATCAAAAGTACATTACACTACGGCCTCCAACTTTGACCTTCTACAACAACAGGTCTTACGGCTTATTCCGATGCCGATTGGGCAGGTTGCCCGGATATGCGCCGCTCTACATCGGATTATTGCGTATTCCTTGGTGAAAACTTGGTTTCTTAGTCGTCTAAACGACAACCCAACATTTCCCGATCGAGCGCAGAGTCCGAATACAGGGCAATAGCTAATGTTGTTACCGAGACATGTTGGCTTCGCAATCTTCTACTCGAACTCCACTGCCCGCTGTCCCGAGCAATCTTAGTATACTGTGACAACGTCTCCGCGATGTACATGTCCTTTAATCCCGTCCATCATAAGCGTACTAAGCACATAGAGATTGACATTCACTTTGTTCGTGAGAAAGGTAACCCTTGGCTCCCTACGCGTGCTACACGTCCCTTCCAGTCAACGATTTACGGTCATCTTCACGAAGGGATTGACCACTTCACTATTCTTGGAGTTCCGTTCTAGCCTCAGCGTTCAACCAACTCCTGCTTCGACTGCTGGGGAGTATTAGTATAAAATATAGAATATTTCCTCATGAATGTATTTCCTTATGTACTTAGTCTTCCATATTTTTAAGATCACAATTGTTCTTGTTATAATGTATATATATTTTGGTATGATTTCAATAAAGGACAACAAGATTATTTAACCAAGTTACAATAATCTTATATATTTTTATGCTAATGTTTTTCGTTCTTTTTAGATATTTCGATTACTATTGATTTATTTTGTTATTCGATAAATTTTAAAGATTTTTCTAGATATAATCAAAATATATATAATCTTATGTTATATTATATTGTACTATGTCACAAATTCAATAAATTTTAGATCATTCCTTAGTATTCTAGTTATAATGTGACCATTTTTCTAAATTATTCTTAAGTATAAAAACATAATTGTACACCATAAATACTATTATTTATATATAGTGAGTATTCATCATATTTTTGTTTGTATAATATTTTTAAGTTATACATTTATATATTCTATATTTTATTATGTATTTTTTCAATAAAGAAGCATTGTAATTATATATAGACTCCATATATTATTAGTAATAAAAGTTACCGAAGTATTTCGATTGAATGGTATCACACCAATAAACTTTTTTTTATTCCTTTTTCCTCCCATCCGTCATCTCCTCTCATACATGGCTTACACCACCAAAGAAGCCTTTCGAGAATACCAACATACGGTCCCATATCTCATCATTCTTGACATGGACGAGATGAACTATGATTTGTGGTATTACATATTTGAAATCCATTACTTTAATTTCGATGTCTTGATCCACAACGATGATTCTACATTGGTGATCGTCCCCCACCGAAGATTGGTAACACGTTGATGATCTTGTCAAGGTTTGGATATACGTGAAAATCTCTAAATCTGTCTTTCGAGAAGCTTTTCATAACAAATCCACATCATGCACTATTTGTCTACATTTTAAACATCTTTTTCTGGATAACAAAGAGGCCAACACACTCCAACTAAACAAACGAGGTGTATCGTCACATTGGGTGATCTCTCCATCCATGTCTACTACCAAATGATCCGCAAACCCGTGGAACTCCTTGCCATTCTCGACGCCTTAGTATAAGAAAGGGTCATTTTCATGCAAATGCTCAACGAGATCACTGCCAAGTTCAATGGCATCATCGATGTCATTGAACACCAATAGTCTATTATCACGTTCTACGAGGACTAATCCATGCTGCTTCTAGAGGAACAATACATTGGGTGTCACCGTTGCCTTGATCATGTGCACGAGAATTACCTATATGCATGCTCTTCTTGTCGCCTCCAATCCGGCTAATCACATGTCTTCACACCAACATGGTCTACCGCTATACATGCCACGTATCAACCGTCATACCACCATGGAAATCACCATAATCGTTTTTGTGGACACGACAACCATGGACACCGAAAGCATAATTATAACCACAATAGTCGGTATCCTCACTCGTCTTCATACCCATCCCATTCTATGCATATTCTTTCAAGGGTGATGTCCGACCATGGACACCACCCTCATATGACTGGTCATCATTCCAACCACCATATGATCACTGATAACACTGAATGTGTATCAATTTTAGGATAGGTTTTAGTGCCATTTTCGCATATATTTTATAGATAGATTTACATATCCGATATGATTACGTGTTTCACACACCCGTTTTATTGGTTTTCAGGTTTTTAGGCGACAAGGCCTAAATGAGCTTAAAAAGACGGATTCCTGATCAAAACCACGTAATTTGAAGATATATCTACTCAGAGCCAAGATCGAGCTTTAGAACCCAAAGGAACACCCGAACAACGAGCGGAAAAGAGAAATTTCAAGTAAACAAGGGTGCCCGGTCGGGCACCATAGACCACCCGTTCGGGTAAAACCTACGGGGTTTTATCCGCACACCTTGCACGACCCGGGCACGAAGGTAACGAGATCGGGTAGCCTTACCCGATTGGGCGCAAGACGTATACCCGCTCGGGCGTTGCACGACCCGAAGGTAACGAGATCGGGTAGCCTTACCCGATTGGGCGCAAGACGTATACCCGCTCGGGCGTTAATTCATCCCAAAATTCCCCGAGAGTTTGCACGACTCGGGCCGCTCAACCACGCGATCGGGTACTGATACCCGATCGGGCATTATGAAGGAACATGACCGGGCGCGCCTCTGCACGACCGGGCGACAGTGGTGCCCGAGCGGGCCGCGTATTTCGCAACAACTTAATCTTGCATTCAAACGTCCGAATTTAAGGAACAGAACAGATCTAGAGTAAGGGGGCGACGTACAGGGCAAGGAAAGGCTGGGAAAACATCTGGAAAGGCTCGAGAGACGTTGGAGAAGAAGAGAAGCATCAATCCTTGCACCGGTAACACGATAGGGAAGGTTGAGGCATCGAATTTCCTAGAGTCTATCATGTATAGGTTTATGTTATCTTCGTCTTTTGTTTTCTCCATGAGTGAGTAGAGTCCCAACTGCAGGTAGGGATATCGGATTTGTAATGGATGAACAATGAATTGCGTTAATGCTTAGATTTATTGATTTATTCTTGATTATCGGTTCTACGCTTAGCATTATCACTCTTACGCTAGTGCTGCCCGCTCAACGACATAGGATTTCGGACTTTGCTGGAAGGTTAAAGAATGAATCCGGACCTGTTAAATTGTAGATTAAGCTTGGCTAATGAGAATCTGACCAATCGGTTAGTCATCTTAGGGATAATGATTGCGTACGTAAAGCTGCCATGGTACGAGTTAATCACTGCTGGAAGGTAGGGTTGCACGTACTCATGGTTAGGAGGTTTAGGCTCGGAAGAATCACTACTAACCTTAGGGCATGAATTTTCCGTTGTCAAGATAAGTTGATAGATCTATGATCCTTAGTTGCTTCATCCATGTGATTCCCGGTATCCCGGACACCCGTAGTGTTTGTCATATCCGAGTTCATCCCCATCCTAGTACTGTTGTCACCACTTAGATTAGCTTTAGATATTTAGGACCATATCTCATTCTATCTTTATCCGTCTTAGTTTAGTTTTATTCTTAGTTTTTGGCTGCCTTAGTCCCCAGAGATCGACCCTGGTACTACACGATCTGTATACTTGCGGTGAAGTGGTCTAGGATAATTTATAACTCGTGTTTCCACACGTCATAATCCATTTCAGATGTCTGGGAAGAATTATTCATTGTTGCCAGTTATAGTGACACCTTACAAACTAATAACGGCCTAAACTAGGAATTAGCTAGATTAAGATCTAGTCCTTTCCGGAGTCTTTGTTTGTTTGTTTGTTTTTCGTTTTTGTTTGTTTTTCCCTTTATCGAGTCTTTTCTATCTACCGCGGATTTACGCTTTGGTGTTTTGTTTCTTGTTGTGCAAGAGACTTGTATGAGAAGCTCTACTCTGAAACTTCTCATCTACGATCCCGAGGTTGAACGCACACTAAGAAGCCTGCACAAGAAGAGAAGGATCGGAATAGTAGATTCCGAATCCGAGGTAGAAAGAACGAGCAACCACGAGCAACACGCCTCTGAGGAGGAAGATACGCATAGTGCAAGCAGCGAAAAAGACAACGCGAATATTCCCGACATGGCTGCTGCCGACGAGACTTATGAAGCATACACCGCTCCTAAGCACACGCAGTTACTTTCGTGCATGGCCCGCACGATCGATAACTAAGTTGAGCTGCAACCGGCTTTTATTCAGATGCTCAAAAATTCGGCCTTTCGCGGAATGGAGAACGAAGATCCGAACTCCCACCTTACGGACTTCAAGATGCTATGTAGCACTACTAAGGTTGGAACGGGAGTCACTCAGGAGGATCTTTATTTGATGGCGTTCCCATTCTCACTCAAGGATGCGGCGCAACGTAGGCTCTTCAACTTGCCGGCTGCATCAATCACGTCGTGGGATGATATGGAACAAAGGTTCATG
>CM071875.1:10814223-10846286 GCA_036759665.1 Gynandropsis gynandra
ATCTTACTTTCTTGGCATTGAAGTAACACGCACAGCCTCTGGATTACTTCTCACTCAACGCAAATATGTCACGGATATCCTTAACAAAGCTCACTTTTCTGAAGCTAAATCAGTCACCACTCCTATGGCCCCTGGCGCACGGCTTTCCTTGTCCTCAGGTGATAAGTTAGAAGACCCAACCAACTATCGGATTCTTGTTGGAAGCCTACAGTATCTCACACTTACAAGACCTGATATCAGCTTCGTTGTCAATAAATTATCTCAGTACATGCATGCCCCGACAACGGAACATCTACAAGCCCTCAAACGGGTCTTACGGTATTTGGTTGGAACGCAAGATCGTGGTATCTTCTTCTCCGTCGGTAACACTCTCTCTCTACACGCCTTTAGTGATGCAGATTGGGCGGGAGATCGTGATGAGTATATTTCTACGGGGGCATACATTGTTTACCTTGGCAGTCATCCCATTTCTTGGTCTTCCAAGAAACAGAAATTCCCTGCTAGATCATCTACCGAAGCGGAATATCGTGCTATCGCAGACACAGCAGCAGAACTCCGATGGATCACGTCTCTCTTAACGGAACTTGGTATTTCTTCGTCACAACCTCCAGTCATTTATTGTGACAACATTGGTGCAACGTATTTGAGCGCAAATCCCGTCTTTCATTCTCGCATGAAGCATCTAGCTTTGGATTACTTCTTTGTTCGTCAACTAGTGCAAGGCGGTATCCTTCGAGTTTCTCACGTCAACTCCAAGGATCAATTAGCGGATTTACTCACTAAACCGCTCGCTCGTCAGCCATTTCTTACACTTTGTCACAAGATCGGCATCACCGAAGGTGCTCCATCTTGAGGGGGCATATAAGTGGAAGGGACATAAATGTAATGGATGAACTGCGGGTAGGGATATCGGATTTGTAATGGATGAACAATGAATTACGTTAATGCTTAGATTTATTGATTTATTCTTGATTATCGGTTCTACGCTTAGCATTATCACTCTTACGCTAGTGCTGCCCGCTCAGCGACATAGGATTTCGGACTTTGCTGGAAGGTTAAAGAATGAATCCGGACCTGTTAAGTTGTAGATTAAGCTTGGCTAATGAGAATCTGACCGGTCGGTTAGTCATCTTAGGGATAATGATTGCGTACGTAAAGCTGCCATGGTACGGGTTAATCACTGCTGGAAGGTAGGGTTGCACGTACTCATGGTTAGGAGCTTTTAAGCTCGGAAGAATCACTCCTCACCTTAGGGCATGAATTCCCCGTTGTCAAGATAAGTTGATAGATCTATGATCCTTAGTTGCTTCATCCATGTGATTCCCGGTATCCCGGACACCCGTAGTGTTTTTCATATCCGAGTTCATCCCCAATCTAGTATTGTTGTCACCACTTAGATTAGTTTTAGCTATTTAGGACCATATCTCATTCTATCTTTATTCGTCTTAGTTTAGTTCCATTCTTAGTTTTTGGCTGCTTTAGTCCCTAGAGATCGACCCTGGTACTACACGATCCGTATACTTGCGGTGAAGTGGTGTAGGATAATTTATAACTCGTGTTTCTACACATCAGTCACCACTAAAAGCTCCCGAGCAGTCCAGTCTGCAACCTTACTTGACGCCAAATACACATAACAAACAAATCCACACTTTATCATAGACCAATTAAATAATTTTAGAGATTGAGCATGAAAAGATAGATTGATATATTAAAGTAGAGATTAGAGAAGAATAAACTGTATGAATAAAAGAGAAAAAAGATTAGAGAATAATAATTCTCTATTTAATGTTATTCGATTACAAAGGTATGAACATCTATTTATACACAATTCAAAATATATACAACAAGAAGAAAGGAAAGAATCAAATCGACATAATTTTGTACAAATTATGGAGTCTAGTTGTTTCCTTCTTTGTTTGTAATGGTAAATGGCTTGATTTTGAACTATCTTCTTTCCTTAATTAGGAGATTTCACACACTCTTTGTCTCCTAAAATGGCTTTAGATCAATATCAAATCGATGTGCACAATCTTCTTTCCTTAATTAAAAGATAGCTCATGCTCCATATCTCCTATTGATAGCTTATCATATAGCTTATCCACTATTTCTAACATATCCTCTCAAGGTTTGTCTGATCGGATGAAACATTAAAGCGTGTCTCGTTAAAAAAGCCTTTCTAATAAAACCCAATCGGACAGAACTTGGAAGAGGAAAAAGAGTGCACTCTTATGATCCATTGATGCAATCAACAATGCTTATTTTTCACGTGGGTTGATGAATATCCAATAGTTTGATTCGACTTTGGAGCATCTTGCATATTCTTTCGCTTGTCGTCTTTGTGAATATGTCTGCAAGTTTATCTGAGCTTCTAGTATAGCTGGTGGAGATGATTATTTTCTTGATCTTGTCATAGATGAAATGACAATCAACTTCAATATGTTTTGTTCTCTCGTGGAAGACTGAATTTGCAACAATTGTATAGGTGCTTGATTGTCACAATGTAGGGGAATCGCTTGAGTGATGAGGATACCAAGATCTTGAAGTAGTGTTTAATCCAAATGAGCTCACATGTTGTGCTCGCCATAGCTCTATATATGCCTTCGCAATTGACCTTGAAACCACTGATTGCTTCTTGCTTTTCCAAGTGACAAGATTGCCTCCAATGAAGGTACAAAAACATGTGGTTGACTTCCTATCAATTAGATCTCCAGTCTAGTCAGCGTCACAGTATCCCACAATGTTCGTATGCCCATTAAACTCTATTTGTATGCGTTTTCCAGGAGTTCCTTTCAGATATCTCAAGATCCTTTCGACCATGCCCTACACTTTCTTTGTTGGTGAATGCATGTGTTGATTAATCTGATTCATAACAAAACACAAGTCATGGTGAGTAATTATGAGGTTGATAAGCTTACCCACTCGTTGGTAGCACCCCTTGTCTTCAAAGCATTACCCTTTATTTTTATCTTTAATTTTCTCTTTGATTGGTGTTCTTACTAGTTTTGCTCCATGCTTTCTTGTATCTTTTAGAAGATCAAGTGCATATTTACGTTGAGATAAAAATAAACCATTAGATAGACGTGTTACTTCTATTCCAAGAAAGTACTTAAGTTCACCTAAGTCCTTGAAGTCAAATGTGTTTTTGAGAAACGATTTTGTGTTTTCAATTCCTTTACATTATTACATGAGATGATAATATCATCAATATATACTAAAATAACGTGCTTCACTTCGTGTAAATTTTTAAGTGAGTAGAGAATCATGTAATTTGGTATACCAAGCTCGAGACGATTGCTTGAGTCCGTAAAGAGCCTTCTTTAGCTTGCACACTTTACCACTTGCTGTATGAAATCCGGAAGGAGGAGTCATGTAGATCTCTTAATTCAAATCTGCTTGAAGAAATGCATTTTTGACATCCATCTGCTACAGATTCTGTTCAAGGTTAGTAGCAATATAAAGAATAATACAGACCGTATGTAACTTAACTACGGGCACAAATCTTCTTGTGTAGTCCTTTCCGTAGGTTTGTGTTAACCCCTTAGCCACAGGATGCTCTTTGTATCATTCAATTTCGCCGTTGTTATGGTATTTATCTTGTACACCCACTTACACCCCACAACTTTCTTGTTTTTTGGTAGATCAACCAGTTCCAAAGTATTGTTCTTTTCAAGCGCTTCAATCTCTTTAGCCATAACATCTTTCCATCCCTTTTTTCATGTTGGCTTCTTTGAAGCTCCATGGTTCCTATTCATGATCAATTTTCATAAAAAGCACTTGACAAAGAGTTGGGACGCGAGATATAGCAATATATTTTTGAATAGGGTGAGCAATAGAAAGGCCATTAAGATTTTTTTATTTTTCCATTTTGAAGTAGGAAACTTCAATCTATCAATTCTTCGAAGTTGGGTAGCTTAAGGAACTTGTGGCTGCTCCATTTTTTCTTGATTGTTCTATGTTTCTTGAATGCTTTAGGAACTTGTTGCTGCTCCACTTCTTCCTGATCATGCTCTATTTCGGCTACAAGGTTAACTTCTTGTGTTTGTGCTTCACTAGGTTCTGTTTTGTGTTCAAAATCACTTTCATGGTGGTCTGATTCTATTGTTCCGGCTTCCAATATCTCCGAAGGGTATTCATTACTTTCTTCCTAGTTTTTCTCAACGTTGTCTTGCCTTGGCGTGTTTTCTGTATGTTCATGGTCTGCAACAATAGATTCATTAGTAGAATTTAATGTATTCACAAGGATATAGAGAGTTATTTGAGGGTGTGGCAAGGTTCTGAAGCTCTTCTCAATTTTCTTGCTCGTAGCATCCTTTGTATTCATCCAATTTGACTTCTCGTAATACTATGAACCTTATTATTTGATGATGATAGTATTTTTATCCTTTTTGTGTTGTAGAGTACCGAATGAACATGCACTTGATGTTCTTTGGTTCTAGCTTGTTTCTTTGCCCCTCATCTACATACACATAACAATCATTCTCAAAAACTTTCAATTAATTAATTGGCACGCAATAATGACAACATCTCCCCAGTACTACTTTGGCACATTCCTATAAAAAATCATTATTTGTGTGACTTCCATTAGATGACGATTTTCCTCTCGACTACTCCATTTCGTTGTGGAGTGTAAGCAAAAGATATCTTATGCACGACACCATGATACTCAAGATATTCTTTGAATTGATTGCTGGTTTCCATTATTCGTTCTAAGAATTTTTATTTTGGTCTTGTATTGAGTTTCCATAAATTAGTGAAACTTAACAAATGTCTGAGAAACTATAATTTTAGAAGAGAGTAAGTAAATCCATGTGTATTTTTATTTTTCATCAATGAAAGAAAAAAAATACTTCTTGTTATCTCATGTATCTCATGGTGAAGTACAAACATCAGAATGAACAAGATCAAAACATGCATTATATTTTGTTTTTGAATATGGAAAAACAGTTCGACAATGTTTACACGTGATACAAGCCTCACAAGTTTCATTATCAAGCTGAACATATGGAAGTAAAATATTAAGTGTCTTGTGATGAGGATGCCCTAGTCTAGCATGCCATATAGAACATAAATCTTTATTTGATGCATAATTTAAATTAAACTCGTGGAAAGTAGAGAATCGAAGTGCTCCAGAATGTAAAGATCGTCTTTGAGTGAACCTCCTCCGATGATTCTCTGTCTTAATATCCTGAATCCAAAAATTATTAGACTTAAAATAAGCTAAGCTATTAAGATCTTGAGCCAATTTGTGAACATATAGTAAGTTATTTGCGGATTCAGGAATATAAAGAGTTGAGGACGATTTATTTAGCACCTTAAGGTTTTCTATTCCTTTAATAAGATCACTTAGGCCATTTGCAATTAAAACAGAACCGATATGCGGTTTTATATCATCTAATAAATCTGATTTATTAATCATATGATTGGTTGCACCAGAATTACTATGCTTTTATATTTAAGAATAGAGATGTTACCAGACTCAGATTTATTTGTCGTTGCTAGGCAAGAGCGTTAGAAAAGCATGCGGATTTCCTCAATTTTTTTCTTGAGAGCAAAAGTTTGATCAGTCTCTATTTGGAGGGTTGTCGGATGAGCGGCTTCTCTCGGTTGATTTTGCCCCCTTATGCACAGTTTTGTGTGCGGGGTGAAGAATACATCATTTCTCCTTAGCGTGACCTTCTTTTTTGCAATGTTCATACCATATGGCTTTCCTTTCGTTCATGTGTTGTTACGTCTATAGTGAGCAATTTCACTCTCCATGAAAGAGTCGAGTAGATCTTTCCTCCTTTTGGATCATCATACAAACTTCATTCAATTTTCGAAATAGATTTTGACAAAGGATGTGATTGATAAGATTGTTGAAAGAAATTTCCAGGGATTGGAGTAGTTCAAACGCTTGGTCTTGATTCTCACGATCGGCTATCTCCTTTGGATCAATCATGAATGGACACAGCTCGTCTAGTTCAGCCCTCAGATTCTTGAAATCTTCAAGGTGGTGATTGAAAGGCTTGTTATCTTACTGGAGACGGCTCAAGGCCTTCTTGAGTTCGAAAGCTCTTGCAAGATTGAACATGTTGCCATAAACTTGTGTCAACTCATCCCAAAGAGTTTGAGCATTCTCCTTATGCCAAGCCCAAAGCTGCCTTCATGATTCATGCTCCATCGATACCCCTGACTGATCTCCTACCCCAACTTGCTCCTACAAGATCTTATCCTGGCATTCAACAAAATGGAACTTGCGGAAAAAATCGGATGCATTGTGGTACATGAACACGAGAACCATAACCCATCCCACATCACAACCATGTACCTTTGATCCAATTTTTAATTCGAACATCAAATATCATGTTTGTGTTGGTAATGAATCCTATATTCACTACAACAAACACAAAATTCTCAATGTAAATACCAATACAAACCCGTGTTGACAAGGGTTCGCAATGAAATTCCTATACAAACATAATGGAATTGCTACGTAATCTTTACTTACAATGTTGTTGAGAATTGTAACACTACTTATATACAGTTGTAACAAAAAGGTAACATCAATTTTGCATTGTATGTAGACAAGTCTAACGCTATTTTGCTAATGTAACACAATTTTATTTCAAATTTGCGTAGGCATTTTCAATGCGATTGTGATGCAAGTGGAACATTAATCTAACACAGAGTTTTGCATGAGAACGATGTTACAAATTGTCACATGAGGGTAATGTAAATATAATACTGGCCTTATAACACAGTTTGCATTGTAAGTGCATTACAAATAGTAACGTTATCACGTATGGATTGGTACAAGTTACGTTACTAAACTGATACAAAGTTGGCACATCTTATAATTCAAAGATGTCATAATAATCAATGCAGTCTCACTGGTAAATTGGGGATAGTAACGCTAGGACAACACACATATGTTGACAATTATGGATATATATATATATATATATATATGTTTCATTGGATCTCATATCAAATCACTCAAATGTAAAACTAAAAAATAATTTAAAATATCTCTCCCACTCATATATAATATATTTTAGCGGTTCAAATATTTGATCATTCCAAAGATGGATGTATGAGAGGTTTTACTTAGAATTGAATAATGTTTCTATCGAATTCGAAAGTGGGTTAAATTGTTTTATGATATTTTCTACAAATCAAGTTTGATACGCTAGAAACGGTAAGTCATATTTTTGACCCTGTTGTAGGTGTAGAAATAAAAGTAATGTTTAGTGTAAACATTGCGTTAAAACACATATACAAGAAAGCTTTTATGAAAAACTAATATATTTGGTTTATCATGGCGAAAAAATAAGCACAATAATAACTCATGTACACGTTATTGAACAACCAAATAATGATTATGCTACTTACAAAGCGATTACAAAATGAAAGTAGTTTTGATAATCGTAGTTGTCATGATTGGTATATGAAAATGATTGAGTATGCATTTCTTGGTTATCATAAAATGCATGATGAAACATGAATGAAAAAAAATTCCAAATGATATGCGTTATATCGAGTAATAAAACCTAGACTAACGCTTCCGCAAGAATACGGATCGTGTAGTAACTAGGGTCGAACACAAGGAATTGATGCGACTTCGTAGCTATTGAACTAATTGAATTAGACGTGTGAGGTGACTAAAGTTGTGATTGTGATTGAACTGAACTAAACTAAATCGAAGAGAATAGACTTTATGGCTAGGCACCATGGGGGTCGAGAGTTTGCATACGAATGTAATGAAGTTCTAAAAGGATAATTGGTCTAAGGCACTATCATGGATTCAGGGAATTCAAGCTCTCCTATAGGAACTGACTGGCGTAGACTTGTCCACTATCTAGCATGCATATGCCAATGTATCCATTGCGCATCTTACATGCATAGACGCATTACGTCTGCTATCCTAATCCCTAGATTTAACCGATTGACCTGGCGTAGATTCTAAACCGGCTAAACCCTAAATCATGGCTTTGTTCCGAAACCTAATGCCCTGGCGTTGGTTTATTAGATTTCTAAGATCATTCAATCAAGTGGCGTACAGGTAGAGAAAGCATTAAGAACAACCATGAAATCTGAAAACATGATAGAAACCAAATTCATTCATTCAAGTGGCGTACAGGTAATGAAAGCATTAAGCATCACCATTCATTAAGCGTAAGACTTCATTACAACGTAGCAAATCTCTCTAACCCATGGCAAGGAATCTACTCAGACATAAATACAGACAAGGAAACACAAGAGAAGTCTAGATTCGACATAGATGTAGAAAGAGATGACTCCCTATTCATAAACCGATGCCTTCGGTAGATTCTTCTCGCTCCCGATCCGTAGATCCGTCGTTTTCTTCCTTCTTCTCCTTGCCCTAATGTCTCCCAATCTCTTCTGATGTGTTCTGGTTCGTCCCCCTCTTTTTAGATCTGATTTTCCCTTTTAATTTTGCCGATCTAGATCTTAGGAAAGTTTGTTGGAACGCTGGACCCGAGCGGGCATTCTCTTTACCCGATCGTGCAGGTGACCTACCCGATCGTGCACACACAAATGAGCCCGATCGGGCACCATGCCCGACCGTGTACTTCATCAGCCCGAGTCGTGCAAACTTACGGGGTTTTCTGCCATGAATCAGCCCGAGCGGGCACTCCAAATGCACCCGAGCGGGCACCTATGCCCGAGCATATCCCTTGAGCACCCGAGTCGTGTAAGGCTACGGGGTTTTCTTGAATGATTCAGCCCGACCGGGCACTCTCAATCCACCCGAGCGGGCATGTCTTGAAGTGTAGTTTCCGCTCCTTTCGCTCGGTATTTGAGTACTCGCTTCCATCCGTGGCCTTGCATAAGCCGAACCTTGTTACACAGCTTCGTTTTCGGGTTTAGATTGCATAATCACTCGTGTTTCTCTTCAATCCTTCGTTTCCTACACAAAACACGAAATGTGGATAAAGTCTTCGAATATGCTCAATAGATGAATGAAATATAAATAATCTACTCTAAACTAGACCTAAGAATGATATAAAAACTATAACAAATTACGTGTTATCAAACTCCCCCAGACTTAACCTTTTGCTCGTCCTCGAGCAAACCTAGAGTCGAGTACTAGAAGAGCTAAACAACCATGGATACCAATACAAATACGTCGAAGAATTTAGCCATCATACAAATCAACGCGTCACATGAACGTAAGCCTAAGCGTACCTAGTTTAGACCTCTATTATCCGAAAGTCTCGAACCATGCAATCCTACCAATGACCTAAGTTTAGTCCGTACTTCTAAGCAACATCCAAGCGTTCTCCATACCAAACTCTTCTAAACTTGAGATATCTTAAAACTCATTTTTTTCTCGTTCTTATTCCTTTTTTTTTCTTTTCTCCTTTTTTTTATAATTCCACGCTCGGTTCCTAGGACGTCGAAGTCGAAGAGGTTGGCTTTCTACTTAGACCCAGGCTGCCTATGGCACACTCATAAGGTTTCTCGGCCTTAGAGGAGTGAAGAGATGCGTCATTGAAACTCATTTTAAACCATGGTTTTCTTTTTTTTTATTTTTCTTTTCTTATGAAAAAAATACGCATCACTCTAACCCTTAGGACGTAGAATAGCGCCTCAACCCACCACTTAGACCCGAACCATCGATATCGATGTACTCATGTCAATGACCTTAAATAGTTTCCAAGGAGAAAAAATTGACAGCGGAGTATAAGCGTGTGGAATCTAATGAACGCTAAAATCAATCTAACAAGCATTGAATTTGAATAATACTCGGAGATATGATACTTGGTATGAAACTTAGGAGGTAGATGCAACTAAAGATCATGGTTTCAAGCACAATTACCTAACTAATCGGGATCAAGAAGACTTCTAAGCAAACCTAGACCATTGCTCATGATTGTTGTACTAATAACTCGAAAATCCATGCTAAGTATCCATCCGTTTATTCCTAGAAAAACAAAAATCTACATCTAATCCTAATAATCTAATCCTAATCCTATGACAATACTCGATGAGTACCCCCCCAGACTTGAATGAAACACCGTCCCGGTGTTCAAAACCTAGGAGAAACAAAATAACGGGAAAAGAAAGGTTGGAACGTGTGCACCTTGTGTAGCTTCCAATCCCGTGTTTGTGTTTCCTCTTCATGGATGATATGGACGTTGAAAAACCTGCGAAAAATATTCACACAATCCAAAAAGGAAGAATACAATCCCACCAAGTACATCAATATGACAAGAAAAAGAAATAGTCCAAAAATAAAAATGAAAACGAGAAATGCAAAAAGTCGGGTTGCCTCCCGATAAGCGCTTGTTTAAGGTCTTGAGCTTGACCAAAATGTGCTACCCATTAGATGGACGTCCTTGACGTCGTTGTGTGCGTAGCATCCTGCGTACATGAGGTGGTCGATAGAGTGTAGTACGCGGTTCAATTGAATTCCTTCCCCGATCAGTCATGTCGTCCCTATTCTTCATTTCAACCTTCATCTTGGATGCCTTATCAATGTTCCAATCTGATGCTGGACGCTTGTAGTGGCTGCTAAGTACCTCAAGAATGGACGAATTGTCGATGTGAGCCGTTTGTGCTGCGCTGGAATCTGCCTGGATTTGTCGGAGGGTTGTGCACTGGTTTGCAACGTCTTCTTGGCTCGAAACCTTCCCCAACTGATCTGTACTCATGTGATTATGAGTTGAGAAGTCTCTCTGCTCAGGAATACCCGAAAACCCATCATTTTCTGAAACTGCAACTTGCTGTGCTCGAGTCGCGCAGAATTCTGCTCGGGGTTCGTCTAACTCGGGGTTTGGGATTTCTTCTATATCCTTTTCATCCAGTAGCTTTGTACAAAGCTTCACTCCGTTAATGTACTTACAAAACCCCTCTCTAGCTGCTGGAAGAGTCATCTCAAAAGGATCTAATATCCCAAACTTCTCGAAGACTTCATTGGCTAACTCCTCTAAGACGTCGATGTGGAATACCGAATCCACCATACATGGCTGCTTAAGTGTATCATTCAGATTGAACTCCACTTCTTCATCCCCAAATTTAAGTGTGAGTCTACCCTCAGCGCAATGTATGATCGTTTTCGCCGTATTGAGAAACGGCCTACCAAGGATGATTGGAATTTTCTCGTCCTCCTCCATATCTAATACAACGAAATCAACCGGGACGAAAAATTTTCCTACCTGCAAGGGCACGTCTTCCAGCCTTCCCTCAGGTATCCTAACACTCCTATCAGCCATGGTTAACGCCATTCTCGTCGGTCGAAGATCCATCTTACCCCTAAGATCCAATTTCTTATACAAAGATAATGGTAGCACGCTTACGCTTGCTCCTACGTCGATTAGCGCATGGTTTATTTCATAATCACCAATTTTACAAGGGATTACGAATATACCTGGATCCGGCATCTTTTTGGGTAGATTAGGCTGCAGCATTGAATTCGTTACCATAACGGATTCCATCTCCACGTCTCGCTTGTTCGCAAGTATCTCTTTGAGGAACTTGGCGTATGAAGGCATCTTCTTCAACGCCTCATGGAATGGTATCGTGATATCCATCTTTTTCAACATCTCAGCAAATTTCGCAAATTGAGCGTCATCATCCTTTTTGCGTTGACGTTGAGGAAATGGCAAAGGAGGTGATCTCGGTTCCAATTTCACGTATTTCGGCTCTCCCTCCTCCTCGGGTTTACTTTTGTACTCTTTGCTGCCACTGCCATTTTTCATTGCTTTGTTGGATGATTCACCTTCGTCGAATGTCGAGGGAATGGTTTGATCAATCAGTCTCTTACGTTGACGTTGTGGGAATGGGAGAAGAGGCGGTCTTGGTTCCGGTTTCACGTATTTCGGCTCTTCCTCTTCCTCGGTTTTCATTTTTCGCTTCTCAACGTAGCTGCCATTTTCCGCTGCTGTGCTAATCACTTCATCCTTCTCAAACATCAAATGAGTGGGCTGATCCACCACTTTGCCACTCCGAAGATATATGGCATTGACGTGTTCACGAGGATTTACTTCCGGCCGCGCCGGTAGAATTCCTTGCGGTCGTGATGATTGTGCAGCGAGTTGTGAGACTTGAGTATCCAAGATCTTAAGATGCGTTTTCACCTCCACAAACTCATTTTTCATCTCTTGATTTTCTGCTCTCATCTCTTCATGACTCGTTCTCAACGCTCTTATATCATTGGCTTGGTTCTTTTGCTCTTGTATGATTTGAGCTAGCATTGATGTGATATCGGGTCTAACTTCTTGTTGCGGAGGAGCAAGCGCACGTGGTTGAAAATTCTGATTTTGGGGCTGCGTCCTCGGCTGGAAATTCTGATTGCGTTGCATCAAACGCGGTTGAAAGTTTCCCGATGCTCGTTGTGCATTGAATGCACCGTCGGAATTCTTGTACGAGAGATTAGGGTGATTCCTCCACTCGGGGGTATAGGTATTACCCAAAGGTTGGGCGTTGCTCACATAGTTCACCCCTTCGTACCCTTGAATTCCTTGCTCATCCGGCTGCTCATAATATTCTTGCTGATTCATTCCGGACATCATATTGCGGAGCTCATTGAATTCACTTTTCATCTCAGCTCTCATTTCAGCTCTCATTTCCGCTAACTCGGCATATATGGAACGCGTATTATCCACGTTAGCTACTCTCGCTGGAGTGTTGCGATTATACTCTCCGGCGGTTTGATTTCCTTCATAAGCCATACGATCTATGAGATCCTCGACTTGTGGGAAGGTGAGGTTGCTTAAGGAACCTCCAGCAGCGGCTACGATCAAAATCCTCGTATTGTCCGATAAACCTTGCATGAAGTTGCATATGAGGTAACTTTGATCCATACCGTGATGTGGGCAAAGGCGTTGGTAGCCTTTAAATCGCTCCCACGCTTCATACAAACTCTCGGCTGCCCCTTGCACAAATGTGTTGATGTTATTCTTGGCTAGCTGAGCTTTGTTTTGAGGGAAGAACCTCGTCATAAACTTTTCCTCTAGCTGATCCCATGACGCAATAGAATTCGCTGGTTGCGAATATAGCCAATCTTGTGCTCTATCTTTCACCGAGAACGGGAAAGCAGCTAGCATTATATCCTCATCCGATACCCCATCTCCAGCCCTTATGGTTCGACATAACATCTTGAAATCGGTGAGATGCTGGTTTGGATCCTCGGTTGGTCTCCCTCTAAACGCCGCGTTACCAAGCATTTGAATAAATGCCGGTTGAAGCTCTACGCGGGCGTTTCTTCTTGCAATGCAAGATAAGAGCTGCGTGTGCCTAGGGACCGTGTATGATCCATAGGTCAGTGCCGGTTGCACTCGTTGCGCGTTTTGAACGTTCATATCTTGACGTTCGGCCATTAGCTCTTCAACAAACGGTTGTTCAATCACTTCCTCGGTTTGAAAATCCAAATGTGCTTGCGTGTTATCAACTGAATTGCTTGCACTAGCTTTCGATTCTTTCCGTAGTTTTCGGAGCGTTCTATCGATGTCGGGGTCGAAAACTAGATCCGCTTTTCCGGTGTTTCTCATGCACAATTAAGCTGCACAAGAAAAAGAAGACAAACACAAAGATCACGTGAGATACGAGAAGCAAAAGAACTTGACTCTAAACGAAATGACAAACAAAAACACGAAAAAGCAAGAAACAAACAAGACTCCTAAAAACCTAATGTCTAATCTAAAAGTTTCCTAACTCCTAAGCCGTAATCAATTCCCCGGCAACGGCGCCAAAAACTTGATATGCGTTATATCGAGTAATAAAACCTAGACTAACGCTTCCGCAAGAATACGGATCGTGTAGCAACTAGGGTCGAACACAAGGAATTGATGCGACTTCGTAGCTATTAAACTAATTGAATTAGACGTACGAGGTGACTAAAGTTGTGATTGTGATTGAACTGAACTAAACTAAATCGAAGAGAATAGACTTTATGGCTAGGCACCATGGGTGTCGAGAGTTTGCATACGAATGTAATGAAGTTCTAAAAGGATAATTGGTCTAAGGCACTATCATGGATTCAGGGAATTCAAGCTCTCCTATAGGAACTGACTGGCGTAGACTTGTCCACTATCTAGCATGCATATGCCAATGTATCCATTGCGCATCTTACATGCATAGACGCATTACGTCCGCTATCCTAATCCCTAGATTTAACCGATTGACCTGGCGTAGATTCTAAACCGGCTAAACCCTAAATCATGGCTATGTTCCGAAACCTAATGCCCTGGCGTTGGTTTATTAGATTTCTAAGATCATTCAATCAAGTGGCGTACAGGTAGAGAAAGCATTAAGAACAACCATGAAATCTGAAAACATGATAGAAACCAAATTCATTCATTCAAGTGGCGTACAGGTAATGAAAGCATTAAGCACCACCATTCATTAAGCATATGACTTCATTACAACATAGCAAATCTCTCTAACCCATGGCAAGGAATCTACTCAGACATAAATACAGACAAGGAAACACAAGAGAAGTCTAGATTCGACATAGATGTAGAAAGAGATGACTCCCTATTCATAAACCGATGCCTTCGGTAGATTCTTCTCGCTCCCGATCCGTAGATCCGTCCTTTTCTTCCTTCTTCTCCTTGCCCTAATGTCTCCCAATCTCCTCTGATGTGTTCTGGTTCGTCCCCCTCTTTCCAGATCTGATTTTCCCTTTTAAATTTGCCGATCTAGATCTTAGGAAAGTTTGTTGGAACGCTGGACCCGAGCGGGCATGCTCTTTACCCGATCGTGCAGGTGACCTACCCGATCGTGCACACACAAATGAGCCCGATCGGGCACCATGCCCGACCGTGTACTTCATCAGCCCGAGTCGTGCAAACCTACGGGGTTTTCTGCCATGAATCAGCCCGAGCGGGCACTCCAAATGCACCCGAGCGGGCACCTATGCCCGAGCATATCCCTTGAGCACCCGAGTCGTGTAAGGCTACGGGGTTTTCTTGAATGATTCAGCCCGACCGGGCACTCTCAATCCACCCGAGCGGGCATGTCTTGAAGTGTAGTTTCCGCTCCTTTCGCTCGGTATTTGAGTACTCGCTTCCATCCGTGGCCTTGCATAAGCCGAACCTTGTTACACAGCTTCGTTTTCGGGTTTAGATTGCATAATCACTCGTGTTTCTCTTCAATCCTTCGTTTCCTACACAAAACACGAAATGTGGATAAAGTCTTCGAATATGCTCAATAGATGAATGAAATATAAATAATCTACTCTAAACTATACCTAAGAATGATATAAAAACTATAACAAATTACGTGTTATCACCAAACACTAAGACTAATAAGTTTATGAGCTACTTGGTCCAGCCAAACAAACATTGTATGAAGGTGTTGAGGATCATTCAAATTTTTCACGATGAAATTCCAATACCATTCTTACTGTGTTTTAGTTTAAATAAATATGCATCATTCATATAATATGAACGCAAAAGACGTACGCATATGATACAACCACACAACATCCTTTAAACGGGAAAATCACTTATTTTTTACATTAACACGGGATTCATATGTAAATTTTGTTTCTTTTAAACATCATATGCTTCATTATTGTATTTCTATAGATAATTCAACTCATCAATCAAAAGTTGTAAACAATATATCAAAGTTTTTTATCGGATGATTCAAACAACCTATGAGAATACTAGGAAAAAAATCAAACTCATTCTTGGTGGTAAATGTTATGGTAACACATTACGATCCACAACGAATATTATTTACCAACGCACTATACAAAGCGAAATCATACAGTGCATAATGAAATTTCAATGCAAACATAACACAATTGCTATGTAAATTTTAAATTTAGTTTAAAATGGTTTTAATATGATTTAATGACTTCTTAAATTTTATTTAATATAAGGAAGTTTAGCGGAATATGGGGGCGGGGGCAAGGATTAAAGTAACTTTTTAGGTGAAAATCTGAGAAGGACGAAGTCAAGGAAGGAATTGATTAAAGAAGATTCTCGAGTGAGGAATAAAATTAGGGCTGAAAGTTAATGAGACAATCTAATGAGGGTAAGAGTCGACGGAAGAAACAGGCTAAAGCAGATCTCAAATGGTCAATATGAGGATTACCTATTTTAACTTTATATAAATTCTAATTAAATTAGTTAGATATATGGAAATGTTAATGCAATCCCAAGAGGTATTGTGGGCTCAAGACGAGGTTCTGGGATAGAGATCATCCAAACCATGCTTGACGAGTTTTATATGCATGTAGATATCTTTCATTTGATTATTCTTCTGTTTTATTACTATTTAGTATAAAAATATTCTTTTCTTGAAGATTGTCCATCCTAAACGATAGGAACATATCTTTGTAGTATTTGTTGTAAATTTACTTGATTTTTCTATTTTTTTAGTTTTTTTTAACGCATACCGACCAAACCACCTTATCAATACCAACTTCTAATTATGCATTTACTGATGTCCTTGTCTCTCCTTCGATTATTAAGTACCTCATTTTCATTAGTGGGATCAAATAATGTGTGTTACAACAATATTTGTTTTTTGCAGATCACCTAGCCTAACCGATATGAATGTATCTTTGTTTTAGGCTTACCGAAATCGCAAATCACCAGGAGTCTAGGCGACGAGATGCCAATGGATACACATTGTTAATGTGGTTTGCACTTGAATGACATAGAAAATTATTACATTAGAGATAGATAGGTATTGCAACTATGCATTGCAATTGTGTTAAATCTTATAACGCAAACTGTAGTTAGTTTTGCCGAAACTTTTGCCAATGACAGTTTCAATATTGTTCGCATTATCATTTTTAGCACCTTGGTTTTAAAATTTTGTTAGAAAGAGCAATACAGATTTACATCGCACAAGTGTTATTTTCAACACAAATTTGATCATTTTCCAATGAAATTTTCGTTGATTTTCCATGTTTTTTATAATGATTTTTGTAACGCATACTAGCTGAATCACCTTATCAACGCCAACCTGTAATTACAAATTTAGTATTATCCGTGTCTCTTATTCGATTATTTGGAACTTGTTTCTTTTAGTGGGATCAAATATTATGTTTTATTCATGATCGTTATTTGTATTTTGTCTGGATTTATCAATTTCGAAGTAAGAGTGATGTCTTTGCTAGTTTTTGTATTTCATTCTAATCACAAAGGAGAATTTGATCCAAACCATCAATGCTCTCATTTGAACCTTCCTTTTTCAAGCCTCCATGTCATCTCATGTTTAGGTAAAAGCCTTACATATCTTTGTTCACCTCATTAATCTTCTCCCTTCCACTAGCCTAGCCAACAACATAGCTTTCACAAAACTCCATGGAAGAGCAAAGTATGACCATCCCTGGGATTTTGGATGTTTGTGTTTTCTGAAATTCAATGCCACCTCACCTCACAAGCTAACTCCATGATCTACCCCTTTTGTTTTTCTAGAACATCCAAGCAATCACAAACGTTTTTTTTGTTTTATAGACTTACATAGTTGGAGAATTATCATCTCTCGACATCTCATATTTAATGAGAATATATTTCCATCTGCCTCATCCACTCGAAAGCCTACCTCACCATACACATTCCTTGACAAAGGTGACTCTAGATACCCTATATCTCGATCCCTCTTTGAATCATCAAATGAGAAACATAATTGACCTACCGATTATCTAATCATCCACACGAAAACATCCCACGGTTATCCGTGTGCCAATATAATATCATAAATCCCCACAATATCATAAATTTTATTAAAAGTGGTATTAAGATTGGTCTTGCGACCGACTAATGTTGAAATTGTGTATTCCATGTGCCTTTTTCATCATAAATTTCATGAAGATGACCCAACAAGTGGGCATCGATTGCAATGATACTTTCTGACCGATGGTAAAAACTGTTACTATCCGGATTGTGTTGAGCATTGCTATCTCTTAGGACTGGCTATTCATCTACTACACAAAATGCATTCTCCATGATCACCTACATGAGAAATTTTAGAGGCTCCGTAGGCATGGAATTAATGTTTTACAGGCTTTTGTCGATGCTGGATTTTCTCAAAGTGATTACCGCGATTCATTCTTTGTTTAAAGATGTCATCATGCCATGTTATTATTGTATGTGGATGAAATTATAATGATGGAAGCTTTCGAAAAAGTTTTTCTTAATATCATATCCTCTCTCAAGCTAGCGTTTGTTATGTCATACCTTAAAATTAAATCATTTCCCTAGGATTTCGGTGCGATGAGATTCTTTGGGCTTGTTCATTCATCGAATATTGTATGCTTCTAGAGCATTGGGATGAACTCATGCAACACATTTGTTACACATGTGAGGAAACTCCAATATTCAGTATCTCGTTCATCTACTACTATGGGAGTCACTATGTATTCTGATGCTGATTGGGCCTATTGTGTTGATATGCGATGATCCATGTCTGATTATTGTATCTTACATGGCACAATTTGATTTCATGTTCTTCTGAACACCAACCCTGGGTTTCCCACTCGAGTGCAGAAGTCGGGTACTGCTCCATTGTAAATTTCGTTATCGAAACATGTTTACTCTGCAACTTCCTTTTTGATCTTCTCTATCTTATTACACATGTATTGTGATAATGTCTCTGCATGTACATGCCTTCCAACCCCGTGAAATATCAACTCACTATGCACATTAAAATCAACATACACTTCATTTGCAAGAAGGTTGTTGTCACTTCTTTGCATTTTTCACAAGTTCTCTTTACGAACCAATTTTCTGATATCTTCACCAAGGGACTCTGGTCAAATTATTCATAGAATTTCAATGCAACCTTTGTGTTTGACCTTCACACGCTCCCATTGTGGGGAGTATTAGTGATATAAACATTCTTATTTACATATAACTAGTATTTTGTTTTATCTCATTATATAGTTAGTATTTCCTTATTTTTTTATATTTACAAATTTTGTATTTTCTTATTTATTTTTCCTAAAAAATAGTATTATAGTTATATATAAACCTTATAGATCAGTAGTAAGATTTAGAAACTATTCTGATTTACAACATTAACTGTAATTATTTTTGTATTGAATTGGATTCATAAATGCATGTGTGTATAAATTAATCTAATAATAAATTATATGTATACTAGAAAATAACATCTCAAAATTTCTGAGATTTGATTAAAAAAGATGTTGAAAATATTAACAACTATGAATATGAAAATATTACAAATCGATATGCAACGATATCTAAATCACAAAATACATATTGCTTAATATCATTTAAATTGGAGTAGACAGATTTATAATTCCAACTTGAGAACAAATTCTTGAAATTCTCGTTGTCCTAGTGTCTTTGTGTCGTTCAAAGATGTGTGCATGTGAGATAATAATAAGCATCAATGTATTCCATTAGCCTGTGGAAAACAAGATTTCCATTATATTCTTAGCCTTATATTCTTATTTAGTCGTGGATTGTGATATCGTTGACTATTTCTTAGTTTTCTATAAAATTGGTGATATTCCAGTTGAACAAACCAATAGACAAGAGATTTGTGAGTGAAAAAGCATAGGGTAACAAGATTAGATACCAAGGACAAGTCGAAAAAATTGAATCATACCATTCCTAGATTTGAAGGTTGAGTCTGTACAGGAATACGTTGCCCAACTATACCATTTAGGTGGCGAACAAAACAAAAAACAACCTCATAATATTTGATGGTCGGAATTTGCATGAATTGAGACAAAATATGATATACACAATTCAAATTAGGTTGGATCACTGCAAGTTATACAAGGTAACCAACGAGTCGTCGATTGCGAGAAGGAACTACATATAAAGTTGCAGTAGACAAAGGTAACTAGTGATAGTTACTCTAAAGGATGAGTCGTTGGTTTGCTTCCAAGAAATCCAAAATCTGAAATGATATCAAATGTGTATTTGTGTTGACACATATAAATACCATCAATATTGCGAGCCACTTTGATACCAAGAAGTATTTTACTACATCAGGGTCTCGTATGCAAACATGAGATACAAAATGACTTTGATTGTCATATTATCTAAATTGAATTTCTAGAGATAATTAGATCACCCATGTAAACAAAAAAAAAGTTAGATGAATCCCATACTTATAGAAACATTACAGAAAAGGATTTTTCAACGATTAATTCCGTTGAAAAGGTCTAAAAATCAGGTGAATTTGAAAATTTAATGAATTTTAACGGATTCTAAATCATTAATTTGAGACACGGAAAAATACTTTCATTACAAAACTTTAACATTTCCAACACCAAACTCCGTTGAAATTACCTATCTATTTTTCAACCGTCATACATTTATAATTATTAATCAAATTTTCAAGCGTCATCCATTGACCAAAATTTCAACCATCATCTGTTGATTATTTCAAAGGCTTTTAACCATCATCCGTTCATTTTTCACTATTTTTATTTTAAACATATGTGAGTTGAAAAAGATAGCTCAATCGATTTTTCTGCATCTTTTGCATTTATTTTTTTAATAAAGTTTCAACCGTTATCCATTGAAATTTTTTTTGAGGTGTTTTCAAACGTCATACATTGATTTTCACATGATTTTTCAATCATAATATGTTGATTATTTCAAATATTATCCATTGATAATATTAACAATCATTCGTTGATAATTTTAGTTTATTTTTCAACTATTTCTTGGTGATAATTTAAACTGATTTTTCTAAGTGTCATCTATCGAACTTATCAATAAAAGTTTTCAAAATTTATCTGTTTATATCTTTAACCAATTTTTCGATTGATAATTTCAAATTTCAATGATATTTTCAAAGGTTTTAATGAAATTTTCAACTGATTTGATCCGTTGATAATTCAATCAAGATGCTTAATGAATATGGCATTTTTCTCGATAAAATTCGTTGATTTTCGTTGATATTTTTAAAAATATCCGTTGAAAATACAAAGGTTTTCGAAGATGACAAACACCATTGGAATTATAGGGAAAAACTAGGTAAAAAACTTTTAACTTCCCCATTGAGATAATCGAAAACAATGCATTACTTATATTCATTTAATGAAATTCCTATCGAAGAATCAGAACCAGAGCAAGAAAAACCCCTACCAAATGCATCTTTGCAACAAAAATAATGTGTCAGAGAACGATCCTTATATCTCTTGATATATGTATTAACTTTATGTTTAATTTTATATCTCCATGGACAAGAATCTTGATACTTGTCAAAGGGTAGAGGTTTGACCGTTAACGTCCCATTGGCCTCTAACGATCACATTCGTCTTGCATTTCACGATGCCACTTATGATCTTGAATAACATAATAAGGTTTGACTGTAGTGTAAATAAATGCAAGAAACATGCTATGGGGCTCGATGAATCACAGATGTGTTAGAAGCAATCACAAGAGTGGGTAGAGACATAGATGACCCTGTGTTACAAATTGAGGCGACAACAAAATTAACCGAGAATAGGGAACCTTATGATGATCATGAACAAGATCTTCAGGTGATTGCTCCATGATTGTAGAAAGACAGGTATCATCACCCCTAGCATCAAAGAGATTGGAAATGAATTTTAAGCACTAGAGGTTGCCGAAACATGATAAAAAGAAACTATAATTTGAGTAGTCTCTGAATTAGAGGAGACAACACTAAAATCCAATGAAGGAGTAGATTGAAGAACATTAAGAGTCGAATAAGAGAAACTTCACCCAGAGCACAACCAACTAGATGAAAAATTAGTAGATGATGCAAAATTGATGATGGTATGAAAACTTATCCTAGTGAAAGACCACATATGAGGTCACTAAGAAGTCATGGTCATCGAATGGATAAATCAAAACCACACACACCGTCTTTAGCCCACTCATTTTAATTGGTATTGTTGGAGTTTCATCTTGTCATCCTTATGGATTTTTTCATCAGAGGATTGGTTAAATCTGAATCTGGTTTGGTTGGACTTTTGTTCAAGCTGTTTCAACAAGAGAGGATATGAAGGTGTTTTTTGGTATCTTTGGTGAAAATGGAAGTCAAGGTAGTTATGACTGTTAAAAGTTTTTTTATCTGCTAGTGGCTGTCTAATAACAAAGGAACTCCTTTGTGATAAGTAGGTTCAATGGTGCATGTATTTGTATTTGTTCTTGTTATCCATTGAAAAAATCTCTATTGCTTCCAAAGACTTAGCATCAAGAAAACCTTAATCTGTACTCATAAAGCAAGTGCATTCTTTTCTTTTCTCTTGCTCTATATTTCCAACGTGTACAGAGGAGTGTTCTTGAAGTCTTCTTTCTCGTTTTATCAGATGAAGTGAAGATTGTAAGTTGTTCTTAGAAACAAATTTGAGAGTATTTAATCGAAACATGACAAGTGGTATCAGAGCACGGTTGCGATTTTAGGTACAATTGTTGTTATAATGCAATCTAAATGCAGCTTGAGAAGTTTTTTTGGGCTCAACAAAGACGTCGAACAAATAGGTTTCTTGCCAGAGAAAAGGTTCTTCCTATGATTCGAGAACGAAAACTCATGATTTAAGTGAAAATATCAAGTTTAGACTTTGAGAAAACAAAGGCAATTATTTTTTTCAAGAGTATAAAACTTGCATCAAGTAGCGTCAAATCAAATACAAGGAGACAAAACCATGGCGACATCAAGAACCCGTGTGTGTGATGGATAAGCCATTTCCATCACTGACAACAACATCATCATTGCCGCGGTACGGAGAGTGGATGGCAAGGTTGGAGAGGTCCGATGTGATATGATGAGACGCTCCACTATCCAGTATCCACGAGTTGGCATCATAGGATGAGACAACGGCATGATGAGCTTGCAGACGTGGCTGCCAATGCGAGGAGGAATGCTGCCATGGCTGCGTCGACGGGTTCTCTAGTATACCGGGGGAGGAGACAAGACGGAAGCGTGGACAGCGTTGAACACTGTGGCCTTGAACACCACACGCTTGACATTTGCCTTGATAGCCACGACGTGTTGGTGAACGCTGACGAGGACGGCGAGACCAATTGGATGAGCCAGACGAGCGAGAATCCGGGCGAGACCAATTGGATGAGCATGCGGCCGTGGGGTTGGCTGTGATGGGAGCAACGGCCAAGAGAGGATGCGGTTTAGCAGTAGCCAATTTTGCCTCATGATTGAGAAGCTTTTCGTGAACTTCTTCAACGGATGCAGCAGTATCCTTTGCTCGAATTACGTCCGCAATCGGCTTATACTCTTCGGGAAGGCCGTCTAGGATTGCATCGAGGACATCTTCGTGATCAAGCGGCTTTCCAAAGAGGGCAAGCTCATCAGCAGTAGTCGTGATAGCACGTAGGTATTCATCAATGGTTTGTAATCCTTTTGAGGAGCGTTTGATCTTATCACGAAGTTGTAGAAGATGGCCGCGAGACGCTTTGCCATAAGTGTTAGCGAGCGTCTTCCACGCCTCGTAGGTGGAAGGGGCGCGTGCAATGAGGGGCTGTAGAGTGGCCGAAATTGCTCCAAATAGGACTGAGAAGAGAAGACGGTCTTGTTACTTCCATGGCTGAAAATTAGGGTTGTCGACGGACACTCCATCGCGATGGATCTTGGCCGGAGGAACAACGGAGTTGTCCTCAATAAAGCATTGGAGATTGTGGCCTTCAAGAAGGGCACGAATCTGAACATTCCATGTGAGGAAGTTGGTCGGCGTCAGCTTGGTGATGTTGGCCATGTTGACGGTGAGAAGGGTGCTGAGCGGATGTTGTGGATCGAAAGTCGGAGCCGCATCAGAGAGACGGGCGGTAGGATGACTTGTTTGGCCGGCCATGAGTTAGGGTTTGGAGACGGTGAGCAAGAGAGGCAAGGATTAGGGTTAGGTGATGCAGATCTAGGGTTAGGGTAGTGGATCTAGGGTTAGGGATGCGGATTTAGGGTTTGGGTGATAAGAGAACCGCGATGCAATAGCAACGGGGCGCGGTGCGTGACAAGCGGTGAACGGCGACCCGGGACGCGAGAATAACGGGCCGGCAGGAGGAGTGGAGGATGACGGCTTGGGAATTAGGGTTTTGGGGCGTTTTTATGTTTTGGCAAGTGTCGTACGTGATGGTACGACGGCAAGGGAGGGGGGAGAGGGGTGAACGGCCGGAGGAAAGAAAGAGGATGATCGGCGGCCGCAAAGGAGGAGGAGGATCGGCGGTTGCGGCGGTTTGAGAGAGGAGGAGAGGCCGACCGAGATTTTAGGGAAGTTTGTTGTCGTTAGACTTTGTGCTCTGATACCATGATAATTTGAAATCTGAATAATGATTCAAATGAGCCAAAACGGCTAGATATACAAAGTTATACCTAATTACAATGATGATAGATCTAATTACAAAAAGACTTATATACCCCTATACATATATCCTTTACACTTATCTGCAACTAAAATTGCATAAACTAGTAAGACACCTAGAATGGCTTCAATCCTCATAGGAGAATCAAGAGTTCGAAGTGGTGAAAAGGATCAAGGATCAATATCTCTTTAATTGAGAGAAGAGAGGAGTAGAAGAGTAAAAAACTTTACTATTCTATGCTTGGTAGACCAAATCCCCCAGAAAGTGATTCAAGAAAAGACTACATTTGGTATTTGGAATATGTTGGAAAGATTATACCTTCAGAAATCATTATCAAACATGATGTACTTGATGCAAAGAGTATATGACTTTAGAATGGATGGGAAAAACCTACTGAGGAGAATCTCGATGACTTTCAAAAGTTGCTTTCTAACTTCAAAAAATTTCAAGTGAAGGTTGATGAGGAGTATCAAACTGTATACCTTTTCAACTATTTGCCACCATTTTATGAACAACTAAGGGAAGTGTTAAATTACTCAAGAACGAACATTACTTTAGAAGAAGTAAAGGCGATTGCAAGGTCAAAGAAACTTGAGTTGATGGCATCAGATTAAAACAACAAAGTACATGGTGAAGGACTCAATGTCAGGGGAAGATCTCAAAGTCCAAAAACTCCAGGTCGCCGTCCAAACAAAAAAGAAAGGGTGAATGCTGGTATTGTGGCAAAAAAGTCCACTTCAAGAATGATTGTTATACGAAGAAGAAAAATCAAAATTCAGACATGGGAGAAGTTGTTGTTACTAAAGGTAATATGACAAAATTATAGGTTCTTACTATAGAAAATCTTGAAACTATGTAGATTGTTGAACACAATGTTGAGGAAGAATGGATAATGTATTATGACTGCACAATTCATATGACTCCAAAACAGGGCAGGTTTGTTGATTTTTAAAATTAAGAAAAAGACAGAGTTAGAATGAAAAACAATACAACTTGTGAAATTAAAAGAATGGGCAACATCAGAATAAACACAGAAAAAGATGCATCAGTGTGGCTGACTAATGTAAGTTACATTCCAAAATTGAAGAGGAATCTTATCTTACTAGGAGCATTAGAAGTCCAAAGTTGCTAGTACAAATCATAACAAAAAAACTTTAAAGGTTATCAAAGGTGGGAGATGTTCTCTATGGTTTGGAACGAAGAACATTTGTGGGAGAGACAAACCAAGTAAGTCTCTCAAATGATAAAATAAACTTACGATATAATAGACTAGGACACATGTCTCTAATTGGAATAGATATTCTAATAAAAAATGATCATTTTTCTTCTCATGAGGTTTCAATTTTGAAGCTTTGTGAGTACTGTAATTTTTTAGAAATCTCATAGGCTTGTTCTTAGCTCAGGTACACATGTCTCCAAAGGTGTTGTAGACTACATTCACTCAGATATGTGAGGGATCTACCATTATAACCCCATCTGTGTCGAATATCAATATTTTATCACCTTCATCGATGATTATTTAAGAAAGGTGTGGATCTATTTTCTGAGGAAAAAGGAAAAGGTCTTTGATAAGTTTGTGGAATGACACAAAAATGGTAGAAAACATGACATGCAAGAATGTGAAAACTCTAAAGACTTATAATGATCTAGAGTTTTGTAACAATAAGTTTGACAACAATTGCAAGGATAAGGGAATTCAGAGACATCAAACTTGTGGGCACACCCTTCAATAAAATGGGGTTGTAGACGTATGAATTGCACAATAATGGAGAAGGTGCGATGTGTTCTTAATGAGACTGGTCTAGAAAAAAGTTTCTAGGATGAGATGGCATCAACTTCGATATATCTGATTACCAAGTCTACATCTATTATTTTAAACTTCAAGATACCCAATGAGGTATGGTTGGAACTGTAACTACATATGGACATTTAAGAAGACCCGGATGTGTTGCATATGTGCATACAAATCAAGATAAATCATTGTCAAGTTCAAGGACATGAGTATTCATAGGTTATCCCACAAGTGTTAAGGGCTATAAAATTTTGCTCTTAAAGGAAGAAAAATGTGTTATTAGTAGGGATGTTCATTGAAATGATGATCAACTCTATAAGGATTTGGTTAAGGATGATAGGAAAAAGGGTATACAAACACAAGAAAAATCACTGAGATAACACAAATACAATTACCAGTGGCCACATATTAGAAGGACCCTTTAGATCTTAAGAATCAAGGTGAAGTTCCTAGAAGAGACAAAAGTATACTTTAGGATACTACATAGAAATACAAAGCTGATAGGGGTGAAGAAGTAAGTAGTAAAAAGTATATAGAGAAGAAGAGGAATCATATGAAAAAATTCAGATCTGTTTAACTATAAACTAGCCAAAAAAAAAATAAGAAGGGGACTAAACCACAAAAAAAGGATATGAGGAATGAGATGTTATAGCTTTTGCATTTATGTCAGCGTAAAAGATTGGAAGTCATGGGAACATTCCATGAAACATGAAATGCATTCCCTAATACAAAACAAGACATAGGTTTTTAATAATAGGCCAAAGACAAAAATTTCATAGACTGCAAGTGGATTTTGAAGCGCAAAACCAGGAATACATGGGATAGAGAAACCAAGGTTCAAGGCAATGTTATATGCTAAAGGCTTCTCACAAATTGAAGACATAAATGGATCTGAAGAGAATTGTGTCTATAAGAATGATGCACTACACACAAAATTTTGTCTCTTGTAGTAAAGCATGTGTCTATAAAAATGTTGCTATCAATGGTGGTGCATTAGATCCTAGAGTTAAAACAAATGGATGTAATAAACCTATTAAAAATAGTGTGCACCATGAGAGAACAAAACACATTTATATTCGTCTTCATTTTATTAGAGATATCATTGCACAAGGAAATGTCAAGGTTCTGAAAATTCATATAGAAAGTAATCCATCAGATACTCTGACAAGAGCATATCGTTTTTGAAATTTTAGAAGGATCTTAGTATGATAAGAGTGATTGAAGCATGAAGGAAACTTAGTTTTTATGGAAGAAATAGTTTTAAACAGATTGAATAACAATGTGAAGTTGAAACAGGTGGAGATTTGATGGAGTTCCATCTTCTCATCCTTATGCATTTTTCCATCAAAGGATTGGTTGAATCCAAAGTGGGTTCAACTGAGCTTTTGTTCAAGTTGTTCGAATCAGTAGGGTTACGAAGGTCTTTCTTGGTGTCTTTGTAAAAATGTATGTCAAGGTGATTCTGACTGTTGAAAGTTTGTTGACATGTTTGTGGTTTTTTAATAACAGAGAAACTCCTCTATTATAAATAGGTTCAATATGGTGTATGTATTTGTAATTATTCTTGTTATCCATAAATAAAATCTCTCCACCTTCCCGCAATGTAGGATCAAGAAAATCTTGATCTAAACTCGTAAAGAAAGTGCATTCTTTTATTTTCTATTGCTCTTTTTTCTGCTTGTCTTGAAGTCTTCTTATTTGGTTTATCAGAATAAGTGAATAGACTGTAAGTTGTTCTTAGAAACTGCTTCGAGAGTATTTGATCAAATGAGACCAAATATGTCTACATAAGTCAAAATCATAAGGATATTTTTCTTTAATGAATGGCAACTTCTCTGCTATTGATTTTGGGTAGTATCAAATCCATCATGTCACTAATATTTGTAACTCACACAAAAGAAGTAAAAGAAAAAAACTTAAGAGTGTATCTGCTTAAATACCATGATAAATGGTACGATATAACGTTATGTGGTGTCTTATTCTAATATAAAGCTATGTATATATACAAATACGTTAAACCTAACTACAACTAATGATATGAATATCAAAATTGATTAAAAGATATATGCAGCGATAGGAGAATATTACAAAATATACATATTGCTTGATAAGATTCTCTCCTATAATTAGTTGACAAATCAATACAAACAAGTGAATACTAACCTCTCCATTAATTTCTATCCAAAATATTCCAAAGATGAGTAGGAGGATGAAGTTGTATCATTAAGGCACATCGTGATGTTCTATTTTTTCTTTTCTGCCACTCTCCCCGACCACAAAATCTTGATCTTCTATGCGGAGAATTTTTCAATTTTAGCGTAGGTCACCTTATGATCTAATCTGATATATAGGTTTTAATTGGGGGTTATCAAAAATACCCCTGTAGGGCTAAAGTGCTTCAAAAATATCCTTGGCTGAAAAAAAAGTTTCAACTTCAAATCTACTAAAATATTGATAATCCCATATTACCCTTGACGACAATTTTTTTCTCTCCTCTAGAGCACCTCTAATTCTCGCGCGAAAATTACTGTTCCCCCACACCACAATAGATTCGGCGAGAGTAGCTTGCAATCGGCATCAGATTCGCTGCCAATAGGTTGAAATCCTTTGTTGTCAACAAAGAAGCTTGCAATTAAGCACGTTCCGCAGAAAAACCAGGTATGCATAGTGAGTTTTTCGTGTTTCTCTTGTGTTTATTGCAATGTCAAAGGTGACAGAGTGGGTCACAGAGTCGTACGGTCGCACTGGGTCACAGAGTCTCATCGAGGGGTCAAAGGGATCAAAGGTCGTCGCAGGGGTCCAAGGGTAAATGGGTCGAAAAGGGTCAAAGGGTCGCACAGGTCCAAGGGTAAATGGGTCGCAAAGGGTCAAAGGGTCGCAGGGGTCCAAGGGTAAATGGGTCGAAAAGGGTGAAAGGGTCGCAGGGGTCCAAGGGTAAATGGGTCGAAAAGGGTGAAAGGGTCGCAGGGGTCCAAGGGTCGCACGGTCGTTGTGGGTCACGGAATTTACCCCTCTTTTTATGTTTTTTGTTACAGGTGTAATGGATACGGCGGGTGAGAAAATCACACTGATTTATTTTTTGTATGATGGTAAATGGGAAAAAACCCAAATGGAGAATTTGAATGGGTTGGTAGAGTTCAGGAAAACCAGAGAGTATTTTTCTTATGTCCTCCGGTTAGTTTGACATACCAGCAACTGATTGATGAGTTATGCGCGGAGATGATGGTGGATAATAATACAACGAAGTTGAAGTTAAGCTATTTGCCCAATATTTGTGAAAATAGGAAGCCGACATATATAATGAATGACAAACATCTTATTTGTTATCTGTTCGATCGCATAAGAGGAATTCGACCACTGCTGTATGTGGAGATAGAATCGGCAGGTGGGAATTGTGAAATCGAAATTGGGGGGGGAATTGAGCCTCTAATTCCTGCTTTTGGAAGTATTGCTAAAGAAGGTGAGGATCGAGGTATTGTAGATTATGATGACTGTGTTATTGTAGGTCCAGATAACAAAAGTAGAAATGAAAGTAATCCGGAGACAATAGATATTTTTGATTCGGATGATTCTGATAGTGAACATACAAGCGGGTTAAGAGAAGATGGTGGGTGTGCCATGAATGTGGTAGTTGATGGAGTTGTTTGTGGCAAGAATAAAGTTGTTTCTGATGTGCCAGCAGAGCATAAGTATGGTGATGGTGAGAACAACTCGCAAATGGTAGTTCACAATGGCGAAAATAATATCTTCGAGTTCGGAGATGGATTGGATCTTAAAATTGGGCAAGAGTTTGATAGCAAGAAGGATGTACAGGCATTTGTAAGGAAGGGTTCAATCGAAGCTTCGTTTAGATATACAACATTGAGATCTGATACGAAGCTGTGGGAAGTACGATGCAAGTTTTCCGGAAATGGTTGTAAATGGAAATTACGTGTGGCAGCAATCCCGAATTCCAAACGGTTTAGTGTGAGAACACATCATCCCATTCATAATTGTTCACCTGTATCTAAACGCACCGAAGCTACAAAGGGTACATCGCAAATGGTTAAGGATTATTTGAAGGAGGAATTTGCCGGAAGTTATGAAATACCTCCAGCAAAAGAATTGATGGCTCGTGTAAAAGCAAAATATGGTGCCAATGTATCGTATTTGATGGCATTAAGAGGCAAATGCGGTGCTCAAAAAGATATTCGTGGTGATGACTTTGAACATTATAGAAGGCTTCCAGGGTGGTTGCACATGTTTAATATAAGAAATATCGGATCTGTCGCAGATCTAATGTTCGACAATGATGGGAAAAGCTTCAAATACCTTTTTCTGGCTGTCGGAGCGACTATAAGGCGATGGAAATACATGTGTAAAGTGGTTGCCGTGGATGCGACATTTCTGACAGGAGTGTACAAGGGAGCATTGATTGTGGCGACCGCGGAAGATGGTGAACATCACCAATATCCTCTTGCATGGGAAATAGTCGACAGAGAGAAGGACGAATCATGGACGTGGTTTATGTCAAGATTGCAACAGGTGGTACCGGACGGACGTGATGTCGTTGTGATATCTGATCGCCATAAAAGCTTGATCAAAGCAGTCAAACAAGTGTATAAAGAAGCTGATCATGGTTTTTGTGCGCGTCATATATCACAAAATATAAAGAGCTACGTCAATAAAGGCCATGGTAGAAAGAATTCAAAGGGTGATACTGTGGCGGAAATGTTCTTCAGATGTGCGTCAGCATACACGGAGAACGAATTTGAAGTGCTATTGAATGATTTGAAGGCCAGGTATCCTAATGTTGCAAAGTATTTGGAGAAAGAGGAACTTGATCCCGTTAAGTGGGCAAGATGCAAATTTAAGAGGGAACGATACAACTTATTAACAACTAATGGCGCCGAGTCAATAAACTCAACGTTGAAGAAGTAAAAAAAATTGACGATCCTAGGGCTTTTAGATGTTTGTTTGGGAAAGACAGTGGAATGGTTCAATAGGTATAGGTTGGAAGCAGCTACCGGTGATGACAGGTTGAGAAAACGTTACATGCACGGTTTGGATAGGCATCCAAGTATGATGTTATTGAATTGAACAGTCTGAGTGATGAGTATGAGGTGAGAAATGAGATGGGTAGAAGATTTGTAGTGAGTCTTCAAAAAAGAACGTGTGAATGCAAAATGTTTGACGTAGATAAGTATCCATGCAGTCACGCAATTGCGGCAGCACATAAGGTTGGTAAAGGTGACAAGATACCAGATCTATGTTCACACTACTACCTTCGGGAGACATGGCGTTTGGCTTACCAAGAAACCGTGTATCCGGTTCCTGATTGCAGTGATTGGGACATTCCCCCTGAAGTGTCTCAGCATGTGTTTGAACCTCCTATACTGGCTCAGAAAAGGCAAAGCGGGAGGCCTAAAGTGAATCGTTATCCTTGACCCGGTGAGGCTCCGAGAAGTACCCCATCTTCGTCGAGACAAACCCCGTGTGCTGCGTCGAGACAAACCCCGTCTGCTGCATCGAGACAAACCCCGTATTCTTCGTCGATTCAAAACCCATTTGTGTCGACACAAACCCCGTGTTCTTCGTCGTTACAAAACCCATTTGTGTCGACACAAACCCCGTGTTCTTCGTCGTTACAAACCCCATCTTCAAAAGCCAGCATCACTAGCAGTGTTTGGAAGTTGACAACCGAGACAACGCCGACTTCAAAAAAAGAAAACTTTGTTAGTTAGTAATTGTGTAATACTATATTATTTGTATTATTTTGATTAAAGTTTTTGGGACTTTCATCCTTATAATTCGATAAATTCTTCATTATAATCCGACCCATGCGACCCTCAATTGGATTAAATTAGAACCCATCCGACTCATTCGACCTCATGCGAACAAATATGACTCATGCGACCAATGAGACCCTCACATGGATTAAATTAGAACACATGGATTAAATTAGAACCCATTCGACATTTTATCATTGTTAATCCGTAAATTCGTCGATTTCGTATGTATCGATCATATGCGACCATACGACCCATGTCATTATCAAT
>CM071875.1:10850148-10895556 GCA_036759665.1 Gynandropsis gynandra
TTCAGCCAAGGGTATTTTTGAAGCACTTTAGCCCTACAGGGGCATTTTTGATAATCCCCCAACGGACAATAACAGACGCATAAAGAATCATCAATTAGTAAGCAATAAAACTTAAGGTGCAATGAAAGAAACAAATAACTTTTGTTTCAGTTTTAGAGAATTCTACCAACATCTTAATGGATTCATGTAACTTTATAATCTAGAATTTTTTATTTGTTAATGATTCGTATCAACTAGATCTCACATGCAATTGCGTTTAAAGATTGTATATCTATGATAACAATTAAATGTAAATTTATTTGTGGTATGAGGGCCTAATTTAGGATTATGTGATTCTCTAACATATATTGCATTAAAAATGTATGTAAATAATCATATATTTATATTGTTAATTACACCATTTTTATTGTACGAAAAAAGTATTTATTTTATATATTTTTTATATTTTAATTGTAATATTAATTAAAATACACGCATTTGCATGAGAACTCGATCGAGATCAAGTATCATAAATTGATTAGATAAAATCTATTGAATAATCAAATTAGTAGGGATAATTCGAATTGTCCTTTGGATCCTGATTCTGTAATAAATTTGATAATAATTCTACATAAAATTTAAAATATTTTTAAATTAAAATCCATTAGTTGTATCTAAGGCTTGGCAAAATATTCGAAGTATTCTTATCCGATTCGTATTCGATTCGTATTCGAATCGAAAATTCAAATATCCGCTGATACAAATACAAATAAAAATATTAGAAATCAGATATTCGACAAATACAAATACAAATACAAATAGTAGACTCAATTATCCGAACTATTCGTATCCGTAAGTATTAAGTAGAAAATTTAGTTAATATATAGATACATATATAACAATAACAATTTTAATGATCAAATTGGAAATAAAAACATTATTAATCTTATTTAAACATTTACTATATAAATATATATAGCCAAATATGTAATATATTTATGATAAGAGGACTATAAAATATCAAATACTTTAAAATAACTAATATTGTTAAATATTTAATTTATACTCAAGATTGGTTCTAATCCAAATGGGTTGGATAATGTTATATAGACATTACAATATATGAAAAAAATACAGAATTCACTAAATATACAACTTTTTGTGAATTTCATTTTAGTGTGTAATCTAACAATTTGTATCATTGTTTTAGGTGAATTAACAATGTTCGTAGAATCATCTACCAAATTAAATTTAAATGACTGGTGTGGAGATGAATGTGAAGATTTGGTGTTTTACTTTATTTATATTATGTATATTTGTATCTTTGTGCGATTTGAAATTTTAGTTTTAGATTATATTTGATGATTATTGATTTTTTATTAAAATGTTTATATATATTTTTTATACGTTAAAAAAATTTAAGTTCAGATACGAATATCCGTATATCCGATGGATATCTGTATATTCGACAAATATATGTATTTACAAATATCTGAATTTACAAATACAAATACAAATACTAAATTTGGATATTCGCCGAATATAAATACAAATACAAATAGCCTGATATTCGCAAATATCCGTTATTTGTCCAGCCCTAGTTGTACCATATCTAAATTATGGACGTTTGTTAGTAACCAAAGTGACATAACTAATTATATTGCTAATATTTCAAAAAGATGATCCATTGTGAATGATTAATAAGTTTAAATGGGATAATAATTGATATCAATGAATATGTATATCCAAAAGTTTCACAATTTTTTTTATTGATTGTAACATATGCCCATTAAGCATCAATGATTATTGTTTGTTTGAATATTACGCAAAGGGTGCTTGAATACTCTTATTACAATTCTACCAATATATCACATTTTAACTTAAAACATTAACGCGCAAGCATATATAACTTGTTTTATATCATCCTTTGATCTAATCGCATCATGTTGCAATGTGGTAAAATTCAACAGGATTAACTATGAGAATGTGTGAATATGTCCAGTTTTATCTCGATGTTAACGAATTGGACTTGACATTATTAATCAAAGAATATTTTGTGGCCATGATAGAGGCTAGCTCCAAAAAAGATAGGTCTTAAAATAAGATTGTGCTTGAATTTCATGAGGATGACTATTGTATAAAATATTAAACCATATATGGCAAAAATCGATACCGCTAAAGAAATTATAGATAAAATAAAGAAGTGTTCTCAATCGAAATTGGGTGACAAGTCAATCGTAGACAACATTATGACTGAGTTGAAAAAAAAAGAAGAATTTTAGCTAGGACTATCCGATCCATGATCATGTAACTTACATCTCCAACATGGCGGCGAAATAAAAGACCATGGAGATGGACGTTAATGAGACATTTCTAGTCCAATTCTTATCCAATTTTTTGCTTGCTGAGTTAGGCTAAATTTAGGTCAATTATAACACCATTAAAGAAAAGTGAAAATTTAAAGAGCTAAAGGAAATGCTAGTTCAACAAGAAAGGATATTAAAAAAATGAGAGACCACGCTGTTCATCTCACGGTTAATGATATAGCTGAAAACAATAAACAAAAATTGAATAAAAAGAACAAAAGAAATGATAATCCATCCATGAATTTGAATGATGGATAAGTACTTAAAGAGATCGAGTGCTTCTTTTGTAAGAAAACGAGGCACGTAAAGTAAGATTGGTTTACGGGTTTAAGATGATAAAATGACAAAATCCAATCAAACAATACATTTACAACGTCAAACTAATGAATTCCAAATTAGGGTCGCATGCGTCGCATGGGTCGCATGATCGCATATATTGATGAATAGATGCGAACTCGACGAATTTACGGGTTTGGGATGATAAAATGACAAAAGCCAATCAAAACAATACATTTACAACGTCAATCAACGGTTAAAACAGATTGTGACCCATGTGTACCTAGCTGAGTTGTGTATAACCAATGCCCGTGTTTCAAAAGTGATAGCAGTGTTTTAAGAACTCGGGGGATGATTAAACAATACATTTAACATTTTCTTCAAATGTCGATACTATTTATATTATTATCTATATTGATTCTAAATTAGACATATACAACTCAAATATATTGTTAATGGCATATTGATAATGGCATGGGTCGCTTGGTCGCATATATGCCAAATTAGGGTCGCATGATCACATATATTGATGAATAGATGCGAACTCGACGAATTTACGGGTTTAGGATGATAAAATGACAAAAAGATTCTAAATCAAAACAATACATTTACAAAGATTCCAAATCAAAACAATACATTTACAAAGATTCCAAATCAAAACAATACATTTACAAAGTCAATCAAAGATTCTACACGCATTCTATTTCCACTGGAGAAATAGTTCATTGAGGGTCGCATGGGTCGCATGGGTCGCATGAGTTCACTGGAGAAATATTACATTAGCAGAGAGTGACCCAACACCGTCACCTAAACCATCTCATGCCATGTATTTCGTCTTCCAGTGAACATTTGAAGAGTGACCCAACACCATCACCTAACTCACCCCCTGCCATGTATTTGGTCTTCCAGTGGGTCGTATGGTCGCATGTATTGATGAATAGATGCGAACTCGGCGAATTTACGGGTTTAAGATGATAAAATGACAAAAACCAATCAAACAATACATTTACAACGTCAAACTAATGAATTCCAAATTAGGGTCGCATGATCGCATATATTGATGAATAGATGCGAACTCGACGAATTTATGGGTTTGGGATGATAAAATGACAAAAACCAATCAAAACAATACATTTACAACGTCAATCAACGGTTAAAACAGATTGTGACCCATGTGTACCTAGTTGAGTTGTGTATAACCAATGCCCGTGTTTTAAAAGTGATAGTAGTGTTTTAAGAACTCGGGGGATGATTAAGCAATACATTTAACATTTTCTTCAAATGTCGATATTATTTATATTATTATCTATATTGATTCTAAATTAGACATATACAACTCAATATATTGTTAATGGCATATTGATAATGGCATGGGTCGCTTGGTCGCATATATGCCAAATTAGGGTCGCATGATCGCATATATTGATGAATAGATGCGAACTCGACGAATTTACGGGTTTAGGATGATAAAATGACAAAAAACAATCAAAACAATACATTTACAAAGATTCTAAATCAAAACAATACATTTACAAAGATTCCAAATCAAAACAATACATTTACAAAGATTCCAAATCAAAACAATACATTTACAAAGATTCCAAATCAAAACAATACATTTACAAAGATTCCAAATCAAAACAATACATTTACCAAAGATTCCAATCAAAACAATACATTTACAAAGATTCTAAATCAAAACAATACATTTACAAATATTCTAAATCAAAACAATACATTTACAAAGATTCTAAATCAAAACAATGTTGAGAAAAATGACCAACAACTCTTCCCTAGTCTCAAGGAGCCGACCTTTTTTAGGAGCCGACCATTTTTCATGGATGGTGGTTACCGAGAGCTCACCTATAAAAGGCAACCGATACTTCACCGTAATGTTGTTGATTGTGCGGTAATCAACACACATGCGCTAGCTGCCATCTTTCTTTAGCACAAGTAGCACAGGCACGACACACGGACTCATACTTTCGCGAATATGTCCTTTGTCCATGAGCTCCTCCACTTGCCTTTGAAGCTCCTGGGTCTCCACGGGATTAGTTCGGTAGGCTGGCCGATTTGGTAACGTGGCTCCGGGAACGAAATCGATTTGATGTTCGATACCACGTATCGGTGGCAATCCGGTGGGGTTCTCTTCGGGAAAGACATCTCCGTATTCCCGCAATAAAGTAGAAATCTCACTCGACAGCACCGGTGAAAGGTTAGCTAAGCTCAAGAGAGCTTCTTTATAAACAAACAACAGTACGGTCTGATTCGAATGAAGAGATTTCTTGATCTCACCCGATCCCGCGTAAAAATTTGACGATTTAAGCTCGAGTGCACTTTGCTTCTTCAAGTGCAATTGGTCTTGCAGCACTTCCTTAGGCATCAACAGAACAAGGACGGTCTTCCTGCCATTATAATCAAAGTAATGTTTATTAGTAAAACCGACGTGTTTTACCTTGCGATCCGATTGCCATGGTCTACCGAGTAGAATGTGGCTCCCCTTCATTAGCAGCACGTCGCACAAAATTTCTTCTTCGTATTTGCCTATAGAAATGGGCATGGTCACTTGGCTATTCACCTTCATCTCACCATTTTCATTCAGCCATTGAAGCTTATAAGGCCTCAGATGTTTTTGGATTTTTAATCTGAGCTTTCGGACCATAGTAGCGCTTGCAACATTCGTGTAACTTCCTCCGTCGATGATAACGCTACAAACCTTTCCATGAACAAGGCAGCGAGTGTGGAATAGGTTTTCTTGTTGTTCTTGTTCGTCACCCTTAGGCTGGACGTTCAAAGAACACCGTGTTACCAGCAACTAGCCTGTGGCCGGTTCCTCCTCACGCGTCTCGTCCAAAAGTTCAGCCGCTTCGTCTTCGGACTCGAACTCGCCGTCGTCACGAAGGATCATGACTTTCTTGTTCGTGCACTCGCTGGCGTAGTGTCCTCTCCCGTGACACTTGAAACACTTCACATCCCGAGCCCTCAAAGTCATCGCCTCAGCCTTCCCTTTGCCCGCGGCGCTGCTGGACCGAGCTTCGTTGCATCTCGGCTTGCTGGGTTTACCTTGGGCGCATCACGACTCGCTGGAACCGTGTTGTCCTTCCTTGGATAGCTCGGTTTCTCATCCCGTTGTTGGCCATATTTTCCAGCCCCATTGCCCGAGAGTGGATTCCGTCGCCGTCAGAGTTGTTGCTCGATGAGGATTGCCTTGTGGAGCATTTCCTCAACCTCCACGTAGTGTTGCATCTCGAGGTGGTCTTCAATCTCTAGGTTGAGTCCTCCAAAGAACCGAGACTTCAACGCCTCTCTATTCTCCGAGATATCCGCCCTCAACATGAGCAGCTCCATTTCCTGAAAGTATTCCTCCACGGAACGGTTTCCTTGGATGAGCTTCCTTAACCGCCGATGCACTTCTCGTTGGTGATGAATTGGCACGAACCTCTTGTGCATAATTGTTTTCATTTCCAGCCATGTTGCTACTAATTCTTCACCGTTTCGCCGCCTAGAAATTGTGAGTTGATCCCACCAACTCAATGCGTAGTTGTAGAACTCCGTGGCTGCTACCCTAACCTTCTTAGCCTCGGGATAGTTTGATAACCGAAAACGAGTTCCACCTTTTTCTCCCACTCTAGGTATGCGTCCGGGTCGGCTTTACCATAGAACGCTAGAATTTTCAGCTTGAGACCAGTGAGGTCGACCCTCGGATTGTCTCGCCGTTCCCTTGGCGCACGCCGTCGTCGGTGACAACTTCAGGACGAGGATGAACTGCCTCATTTATAGTAGTTGTTGTCCTCCTCATGCTGGTTCCTTTCTTGTTGCTGGAATGCATGAACGCTTCTCGGTCGGGTTGGATGTTCGGGTCGAAATTCTTACCAAAACACCTCCATTTTGTTATTGATACTTTGCTCCAAACGAGCCGCGAGAGCCTCGATTAGTCTCTCGTTCACCCAGTTGTTCTCAGCTCCTTTATCCCCCATGATACCCTACGGTTTTTTGCGTGTACCTACTCTCGAATTTCCTGCACACTAGCGCACAGAGCAGCCACAAGCGGAAAACAAAACAACGAAACACAAAGACACATACGAGTAACAAGACACGTAGCAGGTACGATAGATATATATACATTTTTTTGTTTATGTTTTTGTTGCGTTCAACCCTACCTATGTTCGAAATAAACAAACCGAAATGAACTAACCTTTTTTTGCTAGAATGAGCTCTGATACCACTTGACGCGATCCCGCTGGAACGACGCTATAGACTAAAGGTTAGATTGGATAGGTCTTGCTGCAACAGATTGCACAAGGGTTGTGGAACAAGTGGTCACATGGAAGTTGCGGAATAGCTCTCGATACACTGGTCCGTCTCCGAAGGATGTTACGCACCAACGAAGAACGAACGAACGTTGGATATGACTCACCAACGAGTTTTGCTGGATGTTACGCACCAACAAAGAAGATTTCACAAGAAAATCACAAATAAAATTCAAAAATCTGAAAATATCCAAAACAAGAGCCATGACCGGCCATAATAACAAGAACCAAGGCCATGCAATACTAAATGCAACAATTAATGCAAGTCACCATGCAAGGCAACTAATTAATATCTAGAAAAACACTAAAACATTGAAGACAAGTTGTAAATTGTGCCGTTGGAATGCGAACTCGTCTTGAAACCCTCGGGTTAATAATTAGGTCGGGGGAAAGTGACACGCGGCCTCGTTAAAAACCCATCATCGGAAAACCCCGTGGGACAAAACCGATGAAGGGAAAAGAGTACACGCGGCCACTTACCTAATTACTAACCATTGTGGGGCGAGCTTCGGCTTGAATAACGTTACGTAGGTTTGTGACTTCACGTGGACTTGAATAATCTTCTTGAACGTGGACGGCCGCGAGAATCTCGATGATTGCATCCTTAAGCTTCGTAGCTTTGGCTCGGGTCACTGGATCAACGTCCTTTCGTCCGGTCGTGTCTCCCTTTCGTTTAACTCGGGACGGCTCTTCCTTCTTGCACGTAGCGTCTCGGGTCGCGCTGATGGTGTCTCGGGTCACGCTGGTGGCATTTAGGGTCGCGCTGGTGGCGTCTCGGGTGGTGCTGATGGCGTCTGGGGTCACGATGATGGCGTCTCGGGTTGCACTGATGGCATCTCGGTTCGTGCAGGTGGCGTCTCAGGTCACACTAGAGGAATCTCGGGTCCCGCAGGCCGACTTTTCTTTAGCGCGGTTGGTCGCGTCCTCCTCTGCATCATTGATCGCGTCCTCGACGTCGTCCAGGATCATATCAACTGCGAAAAGACTCGATCTAAAGACGACAACTGTTTGGTGTTGAAAATGGATGACCAAACAACGCCGTATCGTGCTTGGTCGAGACCCATCAGAAGTTGGTGTTCTCTATCTTTGAGCAATTCAAAGTGAAGTTCACCATATTGACATCTTCGAATGGGTTTGTAGGTGTCCATTTCATCAAAAAGAATTTTGATTTCACATAGTACACTTGAAAACTCAAACCACGTTGTGTGAATTGATGAATGTTGGATCTGAGTTGGTGAACTTAGGATGCATTTCCAATTGAAAATAGGTTTCGTATGTCTTCCCAAAGGAAGGTATCTTCTTCAATAATCGAAATCGATGTTCTTAGTGATAGATCTATGGTGTTGAAGATCCATTCTACGAGCATCGAGTTCACCGGTCCTCATTCCTCAGACTCGTTCAGTTTCGACGAAAGTATTGTTCCATTGATGAATCTGATTTTTCGCTTGGTTCGCAAAACGCGACGAATATGTTTCGTCCATTCTTCGTAGTTGGTGTCTCCTTGGAGTTGGACGATAGTTATAATCGTTTTTGGTCCTTTGGAGGGATGAAGATAATACGGGGAATCCGTGGGGATTCCACGGATGTGGCATGTCGCGCCCACGAATATTGGTGTTTTCGCAGCGTGCCATATTTGCATTTCCAGAATCTTTAACGGCCACCATAGATAAAAATGAGAAAAAGAAGAAACAATTTTTTTCGTTTTTAGGTGATAGTACATCGGTTTATAGTATAGATATATAATACTATTTTTTAAATAGAAAATGTTGAATGTTATTATAATATCGTCTCGAAATATATACAATAAAATATCATAAATACAAGATTATCAATCAATATTAAATCATTATAATCATATGATAAATTTTATGTATTGGTATAAAAATTAAATATGATTGATACGAAGAATATTTTGGAAATATTTTTCAATGTTAATATATGGATAGATATATATGTAGATACGTAAACATATATGTGCATATATTTACATACACATGCATTTATATATATATATATATATTTAAATATATATATATATTTTGTGTAATTATTTTATGATATATAATTCAAAACTATGAATACATAAATAAAAATGATTGGTTTAATTTCGTTTTTATGTATTGGGTCACGGTTTTTTATTATATTTTAAATGAACAAATTTAGTTTAAGAAATCATCTTTGATTCTAGATAAATAGTTTTCTTAAAATGAATTTTACCTTAAAAATTTGATTGTACAAAATTTAGTGCCGAAGCATACGGCAATGCCAGTTTAGAATATGATAACTTTAAGGAAAAACAGTCTATTCCCCCCTTGATTTTCATGCTTTAGTTCTATTCCCCCTTGATTTTGACCCTCATCTTATTCCTCCCTCGATTTTCAGTTTCAGCCTATTTCCCCCTCGATTATCATGTTTTAGTCCTATTCCCCCTCGATTTTGACCTCATCCTATTCCCCCCTCAATTATCAAAAATCTGCCTAAAACCCCATCCGATTTTGATCCAATTTTGACCAAATTTTGATTTCAATTTTGATCCAATTTTGACCCAATTTTGATTTTAATTTTGACCCAATTTTGATTTTAATTTTGATTTTGATTTTAATTTTAATGTTGATCTTAATTTTAATTTTAATTTTAATTTTAATTTTAATTTTGATTTTAATTTTAATTTTAATAAATCAAGTTATTCGTAACATATAAATCCTACCGTTAACCATCAAAGCATAAGTTTTTTTATTTAATATTATCCCAAGACATCCTAAAATCGAATCAATAATTATATATTTGAATCAATAATTATAATCGACTAATTATTTAATTTTCAATTATATCATTTATTTTGATCTATCAGTAAATAATATTAATAAATATTTTTACACATATATTTTTTTATATTGATTTTAATATCGAAATTTGATTAATTAAATTGGAATTTGACCATTTAAATTATGATAAACGGTATAACGGTAAGTCTATAATTATTTTATTATTATAAATTAAGTAAAAATATCCAATAAAATCTTATACAACACTCCGAGGTGATGGAACCAATATTTAAGATGCCAACATGTGGCATGAAATTAATATCTCATGACTAATAACTAATTGGCAAAATCCTAAACCCTAAACCCAAAATCGAATCCAATTTTGTCAAAATTAAGATTAAATTGGGATTAAATCGAGTCAGAATTGAGTCAAAACTAGGTCAAAATTGAGTTATATTTGAATCAAAACTAAAATTAAATTTGGTCAAAATTAAAATCAATTTTGACATAGTTTTGACTCAATTTTGGACTCAATTTAACTTAATTAAGATTAAATAGGATTTTTAATTTATACTTAATTCGAATTAATTAGGATTAAATCAAGTCAAAATTGAGTTATATTTGAATCAAAACTAAAATTAAAATTTGGTCAAAATTAAAATCAATTTTGACATAGTTTTGACTCAATTTAACTTAATTCGGATTAAACCGGATTTTCAATTTATACTTAATTCGAATTAATTAGGATGAAATCAAGTCAAAATTGAGTTATATTTGAATCAAAACTAAAATTAAAATTTGGTCAAAATTAAAATCAATTTTGACATAGTTTGGACTCAATTTAACTTAATTCGGACTAAATCGGATTTTCAATTTATACTTAATTCGAATTAATTAGGATTAAATCAAGTCAAAATTGAGATAATAATTTATTATTATTAAAATTAAAATTAAAGTCAAAATTAAAACCAAAATTAAAATTAAAATCAAAATTAAAATCAAAATTAAAATCAAAATTAAAATCAAAATTAAAATTAGGGGGTTTTAGGCAGATTTGTGATAGTTGAGGGGGAAATAGGATGAGATCAAAATCGAGGGGGGAATAGGACTAAAAATGATAATCGAGGGGGAAATAGGCTGAAACTGAAAATCAAGGGGAATAAGACGAGGGTCAAAATCGAGAGGAAATAGAACTAAAGCATGAAAATCAAAGGAAATATGCTGTTTTTCCTAACTTTAAACCTGAAAAAGTCGAACCCAAACATAACTGAACTGATTAAATCCGTGGCGAGAATTTGAATTCAAATTTGTTTGCAACGGTTTAAATTCAGTTTTCAAATCTCTCTCTCCTAAACCTCGACGTTGTATTCTTCAACCCGATCGCCGATGACGACGGTTCCTGCCGCCGGTCGTGAACTCTCGAATCCGCCGGCAGACGGTATATCTAACCTCCGGTTCTCGAACCACAGCGATCACCTCCTCGTTTCTTCATGGGATAAGGTGTGAGCACTCTCTCTCCCTCATTCACTTTCTTTGCTAACACATGAGTTCATTGTGTTTGGGCATTTGTCTGATCCGGTGTTGTTTTGTATCTGAATCTAAGAGCGTGAGATTGTATGATGCGAGCGCCGATTCGTTGAGGGGAGAGTTCATGCATAGCGGTCCCGTGCTTGATTGCTGCTTCCATGACGATTCCTCTGGGTTCAGTGCTTGCGCCGACAACAAAGTTAGACGGTATGTTCTTTTCCCCCTTCTCTCGCTGTTTTCTTTTCTCTTTATTAAATTCCGAGATCTTTTAACCATGGGTTTCTTTTTCACCCATTTGGGAAATAGCTGCTAGTACTAAGTGAAACTAATGCACTTTGTAGTGCTGCTGGTTATGAAGGCTATAGTTAACACATTTCTCTGTTTACTAAGTGAAACTAATGCACTTTGTAGTGCTGCTGGTTATGAAGGCTATAGTTAACACATTTCTCTGTTTACTAAGTGAAACTGATGCACTTTGTAGTGCTGCTGGTTATGAAGGGATAGTTAACAGATTTCTCTGTTTACATCTAGTTAATAGATTCAATGTTGAGGAATTCTTAATTCTCAACTTAAATTGTGTGTACATGATATCTAACCACTGGGTTCCTTTGTGATTGTAAAACTTCAATATTGACTTGGAGGCCAATGAATTTAAAATTTTGCACCAAGGAACGCTTTCTATATGCCGAGATGTTTGCCTTTTGTGGCAACACTGTGAGAGGCTTTAAGGTCAACTAATTACCTAGAAATTGTGGACATCTTGAGGGATTATAATTGGTGATAAGAGAAAAGAGAAAGAGATACTTTATTTCTACATAAACGTCCATCAGAATCTCGTTAGCTGTAGAAGGGGATTATTTTGTTTCAGTGCTTTTTCTGAGGTTATTGTAGGATTTTTCATTTATGGTTTCTCCCATCATCTTTAAGTTGCTACCCTGTTTCAGGCTTGTTTTCAATGTTGGCAAAGAAGATATCCTGGGAAAGCATGATGCACCAGTTCGTTGTGTTGAGTATTCTTATGCTGCAGGTTGGTAGAACTGCATTTGTGCTTGTGATGTTTAGTCGAAAAAATTCCTTTTTTACCATGATTTAATTTGGTGCATTTGGCATATAGAAAAGAAGTATGGTTGAGGGTCGAGGATTAAACTATATGTTCTGGATGATTTTTAAATTGGCTTATTTTAATGCGATCAACAATGTAATCCAGTTGCTAAAGTAGCATATTGTTGTGTTTTTGCATTTCTCTTTATCCCTAATTTCATTGGTGACACATTTAGTTTCACCCGGTGCCACAGGACAAGTGATCACTGGAAGTTGGGATAAAACTGTTAAATGTTGGGATCCAAGAGGTGCTAGTGGGCCCGAACGCACACTGGTTGGAATGTACCAGCAACCAGAGCGTGTTTACTCTTTGTCTCTCGTTGGAAATCGATTAGTTGTGGCAACGGCAGGAAGGCATGTAAACATCTATGATCTGAGAAATATGTCTCAGCCTGAGCAAAGAAGGGAGTCCTCGCTGAAGTATCAGACCAGATGTGTACGCTGTTATCCCAATGGAACAGGTAGACCTTACTTAATTTGGAAGTCAGATGATTGATATTCCTTTTTGCGTCGCTGGCAATCCAATCTCAATGAGCTCTTAGTAAGTACTCCTCTGGCTTTTTCCTCCATACTTATTTCTCATAGATTAATGGTTTTCAGGTTATGCACTTAGCTCTGTTGAAGGAAGGGTTGCAATGGAGTTCTTTGATCTATCAGAAACTACTCAAGCTAAAAAGTATTTGCCTGATAATTATTGGGTGCCTTTTGTTTTCTGCATGCCTTTGGGGAAATTTATAACATTGATTTTCATCCTTAATTAACTGTTACATGTTCATCAGCTGCAGTTTGCTTTGTCAATTTTGTTAGGATTTATCTATACGTTTTTATGTCTCCTCAGGTATGCTTTCAAATGTCACCGGAAATCAGAGGCTGGAAGAGACATTGTCTACCCTGTAAACGCCATTGTGTTCCATCCAATGTGAGTATTATCCTAGAAGAAAAAGCTATATCCTCCCAGAAATTCTTTTTCCTCTTGACTCACATTTGAAACTTACAATTAGCACTCTTTCAATATGTGATATTGAAACTCTTTCTATAACAATAATCTCACTTGGAAAGCTGAAAATATTATTTGGTTCTTTCCATAAACTAATGTTAAGGAATAAAATGCCATTGATATGTTTAGTACCAATGCTATAATTTCTGTGATTTTGAAATTATAGTTATGGCACTTTTGCAACTGGAGGTTGTGATGGTTTTGTCAACATTTGGGACGGAAACAACAAGAAGAGGCTATATCAGGTAAGGTGTCTACTTGAAGTTTCTACATCTTTCTTTATGTTATTTGGCTTATTTGCTCTTTTATTCATTTTCAGTACTCAAAATATCCATCAAGTGTTGCGGCACTCTCATTCAGTCGAGATGGTCGTTTACTGGCTGTTGCTTCAAGCTACACCTTTGAAGAGGGAGTCAAACAGTACGTATCTGTCTATTCCTTTTCCATCCTTTGAGTAAATTGTGTATTCCGATGCATACATAAAGTTTCTAAATTTCGTGGGTTAACATACATTATTCAATGTCTGCATCCTCGCAAGCAAATCTGGTTGTCTCTATTCACAGCTACTTGTGAGTTGCTTTCTTACAGGCATGAACCAGATGCAATCTTCGTACGAAGCGTAAATGAGATCGAAGTGAAACCAAAACCGAAAGCATACCCGAATCCTCAGGCATAGTTGGAACGACAAATTCCATCTCAAACAGTTACACAGGTTAGGGCTTTCATAAACTTGTGAATTCGGAGCATAGATATGTCCTCAAGAGTTGATCATTCACTTAGGATGTGGTTTGTCCTTTCGGTGTAAAGTTTAAGTGAGCAATGTCATAAGCTCGAATCTCTTTTTTTGCAGTTCTAATTTTATATGCCACTTAAAATAGTATTCAACTCTCTTTTAAGCATTTTTCATCAATAATGCAAAAATAATTTTAAGTGATATGTTAGCGTAAGAAAAATTTGCTCTAATTTGTTATAAATAAGTAGAAGACAATTAAAATTTTATTAGATTCTCGTTCAAATGTTTTCACGAATAACTTGAGAACAACGCTTTAAGAACGTTTGTATCATAAACAAACGTCATTTCACATCTAATTATTATAAAATGGGTAGAAAATAGTTAAAATAAGCCATTAAATATATAAGTAATTTATAAACTTGTAAACTTTCTTTAAGTATTTCTCATCCACAACCCGGAAACAGTTTTAACGACGTGTTAGCACAAATTAACTTCATTGCATCATGTATCTCAACATACAGTACCTACTAATGAGAAGGTTTGATAAAACCTAACGATTTACCAATTCATAAATTTGTCGCACGGTATCAAGTGTTTTAGCCTTGCTAGACAACAATCTTTTGAAGTCTGCAAGTGCATATAGGAGGTGCATATAGGAGTATAATATGAGTTGGTTCGGTCCATTTTTAAAACGAGCTAGAAAATATTAACTCAGTTTAGTTCGTTTTTAGTTAAAAAAACGAATTGGTTCGCGAGGTAAACTATTTAATTTAAAATTATTGTAACATAATATTATTATATATTAATAATCTTCAAACCAAATAAAATATATAAAATGTAAAATATAATTTGAATATAAAAATATTAAATATCAAAATACTAAATAAAAAATAAATTTATCGAATATCAAATAAAATATTGAATACATATACATATTTTTAATATTATTTTTTTAATATATAATTTTTAAAATATTTTTCTTTATTTTATAATAAATATATTAATTTGGTAGAAAAAGGAAAATAATAATAATATAATATGTAAATATTATATTAATTTTCTTTGAATAGTATTTAATAAATAAAAATAATATGTATAATCCGTAGAAATAATAAAACATGTCATTTGCATGTAATTCGTACTTAGCTCGCGAGCAATGTCGTTAACTCGCGAGCCAACTCGCATAAACTCTAAATTGTTTCTAACTCAGCTCGTCAGCTCATTTTTTTAAATGAGTTGCAAAATATCCACCTCGACTTGCTCAAATATGATATGAGCTAAAGCTGGCTCGCAAGCCAATAACTCATTTTACATCCTTAAAAAGTAACAATGAAAGAAGGTAATTTGGACTTTGTTCACCTAATCTCTCATCAAATTTTCATCAGTCCAATCAGTTCAGTACATATTAGTTCAGTACATATTAGTGTATGCACTATCCATGCCCTCCCAAAACCGGATACATAGTTCTTCTGAGCAGGTCAAATACAATGAGTGCTCAGGGAATCTCTTTTTTGAGAAAGAGATCGATCAATTCCGTTTTTTGAATCAAATTTAGGGTAACATGCTAGAACAAAGAGCTACATTTCTACATAAATTGATACACACCGGTATCCGAAGTGGAAATCGTAAACCAAAATTAGAGACGACTAAGGAAAATGATGATGGAACAGAGACGACAAACGATGAAAGAGGTGACAATGACATAGGAGGCAGAGGGGACGACGAAAAATGATATAGACAAGACGACGATTCATGATGCAGAGGATAGGTCCGACAAATGGCGCAAACACAACGATGCAGAGATGACCAATGCAGGGACGACGAACAATGTGGAAAGGACAACGCGAACACAACAAGGACGCAAAGGAGACTAACAATGCCAATAAATTCTGCCTCCTACCAGCAGTGACTATTTGGCTAGGTAATGAAAGAGAGGTATGTGAATATGTGAGTGATATATTTGACTATTTAATCAAATGAAAATTTTACGATTTTATTGCTCATGGATTTGGCTAATTTTTCTGGGGTTTGGAACGAATTTCAGATCGGATTTTTCGGGTAACTTGCATACTACATAACACAATAACAACTTCATGGAATGTTAATTAAAAGTTAATAGAAAAATTAGCATAAAGATCAAACATTTTATCATACTATCTAGAACGCGATCGACCTAAACGACATAAAAGCCAACGGTTTTCGAGGTCTAATCTCAACTCCAATCTTTTTTTGTTGACAACCATTACCGTTGTGAGGTATCACTCTCCTACTGAGGATGTAATTCCATCATTAATTGGGTGTTGTAGTCTATGAAATTGAAACAATCGTAGAATTTAGAAAGTTAGATGAGTGTTATGATTAATTTTGTTCCCACACATTTGCTTTTTTATTTGTATGTCGTTCCGATGTTAGCATTTACATGGTTTCATGTTCTACAATCATGTGACATGTAACTCCAAAGTCATTTTGTCTGTGTACTACGACTATTTCATGGTATTCTTTACACAAAAACAAGTTTTTTCTAGTTTAAGTTTCACTATACCAAGAGATAATTTCCTTGTCAACCTTACCAGATGTACACGTGTTGTGTATTTATCTTTGCATGAAATATTACTATTGTCATGGTAATATTTAATGTTGCCTTCGATATTTCTTTTTTCTGTGAAACGTGTCATTTTTCTGGTAATTACACTTCATGCTTATGTGTATTACACAAGTTCATTTTTTCCATATAAACAAGGGAAATTTATTTATTGGTGTAGTCATATTTAAGCTAGCAAAAAATATTGGGGTTGACATTTGACTTCAAAAATCACCGGTTTCTATGTTATTTAGGTCGGTCGCGTTCTAGATATAGTCGGGGAAGACATGTAAATTCCAATAACTGCCTCGAGAGATGGAATCACAACCTACAACAAATTCAGTGGAACTGAGAGAGTCTAGGAAATAAGAAAGGCTACAAGGGAATGATGAAGAAAACAAGAAGAACAAATCTTACCAACCAATGGCCAAGCATAGAAACGACCGATGGAGAAAGAAAATAGGCAGAATTGTCCACTGTCTTGTTACAATTCTTTTGACCTAATTGTCTTCATTGTCACCCACCACCAAAAGAAATACAATGCTTATAAAAGAATAATTTTCCGATAAGAGTGGCCGTGGAAAAAAATAAAAATTTAGAACGATAGTGCCTTTAACACGTCACTAACATTGCCAATCCAACAACAAAATCAAATCATCAGTATAGCTGGTCACTATTCACCACACATCTTCTTTTCTATAGTATAAGATGATGCATTTGCCATATAGCATTATATACGCAAAAACAATTACATTTTAAAGGCATTTAAAATGACTAAAAAATGCTTTATAAACCCTTCCCACCTTAGTTGATAGACACCATGTATATGCCTCTTTCTTAGATTTGTCCAGCTTAGGAGATGGCTTACAAAATCAGAGTTTGTGTTGTCCATATATAGACATTCGGATCTACTACTACTACGAGTCCCACTCAAGTTGGGAGATGGTTATATGTTATGATTGGGTATAGGCATTACATCATTATCTACTTATGTGTTATTTATATTACACGTAATATTGTTGTCATAGATTTGCAAACGCAAAATTGTAGATGTCAGTTGTATTGTACATTAATAATCTTTCCATATGCAGGGAAATTGAATACAATGTTTAGTTAGGTCTTCATCATGGCCTCGTCATAGAAGATATCTTATAGAAGGGGCTTGCTGTTTGATAACGTCTATTTTGTTACAGTATTTTCGTACATTTTGAAAGTTAGAATTAATCATTCGTTTAGACTTTATCGAGCATTAAGAATCATTTAGCCCTCATCTAGCATTTTCTCGTATATTTGTAGGAAATGAAGATATCGGATAATAGCAAGAGCAAATGTCACAAAACTAAGCGAAATCATTATCCACTCAGCCATACATGGTCAGCATCCAAGAATCATAAATCGAAGAAGAGAAATGGAAGCTAGCAGCTGGAATACACATGAACACACGACTGGAGTAAAATGGAAACTTGCTGACCGCCGGAATAAAATGGAAACCTTCGGCTGGAGAAATGCTTGGAAGGACACGGCTCACCTAAAATGGAAACTTATTGGAGCAGAAGAGACAACATGGTGAGGAAGCAAAAAGAAAATCCAGCCGCTGCAACAACAAGGAAATCCAGCCGTCTACACAAGAAAATGTAAACTACAACCGCTGGAAAAGAATGGAAGTGCACGGCCAAAGAGGAAAGAATGAGAACAGGGAAAAAAAGAGAAGAGGAAAGAAAGACGAAGGGGTCAAGAGGAAAAGATCAATTTTGGATAGAAGAGACACACACATAGAGCAACACACGAGAGAGAGAATTAGAGAGCAGAACACATACGATGATAGAGACGGGGCGATGAACTCGGAACGCGGAGGAGCTGTTGAAGACTATGATATTAGAATATTAAGGAATCTTGTTCTTTATCTATGTTTAAGATAGACTTCTTTTGTGTTTCGTTTTCTAAGTTTATGTCTGAGTAGATCCATAACCACGGGTTAGAGAGCTTTGTCAATATGTAATAAAGTCGTGTGCTTAATGCTTGGTGGTTCTTAATGTTTTTATTCCTGTACGCAACCTGAATAAATGATTATGGTATTTGATTGTTTTGAGAATGATTGGATGTTCTTAATACTTTTGTTCTTGTACGTAACCTGAATGAATATTATCTAACGCATCTACGCAAGGGGATTAGACTATGGAACATAGCCATGATTTAGGATCTCAAATTATTTAGAATCTACGCAAGGTCAGTCAGTTGGATCTAGGGATTAGGATAGCAGTCTTAATGCATCTAGTGGGTGAGATTACACAGTCAGAAGATTGTTAGTACGCACGCTAGGTAGTAAACAAGTCTACGCCAGTCATTTCCAATATTAGAGCTTGAATTCCCTGAATTCGTGATAATATCTAAGACCAATGATCTTGTTAGAACTTCACTGCATTATTGTACATCTCTCAAAACATATGGTGTTTAGTTTATTGAGTTTAATTCGTTAGTTAGTTAGTATATCTTTATATGCATTCCAATCACTTATTGATTTTACACGTCCTATTCATTAGTCAACTAGCTTTATTGTTGCATCGATTTCCCAGTGTTCGACCCTGGTACTATACAATCTGCATTCTTGCGAAAACGTTAGTATATATATTTATTACTTGAGATTAACCATATCATTATGCAAGTATAGATATTAAATATTGTATTTATGAATAGATGAGAAGGTGGACTTTGGCTATAAAAAATGTGGACTCGGGCTTGGACCGTCACATATTTTAATATCAAAAGATTGAGTCTTGGGCTTTGATTGGTTGATGGGTTTATCCGAAATATATATCTTTGTTTTCTTCAATGGATAGTCTTCAAGATTTTTTTCCCTTGATCATAAGACACAACACTTTGAAAAGCTATAGAAAAACCATATTTGGCTCCTCCAAAAATTGATTTTTGGCTCCAGAAAATGCTTATGCTTTCGGTGAATAGAAAGTGTACGAAAAACTCAATCTTCTTTTCCTCTTTTCTTATTAAAATTTATGAGAGATACACTGAATAGTTTCGACAAAACATTTTTCAGGTTTTCTATAATTGTTGAATTCTCAAGGAAGATGATGAGAAATTTTTGTCTTAGCACACTATAAGGCAGTCTATTACATGGTAGTTTTTATTTTTTGTTTCTAATAAAAGAAATTTAATTTTCAATTATATTTGCTTTATTTCTATCCTTTTTGGACTCCCAAACTAATTGTTTCTAAAAAGTATTTACAACTATGCTTCCTTTTAAAATAATTTGGTTTGTTACAACTATGCTTTATGTTTTGCCAAATTCTTAAAAATATTAGTAAGATAATACAAGAGTTTATGCCATGATTAATGTTTAACAAAGATAAGTGATAACGGTTTTGTATTTTTTTACTCGAGCTCTCATATTGCTTATCTTATTCCACAATGAATCCAAACTGTTTAATTGGAAAAACGTCTCTTCTCCTTATTTTATGCACTTTAGTTTCTAGAATATGAATCGATTCCTCCTTGTAGGTTCCATCTGGTTGTAATTCTGAAGGTTGATAGTATATGACATGACTAGAATCTGGTTGTACTTCATCAACATCATCGCATGAATACAAAGTGTATATGATCTAATCTTGGATGCAATTGTGACTTATAAGCCACGACTTATATCTTTCCATCAATTATAAAAGGACAAATATATCTTTTTTTTTTTTAAATTTTCGACATGTCAAGACACGATTTACCTTTGGTTGATTAGACCTTTAATAATATCTTGCCCCTTTCTCAAAATTCAAAACATGTTTTTTTATCTGCATATATATTTTGTTTATCTTGATCTATTTTAATCAATATATGTAATTATATATTTTCACTTGTTTCATCAATAAGGTTTGATCCAACATTTGTCTTATTAAAGGGTCTTTCAAAGTCACCCATATAACGCTTTGTAAGGAGCCATCCGGATGTTGACATGAAAGTTGTTGTCATTTATCTTATTTCCATTGCAACAAACACTTAAACATGAGTCGAAGAGAAAATCAACTAAAACAACTAAATCATGAGTCGAAGTTTATATGCCTATTAAACCTAATTAAAGTCTCATTAACGCATCTCATGAATAACGATAGAACAGTTCAAAATATTTTAGCATAAATTTTTTTAATTTTACTTTAAAAACGAAACAAAACTAAAATAACATTTATTTAAAATTCTATACTCTCTTTTAAAAATTCATCATCAATTACGAGAAAACAAAGTTTAATTGATATTTAGATAAAAAAAACTTATTTCATTCTAATAAAGAAAAAAACTAGAAAACTATTTCTAAGTGTGTAAACTATTTAAAACCTTATTAGTACCATTATAACTAATTTCACTCTAATATTAGTTATTTAAAAGTTTATAAGCTATTTGGAACTTCATTAGACACTCTTTTAAGGATTTCTCATGAAAAACAATCAAAATATATGTTTAGGACTGTTTTCGAAAAAAAAAATACTTTATTTCACCTTAACTTTTAATGGTAAAACAAAACTTTAGGTGATGTTTAAGTTTAATTTTTCAAGCATCCATTAGAGGAGAATGCATGGAAGAGTTATGTTGAACACTATCTTGGAATTTTCTTAAAAAAAAGTTAAGTTTTACTAGTGTAATGTATATATGGTTTTGAACCGTACGGTGCGCATGTTGTAATCAATATTCGTTGTGATCCGTAATTGTGTCACCATATCATTTTCTAGCAATGATGTATTTGAAAAATTAATTAATTTTTTATTATTATTCTTATACCTGGTCTTGATCATCTGAAAAAAGTTTTGATATATAGTTTTACATGAAAGTCATATTGATGTGGACCTAAGCAATTTTACCAATTACAGAATATTGTGGGTTGGACCACACACAATTTCTTTTGTGTCCATATTGTATGCAAAACAAATTCATATATACTCAAACATGGTAGAAAATTGTATTAGTTTGATTGTCATCATCTCTTTCTTTTGTTAGATAATACTTTAAGACAAAATTAAAGAAATTTTGAAAACTAAGATGATGGATAAACTTACATCATGCATGTTGACATGATATAAGATAATATTTAAGCGTATAGATGTTATTGACGGGTTACAAAGCACTTCTGATTATGGTAGAAATGGTTATTATAAATCCGAAGGATTTGGAGATTATCACAATTGGTATATACGCAATATTCTTTAGATATTCCCTATTGGCGACACTATCTTCTTTTTAATAAGTTTGAAGCTATGCATATAGAGAAATTTTTTTATAATATCATCAATACGACAATGAATGTATCTCTAAATTTGAAAGGCAAAGCAAGATCAAAGTTAGATAATAGAAATATATGTGCATGAAAAAATATTTTTAATTGATATAGATGATAAAAAATACTTGTATCCCTTTTTTGACTTAGCGTTGCAATGCAAATGCAATGTTGAAATGGTTGGAAAATATTTTAAATTTCCAAACGGTTATGCGTCAAACATAGCGTGTAGATTACAATGGTAAAAAGTTGTAAAGTATGAAAATTCATTATTATCACATTTACATGCATCAACTTTCTCCAATAACTTATGTCTAACTTCTCTCTAAACCCGTTAGAGCCTTTGTATGCTATCAACTTATTTGTGAGTGATATTTTCTTAGAAATAGTAAAAGTCAATGAAATGCGAGGTCTGAAAGATAATATTTTGCACATCTTATGTAGCTTTGAAGAAATACACCAATAAAGAGATTACAAAATCACGTAATACTATTTTGATAGGTTCAATAAAAATGGACAGTTGAGCAGAAAAGTTAAGAAAATATTGATTATCGATCACGAGCTTCATCATGAAAATACTTATCTTTTATTAAATTGTGAAGAGTTTACAAATAAGAAAGGTAAATTGCAAAACTATTCTTGTGTATATGTTTAGTATAGTATAAGCTATTTATATGTGTGTACATATGTATAGTATCTTTAACAATGAGGCATGAATGAATAATCCATATAAGATGAATGAAGATCTAATTGCGATGAAGAAACAAATATGTGCTCCATGGTTGATGTTATGACGATGATCATTAGCTATATATGTAATATTTATACGTGTACTTATGTATAGTATCTTTAACAATGAGGCAGGAAGGAATAATCCATATAAGACGAATGAAGATCTAATTACGATGAAGAAACAAACATATGCTCCATGGTTGATGTTATGACGATGATCATTAGCTATATATGTAATATTTGTTTCAACTTTATATTTTTAGCATAATCTATACTTCTTCGTCCTCCTGGTTGTATGACTTAGTGTGATTTCCTATAAGAATGATTGAATGTTGGCCTACAACTGGTAGCTACACGTTTCACAAACTTAGTCATGGATGAGACATAATGACACATAATTATGTTATTTATATACAATGGGATAATTATTGTGATTCATCTAACGCACATGACTTACATTATTCTTAAATAGATTTTGTAGTTGGAGTATAAAAGATTTGTTGGACTCTAGGTGATTCTTTGGATCTATCAAAATACGACATGAAAATATTGATATGTGTGCTAATAATTGTATGATTATCCTTAAAAAAGACGATATAAATATATTGACTTGTCTTTTTTTTGTGAAGCTAAAAAATTAAAACTAAACATAAAAATCAAAGGAAAATAATTATGTATCTACATGCCAATTGTTGACAGATTAAAAAATTTAAACAAAACAAAACATGTGATACCACACATGATATGGCATGCAGAACACCATTTGGTAGATGGAGAAATGCAACATCCCTCAAGATAGAAAAGCTTAGAAGCCTAAATTTTCTTTAGGGAAAAAAAGGGTTTATATAGTGTTATGCACAAATGGTTCACTACATATTATACGCTCGTAAACAACATTCATTGGGACCTATATTTGTGTTAGTAAGTACCTATTTGATAAACAAATTCTTGTTTTTTAGGGTTATCATATTTGGTCCGAATAATCCAAAAAAAGCCTTTGATATATTTTTATAACTATTGATTAATAATTTGAATTATCTATGGAAATACGATGTTGAAGAATATGATATTACAAAAAAAAATCCACATGAAAGACGTATTGATGTGAATATCATTTGTGTCCATATTATATGGATGATACAAATTCATTCATATTGAAACACGATAGGAAACTATGTTAGTTTGATTGTTATTGTTTCCTTCTTTCGTTAGATCATCCCCTAAGATGAAATAAAATATATTCTAAGCAAAGTTAGATGGTGGATCAATATGTACCATGCATGTTGATGGGAGATGAGATATTATTGATCGAATAGATGTTATTGACGAGTTACAAAGGACTTTTAATTATGATGACAATGGACATGATGTATGCGAATGATTTAAAGATTATCGCAATTGATATAAATGTTGTATTTTTTGGGAGCTCCCTTGTTGGAGCCACCATCTCCTCCGTCATAAGCTTAATGTTATGTGTCTAGAGAAACATTTCTTTGATAACATTATCACTGTCATAATGAATGTCTATGGAAATTTGAAAGACAATACAAAATCAAGGTTAGATATTAGAGATATATGTGCACGAAGTAATATCCTGACATCCCGTCAATTTTAGAAGTATGAATGATCCTTTCATCTTATCATCGCATGTCGATCGGATGGTTTTACACCCATAACCATACATAAAATACAACGTGTGAATTAGAGTGTGTTTTTAAAGTTTTTCCTAGATGTACAACTTTACTAGATGATACGAATATGGAGGATAAATCGATACAAGATGACAACAAAGAGCATGTAGTTAAACTTAATGATATCGTGTCTCGAAGAATTTGTACCTCCAATCCAATTAGATGTAATACTGGATGAATATGCCATGGACGATGAAAAATACGATTATGAAGATGATGATGTGGTTTATTAGAAGAATATGATAATGATTCATAATGTAACTGTAAAATAAAATACAAAGAGTAATTTTTTTTGTTAATCAATACATTATTAACATAATTGTGTTAATAGAACATAGGACCAACCGCGTTGTCAAGGGTAACGTGCGAGTAACGCCACCATATGATAACCTTACACTGACACCATTTAACGTTATCGTTACAAGAATCAACCCGATGCCTTTAGAAACTCGATAACTAGGGCGAGTAATGCAATCTTTTCAGAAATTTTTATGTGTATTCATCAGCATGGTATTGACCTTGGTGACATGGTGTCTCGTCATGATCGCCACAATGGTGTCACATGGGGTAACGCCAATGTTATGCAATTGCGTTGAGAGAGTTCATAAAGTCCAATTGATGATTCTATATCTCCCATTTTCCAAACTTTAAAGTCTTTCTCATCATCCAATTATTTATTTTAATATTTATCACCAAATTCGACATTGTTAGCATGTATTTTCAAAACATTGATTATATTCAATTTAATTTGATTATTGTCACATATATTAAGTTTGTTCTATACTTTATGCATAATTTAACTTAGATTTAGTTATTTTATTACAAATTACTAGGTTTTGAAGTATGTATTTTGATGAAATTTTGAAGATTTGAGTTCGATTTAGGTATAAATTTCAATAAGATATCAATTTAATTTTCGGTTTAGAAATCAATTTAATGTTCACTTTTGGATGCGATGCAGGTTTCAATTTGAATTTAGTATTTTTTATTTAAAAATTTTGATTGGTTTAAATTGGTTGAGGTTGATCAAGTTTGAGTTGGTATTGTAGTGGCTTAGGAATTGGTCTAAGGTTTTCTTAGGGTTGGTATTTCATATATAATTAATTTTTGATCTTGTAGTGTGTCACAGGGATCTTATGGGTGTGGTTTGACTAATCCGTTCTCTTTGTGGACTCCGAGTCTTGGAGAAAATGTGAAAATCTCGAGCGGATCATAACTATGCGGTTCACCATTGATCATATCTCTCTCATCGCTCCCTTAGCATCAAAGCAACAACAACCAATGTATTTGTTTTGGCAACATCAACGGGCTAACGAGGATAATCATTCTTATATCCTGATGGTTTCGAATTTCGAGATGTTGTTGCACTTTCAAGACCTCATGTCTACGTGTTGGTTACATCCGGAAAAATTGCTAAAACTCGGATGGTACACCAACGTAGTTTTAAATTATAATTAATTTTAGTTCTATCATTTATATCGAGTTTTATTTAACTAATTCGTTATAAATTTGAAATTGATGTGATCGTTCGTTCTTGTATTACCCTATATTTCAAATAGAAATACTTCGACCCCTACATGGAATGGATTGTCTACACCATAATCCATCAAAGATTATTAGTGGATTGTGCTTGTCGTAAGTTGTATTATGATTTCAAATTTATTAATTTATATATATAACGAATTTGTTTTCATTGACTTCTGAATTTATTTATTTCTGAATAAATTGTATTGGAGACTCAAATACCATAATATAGTTTATGGTCGGTAAAAGACAACGTCTCAAGTAACTGATCACGGGTCGGATGGAAAACTGACTCATCGATCCCCATTCTAACAAGTGCCTTCTAGATTTTATCACTCACATATCTGGGAGGCGCTTGTCGCCCATTAGTCTAGTCCAAAATTTGTTGAGCGAAACGAAAAACTAAAAAAAACTAAAAAAACCAGTTGCACTAGATATAACATCGTTATCGCACACATCTGGTGTGAAATTGTTTACAAAAGTCTTTTACGATTTGGTAAGTAAAATTCTAGTTTTTTTTATTAATTACTGTTCAATAATAATATATTTTTTGTAGCACAAGAATAAGATCGATATTCAAGTCTTTTGGAGGTTATGTGGTATACTCATAAAAAACAAGACATAAGTGTTAACACAATTATGGACTATATATAATGTTATAATATATATAATTATAATTAAAAAATTAACGGTGGAAAAAATTAATGCATTTAAATGAAATTTGGTTATTATTTATAAGTCATTTAATACTAATATTGTTTTCAAATCTAGCCAAACCGATGGGGACATATATTCGGTTTAGGCTCGCTAAAATCTCAAATCACCAAGATTTCAAGTGGTGAACGCCAATGGCTACGACACAGATGGAGAAACAAAAGGCTGAGATGGATGAGTAAAAGGTCGAGATCACAATGCTCAAAGCAAATATCATCAAGCTCAAAATAATTGTAGAGCTTTTTTAAATAAATATATATTTCCAATGCAATCTCGGTTGACCTCGTGATTCCACTAGTCATGTCCTTTGTGTTACATTTGTGATATATTTGTGTAATGTTACGCAAACATTATGTTTTATTATCGTTGGATGTTGATGGATTGTCGTTAGGGTTGCGTATGAATGGATTACATAGTTTAGTGTTACCATGGCGCTACCTCATCTTATGCCAACCCGAATTAATCTTTTCAATATACCAGCCAAAGCGATGTTTATATAGGACACATGGTGCCGATTAGTGTCGACATGACGTTATCACTATTAACACAACTTTAATGTTTGGCATTTATCAATGGTGATCTAACCAATGCCCATTCCGCGTTACCACCGCCTTGGAACTAACATTTTTAACTGCAAAAAACGATTCATACAAATATTGTGGTAACGTGTTTTTTTTTCTGGTAGTGGTTTACCTCTTCCATTTGATGTTAGGACTGTGGTGGGGATTCTTCGACCTGTTGTTTTCCAAATTTGGTGGCATGGTCGTATGCTTGATCATTTGTTCTATCAGCATCGTATATCTGATTACTGAGTTATATGGGTTACTTGGGCTACAGTGTTTTGGTCATCAGTTAACCATTGTTGCCCCAGAAAAGATGTGCGTCCCTGCTCAACTTGAATATGTTTCATTTGTTCCTCTAGTGCTTCTACCTATTTTGGTGCCTTGATTGAGATTCTGGAAGTTTAGCCGAATCTAACCCCAATTGATAGATGTTTTGGTACTCTATCAAGATCAGAAGCTCACTTCATCAGATCCATTTGTTCTTAAGTTAGTCATTAAAGAAAATGTAACATGTACCTTGAAATTTTGAATGACTTTCTAGTCAGATCGTTCCTGCGTTTCGGATATTCAGTCTCATTTCATTCATTCATTGCAACCCTCATTTCCCTCGTTGAAACAATATGTTCCTCTTTGATCATAAACCTAATATGTCGATATCAACCGTAATATGCAAATATCAAATAACATACACAAGAATTCAGCGACTATCACGCAATTTTGTATACAATTAGACATTAAAATAAATATACAAAAATTAACCATAATATTATAATATTATATTTGTAACTGACTAAAACAATTTTATACGTGAAAGAGTTGTATTGAATAGTATTATTTAAATGAAAAAAGATTATTAGTCAATAAATATATAAATAATGTCGATTTATTTATTTTAAAAATATATAAAACCATGTTGTTTATTTAATTAAAAATTTATAAAAATATTTTCTATACACATAAAGTGGTTGAAAAGTTTGGATTGAAATGGAAACAAGAGTATATTTTCACGATAAATTTCGATTTTTTAAAATTAACATATTTTTATTGTAAAATGTTATATACGTACGTAACGCGAGTATAGTGTAACATGTACTAAATCATGAGTGATAAAAAAAGAAATTACTAAAACTATATTATATTTCGCCATTGGATCTTACGAATTTTTAATAAAAAATAATTTAAAAACAATCCTTAATATTGTAAAATATAATTCCAATTTAAATAGTTAAATATTTAATCTTTAAAAATGTTTTGAATTTTTCAAGTTCTACTTTTAGAAAATTAAATAGCATTTTATAAAAAGTATAAATTATACAATATTTATTTACCATATATAAAATTAATTATATATTAATTGAGTTGTAACAATTTACAATCACTAGCTAATTGTTACATATATTTTTTTAGGTTTAAATTCAAATAAAACATAATTTTTTAACTATTCTAAATTATTTGGGATAATTGAGTATATATGAAATATATGCTCAACACTCATCATCCAAAATAATTAAAACTATTTTAAATTATTTGTGATTATTGAGAATATATGGAATATGTTTGAAAATTAAATAAACTAATTTCTAGTATAATTACTATTTATATTTGCATTGTAAATGCTTGTTTCTTAGAAATAGTTAATAGGAAAAGAATAAAAGGAATGGTATTAATTTGAAGGGAAAAAGTAAATTAGATGAAACTATGATCTTATAGAAAATTACTTAAAAGTACTTTTAAAATTTTATCATAAAAATAAAATATATATAATATTTTTGTTATTTTAAAAGAAAATTATAATTTCATCTTAAAAATATGAAATAGAAAAAATCTATGATTTTATTCCAAAGTGCCACAACTAGAAATAGATTATATTTTTTCGCATTTTTTGTATGAACTGTCATTAATGTTAGAATATTACATGATTTACAATAGTTATGTTTTACTAACCTATGAATATAAAAACTAATATCTCATCAGGTTGTACACTTTTCTTCATTTCGGTAGTGTCACATCTTGGAATTCTAAGGCCGAAGTTGTCTCGTAACCGAAAAACATATTGATTTGTGGATGATAGAAGTGAAAGTTCGAGTCTATTCTTCCATGGATACCGTTAACGATCTTTACAACATTGTACTGCACCCTGTTCGCATACGTAGGAAGGTAGGTACGCACAACGTGATCACTTACGTAAACTTCTTTTGAAAATTACCGCAACTATGTACATGTTCGAGATCACGAGCAATTTGTTTCCTGGTTCAAGGAAACCGCTTCTGCAGGACTCAGCTTCCTCCAGTTTCGCAGCGTTAATAGGTTAAGGACGATGTCCATCATTAGGTTTTCCATCTGATTTGGTCTCTGTGGCGCAATTGTTCAACTAATAACTCTGTCAACGGCATGTGAGTGTCTCCTTGGGCATTTTACTTTAGCATAAGATCACACTGGAACACAATATAGCTGAACCAAGTAAAGTTCTGTGGTTTAGCTGTCTTAATCTTACCATCTACTGCATACTGATTCATATATTTCTTTTGGTTGTGGTCGATGAAGTTGACATGATAACACAAGCTGTTTTTCTCATCGCCTTCAACCGTGGAGATAATGGCAGCGTTCTCACTGAACTCACAACTATGAACATGATTCAATCAGGAGAGTGGAAGTTTAGAGGTCTCAACACCGATTTACAAGCAGAAGAGTTCTACGCTTTATTGTTTCATCTCCACAGATTCTTCTTCCTTTCTAAAACCCTAAACCCATATTTTTGCATGCTAATTTCAGACCCAAAATCCTATACCGTTATGTAACCCTAAACAAATATTTCCACATAGTAACCAAGTTTTCACATCAAACCATTAATGTTATAGCATGTTCCTCTATAAGAATAAGGAATGATTCAGCTCTATAATATTATAAAATCAGCAAATGCATACCATTTACGATTTAAGTGAATGTGCTCTGAAGTGAAAAGACATAAAATGCAAGCACGTATACACCCACATTCAGTATCTTTTCATTCACCTATGTTTTTTGCATTTAAAGCCCATAACGAGGCTGTAACCACTACATATTCCACAGACTAGGTGAATCAATATCTTACCTCGTTGGGTTATCCTGCGAGAGCGGTGCTTGCCTTTTCCATCACCTAAACCCAGATGGAGCTGGAGAACTACCTCCTTCAGGTAAACCCATGGATCTTGACCGAGCAGTGATCTCCTCCTTATCCTATATCAGGACATGTCCCATTACTACAAATGAAGGCAATACAAAAAAGTAATTGTGTGGGGAATGATATCGAAAATTACCTTTTTGTGATACCGTTTCTCCGTTTTGTCAGCTATCTTGTCTGCAAGGCCATAGTCGATAGCAGCTTGTGCTTGGAGATACTTGGGTCGTTTGATGCCCTCGTAGATCTCCTCCTTGGATTTCCCAGTTCCCTGAGCTAATAGCTCCACATAGTAATCCGTATTTGAATCAAGTTCCTTAGCCTGAGACAGGATTCACATCATTTAAAAGAAGAACGAAAAAAAAGGAACAAGAGAGACAAAAAAAAGGTTAAAGGATGCAGGTATAACCTTTATCCACATGTCTATGGCAGCTCCAGTTGATCTGTTCACTTTAGGCAGATATAATTTCGCTGCATTACAAGAACTATTAAAATTTAGAAATATCACGTGTGATATTGTGGGGGATAAGAACACCTAGGTGTACATACAAATAAATTTTCTCTTTCAAAAGATGAAGATGGGTACAAATGGATCTGACAAACATGTTCCACCATTTTTTGAAGCCAAAGGGATTAGTCAAAAGAAAACTAAAGCAGTCAAGAAGAGGCTGAGTTTTGCAAAAGTGAAAGGCATACTAACAAAAATTAAGAGAAGCATGAGATTAAACCAGTGACCCTTGTGCCTTGCCTTTTATTGACCATAAAGGACCAACAGATACCGAATAGAACATTCATAAGATATAGATAAGCTTAAGCTGACTTCTTAGCAAAATAAAACCAGTACAGTCACTAAACTCCAAACATCAAAGAAGAGAACCATACTCGATGAATGTGGTAGTACTGAACGCTTCCCTCTGTTCCCAAGGGCAAGAAGCATTGCCGCTTGACCATAAGCCATGCCACAGTTGATAGTGTAGATATCAGGTTTGACGTACTTTTAGCCCCCAAAAAAAAGACAATGAAGAAATTAGAGCAGAGGCAGGTCGACAGAACTTCTGTCTATATATTGTATAGCAACTCATAATTGAGTGAGGAAATTAACAGAAATACAAGTTTCGGTGTGACATGAGAAGGTATGCTATTATCCAAAAAGATCGCAAATTTGATGTGCTGAGGCTCCCTTGACCAGTTTCACAAGGTAGGCAAATATACCAGTTAGAGATGTCACTTACACACATAGCATCTGCTATGGCAAAAGCCTCAGTCTCTGATCCAACAGTTTCCATCTTCTCATTCTACATGGTGTTTGGAAAGCCAAATTCAAATGGATCATTAAGAGTAAAACAGCAAGCGGGTAAGAATCATACAAGAAAATACCACGCACCATATGTAAGGTAGAGCCATGAACTCACCTGCGTCCCAGAAGAATTTATATATAGGTATATAGGCTTTGTAGAGTCATTATAGTCTAAGTACATAAACTGAGCAATGATCAACTCTGTAACTGCAGGGACAATCTGCAAGTAAAATGCAACAATAGGTGAATGCAGGATCTATGCGGAAATAGAATAACAGCGACAACAAGTTGCGAAATGCTTAGCAAACAATTAACAATTATCAATACATGAAGGTCTTACTGGCATTCCAAGGTACACTATGCGACCATCCAAGAGTAAAGAGGGCAAATCTGGAGGAGCACCTGGTCCCTTTCCTCCACCTCCGCCTCCACCTCCACCTCCACCTCTGTACATGCTAACACTCATGCTATATCTTTGAGGGCCGGTGACAGTTGACATACTCCATGCTCCTCCATTATCCAAATAATTTCTTTTGGCTGAGATGCTTTCCTGTTTAAGATACATCAGAAAGTCAGAATAGGCACAAGTTTGGAGACACTTCACTCCCCTCCAACTGGTTCTCAGACACCAGTACAATATATGAGCCGAAACAAGAGCTTAAAAAGAACTTACCTCTGTAACCCTTGATGATTGCCTGTTCACAAGGCCATCTTCTCTCATGAACATGTCCATTTGAGATGGTGTAAGACCGTACAATTGTTTAGGTACATTCTTGAAGTTCTCCATCACTATACAAGACAGGAAAAATGACAACAGAATTGGCCAAAATGTTTTTCACTTCTAACAGTTAGATTCAACCAATCACATCTCTTATGCACAAGTTTTCATTCTCAGGCAAGAACTGGGAAAAGAAATTATGCTATATAGAAAAGATGAAGCCTTTCACTAGCTGAATTCGGTAGACTAAAAATAACCCATTATTATAGGCATTAGAGGAACCAACTTACATGAATGCCACAACCCAAGCCTAGATGACAACAAAAACCAGACAGACAAATAGACTTCAATAATGCTTAAAAATCCCAAAATGGTGAAAAGTGTGGAAATAAACCCAGAATTGCTCCTAGTAATCATCTCTAGAATTCCGATACTCTTCATTAATTAAGAGCTTAACTCTTTTATGATGTTTGGTAAGATGGGTAGTAATCTGATCCCAGAAATTGCTCCACAGAATTTGGTGAGTTCAATCAATTAAACGCCAAATTTCAGAAAGAACATGATTCAGTTAACACGGTGTTTAGCCGTTGGAATTGAATAAATTCAAGATTTAAAGAAGAACACGAACACCATGTTTCAGAATCATTTAGATGCATGAAACATCCTAAGCTACTTTGCGTTACAGTAATTAGAACCCAGAGGAATTACGACAAAACTCGGCAAAACATTTCTGAAATCTGCTAATAAAATCCACACGAAAAAAAATACAAAAGGGACTAAAACAATCGAGGCCCAGAATCATAGGAAGTGGAAACAGTAATCAAAGCTGACAAAGAAGGGATAGAGAAGGATAGAGTGAAGGGCATACATCCATCCTTCAGATTTTCTTCTCGAAACTGTTTCGGAATGTGATCGTAGTTCGAAGTTTTGGCAGAGACAAGACACTGGCATCTTCTTGTACGTCGAAGGATGTTAGAGCGAGGTATCTGCAAGACGAAGAGCTTGGAGCCCGAAAAAAACGATGATTTGGGAAGAACATAAGAAGAACTGAGAGCTTCATGGTTGAGCTGTGGAGCAAGAGAAGAGACCAGAGACGTCGCCATTTGTGACGTAGCAAAGGAAGATGAAGAAGATTACACCGAACGACGACTTTTGGGGATTTTTCGAAGGGAAAATTAGGGATTTTATGTTTCTTTTCTTTTTTTCTTTTTTTCGGCTTTGTCGAGAGCCGTAGTAGAATGATACCAAACCGGATCGATTTGGTTCAGTACAACCTGTGAATTCCTGAACCGGACCAAAGTTTTCAATTTATTTTTGCAGTTATAGTATTGTTCTGGTTTGATCAAACATTAAAATAAATTTATATAAACAGAGAGAAAAAGTATATTTGGATATATATTTTCTAACTGGAGCAAAGAATAAAAAGAGTTAGCAACTTATTCAACCAATGTAACCAAATTCTTGGTTCGACTAATCCCAACAAGTTTAAATTCAAATTGATTTTTTTAGTGAAATATAACTTCAATTTTAAATTTTCAACTTGAATAAATATTTTTCAATACTCAATTAATTACATCATATCCAAAACATGTTAAAAAACTTATTCTTAAATATACAAATGGTTGTAAACATGTTGTTAATGTTTTTTTAGTGATCGTAGACGGACGAAAAAGAACGGTTGGAATCGCGTTCATTCGTAAAATAGTTAAATCGTAAAATTTAAAATGTAAAGAAGATGTTGCGATAGTGATTTCGTTTGGTGACGATTTGATCAAGTGACAAAAATACTCTAAATTTTACACATATATATATATTAATATATATTATGTATATATATAGAATATATAGAAATATATGCATAAAGATTAGTTTTGTGTGACGTAGCCAACAGTTTTTCCGAGTAGAGATCCTTGCGAGTCAAAAACCACGTAACAAGGAATTTTTAAAGCAATTTGAGAAATAAACATGAATGATTTTTTAGAGATGGCACAACTAAGACACATGAAAGGAATCTTACTTGTAGTGGTGAGAAGGCTCGTGGAGCCAACATTGCTAATAAGAAGAAGTGTTCCATCAAGTTATCTGCTCCATTGTAGGATTGCAGATTGGTTGTGTTTGGGGAGTTGGTCATGTGAGTGGCTGTTCCAGAATTTGGATACCACTTTGTTCTAGATGAATATGGATATGAATAGAGGAAAGATCTTGGTACATCTTGTGATTGAAAAGAGTTTAAATCTATGCCGGTCTTTTAAAGCCACGTGACCTGTTTTGCCACAAATTTGACAAAAAGGATGAGAAGACAAATTTGACAAAAAGGATGAGAAGATGTGTTTGATGGAACAAATTGTGTTTGGGAAAAGGGATTGGAGTATAGTTGTTGTGAGAAACCCCTTCTTCTGGAAGAGAAATTGTTTTGTCCTCTAAGTATTAAGTAGAGCCCCTGTGTAAACACTGATTTTGTCTATTATAAGTGTTGCAGTAATTAAGGGAAGAAGTGTTACCGGTCAATGTAGAATCATTTTGTGTGTTGAACGTAACAGGATGGGAGACTTCTGAAGATTTGTAAGGGTTGGTTGTAAGTGCCAGGCTTGTGAGCTAATGAGCTAACTAATGACATCATCATAGGTTGGGAATGATTCTTTGAGCATGGAAATGCGAATCCATGTGGTGAAAGCCTCATAATCCTTGTCTAGACTTTGTAGAAGTCTAAAAATCTTCTTGATATTGATTTGTCCATGGAAGTTAGATGGTTAAAGATGGATTTGAAGTCACGAATGTATTCGACCACGGTTTTGCCTTACAAAGAGATCATTTGCAGAGACTCGAACTTTTTTGAGATGGACATTTGATTGAAGTATATTTCGAGAGTTTCTCATACTTCTTTGGACGTTGGAATACCAATTACATATCCAAACACTTCTTCTAAGAGTGAGCCACAAATCAAGGACATAATGAGTTAGTCTATTTTATGCCAAGTTGTGAACAAGGGATTGGGGTTGTGAGTGACAAATTCTCCATTCGGGATGGATATTGTTTATGGAGGTTTAGTTATCTCACCACTACAAAGTCGAGAAGCTCTTGAGAGATTACGAAGGACTCAATTTAGGTTTTCCAGATTACGTAGTTGTTATTGTTGAGTTTTAGAGTGATGAAAGTGAAAATGTTTACATGGATGTTTACATGGGCAGTGAAAGGAAATATATTTTGGTCTTCCATTGATGAAGAAGACATATTTTAGAGCATTGCTAATTCTGATACCATAAAGACTGAAAACATAGGGAGGGATTCATTTCATAAAAATCCCCTTAGAGTTGATTACAAAGTCTTCCATGACTTTTTATACATGGAACTTGAGCTAAACACAAAACGACTATTGCAGAGGATATTCTCTACAATATGATAACGGTTCAATTCACTAAATCGATTAAAAAGGGTACGAGGTTTGTTGAATTTGATGTTGTAGCCGTTGCCTTTGGAGCTTTGTGACAATTTTTTTTTCTGGACAAAGCAGGTGTCAATGTGGAGGTTCGTGGAAAAGAATCGACTATTTTTGTGGACTGAGCTGAGGTATTGTGAAGAGAGAATTCTTGAGCAGAGTCATTGTGAAGAGAGAGGGTTTGGGTTCAGGCCTTGCTTAGAGATTGTGTGTATATAAATGTCATTTTACATTTTGTTATTTCGAATGCAAACCATATAATATAAATAAGTTGTGCGATACTCTTTAAAAACATGTGATCTGACATGTGGTTGTTTTTCTGTGTGATGTCGAAATAACATATCAAAGTAATACCACTAACTTTGACAAGTAAACATCAAACAATTACAAAATCCAATAATAAATTTGAAAAAAAAACAGTTTTTCTTCATTAAATATTTATTATTATCAAATAAGCTATTAAATAATGAAAAATATAAATAAGCAATGAAATTAATAACTATGCATTTCACAAGTTAAAGTCTATAATTTGTAATTTTCATTTTGTTACTTTAAAACGTAAACCGTATAAACAAATCATAGCAATACAATTAAAAACGTATAATACGGTTGTGTTTTCTTTATAATGTCAAAATATTGTATTTATAAACAATACCATTATCTCTGATAAATGAATATCCAAACAATAAATAAATCCAAAACTTTGTATGTCAAATTCGAAAAAAAAAATTATGGATTATACGTAAAACATATATTAATATCAAATACAATTTTCAGTTTTGTTATCAAATACAATTATAACCGTATATAATAATATATCATTTTTAGTTTTGTTACTTAAAATATAAACCGTTTCTTGAAACACGTCATGCCAATTATTTTAAAGAAACATTATTTCTCAATATATGTAGTCGATGTTAGTATTATTTTCTAATGTCTAACCTAATTAGTTATAACATATTCTATCAATAACATAAAAGATTCAATTAAACATTTTTGAAGTTGGAAGGTATATTGTGTGCAATCAAAGTATGATATAGTTTCGTAAAACTTTCATGTAACATGATATGATTGAACTGATGATTTAGAATCTTAGAACCCTTTAATGAAAGGAATAAAATTAGCCAAGCATGTGTAAACAGATTTGCGATAACTACGAAAATAACTTACATAATAAATTTATTATTATATATTTGTCTTCAAACCCTAGATGCCCTCATTACCCTAAAACTTGCGCCCTGAGAAGGGTACACAAAAATTATCAAGAAGTGCAATACCTCTCAATACACCTAATAAAACACAGAGAGTTACCAAGAGATCCCATCAAAGTGAACTAATCGATCATTGAGTGCGAAAGCGACGAGAAGATTTACCAGAATTTCAGGTAGATTTCTCTCGCATCAGTTTCAGATCTTGTCATGTGAATGTCTTAGAGACGCAGATCTTCGATGTCAGTTATGAGTTCCATACTTTTGTTGCTGTTTGGTTGGTTCACCACAAGCTGACCACAGGCACCGCTAATGTCCTGACCCATTTCTTTTCGGACAGTCGTCCGAATGCCATATATTTCCCTCAGGATTCGCTGGAAACTCGAGACTTTTTCTTCGCTGCTGGTCCGGAACTGACTCGAAGAGCCAATGGGGTTGAATGGTATCAAGTTTACTACCTTTTCAGAAAACACGAAAAAGTTTTGTCCATCAAATCAGAATCGCCAAAAAGATAAGTCAACAATAACCAAAATATCGGCGGAATAGCTAACAATTTTAGCGACCATACACATTATGGTTGCGCCTTTTACCATTGGAGATGCACCAAAAAGGATGTTGAAACCATTTCATATGGCCATTTGCAACTCAGCTAAAGTGTTGGTAACTTGTTTCATCAGGAAAAAATATCCGCTTAAGAGTGTCATGACTAAACGTGTCGAATTGACCTCTAAAATACATAAACAAAAAATGCTGTAAACAATGTGAAAACTGTGGTGCATCAAATAAGTATGGAAATTGGAAAATTACCACTACAAATGTCTTTAGCAACTCCCCAAGCTGGTGGGCATGCTGCTCTTCATCGTTTACTCCATCAAGCATTATGTACTCGATGAAGATCTTCTGCTGACTAATAATTAAAGGACAAAGTAGCACAGACCACATTATCATCTCTATTAGCTGGAGACAATAAGATTTGAAGTAACTGGATTGTAAAACACGAATCACCTGTTCTTCTGGAATGCTTGAAGCGCATCCATTAGCTTTTGCAGAGGAAAAGCTCGAGCTGCTGGCATTATCTGACAGCGGATATCTTGAACTGGTGCATGGAGAGATACCGCTAAGTTTATACCTGGTAGATCATTGTGAAGCTTGCTGATAGCGTGAACAACTCCAACCTATGCAAATGAAATAAGGTTCTAAAGATATCCATGTACTCATCACACGGATGAATGCTGATACAAGCATGCAGCTTCTTACAATGCAAATTACTAAAAAACTAAAGGGAGAAAACAAATGGGGGGAAAAAACAGCGCTTTCACAAATTCTAATTTAGATAGAAAACTGATACCCAGCCAATGAAACCTGGGAAAGCCCCAAAAATGTTTTTGGTCCTACAAACTTTCAGGTTCTAACAGATCCTAAGTTCCTGAAACTCCTTTCGTAATTCCAGAATCAACAAGTGCATGGATACTTTTGGCAAAATTCCGTACTTGGGAGCCTTTGCTAATTTTAAATAATCTTCTTTCTAAGATTTACACAAGTTTCCCTCAACAGGAAGAAAAACTTCTTATTTCCACAAGCAATAAACTAACAGAGTTCCAATTAGCTTTGCAATACTTACAGTTGATATAGTAATTCTTTTTGGTGACAGCTGAAAAGGTTGTCTTGTCATGACTTGTACAGCATCCACTACAGCAGAATAGTTATTTAAGGGTTCTCCCATTCCCTGATGACAAGCATAAACATACAGTCAATAATGACGAAATACTCTTCAATGAAAATATTTAATTATTTTAAAACTCACACATGAAAATATAAGAGTATTCAAGATTCATTGTACAGAAAAGTAAAGACAGTTTAGACATCCACCTAGAAAACATATAGGTGTTACGTAAAAGCAATTTACCATGAAAACAACATTGCGTATCTCAGATAGACGAGAAGCATGGACAAGCTGCTCCAGTATTTCTCCAGATGTTAAATTGTTTTTGAATCCCATGGTTCCAGTTGCACAGAATTTGCAGCCCATTTTGCAACCAACCTGTTGATAAATAGATAAATGCAGTGAACCCACATTACAAAGGAGATTAGGAAATTAAACAAACTCATCCGCACAATCAAAATCTTCCAAGAAGAGGCGATCCAGTTAAACATACGAAGACAATATAACAAAGTCCATACCTGAGATGAAATGCATAATGTAGACCTCAGACCTCCTGAACGTGGGTTCCCTCTATACTTCCCCAAACGAGTATCGTACTGCATTATCACAGCTTCCACAAGAGCTCCATTCTTAAATTTTGAATCCAAAAACATGAGAAGTTATGAGTTCATCAGATTCAACAATCACAGAAATTCCTACACTGGGAACTCGTAATGCTAAACTGGGAAATTTTGGAACCAAAAACAAGAGAAGATTATCAGCTCATGGGCTTACACAATTACAGAAAATAAATGGCATTATCAGTTCTAGAATTCCTTAAAGCTTAAGCCTTTTAATTAGCTGAAGCCACACAACTCTATGTTCTATTCTACAAATCACAAAGGTTTCTCTAGGGGGAACGGGATAAGCTCCATCAATCAAATCCTCAATCTCTGTTCTTGACAATAACAGCAATGTATAACTGTTTCTACGTATGTTCTTCGCTGGTTCTTGGGTTTTTCAATCTCAGTTCTTAAAAAAACCTTTCACTAGCCGTATCAAAACCTGGTATTTCCTAATGAATTGCTAGAACAGTTGCGCTTACACACTTTCTACTCAAAGAATTAACCAATGAGTAATCACATGTACCTCCATAGATCGATACATAGATGTTGCAAGCACATATGTACACATAACTACATTGATGCCAGACAATGTCTACTGGACAATAACACCCAATTCTGAAATCCTTACACTAAATGAGCGTAAAGAGTACCAGTAAAAACAAAACAGATAGAAGAAGAAACAACGTGACATGGGTAGTCCTCACCTCTACAAACAATCAATTAGGTAATCACTTTTACATACACTGATCAAATAAACCAAAACAATTAGACGGACTTTCTCTCTTTCTCTCTCTCCCTCTTTCTCTGTCTCACACACACAAACACGTGGACACACAGACGCCAACAAATTAAACTCCAAGAACCCAGAAAAAGGGAAAGGGAAAATGGAACCTGGAGCTTGATGAGGAGTTTGGAGGTGGCGCCATCGGAGGAGTGAAAGAGAGAGTGCAGAGACGAAGTGAGAGGCTTGAACTTGGAGTGGAGGAGAGAGTACGCAGCAGAAGGCAACGAAGGAATCTCATCCCAAACACAATCAGGGTTCCGAATCACGTATTTCCAGATGGAGTAGGCGAAATTAGGGTTAATACCCGCCGACTCGAGCTCCGATTTGATTTCCGAAACGTCGAACACTGATTTCATCTTCATCGCTTCTTCCCTTCGTCTCGTCTCCGTCGCTCGGATCGCCGGGAAAAAAATGTCGTAACGCCGTTGCCAGCAATTCGGGACTTTTGCTTATTTAACCTTAATAAATGAATCTGAACGGCAAGGTTGAATTTTTGTGCGTGAAAAATTTGCAATATATAGATACTACTAGGGTTAAATATTTTTTAGATGTAAAATTCAGTAAAAAGTTTATTGTTGCTGCCGTGTTCTATTTTTTACAAAGACTTTCTTCCCTCGGCATACATTATCACAGAATATCGTTAACAATTACAAAGACTTGATACGCGCGCGACACACAAATTTGTTATCATCTTATCTTTTGTATAATTATTAAATTGAATATTATTTGATATGCACGCGTGCTAATATAAATACAGAAAATAAAAATTTCAATATATGAATTTTATATATAGATTTATAAGTTGTAGTGAAAACTAATAATGCATTTTGTTTATATGTATTTAAATTTGTTGACTATAAAATGATGGAAAAAGAAATTGTATGATTTGAGTCGTAGTGTTTTAATGATTATTCTTCTTATCTATACTTGCATAAATATTGAGAATTAAATTTAATCAATAACATGGTTTTAGAAGTTTTTGATACGGATATCATTTGGATATTTTGAAAACTTACCTGTGCTTGAATTTTCTGATTGGCTTTAGCTGTGAATCTATGTAGATGTAGGTAGAGCAAGACAGACGTAGTGTTAAAACATCTATTCGATATATTTAGAAAGAGTAAGTACGAATAATATTGATATATATATAATACATGTAATTTAGTGTTTTTATTACCGTTGATCATAATGAGAGTAATGCCTATCACGATCATAATGCTTTCTTTGACGATCATTTGAACAACAATTGAACGAAAATGAATAGCAAGTTCGTCAAACATGATTAATTTTTACGAAATGTTTTCTTTTTTTGAAATGTTTAAGTGTGAAAATGTGAAAAAATCATGCAATTCGGAGCTTCGTACGCAAAGTTATGGTATTTCAAAGCCCGTCGTACAATTCATTGTTTTAGTCGTCTAATCACGTAAAAACAAAAACAAAAGCGAAAAAGGGGCGCAACACGAGAGACAAACGCAAATAGGAAATAAGAAGCATAAGGAATATCCAAGAGACAAACGCAACACAAGCGGCGTATTGACAAGAAATGACATTTGTAACCTAACAAACTCGAAAAGGGCATCTTCTGGCTCTAAAAATCCATCGTATCAACCTAAATAAAGAATTTTCAGCTCGAAACGGGGTCGGGCTGCCTTCAGCAACCCCCGACATGGTTTATCTCGAAAAGAGGAATAAAATGTGAAAAAAATCATGTAATTCGGAGCTTCGTACGCAAAGTTATAGTATTTCAAAGCCTGTCGTACAATTCATTGTTTTAGTCGTCTAATCACGTGAAAACAAAAACAAAAAGCGGAAAAGGGGTGCAACACGAGAGACAAACGCAAATAGGAAAAAGGCAGCAGCGGCGTATTGACAAGAAATGATATTCGTATCCTAACAAACTCGAAAAGGGCATCTCCCGACTCCAAAAATCAAACGTATCGACCTAAATAAAGCATTTTGAGATCGAAAATGGGGTCGGGCTGCCTTCAGCAACCCGAAGCATGGTTTATCTCGAAAAGAGGAATAAAATGTGAAAAAATCATGCAATTCGGAGCTTCGTATGCAAAGTTATGGTATTTAAAAGCCTGTCGTACAATTCATTGATTTAGTCGTCTAATCACGTAAAAACAAAAACAAAAAGCGGAAAAGGGGTGCAACACGAGTGACAAACACAAATAGGAAATAGGAAGCATAAGGAATATCCGAGACACAAACGCAACACAAGCGGCGTATTGACAAGAAATGAGATTCGTAACCTAACAAACTCGAAAAGGGCATCTTCTGGCTCTAAAAATCCATCGTTTCGACCTAAATAAAGCATTTTGAGCTCAAAAGCGGGGTCGGGCTGCCTTCAGCAACCCGCGGCATGGTTTATCTCGAAAAGAGAAATAAAATGTGAAAAAACCATGCAATTCGAAGCTTCGTAGGCGAAGTTATGGTATTTCAAAGCCCGTCGTACAATTCATTGTTTTAGTCGTATAACCACGTGAAAACAAAAACAAAAAGCGGAAAAGGGGTGCAACACGAGAGACAAACGCAAATAGGAAACGAGAAGCAAAAGGAATATCCGAGAGACAAACGCAACGCAAGCGGCGTATTGACAAGAAATGACATTCGTATCCTAAGAAACTCGAAAAGGGCATCTCCCGGCGCTAAAAATCAAATGGATCGACCTAAATATGCATTTTTAGCTCAAAAATGGGGCCGGGCTGCCTTCAGCAACCCGCATCATGGTTTATCTCGAAAAGAGGAATAAAATGTGAAAAAATCATGCAATTCGGAAGCTTCGTACGCAAAGTTATGGTATTTTAAAGCCCGTCGTACAATTAATTATTTTAGTCGTCTAATCACGTAAAAACAAAAAGCGGAAAAGGGGTGCAACACGAGAGACAAACGCAAATAGGAAATAGGAAGGACAAGGAATATCCAAGAGGCAAACGCAATGCAAGCGGCGTATTGACAAGAAATGACATTCGTAACCTAACAAACTCGAAAAAGTCATCTTCTGGCTCTAAAAATCCATCTATCGAACTAAATAAAGCATTTCTGAGCTCGAAAACGGGGTTGGGCTGCCTTCAGCAACCCGCGGCATGGTTCATCTCGAAAAGAGGAATAAAATGTGAAACAAATCATGTAATTCGGAGCTTCGTACGCAAAGTTATGGTATTTCAAAGCCTGTCGTACAATTCATTGTTTTAGTCGTCTAATCACGTGAAAACAAAAAAAAAACGGAAAAGGGGTGCAACACGAAAGACAAATGCAAATATGAAACAGGAAGCAAAAGGAATATCCGAGAGACAAACGCAACGCAAGCAGCGTATTGACAAGAAATGACATTCGTATCCTAATAAACTCGAAAAGGGCATCTTCCGGCTCTAAAAATCAAACATATCGACCTAAATAAAGCATTTTGAGCTTGAAAATGGGGTCGGGCTACCTTCAGCAGCCCGCAACATGGCTTATCTCAAAAAGAGGAATAAAATGTGAAAAAATCATGCAATTCGGAGCTTCGTACGCAAAGTTATGGTATTTGAAAGCTCGTCGTACAATTCATTGTTTTAGTCGTCTAATCACATAAAAACAAAAACAAAAAGCGGAACAGGGGTGCAACACGAGAGAGAAACACAAATAGGAAATAGGAAGCATAAGGAATATCCAAGAGACAAACGCAACGCAAGCGGCGTATTGACAAGAAATGAGATTCGTAACCTAACAAACTCGAAAATGGCATCTTCTGGCTCTAAAAATCCATCGTATTGACCTAAATAAAGCATTTTGAGTTTGAAAACGGGGTCGGGCTGCCTTCACCAACCCGCGGCATGGTTCATCCCGAAAAGAGGAATAAAATGGGAAACAAATCATGTAATTCGGAGCTTCGTACGCAAAGTTATGGTATTTCAAAGCCTGTCGTACAATTCATTGTTTTAGTCATCTAATCACGTGAAAACAAAAACAAAAAGAGAAAAAGGGGTGCAACACAAGAGACAAACGCAAAACGGAAACAGGAAGCAAAAGGAATATCCGAGAGACAAACGGAACGCAAGCGGCGTATTGACAAGAAATGACATTCGTATCCTAACAAACTCGAAAAGGGCATCTCCCGGCTCTAAAAATCCATCGTATCGACCTAAATATAGAATTTTGAGCTCGAAAACGGCGTCGGGCTACATTCAGCAACCCACAGCATCGTTTATCTCGAAAAGAGAAATAAAATGTGAAAAAATCATGTAATTCGGAGCTTCGTACGCAAAGTTATGGTATTTCAAAGCCCGTAGTACAATTCATTGTTTTAGTCGTCTAATCACGTAAAAACAAAAACAAAAAGTGGAAAAGGGGTGCAACACGTGAGACAAACGCAAATAGGAAATAGGGAGCATGAGGAATATCCAAGAGACAAACGCAACGCAAGCGGCGTATTGAGAAAAAATGACATTCGTAACCTAACAAACTCGAAAAGGGCATCTTCTGGCTCTAAAAATCCATCGTACGACCTAAATAAAGCATTTTGAGCTTGAATATGGGGTTGGGCTGCCTTCAGCAACCCGAAGCATGGTTTATCTCGAAAAGAGGAATAAAATGTGAAAAAATCATGCAATTCGGAGCTTCGTACGCAAAGTTATGGTATTTCAAAAACCGTTGTACAATTCATTGTTTTAGTCGTCTAATCACGTGAAAATAAAAACAAAAAGCGGAAAAGGGGTGCAACACGAGAGACAAACGTAAATAGCAAATAGGAAGCAAAAGGAATATCCAAGAGACAAACGCAACGCAAGCGGCGTATTGACAAGAAATGACATTCGTATCCTAACAAACTCGAAAAAGGGCATCTTCCGGCTCTAAAGATCCATCGTATCAACCTAAATTAAGCATTTTGAGCTGGAAAACGGGGTCACTTTGCCGTGAGCAACCCACGGCATGGTTTATCTCGAAAAGAGGAATAAAATGTGAAAAACTTCATGTAATTTGAAGCTTCGTACGCAAAGTTATGGTATTTCAAAGCACGTCGTACAATTCAATTTTTTAGTCGTCTAATCACGTGACAAAAAAAAACAAAAGGCGGAAAAGGGGTGCAACACGAGAGACACACGCAAATAGGAAACATGAAGCAAAAGGAATATCCGAGAGACAAACGCAACGCAAGCGGCGTATTGACAAGAAATGACATTCGTGTCCTAAAAAACTCGAAAAAGGCATCTTGCGGCTCTAAAAATCAAACGTATCGACCTAAATAAATAATTTGGAACTTGAAAACGGGGTCGGACTGCCTTTAGCATCCCGCAGCATGGTTTATCTCGAAAAGAGGAATAAGATGTGAAAAAATCATGTAATTTGGAGCTTCGTACGCAATGTTATGGTATAAAAAAGACGTCGTACAATTCATTGTTTTAGTCGTCTAATCACGTGAAAACAAAA
>CM071875.1:10895932-10912803 GCA_036759665.1 Gynandropsis gynandra
CATTGTTGTAGTCGTCTAATCACGTTAAAACAAAAACAATAAGCGGAAAAGTGGTGCAACACGAGAGACAAATGGAAATAGGAAATAGGAAGAAAGGAATATCCGAGAGACAAACGCAATGCAAGTGGCGTATTGACAAGAAATGACATTCGTATCCTAAGAAACTCGGAAAGGTCATGTCCCGGCCCTAAAAATCAAACGTTCGATCTAAATAAAGCATTTTGAGCTCGAAAACACGGTCAGGCTGCCTTCAGCAACCCACAACATTGTTTATCTCGAAAAGAGGAATAAAATGTGAAAAAAATCATGTAATTCGGAGCTTCGTACGCAAAGTTATGGTATTTCAAAGCCCGTCGTACAATTCATTGTTTTAGTTGTCTAATCACGTGAAAACAAAAACAAAAAGCGGAAAAGGGATGCAACACAAATGACAAACGCAAATAGGAAAAAGGAAGCCAAAGGAATATCCGAGAGACAAACGCAACGCAAGCGGCGTATTTACAAGAAATGACATTCGTATCCTAACAAACTCGAAAATGGCATTTACCGGCTCTAAAAATCCATCTCATCGACCTAAATAAAGCATTTTGAGCTCGATAATGGGTCGGGCTGCCTTAAGCAACCCGCAACATCGTTTATCTTGAAAGGAGGGATAAGATGTGAAAAAAATCATGTAATTCGGAGCTTCGTACGCAAAGTTATGGTATTTTAAAGCTCGTCGTACAATTCATTGTTTTAGTCGTCTAATCACGTGAAAACAAAAACAAAAAGCGGAAAAGGGGCGCAACACGAGAGACGAACGCAAATAGGAAATAGGATTCAAAAGGAATATCCAAGAGACAAACGCAACGCAAGCGGCGTATTGACAAGAAATGACATTCGTATCCTAACAAACTCGAAAAGGGCATCTCCCGGCTCTAAAAATCCATCGTAGCGACCTAAATATAGAATTTTGACCTCGAAGACGGGGTCGGGCTACATTCAGCAACCCACAGCATCGTTTATCTCGAAAAGAGAAATAAAATGTGAAAAAATCATGTAATTCGGAGCTTCGTACGCAAAGTTATGGTATTTCAAAGCCCGTTGTACAATTCTTTGTTTTGGTCGTTTAATCACGTGAAAAAAAAAACAAAAAGCGGAAAAGGGGTGCAACATGAGAGACAAACGTAGGTAGGAAATAGGAAGCAAAAGGAATATCTAAGAGACAAACGTAACACAAATGGCGTATTGACAAGAAATGACATTCATATCCTAACAAACTCGAAAAATGCATATCTCAGCTCTAAAAATCAAACGTATCGACCTAAATAAAGCATTTTGAGCTTGAAAATGGGGTCGGGCTGCCTAGAGCAGCCTGCAGCATCGTTTATCTCGAAAAGAGGAATAAAATGTGAAAAAATCATGTAATTCGGAGCTTCGTACGCAAAGTTGTGGTATTTCAAAGCTCGTCGTACAATTCATTGTTTTAGTCGTCTAATCAGGTCAAAACAAAAAAAAAAAAAGCGGAAAAGGGGTGCAACACGAGACACAAACGCAAAAATAGGAAATAGGAAGAAAAAGGAATATCCGAGAGACAAACGATATGCAAGCGGCGTATTGACAAGAAATGATATTCGTATCCTAACAAAGTTGAGAAGGGCATCTTCTGGCTCTAAAAATGCAACGTATCGACCTAAATAAAGCAATATAAGCCTGAAAACGGGGTCAGGCTGCCTTCAGCAACCCGCAACATCGTTTATCTCGAAAAGAGGAATAAAATGTGAAAAATAATGCAATTCGGAGCTATGTATGCAAAGTTATGGTAATTCAAAGCACGTCGTACAATTCATTGTTTTAGTCGTCTAATGACGTGAAAACAAAAACAAAAAGCGGAAAAGGGGTGCAACACGAGACACAAACGCAAATAGGAAATAGGAAGCAAAAGGAATATCCTAGAGAAAAACGCAACGCAAGCGGCGTATTGACAATAAATGACATTAGTATCTTAACAAAGTTGAAATGGGCATCTCTCGGCTCTAAAAATCAAACGTATCGACGTAAATAAAGCATTTTGAGCTCGAAAACGGGTCGGGCTGCCTTCAGCAACATGCAACATGGTTTATCTTGAAAAGAGGAATAAAATGTGAAAAAATCATGTAATTCGGAACTTCATACACAAAGTTATGGTATTTCAAAGCCCGTCGTACAATTCATTGTTTTAGTCGTCTAATCACGTGAAACAAAAACAAAAAGCGGAAAAGGGGTGCAACACGAGAGTCAAACTCAAATAGGAAATAGGAAGCAAAAGGAATATCCCAGAGACAAACGCAACGCTAGTGGCGTATTTACAAGAAATGACATTCGTATCCTAATAAACTCGAAAATGGCATCTTCTGGCTCTAAAAATCAAACGTATCGACCTAAATAAAGCATTTTAAGCTCGAAAATGGGGTTGGTCTGCCTTCAGCAACCTGCAGCATCGTTTATCTCGAAAAGAGGAATAAAATGTGAAAAATCATGTAATTCGGAGCTTCGTACGCAAAGTTATTGTATTTCAAATCTCGTCGTACCATTCATTGTTTTAGTCGTCTAATCACATGAAAACAAAAACAAAAAGTGTAAAAGGGGTGATACACGAGAGACAAACACAAATACGAAATAGGAAGCAAAAGGAATATCCGAGAGACAAACGCAACGCAAGTGGCGTATTGACAAGAAATGACATTCGTATCCTAACATACTCGAAAAAGGCATCTCCCGGCTCTAAAAATCAAACGTATCGACCTACATAAAGCATTTTGAGCTTGAAAACAAGGTCGGGCTGTCTTCAGCATACCGCAACATGGTTTATCTCGAAAAGAGGAATAAAATGTGAAAAAATCAAGTAATTCGGAGCTTCATACGCAAAGTTATGGTATTTCAAAGCCCGTCGTACAATTCATTGGTTTAGTCGTCTAATCACGTGAAAACAAAAAAAAAAAAGCGAAAAAGGGGTGCAACACGAGAGACAAACGCAAATAGGAAATCGGAAGCAAAAGGAATATCCGAGAGACAAACGCAACACAAGCGGCGTATTGACAAGAAATGACATTCGTATCCTAACAAACTCGAAAAGGGCATCTCCAGGCCCTAAAAATCAAACGTTCGACCTAAATAAAGCATTTTCAGCTCGAAAATGCGGTCGGCCTCCCTTCAGCAACCCACAACATTTTTTATCTCGAAAAGAGGAATAAAATGTGAAAAAAATCATGTAATTCGGAGCTTCGTACGCAAAGTTATGGTATTTCAAAGCCCGTCGTACAATTCATTGTTTTAGTCGTCTAATCACGTGAAAACAAAAACAAAAAGCGGAAAAGGGATGCAACACAAATGACAAACGCAAATAGGAAAAAGGAAGCAAAAGGAATATCCGAGAGAAACGCAACGCAAGCGGCGTATTTACAAGAAATGACATTCGTATCCTAACAAACTCGAAAATGGCATCTACCGGCTCTAAAAATCCATCTCATCGACCTAAATAAAGCATTTTGAGCTCGATAATGGGTCGGGCTGCCTTCAGCAACCCGAAATATCGTTTATCTCGAAAGGAGGAATAAAATGTGAAAAAAAATCATTTAATTCGGAGCTTCGTACGCAAAGTTATGGTATTTTAAAGCCCGTCGTACAATTCATTGTTTTAGTCGTCTAATCATGTGAAAACAAAAACAAAAAGCGGAAAAGGGGTGCAACACGAGAGACAAACACAAATAGGAAATAGGATGCAAAAGGAATATCCAAGAGACAAACGCAACGCAAGCGGCGTATTGACAAGAAATGACATTCGTATCCTAACAAACTCGAAAAGGGCATCTCCCGGCTCTAAAAATCCATTGTATCGACATAAATATAGCATTTTGAGCCTGAAAACGGGGTTGGGCTACGTTCAGCAACCCACAACATCATTTATCTCGAAAAGAGAAATAAAATGTGAAAAAATCATGTAATTCAGAGCTTCGTACGCAAAGTTATGGTATTTCAAAGCCCGTCGTACACTTCATTGTTTTGGTCGTCTAATCACGTGAAAATAAACAAAAAGCGGAAAAAGGGTGCAACACGAGAGACAAACGCAGATAGGAAATAGGAAGCAAATGGAATATCTAAGAGACAAATGTAACGCAAGTAGCGTATTGACAAGAAATGACATTCATATCCTAACAAACTCGAAATATGCATCTCTCAGCTCTAAAAATCAAACCTATCGACCTAAATAAAGCATTTTGAGCTTGAAAATGGGGTCGGGCTGCCTTGAGCAGCCTGCAGCATCGTTTATCTCGAAAAGAGGAATAAAATGTGAAAAAATCATGTAATTCGGAGCTTCGTACGCAAAGTTATGGTATTTCAAAGCTCGTCGTACAATTCATTGTTTTAGTCGTCTAATAACGTCAAAACAAAAACAAAAGCGGAAAAGGGGTGCAACACGAGTGACAAATGCAAAAATAGGAAATAGGAAGAAAAAGCAATATCCGAGAGACAAACGATACGCAAGCGGCATATTGACATGAAATGACATTCATATCCTAACAAAGTCGAAACGGGTATCTCCCGGCTCTAAAAATCCAACGTATCGACCTAAATAAAGCAATAAGAGCCAGAAAACAGGGTCGGGCTGCTTTCAGCAACCCGCAACATCGTTTATCTCGAAAAGAGGAATAAAATTTGAAAAAATAATGCAATTCAGAGCTTCGTACGCAAAGTTATGGTATTTCAAAGCACGTCGTACAATTCATTGTTTTAGTCGTCTAATCACGTGAAAACAAAAACAAAAAGCGGAAAAGGGGTGCAACACGAGAGACAAATGCGAATAGGAAATTGGAAGCAAAAGGAATATCCGAGAGACAAACGCAACAGAAGCGGCGTATTGACAATAAATGACATTAGTATCTTAACATAGTTGAAAAGGGCATCTCCCGACTCTAAAAATCAAACGTATCGACGTAAATAAAGCATTTTGAGCTCGAAAACGGGTCGGGCTGCCTTCAGCAACACGCAGCATGGTTTATCTTGAAAAGAGGAATAAAATGTGAACAAATCATGCAATTCGGAGCTTCGTACACAAAGTTATGGTATTTCAAAGCTCGTCGTATAATTCATTGTTTTAGTCGTCTAATTGTAAAGGATATAAATGTACAAGGACATAAATGTAATTTCTGTAATTAGGTCTAATCTTTTTATTTTGTACATATAGCCGTTTGGGCAGATTCTAATGAGTAATTATAATTCATTTTCACAATTCAAAGTTATCATGGTATCAGAGCTGATCAAGTCTAACGACAACCCTAAAATTTGAATCTCTCAGCCGACCCTCCTCCCATCCTCTTCAAGCCGCCGCCGCTCCTCCTCTTGTCTTCTTTGGCCGCCGTTCACCCTCTTTTTCTTCTCTCTGGCCGTCGTCCTAGCCCTCAAAAAAGTCTCCAACCGAAATCAGATCTCACCTCGCGCCTCGCCTCTCGCCTCGCGTCTCGCCTCTTGCCTCGCGCCTCGCCTCTCGCCTCGCGCCTCGCCTCTCGCCTTGCGCCCCTCGCCTTCCCCTGCCGCCTCCGTCCCCTCTCCACCCGCGTCGCCTCACACCTTCTTCCCCAGCCGCTGCAGCAACCATTTTCTCCTCCACCAATGGCCGGCCAAACCAGTCAACCTACCATTCCTCTCACCGATGCAGCCCCAACTTTTGATACACAACATCCGCTCAGCACTCCAGCCGCTGTAGCAACCAATTTCTCCTCCACCAATGGCCGGCCAAACCAGTCAACCTACCGTTCGTCTCTCCGATGCAGCCCCAACTTTTGATACACAACATCCGCTCATCACTCTTCTCACGGTGAACATGACCAATATTACCAAGCTGACGCCGACCAACTTTCTCACATGGAATGTTCAGGTTCGAGCCCTCCTTGAAGGACACAATCTCCAATGTTTCATTTAGGACAATTCCATTGTTCCTCCGGCCAAGATCTACCGCGACGGTGTGTCCGTTGACAACCCTAATTTCCAGCCTTGGAAGCAACAAGATCGTCTTCTCTTCTCAGCCATCTTTGGAGCCATATAGATCTCGCTTCAGCCTCTTATTGCACGCGCTCCTTCAACCTATTTGGTGTGGAAAGAAGCAACAAGATCGTCTTTTCTTCTCAGCCCTCTTTGGAGCCATATCGGTCTCCCTTCAGCCTCTCATTTAACGCGCCCCTTCCACCTATGAGGCGTGGAAAACACTCGCCAACACCTATGGCAAAGCGTCTCGCGGTCATCTTCTTCAACTTCGTGACAAAATCAAACGGTGCTCCAAGGGATCTAAACCGATTGATGAATACTTGCGTGCAATCACGACCACTGCTGATGAACTTGCCCTCTTAGGGAAACCGCTGGATCACAAAGATCTCCTCGATGCAATTCTAGATGGCCTTCCCAAGGAGTACAAGCCGATTGCGGATGTAATCCGAGCGAAGGATACTGATGCATCCGTTGAAGAAGTTCATGAAAAGCTTCTAAACCATGAGGCCAACCCCGCGGCCACACGCTCACAGAATTGGTCTCGCCCGAATCCTCGCTCGTCCGGCTCATCAAATTGGTCTCGCCGTCCTTGTCAGCATTCACCAACATGCTGTGGCTATCAAGGCTGGTGTCAAGCGTGTGGTGTTCACGGCCACAGCGTTCAATGCTGTCCGCGTTTCCGCCTTGTCTCCTCACCCGGTATACTTGAGAACCCACCGATGCAACCGTGGCAGAATTCTTCACAAAACTGGCAGCCACGCCCGCAAGCTCATCATGTCTCCTCACCCGGTATACTTGAGAACCCGCCGATGCAACCGTGGCAGAATTCTTCACAAAACTGGCAGCCATGCCCACAAGCTCATCATGCCATTGCCTCTACCTATGATGCAAACTCATGGCTCCTGGATAGTGGCGCGTCTCATCACATTACGTCGAATCTCTCCAACCTTGCCATTCACTCTCTTTACCGCGGCAACGATGATGTAGTTGTCGGTGATGGCAACGGGTTACCCATCACACACACGGGTTCCATCTCTATACCTCTTAACACTAGACCGTTATGTTTACGAAATGTTCTATGTGTGCCTAAGATATGCAAGAATCTGATTTCAGTTCATCAGTTGTGCAAAAATAATGACGTATCCGTTGAATTTTCTCCGTATGATTTTCAGGTGAAGGATCTCAGCACGGGGGTTCAACTTCTGAAAGGAAGCACTAAAGATGGAGTTTATGAGTGGCCCATACCATCTAGTACCCCGTCATCTTTTCATACTTTTCATAGTGTCAAGACCACTTCGTCTGAGTGGCATTCTCGTTTAGGTCATCCGTCATTTTTCATTTTGAATAAAGTCCTCACACGTTTTGGACTACCATTGTCTCGGGATCTCCCTCACTTGTTTTGCAATGCTTGTTGTCGTAATAAAAGCCATAAATTGTCATTTTCAACTTCAACTCTTATCACTTCTCGTCCCCTTGAAGTGATCTTTTCCAATGTTTGGACATCTCCTGTTTATTCCATTGATGGTTTTAAATACTATGTCCTATTCGTAGATCACTATACACGTTATTCGTGGCTATATCCACTCGAAACCAAATCCCAAGTTCAATTCAAATCACTTGTTCAAACCAAATTCGAAAAACGCATTTCAACACTTTATTCCGATAACGGGGGTGAATTCATTGCCTTGCGTTCTTTTCTCGCCTCTAATGGCATCTCTCATTACACATCTCCACCACATACTCCCGAACACAATTGTATTTCCGAAAGAAGACATAGGCACATCATAGAAACAGGTCTTTCCCTTCTCACGCATTCCTCCATGCCCCTATCCTATTGGTCTTATGCATTTTCCGCAGCTGTTTATCTCATTAACCGCCTCCGGACACCTACCCTTAGTATGTCCTCCCCTTACGAGTGTCTTTTCCAACAACCACCAAACTACACTAAGCTTCGAGTCTTTGGATGCCTATGTTACCCATGGTTACGCCCTTATACAGCAAACAAATTAGAACCCAAGTCTGATCCATGTGTCTTCCTAGGGTACTCATCCACCCAAAGTGCGTATGTTTGTCTTGATCCCCTTAGGTCGCACATATTTGTGTCACGTCATGTTCAGTTCTTTGAGTCTGTCTACCCTTTTGCTGACCCTACTAAATTCTTCCCACAAACCAAAATGCCAAAGAACGTTGTCAACCCGCAACCTTGTGTCAGTCCTACACCATCCTTTTCACCGCCACTCATTGCTCCATAGCCGTCTCAACCCCTAAGCTCGGATCCTTCACCGTAGCAACCCTCGGATATTGTCTCTCGGTCTCCGACTCCTCCAGATGTTGCTCCACCAACATCACCACAGTCTCCTGAGCTCATCATCTTGGACGTGCCACCACAACATCCTAGAACCAATTCTCATCCGATGGTCACTCGTTCAAAGAGTAATATTGATAAGAACAATAACAGATTTGATCTTGTTGCTCAGGTAGAAAGTGAACCCGCCAATATCACTCAAGCCTTAAAGGATCCTAGATGGCGTGAAGCAATGGATGCTGAGTTACAAGCCTTACATCGCAATCAAATGTGGCAGCTTGTTCCAGCCACTCATTCAAAGAATATTGTTGGTTGCCGATGGGTCTTTCGCATCAAAAGAAAACAAGACGGATCTGTGGAAAGATTCAAAGCTCGACTTGTTGCAAAAGGGTTTCATCAAAGACCGGGCATCGACTATCATGAGACATTCAGCCCGGTTGTAAAGCCTACCACCATTCGTGTCATTTTGAGTATTGCTGTCTCCCGCGGGTGGTCTCTACGACAACTTGATGTCAATAATGCCTTTCTTCAAGGCTGTCTATCGGAGGAGGTATACATGTCTCAACCCCCGGGTTTCATTGATCAAACTCAACCTCATCATGTGTGCAGACTTCAGCGAGCAATCTATGGACTTAAACAAGCCCCTCGAGCATGGTATTCGGAGCTTCACACATTTCTCCTTGCTCGTGGTTTCACAAACTCTCTGGCGGACCCCTCCTTGTTTATTCTCAACACAACCGAGCTACAACTGTATGTGCTGGTCTATGTTGATGATATTTTTGTTACAAGCAATTCCGCATCACGGGTACAGCAGTTCATTGATGCCCTAGCCGCACGTTTCTCAATCAAAGACTTGGGCAACCTATCATTCTTTCTCGAGGTAGAAGCAACACAGACATCTAATGGTCTACTTTTGACTCAATGAAAGTACATCACCGATCTTCTCAACCGTTGTGTCATGCATGAATCCAAACCTGTCCCTACACCCATGCCGTCAACATCACGTATGACACTTGAAACCGGCACTTCCCTCTCCAATCCAACGGAATACCGGTCCATTGTTGGGGGACTACAATACCTATCCCTCACAAGACCGGACGTAAGCTTCGTCGTCAACAAGCTGTCTCAATTCATGCATGCTCCCATGGATGTTCATTGGCAAGCCGTTAAAAGAGTCTTACCCTATCTTGCTAGCACGAAGGATCGAGGTATCTTCTTATCCGCACACAACACACTCTCCTTATATGCCTTTACCGATGCAAACTGGGCTGGAGACTCTCATGATCTCAAGTCCACCGGAGCGTATCTTCTCTTCCTTGGTGCGCATCCCATTTCCTGGTCGTCTAAGAAGCAAACAGGACTCTCTCGTTCGTCTACCGAGGCTGAATACAGATCTATTGCGTCCACCGCCGCAGAGGTTATCTGGGTTATTGCCTTACTATCTCTGAGCTTGGTCACACCATCATCACCACCCACCATCTACTGCGACAACATTGGAGCAACATATCTAAGTGCTAAGCCAGTTTTCCACATTCGGATGAAACACTTGGCTCTCGACTATCTCTTTGTTCGCGGCCTGGTTGAATCGAACCCTCTTTGGGTCACTCATGTTCGAGCTGCTGACCAGCTTGCAGATATTCTCACGAAGCCTCTCCCGAGACTACCATTAGAGCTCTTATGTTCTAAGATTCGACTCCACAAGGGTGCTCCATCTTGAGGGGGCGTGTAAAGGATATAAATGTACAAGGACATAAATGTAATTTCTGTAATTAGGTCTATTCTTCTTATTTTGTACATATAGCCGTTTAGGCTGATTCTAATGAGTAGTCACAATTCATTTTCATAATTCAAACTTATCAGACCTCGTGTTAGTAATTAGAATTCATTTTCACAATTCAAACTTATCACTAATCACGTGAAAACAAAAACAAAAAGCGGAAAAGGGGTGCAACACGAGAGACAAACGCAAATAGGAAATAGGAAGCAAAAGGAATATCCAAGAGACAAACGCAACGCAAGCGGCGTATTGACAAGAAATGACATTCGTATCCTAACAAACTCGAAAAAGGCATCTCCCGGCTCTAAAAATCCATCGTATCGACCTAAATAAATCATTTTGAGCTCAAAAACGGGGTCGGGCTGCCTTCAGTAACCTGCAGCATGGATTATCTCGAAAAGAGGAATAAAATGTGAAAAGAATCATGTAATTCGGAGTTTCGTACGCAAAGTTATGGTATTTCAAAGGCCGTCGTACAATTCATTGTTTTAGTCATCTAATCACGTGAAAACAAAAACAAAAATCGGAAAAGGGGTGCAACACGAGAGACAAATGCAAATTGGAAATAGGAAGCAAATGAAATATCCAAGAGACAAACGCAACGCAAGTGGGGTATTGACAAGAAATGACATTCGTATCCTAACAAACTCGAAAAGGGCATCTTCCGGCTCTAAAAATCAAATGCATAGACATAAATAAAGCATTTTAAGTTCGAAAACGGGGTTGGGCTGCCTTCAGCAACCTGCAGCATGGTTTATCTCGAAAAGAGGAATAAAATGTGAAAAAATCATGTAATTCGGAGCTGCTTCGTACGTGTTTTGGTATTTCAAAGCCCGTCGTACAATTCATTGTTTTAGTCGTCTAATCACGTGAAAACAAAAAGAAAGCGGAAAAGGGGTGCAACCCGAGAGACAAACGCAAATAGGAAGTAGGAAGCAAAATGAATATCCAAGAGCCAAATGCAACGCAAGCGGCGTATTGACAAGAAATCACATTCGTATCCTAACAAACTCCAAAAGGACATCTTCTGGCTCTAAAAATCAAGCGTATCGACCTAAATAAAGCATTCTAAGCTCGAAAACGGGGTCGGGCTGCCTTCAGCAACCCACAGCATGGTTTATCTCGAAAAGAGGAATAAAATGTGAAAAAATCATGTAATTCGGAGCTTCGTACGCAAACTTATGGTATTTCAAAAACCGTCGTACAATTCATTGTTTTAGTCGTCTAATCACGTAAAAACAAAAACAAAAAGCGGAAAAGGGGTGCAACACGAGAGAAACACACAAATAGGAAATAGGAAGCAAAAGGAATATCCATGAGACAAACGCAACGCAAGCGGCGTAATGATAAGAAATGACATTCGTATCCTAACAAACTCGAAAAGGGTATCTTCTGGCTCTAAAAATCAAACGTATCGACCGAAATAAAACATTTTGAGCTCGAAAATGGGGTCGGGCTGCCTTCAGCAATCCGCAGCATGGTTTATCTGCAAAAGAGGAATAAAATGTGAAAAAAATCATGTAATTCGGAGCTTCGTACGTAAAGTTATGGTATTTCAAAGCTCTTCGTACAATTCATTGTTTTAGTCGTCTAATCACGTGAAAACAAAAACAAAAAGCGGAAAAGGGGTGCAACACGAGAGAAAAACACAAACAGGAAATAGGAAGCAAACGAAATATCCAAGAGACTGATAACACGTAATCCGTCGTAGTATTTACATGATTCTGAGGTCTAGTTTTGATTAGATTTCTTAGATTTCACCGATTTATCGAGTTTATTCAAGGACTTCATCTACATTTCGTGTTTTGTATAGGAAACGATTACATGAAACAAAACGCGAGAGTTTACGGAAATTCTACCCCAAAAACGTGATTTAATGACAAGGTACAACTTGTGCAAGGCCATGGAAGCAAATCAAACACTCATCATCGAGCGAAAGGAGCAGAAACAACATGTGATGGTGTACATGCTCGGGCATGAAGTGTGCCCGCTCGGGCTGTGTTTGTGCACCCGATCGGGCTGCTCTTGTGCCCGCTCGGGTCCACCTTTTTCTCAACAAACTCCTTGATTTTTGAACGGCCAATTAATGAGAAAAGAGACCTTTTAGAGCTAGGATTCAAACCAAACTTGTCGGGTCCACCTTTTTCTCAACAAACTCCTTGATTTTAGAACGACCAATTCAGGAGAAAAGAGACCTTTTGAAGCTAGGATTCGTACTATACAAAAAGGGGGGACGAAAGGAGTCACTAGAGGACACTTGGAGAGACATAGAGAAAGAGGGAGAAGGACAGAACGAGGAATCCGAAGCATGGAGGAGCTATTGAAGACGTCGGTATATGAATATGGAGGAATCTCTTTCTTTATCAATGTTGAATATAGTTATCTTTTGTGTTTCATTTTCTAAGTTCATGTCCGAGTAGATCTATAGCCATGGGTTAGAGAGTTTTGCCAATATGTAACGAAGTCATGTTCTTAATGCTTGTTGGTTCTTAACGCTTTTGTTCTTGTACGCCACTTGAATGAATGAATTCGGTACTTGATCGTTTTTCAGATTGATTGGTTGTGTTTAATGCTTTCATTCTTGTACGCCACTCGAATGGATGATTATAGAAGTCTAATGAATCTACGCCAGGGGATTAGACTTTGGAATCTAGCCATGATTTAGGATTTAATCGGTTTAGAATCTACGCCAGGTCGATCGAGTGAATCTAGGGATTAGGATAGCGGTCTTATTGCGTCTATTTAGGTGAGATATGCAATAGATATATTGGTATACGCATGCTAGATAGTGGACAAGTCTACGCCAGTCAGTTCCTATATAAGAGCTTGAATTCCCTGAACTCGTGACAGTATCTAAGACCAATGATCTTGTTAGAACTTCGTTACATCGTTGTGCAACTCTCGATACCTATGGTGTTTAGTCGTTGAGTCATTCCGTTCATTAGTTTAGTTTAGTCTAGTTCGCATTCCCATTCACTCATTGATTTCACACGTCTTATTCATTAGTTACTAGCTTTAGAGTTGCATCAATTCCTTGTGTTCGACCCTGGTACTATACGATCCGTATTCTTGCGGAAAAGTTAGTCTAGGTAAATTATTACTTGAGATTAACCGACATCAGAGACAAACGCAACGCAAGCGGCGTATTGAGAAGAAATGGCATTCGTATCCTAACAAACTCGAAAAGGGCATCTTCTGGCTCTAAAAATCAAACGTATAGACTTAAATAAAGCATTTTGAGCTCGAAAACGGAGTCGACTGCCTTCAGCAACCCTCGGCATGGTTTATCTTGAAAAGAGGAATAAAATGTGAAAAAAATCATGTAATTCGGAGCTTCGTACGCAAAGTTATGGTATTTTAAAGCCCGTCGTACATTCATTGTTTCAGTTGTCTAATCACGTGAAACAAAACAAAAAGCGGAAAAGGGGTGCAACACGAGAGACAAACGCAAATAGAAAATAGGAAGCAAAAGGAATATCCGAGAGACAAACGCAACACAAGCGACGTATTTACAAGAAATGACATTGTATCCTAACAAACTCGAAAAGGGCATCTTCTGGCTCTAAAAATCAAACGTATCGACCTAAATAAAGCATTCTAAGCTCGAAAACTGGGTTGGGCTGCCTTCAGCAACCCGCAACATGGTTTATCTCGAAAAGAGGAATATATTGTGAAAAAATCATCTAATTTGGAGCTTCGTACGCAAAGTTATGGTATTTCAAAAACCGTCGTACAATTCATTGTTTTAGTCGTCTAATCACGTGAAAAAAAAACAAAAAGCAGAAAAGGGGTGCAACACGAGAGACGAACACAAACAGGAAATATGAAGCAAAAGGAATATCCGAGAGACAAACGCAATGCAAGCGGCGTATTGAAAAGAAATGACATTCGTATCCTACCAAACTCGAAAAGCACATCTTCCGGCTCTAAAAATCCATCGTTTCGACCTAAATAAATCATTTTGAGCTTGAAAACGGGGTCGGGTTGCCTTCAACAACCCGCAGCATGGTTTATCTCGAAAAGAGGAATAAAATAAGAAAAAAATCATGTAATTCGTAGTTTCGTACGCAAAGTTATGTTATTTAAAAGCCCGTCGTACAATTCATTGTTTTAGTCAGCTAATCACGTGAAAACAAAAACAAAAAGCAGAAAAGGGGTGCAACACGAGAGACAAAAGCAAATAGGAAATAGGAAGCAAAAGGAAAATGCGAGAGACAAACGCAACGCAAGCGGCGTATTGACAAGAAATGACATTTGTAACCTAATAAACTCGAAAAGGGCATCTTCCGGCTCTAAAACTCCATCGTATCGACCTAAATAAAGCATTTTGAGCTCTAAAATGGGGTCGAGCTTCCTTTAGCGACCCGCGACACGGTTTATCTCGAAACGAGGAATTAAATGTGAAAAAAATCATGTAATTCGGAGCTTCGTACGCAAATTTATGCTATTTCAAAGCCCGTCGTACAATTCATTGTTTTAGTCATCTAATCTCGTGAAAACAAAAACATGAAGGGGAGAAGGGGTACAACACGAGAGACAAACGCCAATAGGAAATAGAAAGCAAAAGGAATATCCGAGAGACAAACGCAACAGAAGCGGCGTATTGACAAGAAATGACATTCGTATCCTAACAAACTCGAAAAGGGCATCTTCCTGCTCTAAAAATCCATCGTATCGACCTAAATAAAGAATTTTGAGCTCGAAATTGGGGTCGGGCTGTCTTCAGCAACCCGCTGCATGGTTTATCTCGAAAAGAGGAATAAAATGTGAAAAAATCATGTAATTCGGAGCTTCGTACGCAAAGTTATGGTATTTCAAAGCCCGTCACACAATTCATTGTTTTAGTCGTCTAATCACGTGTAAATAAGAAACAAAAAGCGGAAAAGGGGTGCAACACAAGAGACAAACGCAAATAGGAAATAGGAAGCAAAAGGAATATCCGAGAGACAAACGCAACACAAGCGGCATATTGACAAGAAATGACATTCGTATCTTAACAAACTCGAAAAGGGCATCTTCCGGCTCTAAAAATCAAACGTATAGATCTAAATAAAGCATTTTGAGCTCAAAAACGGGGTCGGGCTGCCTTCAGCAACCCGCGGCATGGTTTATCTCGAAAAGAGGAATAAAATGTGAAAAAAAATCATGTATTTTGGAGCTTCGTACGCAAAGTTATGGTATTTCAAAGCCCGTCGTACAATTCATTTTTTCAGTCGTCTAATCACGTGAAAACAAAAACCAAAAGCGGAAAAGGGGTGCAACACAAGAGAAAAACGCAAATAGGAAATAGGAAACAAAAGGAATATCCGAGAGACAAAAGCAACGCAAGCGGCGTATTGACAAGAAATGACATTCTTAACCTAATAAACTCGGAAAGGGCATCTTCCGGCTCTAAAAATCCATCGTATCGACCTAAATAAAGAATTTTGAGCTCGAAAAAGGGGTCGGACTACCTTCAGCAACCCGCGGCATGGTTTATCTCGAAAAGAGGAATAAAATGTGAAAAAAAATCATGTATTTTGGAGCTTCGTACGCAAAGTTATGGTATTTCAAAGCCCCGTCGTACAATACATTGTTTTAGTCGTCTAATCACGTGAAAATAAAAACAAAAAGCGGAAAAGGGGTACAACACGAGAGACAAATGCCAATAGTAAATAGGAAGCAAGAGGAATATCCGAGAGACAAATGCAACACAACCGGCGTATTGACAAGAAATGACATTCGTATCCTGACAAACTCGAAAAGGGCATATTCTGCCTCTAAAAATCCAACGTATCGACCTGAATAAAGCATTTTGAGCTTGAAAACGGGGTCGGGATGCCTTCAGAAACCCGTACCATCATTTATCTCGAAAAGAGGAATAAAATGTGAAAAAATCATGAAATTTGGAGATTCGTACACAAAGTTAAGGTATTTCAAACCTCGTCGTACAATTCATTGTTTTAGTCATCTAATCACGTGAAAACAAAAACAAAAAGCGGAAAAGGGGTGCAACAAGAGAGACAAACGCACATAGGAAATAGGAAACAAAAGGAATATCCGAGAGACAAACGCAACGCAGTGGCGTATTGACAAGAAATGACAGTCGTATCCTAGCAAAATCGGAAAGGGCATCTTCCGGCTCTAAAAATCAAACGTATCGACCTAAATAAAGTATTTTGAGATTGAAAACGGGGTCGGGCTGCCTGCAGCAACCCGCGGCATTTTTTATCTCGAAAAGAGGAATAAAATGTGAAAAAAATCATGTAATTGGGAGCTTCGTACGCAAAGTTATGGTATTTCAAAGCCCGTCGTACAATACATTGTTTTAGTCGTCTAATCACGTGAAAACAAAAACAAAAAGCGGAAAGGGGGTGCAACACGAGAGACAAACACACATAGGAAATAGGAAGCAAAAGGAATATTCGAGAGATAAACGCAACACAAGCGGCGTATTGACAAGAAATGACATTCGTATCCTGACAAACTCGAAAAGGGCATATTCTGCCTCTAAAAATCCAACGTATCGACCTGAATAAAGCATTTTGAGCTTGAAAACGGTTCATTGTTTTAGTCGTCTAATCACGTGAAAACAAAAACAAAAAGCGGAAAAGGGGTGCAATACGATAGACATATGCAAATAGGAAATAGGAAGCAAAAGGAATATCCGAGAGACAAACGCAACGCAAGCGGCGTATTGACAAGAAATGGCAATGACATTCGAACAAACTCGAAAAGGGCATCTTTCGGCTCTAAAAATCCATCGTATCGACCTAATTAAAGCATTTTGAGCTCGAAAACGGAAACGGG
>CM071875.1:10935393-10950902 GCA_036759665.1 Gynandropsis gynandra
TCGACAGTTGAGCACTATCGCCCTATTTCATGCTGTAATGTGATTTATAAGATTATCACCAAGATCATGACACTGCGATTAGCGCGGTGTCTTGGTCCATTGATTGATCCGGCCCAAAGCGCTTTTGTGGAGGGCCGGCTCCTCTCGGATAATGTTTTCATGGTGCAGGAATTACTACGGCGATATGAGGTTAAGGGAGATCCGAAGCGGTGCTTTCTCAACATTGATCTCGCAAAGGCATACGACACGGTCTCATGGGACTTTGTCAAGTTCGCCCTTGCGCACATTGGAGCCTCGCCCACATTTATTGCATGGGTGATGGAGTGTATTACAACGGCCACATATTCTATCAAGATCAACAAAACCATTCACGGCTTCTTCCCGGGTAAACGGGGGCTGCGGCAAGGCGATCCACTCTCTCCATTGCTCTTCGTCATCTGCATGGAGATCTTCTCCAGGCTAGTCACGAAAGAGGCTCAAAGGGACGTATTTTCCTTTCATCAGCACTGTACTCCTCTAAGGCTTTCACATTTAATATTTGCTGATGATATTGTTATGTTTTGTCGTGGTGACGCAGGGTCTGTAGGGGTGCTAATGGAATGTCTTCGACGGTTTAGTGCCATGTCTGGTCTCCAAGTGAATGAACGAAAATCCTCCATGTTTTTGGCGTCGGTATCAGACCAGGAACGAGTGGCGCTACTGGGAGTCACAGGGTTCAGGGAGGGCATCTTCCCTTTCCGCTATCTAGGCATCCCAATCGGTCCCACAGGACTTAGAGGGATACATTTCAAGCCTCTACTAGATAAGATAAGTTCTCATCTTACCATTTGGGCAAAGAATCTGATTACTTTTGCTGGTCGCAGGGAGCTTATTGGGTCAGTGCTACAAGGAAGCGCCGGATTCTGGCTCTCCATGGTTCCAGTACCTCGGGGTGTTATTCATAGCCTTACCTCTATTTGTAGAGGGTTTTTGTGGAAACATCCCCGAGTACGATGGACTGAGGTGTGCCTGCCAAAGAGAGAAGGAGGATTAGGACTTCTGGACCTTAGCTCATGGAATCGAAGCTTCATGATTAAGCACTGGTGGCACATTATAACGCAAAGAGATAGCCTATGGGTAAGGTGGGTCCACCATAGGAATTTGGCACGGATAGGCCCCTGGGAATGGAGCACGACTCGGCGGGGCTCCCCTTTGATAAAGACCATTCTACAAGCCCGAGACATGGTGCGTGATTTAGCAGGAGACGAGACTAGAAGCATGGATAGGATGGAGGACTGGTGTGAGATGGGACGGTTTCGGGTATCTAAGGCGTATGAAGATATCCGGCCCAGGCAACCGGTGGTAAATTGGGTAAAGGAGGTGTGGCCGGAACACAACACGCCGAAGCACTCCTTCATCCTATGGTTGGCGTTACGAGGTAAACTCCCTACCCTTGATCGTCTTACATTTTTAGATGTCGACACAACATGCAGGTTATGCAACCAGCATGCGGAGAGTCACAGGCACCTGTTCTTCGAGTGTGTCTACGCTCAACAAATATGGTGCCAAGTGTGTGACCGGGTGCACCTCCCACGGTCCAACATGACAATCCAAGATGCACTTACCTGGCTGCGAAGGAACTCCGTTCGGGATGATTGTCTAGCGCGAGCACGACGATATGCACTTGCAGCCTCGGTCTACCACCTATGGCGTGCCAGGAATGGGAGCATATTCGACAACAAGAGAGTTCCAATAGAGGTAGTAGTCCGACTGATTCTGGACCACTTATCTTTGGTGCTACATGACAAGTTCCCGACAGCCGTAGTCGAGACCTTGAGACTTCACAGTTAGACGAGTGGTAGTACTGTATGAAGATGGATCAGGCTGACTCTATTATGTTTTGTTTATCCTGTGTTGTTTTGTCCTTTGGTTACTTTCCGTCGCAGGGGTGCTCTTTTTCCTCTTTGACGGGTTTTTCCCTATGGGTTTACCGCATTGAGGTTTTAATGAGGCCCGGGGTGTCATGTACCCTGCTCTCATAGCTGCGATGTGGCTTTATATGGTTATGTAGTCGTAGCATAGTACGGGTGATCTGCGTATTATCCCGTTTATGCTCACGACACCGGATGTATTGTAATCATTCCTTTCATCCCTATATGGGACACATGCAATAAAATTTACTTCCAACCAAAAAAAAAATGGCATGCAACATCCGATCTTTTCGCTGACCAAAAACTGCCCCAACCGCATAATCGCTCGCATCACACATGAGCTCAAACGGAAGATCCCAATTCGGCGGTTGTATGATGGGTGGAGAAACCAACGCCTTCTTCAACTTTTCAAATGCATCTTGACATCCTGCTGTAAACTCAAATGGCACGTTTTTGTCTAATAGATCAGTGAGGGGTTTAGATATCTTCGAAAAATCTTTGATGAACCGTCTATAGAACCCTGCATGACCTAGAAAACTACGGATTGCCTTAACGTTCCTAGGGGGTGGCAGCTTCTCAATGAGTTCTATTTTTGCCTTTTCCACCTCAATTCCCCTTGCTAATATCTTATGCCCCAACACGATGCCTTCGCGAACCATAAAATGGCATTTGTCCCAATTCAACACAAGATTCGCTTCCACGCACCTATCTAACACTTTGCACAAATTGGTTAGACAAACATCAAAGGAAGGTCCATGAACCGAGAAATCGTCCATAAACACTTCCATAATTTCACCATTTACATCGGAGAAGATAGAAGTCATGCACCGCTGAAAAGTAGCAGGTGCATTACACAAACCAAAGGGCATCCGACGATAGGCGAATGTACCGAAGGGGCATGTGCCCTAATATCCGCTAATGTATAACCTATTGCACCCCTATACTTCCTAAGAGCTTATAGCAATCGTGCTTTTTGGGATTCGTCTAGGTCATCATTCACTATCACCGGATAAGTGGATTCGAGTCCAAGAAATTCGTAACTCAACCCTTGTGGTAAGGGCTTCAACTCCACCTTTGGGGCTTTTTCAAGACTCCAGTCAGGTTTTGGACGCTTGATTTGACCATTAGGCATATCGGAAGTGGTTGAACTATCGATGTAAGCCGCTTGAGGTACGCTGGAATCTGTCTGGCATGCGCGGAGGGTGGTGCACTGGTTTACGGCGTTTTCTTTTCTGAAATCCTTCCCCGTTTGATCTGTGCTTATGTGTTCATGGGTTGAGAAGTCTCCTTGATGAGGATTGTCCGAAAATCCATCTTTTTCTGGGGTTACGACCTGTTGTGCTCGGGTTGCCCAGAAATCTGCTTGGAGTGCATCTAGCTCGATGCTCGGGATTTCTTTCGTCTTTCTTTCGTCCAGCAGCTTTGTGTAATGTTTCAATTCGTTAGGTTCCTTATAAAGTCCCTCTCCAGCTAATAGAAGAGCCATCTCAAGAGAATCCATGTTCCCAAACTCTTCGATAACTTCCTCGGCTAGTCTCTCCAAGACGTCTATGTAGAATACCGAGTCTACCATACAAGGCTGCCTAAGTGTGTCGTTCAAATTGAACTCCACTTCTTCATCTCAAACCTTCAACGTGAGTCTACCTTCTGCACAATGTATGATCGTCTTGGCCGTATTAAGAAACGGTCTACCAAGGATGATAGGAATTTTCTTGTCCTCCTCCATATCCAACACAACAAAGTCAACCGGGACAAAGAACTTTCCCACTTGCAAAGGCACGTCTTCCAGCATGCCTTCGGGTATTCTAACGCTTCGATCAGCCATGGTGAGTGCCATTCGTGTATGTCGAAGATCCATCCTACCCTTAAGATCCAATTTCTCGTACAATGACAATGGTAGCACGGTTACGCTTGCTCCGACATCGATTAGCGCATGGTTAATTTCATAATCTCCAATTTTACAAGGGATCACGAATATACCTAGATCGGGCATCTTTTTGGGTAGGTTTGGCTGCATCATCGAGTCAGTCACCATAACGGTTTCCGTCTCCACATCTCGCTTGTTCGTAAGTACGTCTTTGAGGAACTTGGCGTATGAAGGCATCTTCTTCAACGCTTCGTGGAAAAGAATCGTGATGTGCATCTTCTTCAACATATCAGAAAACTTTTCAAATTGAGCATCATCTTTCTTTTTGTGTTGACATTGAGGGAATGGCAATGGAGGAGGCCTCGGTTCGGGTTTGACGTATTTAGGCTCCTCTTCCTCTTCTTTGTGCTCTTCGACGTGGCTGCTCTCTCTCGCCACTGCCCTAGATGATTCTCCCTTTTCAAACGTTGAAAGAGTGGGCTGATCCAATGTTTTACCGCTCCTTAAGTGAATGGCATTGATTTGCTCACGAGGATTTGCTTTCGGTCGCGCCGGTAGAACTCCTTGCGGTCGTGCTGCCCCTTGTGCAAGTTGTGCGACTTGCGTCTCCAATTGTCTAAGATGAGTTTGAAAACTCTCTAGCTGCTTTTGGGTGTTCTCTTCATTCCTCACCAGACTTTGTTGTATTTCCAACATCGAGTTAGCTTGAGTTTCTTGGATTTGGAGGAGACGAGTGAACATGGCGTTGAAATCGGGGGCTGCATCGGATTGGTTTGGCTATGATTGCGATGCACGTGGCTGATGGTTCTGAGGTTGGGGATGTGTCCTTGGCAGAAAATTTTGATTTTGTTGCATCACACGCAGTTGGAAATTCCCCGATGAACGTTGCGCATTGAATGCACCATCGAAATTTTTGTATGAAAGGTTGGGGTGATTTCTCCACTCGGGGTTGTAAGTGTTACCTATAGGCTGATTGTTGGTCACATAACTCACCTCCTTGTACCCTTGAATTCCTTGCTCTTCCGGCTGCTCAAAGCATTTCGGTCGATTCGCTTCGGACATCATATTGTAGAGCCCACTGATTTGACCTTTCATTTCAGCTAGCTCGGCATATATGGTATGCGTGTCGTTCACGTTAGCTACCCTTTCTGGAGTGTTGCGATTGTATTCTCCAGCGACGTTGCTGCCTTCATCAGCCATACGATCGATTAGGTCTTCGATCTGTGGAAAAGTGCGGTTGCTCAAAGAACTTCCAGCGGCGGCTATGATCAAGATCCTCGTGTTATCCATGAGTCCTAGCAGAAAATTATGTATGAGATAACCCTGATCCATGCCGTGATGTGGGCAAAGGCGTTGGTAGCCTTTGAATCGCTCCCACGCTTTGTATAGACTCTCAGCTGCCCCTTGAACAAACATGTTTATTTGATTCTTGGCAAGTTGAGCTTTACTCAGAGGGAATAATCGCGACATGAACTTCTCCTCTAGCTGTCCCCATGATCCAATAGAATTCGCCGGTTGAGAATACAACTAGTCTTGCGCCTTATCTTTCACCGAGAATGGGAAAGCATCTAGCATGACGTCCTCGTCCGAGATTCCATCTCCGCTCCTGATTGTTCTGCATAGCATCTTGAAATCAGTAAGATGCTGGTTCGGATCCTCGACGGGTCTCCCTCTGAACGCCGCGTTACCGAGCATTTGGATGAATTCCGGTTGTAGTTCCACGCGAGCGTCTCTCCTAGTAATGCATGACAAGAGTTTCGTATGCTTAGGAACCTTGTATGATCAATAAGTCATCACCGGTTGCACTTGTGGCACATTCAAATCTCGACGTTCTGCCATTAGCTCTTCTTCACTCTTGTCTACACTCGGTGGTTCGATTACTACCTCGGTTTGGAAGTCTAAGTGCACTTGCGTGTGATCGACCGGTTGGCTTGCACTAGCTCTCGTTTATCTTCTTAACTTTCTGTGCATTTTATCGATATCAGGGTCGAAAACTAGATCCGCACTTCCGGTATTTTTCATGCACAAATGAGCTGCACGAGATAAAGAAACAAAACACAAAAATCGCGTGAGTTCCGAGAAGTAAACGAATTTGACTCTAAATAAAAAAAATACGAAAAAGAAACAAATAAGACTCCGGAAAGGACTATGTCTTAATCTAAAAGTATCCTAACTCTAAAGCCGTAAGAATACGGATCATATAGCACCAGGGTCGAACACAAGGAATTGATGCAACTCTAAAGCTAGTAACTAATGATTAAGACGTGTGAAATCAATGAGCGAATGGGAATTCGAATGCAATTAAACTAAAATAATGAACGGAATGACTCAATGACTAAACACCATGGGTTTCGAGAGGTGCACGATGATGTGATGAAGTTCTAACAAGATCATTGGTCTTAGATATTATCACGAGTTCAGGGAATTCAAGCTCTTATATAGGAACTGACTGTCGTATACTTGTCCACTATCTAGCATGCGTATACCAATCTCCCAATTGTGTATCTTACCTACTAGATGCATTAAGACCGCTATCCTAATCCCTAGATTCAATCGATCGACCTGGCGTAGATTCTAAACCGATTAAATCCTAAATCATGGCTAAGTTCCAAAGTCTAATCCCCTGTCGTAGCTTCATTAGACTTCTATCATCATTCATTTGAGTGGCGTACAAGAACGAAAGCATTTAAAACAACCCATCAATTAGAAAACTATCAAATACCGAAATCATTCATTCATGTGGCGTTCGAGAACAAAAGCATTAAGAACAACCAAGCATTAAGAACAAGACTTCATTACAAATCGACAAAACTCTCTAACCCATGGCTGTGGATTTACTCGGACATGAACTCAGAAAACGAAACACAAAAGATAACCATATTCAACATTGATAAAGAATGAGATCCCTCCTTATTCATATACCGACGTCTTGAATAGCTCCTCCATGCTCCGGATTCCTCGTTTCGTCCTTCTCCCTCTTTCTCTTTCTCTCTCAATGTCTCTTCTGATGTCCCCCTTCAATGTCTGGTTCGAATCCTAGCCCTAGAAGGCCTCTTTTCTCATTAATTGCCCGTTCAAATCTTCAAAGGAGTTAGTTCCGGATTTGGCGGCCCACGCAGGCACAAGAGCAGCCCGGTCGTGCAGGACCTCCACCCGATCGTGCACCATTGACAGCCCGAGCGGGCTCCCTTGCCCGTGCGTGTGTCTTGCCATCCCGAGTCGGGCTTGTTCACGGTGAAGATTAGTGACAATTAGAGCCCGAGCGGGCACCCTTTTGTAGCCCGAGCGGGCATACATGCCCGAGCGTGTTCTTCATGTGCCCGAGTCGTGTATGGCTACGGGGATTTTCAGCCTCAATTTCACAACTTGTGCCCGAGCGGGTCCTCTCTATGCCCGAGCGTGCAACACCTATTTTGCTGTTTCCGCTCCTTTCGGTTGGTGTTTGAGTGTTCGCTTTCAATCCGTGGCTTGCACATGTTGTACCTTGTCATTCAATCACGTTTTTGGGGTTGAATTGCCGTAATCATTCGTGTTTCGCTTCATGTCTTCGTTTCCTATACAAAACAAGAAATGTAGATGAAGTCCTCGAATAAACTCGATAAATCGATAAAATCTAAGAAATCTAATCAAAATTAAACCTAAGAATAATGTAAATACTACGACGGATTACGTGTTATCAAAATCATGTAATTTGGAGCTTCGTACGCAACGTTATGGTATTTCAAAGCCCGTCGTACAATTCATTGTTTTAGTCGTCTAATCACGTGAAAAAAAAAACAAAAAGCGGAAAAGGGTGCAATACGAGAGACAAACGCAAATAGGAAATAGGAAGCAAAAGGAATATCCTAGAGACAAACGCAATGCAAGTGGTGTATTGACAAGAAATGACACTCGTATCCTAACAAACTCGAAAAGGGCATCTTCCAGCTCTGAAAATCCATTGTATCGACCTAAATAAAGCATTTTGAGCTCAAAAGTGGGGTTGGGCTGCCTTCAGCAACTTGCGGCATGGTTTATCTCGAAAAGAGGAATAAAATGTGAAAAAATTCATGTAATTTGGAGTTTCGTACACAAAGTTATGGTATTTCAAAGCTGTCGTACAATTCATTGTTCACTCGTCTGATCACGTAAAAAAAAACAAAAAGGCGGAAAAGGGGTGCAACACGAGAGACAAACACAAATAGGAAATAGGAAGCAAAAGGAATATCCTAGAGACAAACGCAACGCAAGCGGCGTATTGACAAGAAATGACATTCGTATCCTAACAAACTCGAAAAGGGCATCTTCCGGCCCTTAAAATCCAACGTATCGACCTAAATAAAGCCTTTTGAGCTCGAAAACAAGGTCGGGCTGCCTTCAGCAACCCGCGGCATGGTGTATCTCGAAAAGAGGAATAAAATGTGAAAAAAATCATGTAATTCGGAGCTTCGTACGCAAAGTTAAGGTATTTCAAAGCCCGTCGTACAATTCATTGTTTCAGCCGTCTAATCACATGAAAACAAAACAAAAAGCGGAAAAGGGGTGCAACACGAGAGACAAATGCAAATTCGAAATAGGAAGCAAAAGGAATATCCGAGAGATAAACGCAACACAAGCGGCGTATTGACAAGAAATGACATTCGTATCCTAACAAACTCGAAAAGGGCATCTTCCAACTCTAAAAATAAATCTTATCGACCTAAATAGAGCATTTTGAGCTTGAAAACGGGGTCAGGCTGCCTTCAGCAACCCACGACATGGTTTATCTCGAAAAGAGGAATAAAAAGTGAAAAAAATCATGTAATTCGGAGCTTCGTACGCAAAGTTATGGTATTTCAAAGCCCTTCGTTCCATTCATTGTTTTAGTCGTCTAATCACGCGGAAACAAAAACAAAAAGCGGAAAAGGGGTGCAACACGAGAGACAAACGTAAATAGGAAATAGGAAGAAAACGGAATATCCGAGAGACAAATGCAATACAAGCGGCGTATTGATAAGAAATGACAATCGTATCCAACGAAACTCGGAAAGGGCATCTTCCGGCTCTAAAAATCAAATTATCGACATAAATAAATCATTTTGAGCTCAAAAACGGGGTCGGGCTGCCTTCAGCAACACGCAGCATGGTTTATCTCAAAAAGAGGAATAAAATGTGAAAAAATCATGTAATTCGGAGCTTTGTACGCAAAGTTATGGTATTTCAAAGCCCGTCGTACAAATCATTGTTTTAGTCATGTAATCACCTGAAAACAAAAACAAAAAGCGGAAAAGGGGTGCAACACGAGAGACAAACGCAAATAGGAAATAGGAAGCAAACGGAATATCCGAGAGACAAACGCAACGCAAGCGGCGTATTGACAAGAAATGACATTCGAATCCAAACAAACTCGAAAAGGGAATCTTCCAGCTCTAAAAATCCATTGTATAGACCTAAATAAAGGATTTTGAGCTCGAAAACGGGGTCGGGCTGCCTTCAGCACCCTGCTGCATGGTTTATCTCCAAAAGAGGAATAAAATGTGAAAAAAATCATGTAATTCGGAGCTTCGTACGCAAAGTTATGGTATTTCAAAGTCCGTCGTACAATTCATTGTTTTAGTCGTCTAATCACGTGAAAACAAAAACAAAAAGCGGAAAAGGGGTGTAATACGAAAAAAAACGCAAATAGGAAATAGGAAGCAAAAGCAATATCCGAGAGACAAACGCAGCGCAAGCGGCGTATTAACAAGAAATGACATTCGAATCCCAACAAACTCGAAAAGGGAATCTTCCGTCTCTAAAAAAACAAACGTATCGACCTAAATAAAGAATTTTGAGCTTGAAAACGGGGTCGGGCTGCCTTCAGCGACCCCGGCATGGTTTATCTCGAAAGGAGGAATAAAATGTGAAAAAATCATGTAATTTGGAGCTTCGTATGCAATGTTATGGTATTTCAAAGCCCGTCGTACAATTCATTGTTTTAGTCGTCTAATCACGTGAATTTATGAGCTCGAAAACATGAGATGAACGCATATAGGAAATAGGAAGCAAAAGGAATATTCGAGAGATAAATGCAACGCAAGCGGCGTATTGACAAGAAATGACATTCGTATCCTAACAAACTCGAAAAGGACATCTTCCGGCTCTAAAAATCCATCGTATCGACCTAAATAAAGCATTTTGAGCTCGAAAACGGGGTCGGGCTGCCTTTAGCAACCAGCGGCATGGTTTATCTCGAAAAGAGGAATAAAATTTGAAAAAAATCATGTAATTCAGAGCTTCGTACGCAAAGTTAAGGTATTTTAAAGCCTGTCGTACAATTCATTGTTTAAGTTATCTAATCACGTGAAAACAAAAACAAAAAGCAGAAAAGGGGTGCAACATGAGAGACGAATGCAAATAGGGAATAGGAAGCAAAAGGAATATCCGAGAGACAAACGCAACGCAAGTGGCATATTGACAAGAAATGACATTCGTATCCTAACAAACTCGAAAATGGCATCTTCCGACTCTAAAAATCCATCCTATCGACCTAAATAAAGCATTGTGAGCTCGAAAACGGGGTCGGGCTACCTTCAGCAACCCGCGGCATGGTTGATCTCGAAAAGAGGAATAAAATGTGAAAAAAATCATGTAATTCGGAGCTGCGTATGCAAAGTTATGGTATTTCAAAGCCCGTCGTACAATTCATTGTTTTAGCCGTCATATCACGTGAAAACAAAAACAAAAGCGGAAAAGGGGTGCAACACGAGAGACAAACGAAAATAGGAAATAAGACGCAAAAGGAATATCCGAGAGACAAACGCAACGCAAGCAGCGTATTGACAAGAAATGACATTCGTAACCTAACAAACTTGAAAAGGTCATCTTCCGGCTCTAATAATCCATCGTATCGACCTAAATTAAGCATTTTGAGCTTGAAAATGGGGTCGGGCTACCTTTATAAACCCGCTGCATGGTTTATCTCGAAAAGAGGAATAAAATGTGAAAAAAAGCATGTAATTTATAGCTTCGTACGCAAAGTTATTGTATTTCAAAGCCCGTCGTACTATTCATTGTTTCAGTTGTCTAATCAAGTGAAAACAAAAACAAAAAGCGGAAGAGGGGTGCAACACGAGAGACAAACGCAAATAGGAAATAGGAAGCAAAAGGAATATCCGAGAGACAAACGCAACGCAAGCGGCGTATTGACAAGAAATGACATTCGTATCCTAACAAACTCGAAAGGGAATTTTCCGGCTAAAAAACCATTGTATCGACCTAAATAAAGCAATTTGAGCTCAAAAACGGGGTCGGGCTGCCTTCAGCTACCCGCGGCATGGTTTATTTCGAAAAGAGGAATAAAATGTGAAAAAATCATGTAATTCGGAGCTTCGTACGCAAAGTTATGGTATTTCAAAGCCCATCGTACAATTCATTGTTTTAGTCGTCTAATCACGTGATAAGAAAAACAAAAAGCGGAAAAGTGGTTCAACACGAGAGACAAACGCAAATAGGAAATAGGTAGCAAACGGAATTCATGTGGTTAATCTCAACGAATAATTTACCTAGACTAACGCTTCCACAAGAATACGGATCGTATAGTACCAGGGTCGAACACGAGGAATCGATGCAACTCTAAAGCTAGTAAACTAATGAATAAGATGTGTGAAATCAATAAGTGATGGGAATGCGAATGAAACTAAATTAAACTAATTAATGGGTTAAACTCAATGACTAAACACCACAGGTTTCGAGAGATGCACGATAATGCAACGAAGTTCTAACAAGCTCATGGTTATAGATATCGTTACGTATTCAGGAAATTCAAGATCTTTTCTAGGGAATGACTCTCCCGATGCCTAAACCCACTATCTAGCATGCGTACTACGAATCTCCCAATTGTGTAATCTCATCTACTAGATGCATTAAGACCGCTTTACTAATTCCTAAGTTCAATCAACCGACCGACCAAGGTTCTAAATCAATTGAGACTTCATATCATGGCTACGTTCCAAAATCCAATTCATCTCCCACTGCAATTAGATTTTTATAAACATTCATTCAAGTGGCCAACAAGAACAAAAGCATTACGAAACAACAATTAATCCCAAACGAACAAATATTATAACCAAGCATTAAGAACAAAACTTCATTACATATCGACAAAGCTCTCTAACCCATGGCTGTGGACCTACTTGGACATGAACTCAGCAAAAGAAACACAAACGATAACTATATTCAACATGGATAAAGAATGAGATCCCTCCCTATTCAATACCGACGTCTTCAATAGCTCCTCCCCGCTCCGGCTTCCTCGCTCCGTCCTTCGCCCTTGTGTGTGCGTTCTGCTCTCTTCTACTCTCTCTTCGTGTGCTTTCTTTTCTCTCTAATTTTTCTGTCTCTCCCCTAGCGCTATATGGCTTATTTCCTCTTTAATTGCCCGTTCAAACACTCAAACAAGTTAGTTCCGAGATTGGCGGCCCGCGCGGGTACAACATGCACCCGGTCGTGCAGATGACAAGCCCGAGCGTGCACACTTCTCAGCCCGAGCGAGCATGCATACCCGACCGTGTGGTCTACCAGCCCGAAATGTGCTGCTGTTTCGGGGATTTGTGGTCCTAATTGCAGTTCGAGCGGGTCCCTTTTGCAGCCTGAGCGGGCAAGGCTACACGACCATGTTCAAGTCATGCCCCAGTCGTGTGGCTATTCGCTGGATAATCTGCATAACATTAGCCTGAGCGGGCCTCTTCCATGCTCGAGCGTGTAGGTCTTCACTTGCTGTTTCTCCTCCTTTCGCTCGATGTTTGAGTGTTCCATTTTGATCCGTGGTCGTGCACATGTTGTATCTTGTCATTTAATCACATTTTCGGGGTGGAATTGCCGTAATCACACGTGTATTGCTTCATGTCTTCATTTCATGTTATCAATGATCTTCGATGTTGGTACTTTGTCTCGTGCACGTCCTATAGCTCCAAAGTGACTGAAAATGAGGTGATCATGATGCTGAATGCTTGGTAAAATCCAAATGAATGATTAAACTAATTATGAAAATAGACGAAAATACAAGAACAAAATAGACGTTATCAGGAATATCCGAGAGACAAACACAACACAAGCGGCGTATTGACAAGAAATGACATTCGTAACCTAACAAACTCGAAAACGACATCTTCTCCTCTAAAAATCCATCGTATCGACCTAAATAAAGCATTTTGAGCTCGAAAATGGGGTCCAGCTGCCTTCAGCAACCCGCGGCATGGTTTATCTCGAAAAGAGGAATAAAATGTGAAAAAAATCATGTAATTCGGAGCTTCGTACACAAAGTTACGGTATTTCAAATCCCGTCGTACAATTCATTGTTTTAGTCGTCTAATCACGTGAAAACAAAAACAAAAAGCGGAAAAGGGGTGCAACATGAGAGACAAACACAAATAGGAAATAGGAAACAAAAGGAATATCCGAGAGACAAACGCAACGCAAGCGGCGTATTGACAAGAAATGACATTCGTATCCTAACAAACTCGAAAAGGGCATCGACCTAAATAAATCATTTTGACGTCGAAAACGGGGTTGGGCTGCCTTCATCAACACGCGGCATGATTTATCTCGAAAAGAGGAATAAAATGTGAAAAAAATCTGATGTGGTTAATCTCAAGTAATAATTTACCTAGACTAACGCTTCCGTAAGAATACGGATCGTGTAGTACCAGGGTCGAACACAAGGAATTGACACGTATTGAACTAAATAAAGCATTTTGAGCTCGAAAACAGGATCGGGCTGCCCTCAGCAACCCACGGTATGGTTTATCTCGAAAAGTGGAATAAAATGTGAAAAAAATCATGTAATTCGGAGCTCGTACGCAAAGTTATGGTATTTCAAAGCTTGTCATACAATTCATTGTTTTAGTCGTCTAATCACGTGAAAACAAAAATAAAAAGCGGAAAAGGTGTGCAACACGAGAGACAAACGCAAATAGGAAATAGGAAGCAAAAGGAATATCCGAGAGAAAAACGCAACGCAAGCGGCGTATTGACAAGAAATGACATTCGTATCCTAACGAACTCGAAAAGGGCATCTTCCGGCTCTAAAAATCCATCGTAACGACCTAAATAAATCATTTTGAGCTTGAAAACGGGGTCGGGCTGCCCTCAGCAACCCGCGGCATGATTTATCTCGAAAAGAGGAATAAAATGTGAAACAAAATCATGTAATTCGGAGCTTCGTACGCAAAGTTATGGTATTTCAAAGCCTGTCGTACTATTCATTTTTTAGTCGTCTAATCACGTGAAAACAAAAATAAAAAGCGAAAAAAGGGTGCAACAAGAGACACAAACGCAAATAGGAAATAGGAAGCAAAAGGAATATCCGAGAGACAAACCCAACGCAGTCGGCGTATTGACAAGAAATGACATTCGTAACCTAACAAATTCGAAAAGGGCATCTTCTTGCTCTAAAAAATCCATCGTATCGACCTAAATAAAGCATTTTGAGCTCGAAAACGAGGTCGGGCTGCCTTCAGCAACACGCAACATGGTTTATCTCGAAAAGAGGAATAAAATGTAAAACAAATCATGTAATTCGGAGCTTCGTACGCAAATTTATGGTATTTCGAAGCCCGTCGTAGAATTCATTGTTTTAGTCGTCTAATCACGTGAAAACAAAAACAAAAAGGAAAAGGGGTGCAACACGAGAGACAAACATAAATAGCAAATAGGAAGCAAAAGGAATATCCAAGAGACAAACGCAACGCAAGCGGCATATTGTCAAGAAATGACATTCGAATCCTAACAAACTCGAAAAGGGCATCTTCCGGCTCTAAAAATCAAACGTATCGATCTAAATAAAGCATTATGAGCTTGAAAACGGGGTCAGGCTGCCTTCAGCAACACGCAGCATGGTTTATCTCGAAAAGAGGAATAAAATGTGAAAAAATCATGTAATTCTGAGGTTCGTACGAAAACTTAATGTATTTCAAAAACCGTCGTACAATTCATTGTTTTAGTCATCTAATCACGTGAAAACAAAAACAAAAAGGAAAAGGGGTGCAACACGAGACACAAACGCAAATAGGATATAGGAAGCAAAAGGAATATCCGAGAGACAAACGGAACGCAAGCGGCGTATTGACAAGAAATGACATTCGTAGCATAACAGACTCGAAAAGGTCATCTTCTGGGTCTAAAAATCCATCGTATCGACCTAAATAAAGAATTTTGAGCTCAAAAACGGGGTCGGGCTGCCTTCGGCAACCCGCGGCGTGGTTTATCTCGAAAGGAGGAATAAAATGTAAAAAAAATCATGTAATTCGGAGCTTCGTACGCAAAGTTATGTTATTTCAAAGCCCGTCGTACAAATCATTGTTTTAGTCGTCTAATCACGTGAAAACAAAAACAAAAAGCGGAAAAGGGGTGCATCACGAGAGACAAACACAAATAGGAAATAGGAAGCAAAAGGAATATCCTAGAGACGAACGCAACGCAAGCGGCGTATTGACAAGAAATGACATTCGTATCCTAACAAACTCGAAAAGGGCATCTTCCGGCTCTAAAAATCAAACGTATCGATCTAAATAAAGCATTATGAGCTTGAAAACGGGGTCAGGCTGCCTTCAGCAACACGCAGCATGGTTTATCTCGAAAAGAGGAATAAAATGTGAAAAAATCATGTAATTCTCATCCTACGCAAAATAATGGTATTTCAAAGCGAGTCGTACAATTCATTGTTTTAGTCATCTAATCACGTGAAAAAAAAGCGGAAAAAGGGTGCAACACGAGAGACAAACGCAAATAGGAAA
>CM071875.1:10966565-10980493 GCA_036759665.1 Gynandropsis gynandra
CGACCTTATGAGTGTGCCATAGGCAGCCTGGGTCTAAGTAGAAAGCCATCCCTCTTCGACTTCGACGTCCTAGGAACAAAGCGTGGATCTAAGTACCGAAAAGAAAAAAAAGGCATAAGAACGAGAAGAAGCGATTTTAATGATATCAAAAGCTTAGGGAAATAGGTATGGAGATTGCTTGGACGTTGTCTAGGGTTGTGAAGTAGACTTAGATTTTTGGTAGGATTTCATGGGTCAGCACTTTCGGTAGATATAAGGCTATAGTCGGTACGCTTAGGCTCTTATCCATGTGACGCGTTGATTTGCGGAATGACTAACCCTTCGATGTTTTTGAGCTAGTATCATCGTTATTAGATTCTTCTTGTACTTGACTTTAGTTTTGTTTGAGGACAAACAAAGGTTTAGGTCTGGGGGAGTTTGATAACACTGAAAGTGTATCAATTTTAGGTTAGGTTTTAGTGCCATTTTTGCATATATTTCGTAGATAGATTTACATATCCGATACGATTATTAGTTACATACGCCCGTTTTGTTGGTTTTCAGGTTTTTAGGCGACAAGGCCTAAATGAGCTTAAAAAGACGAATTCCTGAGCAAAACCACGCACTTTGAAGATAAATTCACTCAGAGCCAAGATCAAGCCTTAGAACTCAAAGGGGAACACCCGCAACGAGCGGAGAAGAGAAAAATCAAGCTCTCAAGGGTGCCCGGTCGGGCACCATGGTCCACCCGCTCGGGTAAAACCTACGGGGTTTTATTCGCACACCTTGCACGACCCGAGCACGAAGGAAACAAGATCGGGTGGCCATACGCGATCGGGTGCAATACGGATACCCGCTCGGGGGTTAATTCATCCCAAAATTCCCTGAGAGTTTGCACGACTCGGGCCGCGCAACAACGCGATCGGGTGCTGATACCCGATCGGGCATGAAGAAGAACACGACCGAGCGCGCCTTTGCACGGCCGGGTAGAAGTGGTGCCCAAGCGGGCCGCGTATCTCGCAACAACCTAGATCTTGCATTCAAACGACCTAATTTATATAGACCAGAAGAGATCTAGAGGAAGGGGGCGACGTACAGGGCAAGGAAAGGCTTGGAAGACATCAGGAAAGGCTCGGGAGACGCTGGAGAAGAAGAGAAGCATCAATCCTCACATCGGTAACACAATAGGGAAGATCGAGGCATCGAGTTTCCTAGAGTCTATGATGTTTAGGGTTGTGTTATCTTCGTTTTCTGTATTCTCCATGAGTGAGTAGGTTCCCAACTATGGGTTAGGGATATCGGATTGTAACGGATGAACAATGTTATGCGTTAATGCTTAGATCTATTGATTTTATCTTGAATTTTGGTTCTACATTCATCATTATCACTCTTATACTAGTATTGCCCGCTCAGTAACATAGGAATTCAGACTTTGCTGGAAGGTTAAAGGATGAATCCGGACCTGTTAAGTTGTAGGTTAAGTTCGGCTAATGAGAATCTGACCGGTCGGTTAGTCGACTTAGGAATTAGGATTGCGTTCATAAAGCTTCCATGGTACGGGTTAATCATTGCTGGAAGGTAGGGTTGCACGTACTCATGGTTAGGAGGTTTTAGGCTCGGAAGAATCACTCCTCACCTTAGGGCATGAATTTCCCGTTGTCAAGATAATTCGATAGGTTTATGATTTTTAGTTGTTTCATCGATACGATTCCCGGTATCCCAACACCCGTAGTGTTCGTCATATCCAAGTTTATCCAAACCTACCATCGTTTTCATCACTTAGCTTAGTTTTTAGGTATTTAGGACCATATCTTCATCTACTTCCATACGTCTTAGTTTAGTGTTATTCTTAGTTTTTGGCTGCTTTAGTCCCTTGAGATCGACCCTGGTACTACACGATCCGTATACTTGCGGTGAGGTGGTCTAGGAAAATATATAACTCGAGTTTCACCACATCACTACGCAAAATAATGGTATTTCAAAGCCTGTCGTACAATTCATTTCGAGTTTCACACTACGCAAAATAATGGTATTTCAAAGCCTGTCGTACAATTCATTGTTTTAGTCGTCTAATCACGTGAAAACAAAAACAAAAAGCGGAAAAGGGGTACGACACGAGACACAAACGCAAATAGGATATAGGAAGCAAAAGTAATATCCGAGAGACAAACGCAACGCAAGCGGCCTATAGACAAGAAATTACATTCGTAACCTAACAGACTCGAAAAGGGCATCTTCTAGCTCTAAAAGTCCATCGTATCGACCTAAATAAAGCATTTTGAGCTCAAAAACGGGATCAGGCTGCCTTCGGCAACCCACGGCATGGTTTATCTCGAATAGAGGAATAAAATGTAAAAAAATCATGTATTTCAGAGCTTCGTAGCAAAGTTATGGTATTTCAAAGCCCATCGTACAATTCATTGTTTTAGATGTCTAATCACGTGAAAAAAAAAAAGCGGAAAAGGGGTGCAACACGAGAGACAAACGCAAATAGGAAATAGGAAGCAAAAGGAATATCCCAGAAACAAACGCAACCCAAGCGGCGTATTGACAAGAAATGACATTCGTATCCTAACAAACTTGAAAAGGACATCTTCCGGCTCTAAACATCAAACGTATCGACCTAAATAAACCATTTTGAGCTTGAAAATGGGTTCGGGCTTCCTTCAGCAACCCGCATCATGGTTTATCTCGAAAAGAGGAATAAAATGTGAAAAAATCAAGTAATTCGGAGCTTCGTATGCAAAGTTATGGTATTTCAAAAACAGTCGTACAATTCATTGTTTTAGTCGTCTAATCACGTGAAAAATAAAACAAAAAGCAGAAAACGGGTGCAACACGAGAGACAAAAGCAAATAGGAAATATGAAGCAAAAGGAATATCCGAGAGACAAACGCAACTCAAGCGGCGTATTGACAAGAAATGACATTCGTATCCTAACAAACTCGAAAAGGGCATCTTGTTGCTCTAAAAATCCATCATATCGACCAAAATAAAGCATTTTGAGCTTGAAAATGGGGTCGGGCTGCCCTCAGCAACACACAGCGTGGTTTATCTCGAAAAAATGAATAAAATTTGGAAAAAATCATGTAATTCGGAGCTTCGTACGCAAAATAATGGTATTTCAAAGCCTGTCGTACAATTCATGGTTTTAGTCGTCTAATCACGTGAAAACAAAAACAAAAAGCGGAAAAGGGGTGCAACACGAGGGACAAATGCAAATAGGACATAGGAAGCAAAAGGAATATCCGAGAGACAAACGCAACGCAAGCGGCGTATTGACAAGAAATGACATTCGTAACCTAACAAACTCGAAAAGGGCATCTTCCGGCTCTAAAAATCCATCGTATCGACCTAAATAAAGCATTTTGAGCTTGAAAACGAAGTCGGGCGGGCTGCCTTCAGCATCCCGCGGCATGGTTTATCTCGAAAAGAGGAATAAGATGTGAAAAAAATCATGTAATTTGGAGCTTCGTACGCAAAGTTATGGTATTTCAAAGCCCGTCGTACAATTCATTGTTTTATTTCAAAAACCGTCGTACAATTCATTGTTTTAGTCGTCTAATCACGTGAAAACAAAAACAAAAAGCGGAAAAGGGGTGCAACACGAGAGACAAACGTAAATAGCAAGTAGGAACCAAAAGGAATATCGAAGAGACAAACGCAACGTAAGCGGCGTATTGAAAAGAAATGACATTCGTATCCAAACAAACTCGAAAAGGGCATCTTCCGGCTCTAAAAATCCATCGTATTGACCTAAATAAAGCATTTTGAGCTAGAAAACGGGGTCGCAATGCCCTCAGCAACCCGCGGTATGGTTTATCTCAAAAAGTAGAATAAAATGTGCAACAAATCATGTAATTCGGAGCTTCGTACACACATATATGGTATTTCAAAGCCCGTCGTACAATTATTTGTTTTAGTCGTCTAATCACGTGAAACTAAAAACAAAAAGCAGAAAAGAGGTGCAACACAAGAGACAAACGCAAATAAGAAATAGGAAGCAAAAGGAATATCCGAGACACAAACACAACGCAAGCGGCGTATTGACAAGAAATGACATTCGTATCCTAACAAACTCGAAAAGGGCATCTTACGGCTCTAAAAATCCATCGTATCGACCTAAATAAAGCATTTTAAGCTCGAAAACGGGGTCGGGCTGCCTTCAGCAACCTGCAGCATTGTTTATCTCGAAAAGAGGAATAAAATTAGAAAAAATCATGTAATTTGGAGCTTTTTACGCAAAGTTATGGTATTTCAAAGCCCGTCATACAATTCATTGTTTTAGTTGTCTAATCACGTGAAAACAAAAAGAAAAATCGGAAAAGGGGTGCAACACGAGAGAAAAAATGCAAATAGGAAATAGGAAGCAACGACAATATCCAAGAGACAAGCGCAACGCAAGCGAAGTATTGACAAGAAATGACATTCGTAACCCAACAAACTCGAAAAGGGTATCTTTTGGCTCTAAAAATCCATCGTATCGAGCTAAATAAAGAATTTGGAGCTCGAAAAAGGAATCGGGCTACCATCAGCAACCCCCAGCATGGATTATCTCGAAAAGAGGAATAAAATTTGAAAAAAATCATGTAATTCGGAGCTTTGTACTCAAATTTATGGTATTTCAAAGCCCGTCGTACAATTCATTGTTTTAGTCGTCTAATCACGTGAAAACAAAAACAAAAAGCGGAAAAGGGGTGCAACACAAGAGACAAACGCAAATAGGAAATAGGAAGCAAAAGGAATATCCGAGAGATAAACGCAACGCAAGCGGCGTATTGACAAGAAATGACATTCGTATCCTAACAAACTCGAAAAGGGCATCTCCTGGCTCTAAAAATGAAACGTATCAACCTAAATAAAGCATTTTAAGCTCGAAAATGGGGTCGGGCTGCGTTCAGCAATCCTAGTTTGAAAAGAGGTATAAAATGTGAAAAAATCATGTAATTGGAGCTTCGTACGAAAAGTTATGGTATTTCAAAGCCCGTCGTACAATTCATTGTTTTAGTATTCTAATCACGTGAAAAAAAACAAAAAGCGGATAAGGGGTGCAACACGAGAGACACACGCAAAAAGGAAATAGGAAGCAAAGGAATATCCAAGAGACAAACGCAACGCAAGTGGTGTATTGACAAGAAATGACATTCGTATCCTAACAAACTCGAAAAGGGCATCTTCCAGCTTTAAAAATCAAACGTATCAACCTAAATAAAGCATTTTGAGCTCGAAAACGCGGTCGGGCTGCCTTCAGCGACCTGCAGCATTGTGGATCTCGAAATGAGGAATAAATTGTGAAAAAATCATGTAATTCGGAGCTTCGTTCGCAAAGTTATGGTATTTCAAAGCCCGTCGTACAATTCATTGTTTTAATCGTCTAATCACGTGAAAGAAAAAAAAAAGCGGAAAAGGGGTGCAACATGAGAGACAAACGCAAATAGGAAATAGGAAGCAAACGGAATATCCAAGAGACAAACGCAACGCAAGCAGCGTATTGACAAGAAATCACATTCGTAACCTAACAAACTCAAAAAGGGCATCTTCCGGCTCTAAAAATCAAACGTATCGGCCTAAATAAAGCATTTTGAGCTTGAAAATGGGGTTGGGCTGCCTTCAGCAACCTGCAGCATGGTTTATCTCGAAAAGAGGAATAAAATGTGCAAAAAATCATGTAATTCGGAGCTTCGTACGCAAAGTTATGGTATTTCAAAGTCCGTCGTACAATTCATTGTTTTAGTTGTCTAATCACGTGAAAACAAAAACAAAAAGCGGAAAAGGGGTGCAACAGGAGAGACAAACGCAAATAGGAAATAGGAAGCAAACGGAATATCCAAGAGACAAACGCAACGCAAGCGGTGTATCGACAAGAAATGACATTCGTAACCTAACAAACTCGAAAAGGGCATCTTCCGCCTCTAAAAATCCATCGTATCGACCTAAATAAAGCATTTTGAGTTCGAAAACGGGGTTGGCTGCCTTCAGCAGCCCACGGCATGGTTTATCTCCAAAAGGCGAATAAAATGTGCAACAAATCTTGTAATTCGGAGCTTCGTACGCAAAGTTATGGTATTTCAAAGCCCGTCATACAATTCATTGTTTTAGTCGTCTAATCACGTGAAAACAAAAACAAAAAGCGGAAAAGGGGTTCAACACGAGAGACAAATGCAAATACAATATAGGAAGCAAAAGGAATATCCGAGAGACAAACGCAATGCAAGCGGCGTATTGACAAGAAATGACCTTCGTATCCTAACAAACTTGAAAAGGGCATCTCCCGGCTCTAAAAATCAAAAGTTTTTGAGCTCGAAAACGAGGTTGGGATGCCTTCAGCAAGCCGTGGCATGGTTTATTTCGAAAAGAGGAATAAAATGTGAAAAATCGTGTAATTCGGAGCTTCGTACGCAAAGTTATGGTATTTCAAAGCCCGTTGTACAATTCATTGTTGTAGTCGTCTAATGACGTGAAAACAAAAACAAAAAGCGGAAAAGGGGTGCAACACGAGAGACAAACGCAAATAGGAAATAGGAAGCAAAGGAATATCCAAGAGACAAACGCAACACAAGTGGCGTTTTGACAAGAAATGACATTCGTATCTTAACAAACTCGAAAAGGGCATCTTCCGGCTCTAAATATCAAACGTATCGACCTAAATAAAGCATTTTGAGCTCGGAAACGGGGTCGGGCTGCCTTCAGCATCCCCCAGCATTGTTTATCTTGAAATGAGGAATACAATGTGAAAAAAATCATGTAATTCGGAGCTTCGTATGCAAAGTAATGGTATTTCACACCCTGCCGTATAATTCATTGTTTTAGTCGTCTAATCACTTGAACACAAAAACAAAAAGCGGAAAAGGGTTGCAACACGAGAGACAAACACAAATAGGAAATAGGAAGCAAACGGAATATCCAAGAGACAAACGCAACGCAAACGGCGTATTGACAAGAAATGGCATTCTTAACCTAACAAACTCGAAAAGGGCATCGTCCGGCTCTAAAAATTCATCGTATCGACATAAATAAAGCATTTTGACCTCGGAAATGGGGTCGGGCTGCCATCAGCAACCCGCGGCATGGTTTATCTCGAAAAGAGGAATAAAAAGTGAAAAAAATCATGTAATTCGGAGCTTCATACGGAAAGTTATGGTATTTGAAAGCCCGTCGTACAATTCATTGTTTTAGTCGTCTAATCACGTGAAAACAAAAACAAAAGTGGAAAAGGGGTGCAACATGAGAGACAAACGCAAATAGGAAATAGGAAGCAAACGGATTATGCAAGAGACAAACGCAACGAAAGCGGCGTATTGACAAGAAATGACATTCGTATCCTAACAAACTCGAAAAGGGCATCTTCCAGCTCTAAAAATCAAACGTATCGACCTAAATAAAGCATTTTGAGCTGGGAAATGGGGTCGGGCTGCCTTCAGCATCCCCCAACATCGTTTGTCTCGAAATGAGGAATACAATGTGAAAAAATCATGTAATTCGGAGCTTCGTACGCAATGTTATGGTATTTAAAAGCCCGTCGTACATTTCACTGTTTTAGTCGTCTAATCACGTGAAAACAAAAACAAAAAGCAGAAAAGGGGTGCAACACGAGAGACAAACTCAAATAGGAAATAGGAAGCAAAAGGAATATCCAAGAGACAAACGCAATGCAAGCGGCGTATTGACAAGAAATGACATTCGTATCCTAACATACTCGAAAAGGGCATCTTCCGGCTCTAAAAATCCATCGTATCGACCTAAATAAAGCATTTTGAGCTCAAAAACGGGGTCGGGCTGCCCTCAGCAACCTGCAGCATGGTTTATCTCGAAAAGAGGAATAAAATGTGAAAAAAATCATGTAATTCTGAGCTTCGTACACAACGTTATAGTATTTCAAAGCCCGTCGTACAATTCATTGTTTTAGTTGTCTAATCACGTGAAATCAAAAACAAAAAGTGGAAAAGGGGTGCAACACGAGAGACAAATGCAAATAGGAAATAGGAAGCAAACGGAATATTCAAGAGACAAACGCAACGCAAGCGAAGTATTGACAAGAAATGACATTCGTATCCTAACAAACTCGAAAAGGGCATATTCCGGTTCTAATAACCAAATGTATGGACCTAAATTAAGCATTTTAAACTCGAAAACGGGGACGGGCTGACTTCAACAACCCGGAGCATTGTTTTTCTCGAAATGTGGAATAAAATGTGAAAAAATCATGTTATTCGGAGCTTCGTACGCAAAGTTATGGTATTTCAAAGCTTGTCGTACAATTCATTGTTTTAGTCGTCTAATCACGTGAAAACAAAAACAAAAAGCGGAAAAGGGGTGCAACACGAGAGACAAACGCAAATAGGAAATAGGAAGCAAAAGGAATATCTGAGAGACAAACGCAACGCAAGCGGCGTATTGACAAGAAATGACATTCGTATCCTAAAAATCCATCGTATCGACCTAAATAAAGCATTTTGAGCTCGAAAACTGGGTCGGGCTGCCTTCAGCAACTCGCGGCATTGTTTATCTCGAAAAGAGGAATAAAATGTGAAACAAATCATGTAATTCAGAGCTTCGTACGCAAAGTTATGGTATTTCAAAGCCCGTCGTACAATTCATTATTTTAGTCGTCTAATCGCGTGAAAACAAAAACAAAAAGCAGAAAAGGGATGCAACATGAGAGACAAACGCAAATAGGAAATAGGAAGCAAAACGAATATCCAAGAGACACACGCAACACAAGCGGCGTATTGACAAGAAATAACATTTGTATCCTAACAAACTCAAAAAGGGCATCTTCCGACTCTAAAAATCCATCGTATCGACCTAAATGAAGTATTTTGAGCTCAAAAACGGGGTCGGGCTGTCTTCAGCAACCCACGAAATGGTTTATCTCGAAAAGAGGAATAAAATGTGAAAAAAATCACGAAATGTGGAGCTTCGTACGCAAAGTAATGGTATTTCAAAGCCCGTCGTACAATTCATTGTTTTAGTCATCTAATCACGTGAAAACAAAAAAAAAGCGGAAAAGGGGTGACACGCGAGAGACAAACGCAAATAGGAAATAGGATGAAAGAGGAATATATGAGAGACAAACGCAACACAAGCGGTGTATTGACAAGAAATGACATTCGTATCCTAAGAAACTCGAAAAGGGCATCTCCCGGCTCTAAAAATCCAACGTTTCACTCTAAATAAAGCATTTTGAGCTTGAAAACGGGGTCGGACTGCCTTCGCAACCCGCAGCATCGTTTTTCTGGAAAAGAGGAATAAAATGTAAAAAAAACATGTAATTCGGAGCTTCGTACGCAAAGTAATGGTACTTCAAAGCCCGTCGTACAAATTCATTGTTTTAGTCGTCTAATGACTTGAAAACAAAAAAAAAAAAGCGGAAAAGGGGTGAAACATGAGAGACAAACGCAAATAGGAAATAGGAAGCAAAAGCAATATCCGAGAGACAAACGCATCGCAAGAGGCGTATTGACAAGAAATGACATTCGTATCCTAACAAACTCGAAAAGGACATCTCCCAGCTCTAAACATCCTACGTTTTGACCTAAATAAAGCATTTTGAGCTCAAAAACCGGGTCGGGCTGCCTTCAGCAACCCGCAGCATGGTTTATCTCGAAAAGAGGAATAAAATGTGAAAAAAAGTCATGTAATACAGAGCTTCGTACGCAAATTTATGGTATTTCAAAGCCTGTCATACAATTCATTGTTTTAGTCGTCTAATCACGTGAAAACAAAAACAAAAAGCGGAAAAGGGGTGCAACACGAGAGACAAACGCAAATAGGAAATAGGAAGCAAAAGGAATATCCGAGAGACAAACACAACGCAAGCGGCATATGTACAAGAAATGACATTCGTATCCTAACAAACTCGGAAAGGGCATCTTCCGGCTCTAAAAATCAAACGTATCGTCCTAAATAAAGCATTTTGAGCTCGAAAACGGAGTCGAGCTGCATTCAGCAACCCGCAGCATGGTTTATCTCGAATAGAGGAATAAAATGTGACAAAAATCATGCAATTCGGAGCTCCGTACGCAAAGTTATGGTATTTCAAATCCCGTCGTACAATTCATCGTTTTAGTCGTCTAATTACGTAAAAACAAAGACCAAAAGCGGAAAAGGGGTGCAACACGAGAGACAAATGCAAATAGTAAATTGGAAGCAAAAGGAATATCCAAGAGACAAATGCAACGCAAGCAGTGTATTGACAAGAAATGACATTCATATCCTAACAACCTCGAAAGGGCATCTTTCGGCTCTAAAAATGCAACGTATCGACCTAAATAAAGAATTTTGAGCTCGAAAACGGGGTCGGGATGCCCTCAGCAATCCTCGGCATGGTGTATCTCGAAAAGAGGAATAAAATAGGAAAAAAATCATGTAATTCGGAGCTTCGTACTCAAAGTTATTGTATTTCAAAGCCCGTCGTACAATTCATCGTTTTAGTCGTTTAATCACGTGAAAACAAAAAAAAAAGCGGAAAAGGGGTGCAACACGAGAAACAAACGAAAATTGGAAATAGGAAGCAAAAGGAATATCCGAGAGACATACGCAACGCAAGCGGCGTATTGACGCAAGCGGCGTATTGACAAGAAATGACATTCGTAACCTAACAAACTCGAAAAGGGTATCTTCCGTCTCTAAAAATCCATCGTATCGACCTAAATAAAGTATTTTGAGCTCGAAAATGGGGTCGGGCTGCCTTCAGCAACCCACGGCATGGTTTATCTCGAAAAGAGGAATAAAATGTGAAAACATCATGTAATTCGGAGCTTTGTATGCAAAGTAATGGTATTTCAAACCCCGTCGTACAATTCATTGTTTTAGTCGTCTAATCACGTGAAACAAAAAAAGCAGAAAAGGGGTGCAACACGAGAGACAACACAAATAGGAAATAGGAAGAAAAAGGAATACCTGAGAGACAAACGCAATGCAAGCGGCATATTGAAAAGAAATGATATTCGTATCCTAACAAACTCGAAAAGGGATCTCCCAGCTCTAAAAATCCAACGTTTCAACCTAAATAAAGCATTTTGAGCTCGAAAACTGGGTCGGGCTGCCTTCAGCAACTCGCGGCATTGTTTATCTCGAAAAGAGGAATAAAATGTGAAACAAATCATGTAATTCGGAGCTTTGTACGGAAAGTTATGGTATTTCAAAGCCCGTCGTACATTTCATTGTTTTAGTCATCTAATCACATGAAACCAAAAGCAAAAAGCGGAAAAGGGATGCAACATGAGAGACAAACGCAAATAGGAAATAGGAAGCAAAACGAATATCCAAGAGACACACGCAACGCAAGCGGCGTATTGACAAGAAATAACATTTGTATCCTAACAAACTCGAAAAGGGCATCTTCCGACTCTAAAAATCCATCGTATCGACCTAAATAAAGCTTTCTGAGCTCGAAAACGGGGTCGGGCTGCCTTCAGAAACCCATGGCATGGTGTATCTCGAAAAGAGGAATAAAATGTGAAAAAAATCATCTAATTTGGAGCTTTGTACGGAAAGTAATGGTACTTCAAAGCCCGTTGTAAAATTCATTGTTTTAGTCGTCTAATCACCTGAAAACAATAAAAAAGCGGAAAAGGGTGCAACACGAGAGACAAACGCAAATAGGAAATAGGAAGCAAAAGGAATATCCGAGTGACAAACGCAACGCAAGTGGCGTATTGACAAGAAATGACATTCGTATCCTAACAAACTCGAAAAGAACATATTTTGGCTCTAAAAATCAAACGTATCGTCCTAAATAAAGCATTTTGAGCTCGAAAACGGGGTCAGGCTGCCTTCAGCAACCCGCAGCATGGTTTATCTCGAATAGAGGAATATAATGTGAAAAAAATCATGCAATTCGGAGCTTCGTACGCAAAGTTATGGTATTTCAAAGCCCGCCATACAATTCATTGTTTTAGTCGTCTAATCACGTGAAAACAATAGCAAGAAGCGGAAAAGGGGTGCAACACGAGAGACAAACGCAAATAGGAAATAGGAAGCAAAAGGAATATCGAAGAGACAAACGCAACGCAAGCGCCGTATTGACAAGAAATGACATTCGTCTCCTAACAAACTCAAAAAGGGCATCTTCCGGCTCAAAAAATCCATCGTATCGACCTAAATAGAGCATTTTGAGCTCAAAAACAGGGTCGGGCTGCCTTCAACAACCTGCATCATGGTTTATCTCGAAAAGAGGAATAAAATGTGAAAAAAATCTTGTAATTCAGAGTTTCGTACGCAAAATAATGGTACTTCAAAGCCCGTCGTACAATTCATTGTTTTAGTCGTCCAATCACGTGAAAACAAAAAAAAAGCGCAAAAGGGGTGCAACACGAGAGACAAACGCAAATCGGAAATAGGAAGCAAAAGGAGTATCTGAGAGACAAACGTAACGCAAGCGGCGTATTGACAAGAAATGATATTCGTATCCTAACAAACTAGAAAAGGGCATCTTCCGGCTCTAAAAATCCAACGTATCGACCTAAATAGAGCATTTTGAGCTCAAAAACGGGGTCGGGCTGCCTTCAGCAACCTGCGGCATGGTTTATCTCGAGAAGAGGAATAAAATGTGAAAAAAATCATGTAATTCGGAGCTTCGTACACAAAGTTATGGTATTTCAAAGCCCGTCGTACCATTCATTGTTTTAGTTGTCTAATCACGTGAAAACAAAAAAAAAATGCGGAAAAGGGGTGCAACACGAGAGACAAACGCAAATAGCAAATAGAAAGCAAAAGGAATATCCGAGAGACAAAAGCAACGCAAGCGGCCTATTGACAAGAAATGACATTCGTATCCTAACAAACTCGAAAAGGGCATCTTCCGGCTCTAAAAATTCATCGTATCGACCTAAATAAAACATTTTTAGCTTGACTATGGGGTCGGGCTGTCTACAGCAACCTGAGGCATGGTTTATCTCGAAAAGAGGAATAAAATGTGAAAAAATCATGAAATTCAGAGCTTCGTATGCAAAGTTATGGAATTTCAAAGCCCGTCGTACAATTCATTGTTTTAGTCGTCTAATCACGTGAAAACAAAAATAAAAACCGGAAAAGGAGTTCAACACGAGAGACAAACGCAAATAGGAAATAGGAAGCAAACGGAATATCCAAGAGACAAACGCAATGCAAGCGGCGTATTAACAAGAAATGACATCCGTATCCTAACAAACTCGAAAAATGCATCTTCCAGCTCTAAAAATCCATCGTATCGACCTAAATAATGCATTTTGAGCTTGAAAACGGGGTTGGGCTGCCGTCAGCAACCTGCGGCATGGTTTATCTCAAAAAGAGGAATAAAATGTGAAACAAATCATGTAATTCGGAGCTTCGTACGCAAAGTTATGCTATTTCAGAGCCCGTCGTACAATTCATTGTTTAAGTCGTCTAATCACGTGAAAACAAAAACAAAAAGCGGAAAAGGGGTGCAACACGAGAGACAAAAACAAATAGGAAATAGAAAACAAAAGGAATATCGGAGAGACAAACGCAACAGAAGCGGCGTATTGACAAGAAATGACATTCGTATCCTAACAAACTCGAAAAGAGCATCTTTCGGCTCTAAAAATCAAACGTATCGACCTAAATAAAGAATTTTGAGCTCGAAAATGGGGTCGGGCTGCCCTCAGCAACCCGCCGCATGGTTTATCTCAAAAGAGGAATAAAATGTGAAAAATCATGCAATTCAGAGCTTCGTACACAAAGTTATGTTATTTCAAAGCCCGTCGTACAATTCATTGTGATATGCGTTATATCAAGTAATAAATTACCTAGACTAACGCTTCCGCAAGGATACGGATCGTGTAGCAACTAGGGTCGAACACAAGGAATTGATGCAACTCTAAAGCTATTAGACTAATGAATAAGACGTGTGAAATCAATAGTGGAATGGAATGCAAATGAAAACTAAACTAAACTAATGATAGGAATGACTCAAAGACTAACCACCATAGGTATCGAGAGTTGCA
>CM071875.1:10991220-11003204 GCA_036759665.1 Gynandropsis gynandra
AATATGTAATATAAAATAAATATAAATAATTAATATATACATATATTAATTATAATAATTACTAAAATTATAATAATTACAAAATTATTTTTATAAAATATGTAATGTAGAATAAATCAAAATAACTAATACTTTTAAATATATTATAATTTTAAATATATTTTTATAATAAAGTATTTTTAAACTTTTTTTAATATTAAAATGAATTTTTTACATAATTTATTTGATTTTATGCTAGAATTCACAAGTTTTCAAAAATTAACAATTAAAGATATTAGATTAGTAATTTATTTTACACTGTATACCAATTTTTTAAAATTAAGATATACAAAATAGAAATTATAAAAAACATGAAAATTAATTTTTTGAATAATCTTATCATCTAATATTACCAAAAAAGTCAAAACAAAAAATTATAATTAAATATATAAAGAAGATATATGTAATTGAATTATAATAAATTAAAAACATCAAAACATGAAGAGATTAATAAAATATATGTATCATTGATCTTAAAATTTTATAATACTTAAAAATCTTTTTTATAAAATGTGTAATATAAAAGAAATAGAAATAATTAATATATATATTAAAATAAAGTGACGTTAATATTAGATTTAATTAAATAAAATTAAATAATTGTTTTGTTAATTTTAACATATAAATTATTTATTATATAATTAATTGGATTCATTTTTTTACAATAAAATATTTTAAAACTTTTTTCGAATAATAAATAAATTAATATATATATATATATAATGTTTAAATTTTCATTGAGATGAATTTTTTACATAATTTATTTGATTCTATATTTTTACAATTAAATAATTTTATTTCAAATTTTGTATTAATTAATACATATAATATAACAAATAAAAATAAATTAATTAAATCGTTATTATTTTTATAAATTCAGTATAATATATATGAAATAATTATATATATATATATATAAAAGTTAACATTACTAAATTATTACAGTACTTCGAAATAAATATTAACTAAAACTTATAATAATTATATATATAATATTCATTTTTAAAATTTGAATTTTTTAATTTTTAACTTTAATAAATTTTATAAATTAACATTAAAAATTATAATAAAAACAAATTATCTAAATAAATAAGAATAAAGTATTATTATATTTATTATAATGGATTTAATATATAAACAGTTAAAACATTCCATAAATATGCAATTTAAAATTTGTTAATTGTTTTCTAAAATTTAATGTTAATTTTATTTATATCAGTTTTTATTAAATAAAATTAGATAACATTTAAGAAAAATATACAATGGATTTTGCATATTTTTAAATTATCATATATAAACTAAATTTGAAATTAGTAATAATTCATTGAATATTTATAAAATATAATAATAATAAAATAATCTAAACGAAAATAATATTATCTAATTAAAGTATACATTTGAAATTGTAAATAATTCTAATATATTTATTACTACAAAAATTATATATAGTTTTATAATTATATATATTGTTTATATGATTATTGTATTTAAACATAATTTTTGTTTTAAATATGATAAATTTATCAAAAAAAATTATTTTAGTTTTCTTTCTAATCATTATTTTTAAAAATTTTGAAATTATAAATAAATGAAAAACATTAATTTTTATATATTAATATTAATGATAATATTGAAAATCCTTATAAATGATTTTAAAAATACGTTGTTATCCATATAACTCGGTTTAATTGTTTATATAATTATTAATACTTAAATTTTACAAAAAAAACACAAAAAAAGAAAAAATAAATTTATGTTAAATATTAGTAATATTTATTTTAAAAGAAATATTATTTGATCTAATATGTTTATTAAAAATCTATCGAAAAATTATATTTATATCTACTTATATGGATATTTTGGAAACGAATGAGAAAGAAAAAATTTGATTAATTCAATTTTTAGGACTTTGCAACAATTAAAGAATTATAAAAGTTAATCTTATCACATTTTTGTTTTCATTAAATTCAATTTGTGATAAATGAGTTATTCATGTAGACCATATATATGGATTGGTTAAAAGTTTTAAAATTTTTGACATAAAAAAGTGAGTTCATATTTAGATAATATCTTCAAGGATATTATTTTACATAAAAAGTTTTGTACATATCAATCTATAACATTATCTAATTTGTTAAGTTGTCCTATTTATAAGATTTTACACTGCATTGCGACGATCATTAATAAAAATTCTAGTCACAAAACACTTTTATCCATACTGTAATATATCATTAAATCAAAAGTCAAAACCTAATCATTATTCTTTTTCTTGCTTTTTACTGCCGGCTTCTCATCTTAGTTCCACCTGTGGCAACCGCTGAAGATAGCTCATGTGGTAGTAATTCACAAACGAGTGACATTGTCACCCGATAAAATTTAACGGATTCTTCTTTATTCTCATCAATATGAATGTTTCCAATGTCTCTAAACTCATCGTGATAAACTATCTCACAGAAAGTATTCAAAGTTAAGATCTAAAAAGCTATAAGCTTGATAGTTTCCTCAATATGGCACTTTATTCCACCACAACCTTGGTTGAAAAAAATATGTCATTATACTTTATCCAGTTTATAGGCCTTGATTTCATCAAGACCAATGGGACTTTAAAATGTTACTTGGATCAATCTCTTGTCAGGAAATTGTCCCCTCAATGTTTGGGATGCCTGGATCATGTTCTGCATCCCTTTAAGGTCGATCTAATTGTGCACATATAACAAAATTAAATACCAGACGCTACACCAAAGGTGTCAAAACAATCGTAAACTATATGAGTTTCTTAAAAACAAAGGCGAATGAATTGTCTCTTCAACTGTGGATCATTAAAATCTTCTTGAGTTTATTTTTTGTAGTTCTTGGATATGAATATATACCTATCATACACATGGAAATGCAAATGATACAACCATCTCTTTTGTCGAGTTACATGAAAAGATTCTGAACAATCAAACGAATCCCCTCATTCTTGAACCCGCTTCTCATATGTCAGTCACAACCACAAACATCCAACACAAACCTCAGACCATGTAGAACCCTCCATAGTTATTCTAACAATCATGCAAACACCCATCCACATTACAATCCTCCAAGTGATCTGGCACGAGGATACCACGAGAAGTGTACACCTTGTATGAATTCTATCCACTTAGCATGTCTACGGTTCAAATTTTGTTATCCTTTGATATGCTTGATTAACTTATGGTGTGTATGAATTATAGAATTTGGGATCCGTTGAAGATATCAATGAATGTGTTGAAATGTATAAAATAGTTCGAATTGGTCATCGTTGTTGTTGTAACCTCATCATTGTTTCTTTCATTTGATTGTGTTGTGCATTATTACACCTCTAACTCTAATGTCTTCACTGTCTAAGAAATAAACATGATAAAGATGTTTTCAACCAACAGATTGATGGCCATTAAAAAGTAAAATGGTCATCTGTCGTAAAACGTTTGCAATGTTTTAATGGAAAATCCAACGGGTTCTAATGGATTATTTCAATAGCTATTGTCTTTTGAAATACCGTTGATAAAATACAACAATTATTATCCATTGAAAATCTATTGCATGTTTCAACGATATGTCCAACGATTTTTAACGAAGGTCTCAATAAAGCTATTGAAGCGCCAAAAATATTTTCAACGGATAACGATGAATAAGATCCCATTTATAGTCGTTGTAATCCATTGGATTTTTATTCAATAGAGGATCAATTGATTCGTCTGTTGAAAATTGTATATTTTTGTTGTTGTGGGTAATGGTGTTCGGAGTCTGTTGAAAATTGTACATGATTTGATATTGTTCTTGTGGTAAATAAGCTCTCTAGGGTTATTATATGCATGCGATGGTGTCTTGCCATCTCTCTTACCCAACAAATCTACTTCATTATTGGATAGTTGATCGTGATGATTATATACCTATTGTTGCTCATAATTTGTATCTTGCCGGTAACTCGAACACTTGGTCCTCCAAGACAAAAACATTTTCAAGCCAAGTCATCAAACGAGGTAGATATAAATCTGTTTTCTTTATGATTTTAGAGGTTTGATGGTTCATTTTCCTTTTGATTGAACTCAATGTCTCCTATACTCTATGTCATTGATCTACTGCGATAACATCATAGTTATTTATCTTTAATCTAATACAAATATTTCATTCGCGTTTTAGTCATGTGGTGATTGATTATAACTCTATTTAGGGTATAGTTATTGTTTATCTTCTTCGTGTTATACATGTTTCAATCGCTGATCACTTAGCTGATGGTCTTAGAAAACCACTTCTACATGCTCCTTTTGATCATTGACGGGTCAAGATTGGACTCTATACAAAGAGACATGTTGCGGGCATCTTAGAATATCTTCTAAAATATTTTTTTAGATATCAATCTACAAAATTGCAATTAAATTATTAAATTTTTATATTCTAAATATATATGTATATATACATAGTATCGTTACTAGAAATAATAAGAAGTCTATTGACAATCTTGCCTATAATTTTTAACTTTATAGTTTGGGATAACTATTTTGTGATGCATATGGGACAGTAACCAATCCACATGCTTTTTTTTTTTAAGAAAATAGGTTATTTTCATGACTTCAATTATATATTATTGATTTCATTCTTAAAAAAAAACAATTATCCAAATTTGCTTTCTATTTCTAACTACACGTCTGTTATTTGATGATATATTTATGATATTATCTCATTTATATGTTTTTCGGTTGAATAATTTTAATTTTAAAAACAAAATATAATTCACAAATTGACACATACAATATTATTTTTATTTTGTTGAACGATTGAATCAAAAGTTTCCGACACATAAACTATAAGCTAGATTGGGTTAGATAAAATAGTCCACCTCATATTGGATTGAACTCATAAATCCCATAGCCATGTTAGAAAAAAATTAATCCAGTTTACAATGGATTGGATTTAGTTGAAATGGGTTGTATGATTTTATTTTATTCATATTGTCTTCTTTTACCATGCCCATAAGTCCACTCATTTCATTACAATAATCATAATTAATTATCTGTTTTTTCAAAGAATATCAAATTACAGTTATATTATATTCTGGCGGAATATCAGATATACCCTTTTAGGGCTAAAACGTTTCAAAAATACCCTTCCCTAAAATAATTATTTAAACGAAAAAAACTGGAGAAAGACAAATTCACCCTTAATTTTCAAACGTGAAAAAACCAACGTTCTTCAGTTCTTCGACGTGAAAAACTCTCAAACCTGTCAAAAGCAAGAAAGAAGAAGTGATTTCGAACTTTAGAGGGATCGATTCGAAGTTGGCAAGAAGGAAATGGCTAGAATCAACAGCAGTGAAGAAGAGAGCACGAGTCAAAATTTTCAATGGCGTCAATAAGTGTAATTAGATCGAGTTCTAGGGTTTTGCAGGCTGTCGAGCCCCAAAATGGTTTATTGATTTGAAATGGGTGTGAGTGTCAATGAGTCGGTTGAGTCTCAGTGAGTCGGTTGAGTCGCAAGAGTCGGTTGTCTCAGTGAGTCGGTTGAGTCGCAAGAGTCGGTTGTCTCAGTGAGTTGGTTTGGGTTGCATGGTCGGTTGAGCGTCGATTACTAGGATTTTGTAGGCTGTCGAGTCCTAGAATGGTTTATTGATTTGAAATGGGTGTGAGTTTCAGTGAGTCGATGTGGGTCGCAATGGACGCTTGAGCGTCGTAGGGAGTCTAAGGGTTGTTTGAGTCGGTTGTCTTAGTGAGTTAGTATGGGTTGCAATCGTCGCTTGAGCGTCGTAGGGGGTCTAAGAGTCGTTTGAGTCGATAGTCTCAATGAGTAGGTTTGGGTCGCATGGATCGGTTGAGCGTCGCAAGGGGTCTAAGGGTCGTTTGAGTCGGTAGTCTCAGTGAGTCGGTTTGGTTCACATGGGTCGGTTGAGTCGCATGGGTCGGTTGAGTCGGATTGATCGGTTGAGTCACATGGGTTGCTTGAGTCGGTAGAACTATAATGTATTCTTAATTAATTGGTCATTTTGCAGGTGGCGCCAAAGCCGGAGTTTGTGTATGAATTAATTGGTCATTTTGCAGGTGGCGCCAAAGCTGGAGATTGTGTATGAATTCAAGCACATGGATAGAATGCCAAAGATCACCACCAAGTTTTATCCTTACGAGACAATAACGAAGCTGAGAGGAATCTTAGATGAATACGAGTTGCATTACTTCGATAAGGAATCACAATTTAAGCATTTATTCAATTCCCAAAGTGACTCCACATTGACTAAGGTTCAATGTCTATCCTCCTAAATCACTCAGTGATTCTACGGGACAAGAAGGAGTTGTGGTTCGTCTTAAACGGTGTTCTCATCCGGTACTCTATAGTGGAGCACACACTAATTCCCGGATTGAACTGCGGACCATATCCCAAAGGATGGGAGTCCAAAAGGGGTGATACATTCAGGCGGAAGAATTTCGGACGTGGAAAGGTGACCCCCGCACAAATCATTAGAAAACTTGTGAAGATGAAGAATGCCAAGGACCGGAAGAGGTTGACAACTTTGATGTTGTTGGCGCAAGTTATGGCTCACAAGCCTTCATCAGACAACTCTATCAGCCATGATCTCATTGACATGGTTGATGACTTGGAATTTTGTGAACGCTTTCCATGGGGGTGTTACACATTCGAGAAGATTGTGGATACTTGCCGCAAGCACATTAGCGGGGATTCACCGAAACCAAAATGGTATTGTGGCGGTTTCATGATCCCACAAATGGTAAGTTGTATATATTATTCGAATAACTTGCATTTTTTTGTACTTTATGCATTCTTATCATTTTGTTTTAATGTTGCAGTTACTTCCTTTCGAAACCATCCTTATTTTGGACGGAAAGGGATGGTATGTTGATGTTATGGATGCGGATCCATCATGCCAAAGAATGTGCAAGAAGATGGTTAAATCCAGTATTAACCTGAAGTACGTAGACGTGATAAGGCTGATCGGAGATTCTAAGGTAACAATTACACAAGAGTCACAAGGAAAATAAGGGTCACAAAGGGTAATAATGGTTATTTTTTTTTCTGGAAAATAAGGGCCACGTGTAATTTCCATTTACAAACATTTCCGGCAAACTTGCATCGTACTTCCCACAGGTTCGTAACAGATCTCAATGTTGTATATCTAAACGAAGCTTCGATTGAACCCTTCCTTACAAATGCATGTACATCCTTCTTGCTATCAAACTCTTGCCCAATTTTAAGATCCAACCCATCTTCGAACTCGAAAATATTATTTTCGCTATTGTGAAGCGAAACACGAGAGATTACGGCAATTCAACCCCAAAAACGTGATTGAATGACAAGGTACAACTTGTGCAAGGCCATGGAAGCAAATCAAACACTCAAGCGTCGAGCGAAAGGAGCGGAAACAGCATTTGATAGTATACTTGCTCGGGCATGAAGTGTGCCCGCTCGGGCTGTGTTTGTGCACCTGACCGGGCTGCAAATTGGACCAGAATTTCGCCGAGAGTTAGCCTGACTCGGGCTCAAAGTGTGCCCGCTCGGGAATGCCAACCCGACAAGGTTTAAAGTCATCCACGCACGGGCTAATGGACTGCACGAGCGGGTAGAGGTTGTGCCCGCTCGGGTCCACCTTTTTCTCAACAAACTCCTTGATTTTAGAACGGCCAATTCAGGAGAAAAGAGACCTTTTAAAGCTAGGATTCGTACTAGACTTAGAGAGGACAAAAGGAGACATTAGAGGAGAGACATAGAGACATAGAGAAGGAGGGAGAAGGACGGAACGAGGAATCCGGAGCATGGAGGAGCTATTGAAGACGTCGGTATATGAATAGGGAGGAATCTCTTTCTTTATCCATGTTGAATATAGTTATCTTTTGTGTTTCGTTTTCTAAGTTCATGTCCGAGTAGATCTATAGCAATGGGTTAGAGAGTATTGCCAATATGTAACGAAGTCTTGTTCTTAATGCTTGGTGGTTCTTAACGCTTTTGTTCTTGTACGCACTTGAAATGAATGAATTCGGTACTTGATCGTTTTTCAGATTGATTGGTTGTGTTTAATGCTTTCATTCTTGTACGCCACTCGAATGAATGATTTTAGAAGTCTAATGAATCTACGCCAGGGGATTAGACTTTGGAATCTAGCCATGATTTAGGATTTAATCGGTTTAGAATCTACGCCAGGTCGATCGATTAAATCTAGGGATTAGGATAGCGGTCTTAATGCATCTATGTAGGTGAGATACGCAATAGATATATTGGTATACGCATGCTAGATAGTGGACAAGTCTACGCCAGTCAGTTCCTATATAAGAGCTTGAATTCCCTGAACTCGTGATAGTATCTAAGACCAATTATCTAAGACCAATTATCTTGTTAGAACTTTGTTGCATCGTTGTGCGACTCTCGATACCTATGGTGTTTAGTTGTTGAGTCATTCCGTTCGTTAGTTTAGTTTAGTTTACATTTGCATTCCCATTCACTTATTGATTTCACACGTCTTATTCATTAGTTTAATAGCTTTAGAGTTGCATCAATTCCTTGTGTTCGACCCTAGTACTACACGATCCGTATTCTTGCGGAAGCGTTAGTCTAGGTATATTATTACTTGAGATCAACCTGGAACTATACGATCCGTATTCTTGCGGAAGCATTAGTCTAGGTAAATTATTACTTGAGATTAACCGACATCAAGTTTTTGGCGCCGTTTCCGGGGAACTGATTACGGCTTTAGAGTTAGGATACTTTTGAATTAAGACATAGTCCTTTCCAGAGTCTTTATTTGTTTTTCGTAATTTTGTTTTTGTTTTTTTTTTTCTTTCTTATTGAGTCAATTTTTTTACCTCTCGGAGCTTAATCGAATTTTGTGTTGTTTCTTTTGCGGGGTAACATGAACAACGTGAACTCTTTGTATGCCGAAATAGCTGGAGTAAAAGATCAACTTGCCAAACTTCGTCATATGCTGTCTAAACTCATACCGTCCACATTACTCGGAGCAATCATGGGAACAAGAAGTATGGGGTATGAAGAACAGATCTACGAGAGTTACAATCAGCCTTTCGGGAATTACATACAATACGGATGGAGCGATCACGCAAATTTCCCGTATAGGAACACCGATGGTATGCTGAATGCACAACATCAATTAGGGAGCTTTCAGCCATGGACGCAACCCCAATCTCAGAATTATCAATCACATGCTCCCCCTCCACAACAAGAAGCTAACTCGGATATTACGTCTATGCTAGCTCAACTCTTACAAGTACAAAAAGATCAATACAATGAGTCTAGATTGATGAGAGCAGAATGTGAAGAGATGAAGACGCACCTAAAGATCTTAGACAATCAAATTGCACAACTCGCTGCAAATTCCTCCAAACTACAAGGAGTTCTACTGGCGTGATCGGAAGCAAATTCTCGTGAGCAAATCAACGACATTTACTTGAGGAGCGGTAAGACAGTGGATCAGCCCACTCTTTCAACGTTTGAAAAGGGAGAATCATCTAGGGCAGTTGCAAGAGAGGGCAGCAACGTCGAAGATCAAAAAGAGGAGGAAAAGGAGCCTAAATACGTCATACCCGAACGTAGACCTCCTCCTTTGCCATTCCCACAACGTCAACTCAAAAAGACGGTAGATAAGCCAAATCCCTCGATAATTGAAAAAGGAGAAGAATCTAACACAGCGGCGGGTAAGGCTACAGACATTGATAAGCATATGAATAAATCCGAGATGGAAGTAGAGTTCAGCTTAGTGGACACACTTGAGCAACCGTGCGTTAGCGATTTTCTGTTCCCCGACGGCATCTTTGAGAATTTAGCCGAGGAAGTTTGTGAGGAGTTTCAGAACACGGATTCCCTAGATATGAATTTCATAGCAGCTGGAGAAGAATCATACAAGGTACCAAACCAGCTGCTTAACAACGAAAAGAAGGAGGAATCCCCCGACCGAGACTTCCGCACAACCCGAGCTAAATGTGTAAATCAGTACATAAACGACCCCGAGATGCCGCGAAGCTACACCAAACGTCCAGCACACAATTGGGACGTTGACAAGGCACCCAAGGTGAAGATGAAGCCTTCACCACAAAGGCTCACGCACCAAAAATCTCTGGAGACGCTGAAGGAAACAATCGGCGAACACCTAACCGGTTTCATGGACTACACAACCGGACTCATGAACAGCTCGACCAGAATTTTTGTTCAGCACGATCTAGCCCCCAACTTAGAGAACATCATGATCAATCTTAGGGAAGACATGACTAATCGTGCAAGGAACTCAATTGATCTGCGTGCTACACCTTATCGAGCACATATTGCACGCGAGACGCTACGCACACGACGACGTCGAGGACGTCCACCTAATGAGTAGCATTCGGTCAAGCTCGCGACCTTAAACAAGCGCTTATCGGGAGGCAACCCGACTTTTGCATTTTCTTTTTATTTCGTTTTCGGACCTAATCGTTTCCTTTTCACATTGATGTACTTGGTGGGTTAGTATTCCTTCTTTTGGATTGTGTGATTCTTTTTCACAGGTTTTTCAACGTCGATATCATCCTTGAGGAGGAGACGCATACAACGTTTGGCCGCATCACCAATTCAGGATAGCAAGATACACAAGGTGCACACGTTCCAACCCTTATTCTCCCAAAGTTTAGTATGCGAGATTCTCTTAGGTCTTGAACACCGGGACGGTGTTTCATTCAAGTCTGGGGGAGTACTCGTCGAGTTTCATACATGTGATTCGAATTAGATGATTAGGATTTGATGTTGATTTTTGTTAATTTTAGGAATAAACGGATGGATACCTAGCATGAATTTTCGAGCTTTAGTCATTATTGTGCAATTTTGTCGAATCGTGAACAATGGTCTAGGTTTGCTTAGAAGTCTTTTTTATTCCGATTAGTTGAGTAGTTGTGCTTGAAATCATGATCTATAGTTGCATTCACCTCCTAGGTTTCAGTACCAAGTATCCATATCTCCGTGTATACCGATTGATCTTTGCTTTGTTTGATATATTTTCTCTGAACTCTCTTGTTCTCTGTTTTGTGTACTTCAATTTTTCACTACAGATTCGTTGACCTTCTTTCTTGATTTCCAGATCAATTTATCTGCCTAGCTCTCGGCTCAGCAACCACCTCAGGTTCTTCCGCCGCGCCGTCATGCTGAAATCTCTTCAGCTTTGAATCCGCCCGATTCTCTTGATTCCTCATTCTTCTCCTTGGTCTTCTCGTTGACTCGCTCCAGTCTCTTTCAATTTGAATTTAACTCCCTTAATTTGCTCAACCACCTAAAACAACACATACAAACTTCGATCCAATTTTTAATGCGTTCACAATCTTCCCCTTTGAATTCTTATCACAAAAACATCTATTCGTCAGCCACATAAAATTCAAAATATTGCAATAAAAAACATTCAAACATATAACGATCACAGTATGAATTTTAACACCCTAGTCCAGATCATCAATAGTTCAAGCATAGAGAAATAGTAACCATTAAGTACACTTAAGCAATTGTCTTTTAAGTGCACTTAAGATAAAAAGAAGAGTAGTGAGAACAAATCAATTTCTCTTTCTTTTTCCTTTGCTTTTCTTTGAAGAGGATTCCCCCCAAATCCCTTCAACCTCTATGTCCAACTCTTCTTCTTCTTCTTCTTCACTCTGTATGTCTCCCCTTGTTTATGTGATAAGATTTCAAAAAAAAATTAGTCACAATATAAACTAGAATGAATGACATACTAAAATAGGTGCACTTGATTACTCTGAGAACGCAAGATAAGAGCATCAATCTTGCGGAGCATGTCTCTCAGGGTGGCATTCACAGTCTGGCGTAGTTCTTTGAGTTCCCGTACCACACTACTTTTGGAAGACCCCGCTGTCGTCTCCGATGGCATCTTTGCCATGTAGCGCTTTTCCAGTATGATCCACGGTGGAGTATTTTCACGAGCTTCAGTTTTCCCAATA
>CM071875.1:11008883-11021908 GCA_036759665.1 Gynandropsis gynandra
TGATTGTCACCTTTCATTTTTCCGATCGAAAGCAGATGGTCCAATTTGTCTGTTCCATTAGATAACATCTTCAGTTGTTTATTTGTTTCTTCTAACTGTCTTTTAACAAAGTGCACTTCCTCATCCTTAGCAAGCACTTCCTTTTTCATGTCTTGGACTTGAGTTTCCAATGTCGTAATTTCCTTCATCAGTTGAACATTCAACTTTCCCATCTTAATCCAGTCATTGTAGATCATTTCAACATCAACTTCATCTTCGTCTTCTAGTTGATTTTTTTCACTTTCTTTGTCATCCTCATCAATGATTCCTATGAAAGCAACAAAACTGGACTGTTCTCCTTCTGATTCTTCTCCAGATTCAGAACTGGAGTCACTCAACATGATTAGTGATTTACCTTTCATTGAATTATTGTCAGCACATTCGTTCTTTGTGTGACCAAAACCCTTGCATTTAAAACACTTTGTTTCTCTGAGATTCTTCAGCATATTTTCCCTTTTTGTGATGTTGGGACAATCTGATTTAAAGTGCCCATAACCTTTGCATTCATGACATTGAGAACTAGACTTGTTCTCCTTTCTAAATCCAACATCTTCGGTTGATGCTTTTCTCATTCCTGATTTTCTCTTCATGAATTTTCCAAATTTTCTCGTTAGTAATACAATGTTTTCTTCAAGATTATCTAACCTGGTGTTTTCTGAAACAACTTATAGTACGACTCCCTTGCTTCCCTCTTTGGCGATATCTCCTTGTTCCAGTTGCATTTCTAGTTCATACGCTGCTAAAATTCCAACTATTTCTTTGAAACTAGTTGTGTGTGTGTTCAAAGACATATTCATGGCCACTTTCAACTTCTTCGGTAGGCATCTTAACAACTTCTTGACGAGTTTCTTATCATCCAGGTTTTGTCCAAGTACACTTACCTCGTTTGCAATTGCATTCATCCGTCTACTGAATTCCTTCACACTTTCGTATTCTCCCATCTCCAGTTTTTCAAACTGGTGTTCCAATATATCTAGTCGTGTTCTCTTCACACTTATTGTGCCTTCGTGGATGGTTTCTAGCGTGTCCCATGCCTCCTTAGTTGATTCGCACCCTTGAATCTGTTTAAATTCATTTATATCTACTGATGAAAAGATAGTTGTCAAAGCTTTAGCGTTAAACGTTGAACTTCTCTTTTCACTAGGTGTCCACTGATCTGATGGCTTTTCCTTTTCTTTTCCATTTTCGTCGATAACAGTAGGTGGTGTCCATCCGTTTTTTACTGCAGTCCAGGCATCTTCGTTAATTCCTTGAATGCTTGCTCGCATCTTTACTTTCCAGTATCCATAATTGGATGAATCTAACATGACTTGTTTACCGAACGAATACATGTCTCTCGGTCCTTCCATTTTAGTCTTCTTCTTGGATCTCCAACCAGATTTTAGATTTTATACTAAATAGTGGTTACCTGCTCTGATACCAATTGAAAACTTGTAGAACATGACTATTAAATTGATAATCAAAAGACCAGAAGATATCAAACAGTTTTGTTATTTACTTGTCAATCTTTAGGTACACTTGCTGGTTTCTACAATGTACTAAAGACCTCCACGGATAACTCCCCCTGAGTTAGACGTGTAAATACAACTCCAACTGTTTTCACTCATCACCCAGTATCCAATTAAGTACACCTAAAAACTTTGAACTCTTTTGTTCTCTGTTTTATGTACCTCAATGATACTGACCAATTAAGTACACCTAAACTCTGAACTCTCTTGTTCTCTATTTTGTGTACTTCAATTTTTCACTACAGATTCGTTGACCTTCTTTCTTGATTTCTAGATCAATTTATATGCCTAGCTCTCGGCTCAGCAACCACCTCCGGTTCTTCCGCCGTGCCGTCATGCTGAAATCTCTTCAGCTTTGAATCCGCCCGATTCTCTTGATTCCTCATTCTTCTCCTTGGTCTTCTCGTTGACTCGCTCCAGTCTCTTTCAATTTGAATTTAGCTCCCTTAATTTGCTCAACCACCTGAAACAACACATACAAACTTCGATCCAATTTTTACTGCGTTCACAGACATCTTGGTTAAGTTTCTAACTATTTCAGGTTTTCATTGACATGAGTACATCGAGATCGATGGTTCGGGTCTAAGTGGTGGGTTGAGGCGCTATTATACGTCCTAAGGGTTAGAGTGATGCGTATTCTTTGGCGCCAATAAGAAAAATTGTTCTTCAATGACGCAACTCTTCACTCCGCTAAGGTTACAAGACCTTATGAGTGTGCCATAGGCAGCCTGGATCTAAGTAGAAAGCCATCCCTCTTCGACTTCGACGTCCTAGGAACAAAGCGTGGATCTATTAAAAAAAAGAAAAAAAAGAATAAGAACGAGATTATGAGTTTAATGATATCTCAACCTTAGGAGAATTGGTATGGAGATTGCTTGGACGTTGTCTAGGGGAATGAAATAAACTTAGGTCATTGGTAGAATTGCATGGGCCATGACTTTTGGTTGATATAAGTCTGAACTAGGTACGCTTAGGCTTGCATTCATGTGACGCGTTGTTTTGCATGATGGCTAATCCTTCGAGGTATTTGTGCTAGTGTTCATTGTTGTTTAGCTCTTCTTGTACTCGACTCTAGATTTGCTCGAGGACGAACAAAGGTTAAGTCTGGGGGGAGTTTGATAACGCGTAATCCGTCGTAGTATTTACATAATTCTTAGGTCTAGTTTTGATTAGATTTCTTAGATTTTAACGATTTATCGAGTTTATTCGAGGACTTCATCTACATTTCGTGTTTTGTATAGGAAACGAAGACATGAAGCGAAACACGAGAGATTACAGCAATTCAACCCCAAAAACGTGATTGAATCACAAGGTACAACTTGTGCAAGGCCATGAAAGCAAATCAAACACTCAAGCGTCGAGCGAAAGGAGCGGAAACAACATTTGATAGTGTACTTGCTCGGGCATGAAGTGTGCCCGCTCGGGCTGTGTTTGTGCACCCGACCGGGCTGCAAATTGGACCAGAATTTCGCCAAGAGTTAGCCCGACTCGGCTCAAAGTGTGCCCGCTCGGGCATGCCAGCCCGACCAGGTTTAAAGTCATGCACGCACGGGCTAATGGACTGCACGAGCGGACCAGGTTTAAAATACAACGAGATGTATTTCGAGGTAAACTTAATACATTTTTACAATAACTTTTTTATTAATAATTTGAATTAATTGTGAATATTTTTCGTAGCACGTAACGCCGTACAAAGGGCGCCTATTTGGTCTTGGAGGAATGTCATCAAAACATGCGAGTTCCTCCAAAGGCAAGGAAAAGGTCGCGACTCAGGAATTATAAAATACAATCTCGGAGATGAAAGCCCAATTAGAACAACAAAACGCCCAACTAGCCCAACTACAACAACAAAACTCACAGTTCAGCGCTCTGCAAAGAGAAATAGAGCAAAATAGAAGAGAACGTGAGCAGTGGCTGAGGATGATGAAGGCAAACATGCCTTCTATCAATTGGGATACGGCCGGAGACAACGATGCTAACGACGATAATGATTCCCAATTTCCCGATGCTAACGACGATAATGATTCCCAATAACCACCTACTAATTTGTAAATGTTTTGTAATTTAAATATTATTGTATAAACGTTTTTTTATTTTCAATTTTTTTTTTAAAATCGCAGGATCATAGGATCGCAGGGTCAGACTGGATCGGTGGGTCGAACTCGGTCGTAGGGTCGCAGAGGGTATTTTGGGAATATCAACATTTATAATGGTATTTTTTAAATTAATTTTTTTTCGATAAGGATATTTTTGAAGTGTTTTAGCCTTACAAGGATATTTTTTGAAATTACCCTAATTTTTGCAAATAAATAAAAATAACATAAAAAAATTATATTTGTATATTATGAAGATAATGATAGTTTAAATTTATCAATATATATTAATATTTAATTTAAAAAAGGCATTATTAATATATTTATATAATTTTCAAAATTTTATCCTTCTTTCAAAATTTTATATAATTTTTATTTTTTAAGTGTATTTACTTTGCTAGAAAACTGGACCTTTATCGAAGGAGTCTGCGTCATATGTTGAACCTCCGCCGGCGAAAAGAGCAAGACCAGTGCAAGGGAGAGGGTGAAAGAAAGATGTTGGTGGAGTCCAAACAAAAAAAATGATGGTTCAAGAACCTGAAGGGGAGGAGGAGTTTGTGTGGATTCCCACGGGATTAATAAAGGGCTTGGTAACCCGATTCCTACGTTCATTGACGCTAGCGGTGACAAGTTGACTTGCCTATATTAGTTCCTGAAGGCACCTCGATATGAGCGATGGTGGAAATCTGAGCTAGATATTCCCCGGGAGCAAAAGTTTTTGGAGATTATATTAAAGGCCAACGTATGGCTTGAAGATGATGTAAGTTTTTCTAAACCCTTAGTCTCACAGAGTTTTGTGTCATATGTATTCCTGTGTGTTAAATTTTTTTTTTGCAGCAATTGGATGAGGCGTTGATGGAGCTATCTTCTCGCTTGGCATTGGATCCCAGCGCAAATCAGAATTATTACGTTTGTCATGTTGCTTTCATGCAGACGCTCTCGATGTGGATGTACGAGGATATGGAAACTTTGCCGGAAATGCTTAGTGATTTTTTGAATGCCAAGTATCCACTCAGAAGTAGGAAGGCACCAATTAGTGATTATGAAGATTTTGTCTCGGTTCTAAACATTCCATCAGACAAAAATCGATGGGTAGGATGTCATTGGGTAGCCATCAAAGCGGATTTCAAAACCCGATGCATCACGGTATACGACTACAAGATAAGCCTTAAGGAAAAGCATATCGATCCGGTGATTGAGAAGATAAGAAAAGTTGTCCCCAAGATGCTTATTCTCGGAGGGTTTCCTTCTTTGGCTTCTGGAGAAGATGAATGGAGGTATGTGTATTATGAAGGTCTGCCACTGAACAAAAGCGGGAATGACTGTGGTGTTTTCTCCTACAAATTCGTAGAAATCTCGTTATTAAAAAATAGGAATCTATTTCGCTTAATTTGCGACGACAAGGTTAATTCCATGCGTGAGAAAATGGCGGTTGATATATAGTAATGGAGAACGTATCAATGAACACGGAGAAGACTAACTTGATATTTGGCACATTGTTTTTTTGAATATTTTGTACATTGTCGCAGGGGTCAAACGGTCGCAAAGGTACAAGGGTCACAGAGCCTCATACAACCCTTGCGACCCTTGCGACCCATGTGGCCATTGCGACCCATTTGTCCATTTCGACACTTTCGAAGAGGTAAAAGAGTCACAGAGGGACCTCTGCGACCTTTGGACCCCTGCGACCTTTGTTCCTCTGCGACCCTTGGACCCTTGCGACCCTTGTTCCTGTGCGACCCTTGGACCCCTGCGACCCTTGGACCCGTGTGATACTAATTTATTATTTACAAATTATTTACAAATAATATGAATAAAATTTTGAAAATACAGCTCAAATCAAAATATGTTGGACCCGTGCGACCCTTGTTCCTCTGCGACCCTTGGACCCTTGCGACCCTTGGACCCGTGCGATACTAATTTATTATTTACAAATTATTTACATATGAATAAAATTTTGAAAATACAGCTCAAATCCAAATATGTTGGACCCGTGCGACCCTTGTCCCTCGCGACCCTTGGACCCGTGCGACCCTTGTTACAATAATCTTAATCCACAAAAACAGTGATACTAACAATAACACTAACAATTGAATAATAGTAAATACACAAGATCAAATGAAGTTCGAGTTAAAAGGAGGTTCAAAGTAATCAAAATACAGCTCAAATCAAAATATGTTGCTGATAAATCGAAGCATAGGATCACCTCCAATGGAGAACTTTTGTACTATGGGGGAACAACCCACGTTCAATCCATTTTCTTGACAAAACTGTCTCCACCCCCTCTGATGCAAGAGCCACCACGACTCAAGGGCCTTAAATCTGGTACCCAAATATCGAACGTTCCGGGATCGATTCCGCAATCGAACGGGTAACATGGGTCGCAGGGGTAAAAGGGTCTAACAGGGAACAGGGTCAAGGGTCGAACGGGTAAAAGGTTCGCAAGGTGGCATATATTGATGAATAGATGCGAACTCGACTAATTTACGGGTTTAGGGTGACAAAATGACAAAAACCAATCAAAGCAATACATTTACAACGTCGGACTAATTAATTCCAAATGAGGGTCGCATGGGTCGTATGGGTCGCATGGTCGGATATATTGATGAATAGATCCAAAATCGACTAATTTACGGGTTTATGATGATAAAATTACAAAAACCAATCAAAACAATACATTTACAACGTCAAACTAATTAATTCCAAATGAGGGTCACATGGTTCGCGTGGGTCGCATGGTGGCATATATTGATGAATAGATGCGAACTCAATGAATTTACGGGTTTAGGATGATAAAATGACAAAAACCAATCAAAACCATACATTTACAACGTCAAACTAATTAATTCCAAATGAGGGTCGCATGGGTTTTATGGGTCGCATGGTCGGATATATTGATGAATAGATGCGAAATCGACTAATTTACGGGTTTTATGATGATAAAATGACAAAAACCAATCAAAACAATACATTTACAACGTCAAACAACGGTTAAAACAGATTATGACCCATGTGTAACTAGTTGAGTTGTGTATAACCAATGCCTGTGTTTCAAAAGTGATAGTAGTGTTTTAAGAACTCGGCGGATGATTAAACAATACATTTAACATTTTGTTCAAATGTCGATATTATTTATATTATTATCTATATTGATTCTAAATTAGACATATACAAGTCAAATATTGTAAACATTTGGTACCCTTGCATAAAATTTGTCCATTTCGACCCTTCCGACCATTACGATCCTTCCGACCCATTTGTCCATTTCGACCCTTTCGACTAGTCTTTTCAATGTCAGACTACTGCTATTTCCAGGTCCTAACTATGCTTTTTATTTTAGCAATGCCACATTCAAGACCTATATTAAAGGTTCTTTAATGTGGTCAATACATGCACCTTGGTCATTCTTTGTATTTAGTGTCTTTCTAGAATTTTAGGAGTCCATTTATTTTTCGTTATAAATAGAGGAGGAAAACCCGAAAAGCTACAACAAGCACCAAATCATCTCTTGTTTCGAGTCGTTCATTCTCTCAAAAGGGTGATTTCTAACATCTAACCCTAAATTCTCTAAAACTTTCTTGTTACGTTTGTGATCGTTAAGGTCACATGGTCGACCCATAGCATCGTGTTGTCTATTTGTTACTCAATGTCTTGGTAATCGTCGGGCTCAGTCTGTATGCAGATACACACAAGTACTTACAACGTGGATAGAGGACTTTGTGATGTATCTGCACTACATAAAGTCTTGGTAATCGGCGGACTCAGACATCAAGCTGTATCCGCGTTACCTAAGGTCACGGTTGGAGGTCAAATTGGAGAAGGCGTTGAGTCACACCCGACTCTTCTTGCGGGGAAGGCTGTGATGTGTCTATAAACTCGGCAAATTTGACATGTTTTTCTTTCCTTTTCTTTTCTCGAACTTTTTTTTTGCCTTTTTCTTCTTCTTCAACCTTTTTCTTTCCTTTTTTTAACCGTTGTGACCTTTGAGACCTTATGTAACCTTATGTAACTTTTGTGACCTTTGTAACCTTTGAGACCTTATGTAATCAATATTTAAACGTTGAAAATGTCTTATTTTGATTGTTCGTAAGATTATGACCTAATATGACCCGTTATGCGACGCTCAATTGGATTAAATTAGAATCAGGTTTAAACGGGAACCCATCCGACGCATGCGACCACATATGACCCTTATACGACTCATGCGACGACACATGACCCATGTACGACTCATGCGACCACACATAACCCTTGTACGACCCATGCGACCCAATATGATCACATATGACCCATGGATGACTCATGCGACCAAACATGACCCATGGACGTCTAGTCCGACCACATAAGACCCTAGTAAGAGTCATGCGACCCTATATGACCACATATGACCCATGGACGACTCATGCAACCACATATGTCCCATGGACGACTCATGCGACCTATACGACTCATGCGACCACATATGACCCATGGACATCTAATGCGACCACATATGACCCTTGTACGACTCATGCGACCACATATGACCCTTGTACGACCCATGCGACTCTCATGCGACCCTCATTTGATTGGTTTTTGACATTTTTTCCATTTTCACCAGAATTCCCGCCGAACTTTTCACCAAAATTTGAAAAACTTTTTGATTCTATCTGATGGCGATTCGATGTCAGGGTCATGTCTTTTCGTATTCCAGCCGTTTCCTTTTTCTAATAACGACACATACTCTCTCTCTCTCTCTCTAACTCTCATCATCATCATCATCTTGCCGAAAATGCAAACGATCGGTGACGGCGATTCGATGTCAGGGTTATCTTCTTCTGGTGAAAGGATTTTCACGGTACCAGTCACGCGTTCAAATCTGGCCGTAGATGCAGTGGTAAGTGAACTCAAACCGATTTATTCGATTCATCAAAATCAAGCCGTATATGCATTAGTTTGGCGTTGTGTAAATTTATTCGGTTATCGCGATACAGTTTACGAGGTTGAATGGTCTTTGCGGTAGACGATGTAAGGTTGAGCTGATAACCAATTACACAGACATTTAGGAGGCAGATCTAAGGCCCGTGAAACGCGGTGGCGCAAGCATCACCAGCAGTTGGACAAAGTTTTGTCACGATAATGGCTTTAACGTGGGTTGTACCCTCAAACTCGAACTGGGCACCGTTTTTTATGATGTACCTTGTCTACTGCTTGCCCCTATAATCTTCATAGATTGAATTTCGTTGTATTTTGATTGCTTTGAACCTCATTTGAACAACCAAATTCATGTTTGTATTTGCTTCGTTTTTTTTACTATTATTCAATAGAATATATTATTGTTAGTATCGATGTTTTTGTGGATTTACTATTATTGTAATAAGGGTCGTAGAGGGTCCAAGGGTCACAGGGGACAAAGGGTCGCACGGTCCAAGGGTCGAAGGGAGACAAGGGTCGCAGAGGGACCAAGGGTCGCAGAGGGTACAAGGGTCGCAGAGGGTACAAGGGTCGCAAGGTCCAAGGGTCTAAAAAAATGTTTACTCGTTGATTCAACTTGTTCTTATTTTAACATTTTATTTGTAACATAATTTTGGGAATGGATAATTTAACTTTGTACATTGTAATTTTTTAAAAAATTATTCATATTATTTGTAAATAATAAAGCGTAAAGGGTCGCAAGGGTCGCACCATTTGTCCCTTGCGAACCTTTTACTCGTTCGACCCTTGACCCTACGACCCTTGACCCTGCGAGATAGACAAGGGCGCAGGGGTCCAAGGGTCGCAGAGGGACAAAGGGTCGCGGAGGTACAAGGGTCGAAGGGAGATAAACGTCGCAGTGGTCCAAGTGGTCGCAGAGGTACAAGGGTCGAAGGGAGACAAGGGTCGGAGGGGGAAAAGGGTTGCACGGTCCAAGGGTCGAGGGTCGCAGAGGGTCGTAGAGGAACAAGGGTCGCAGGGGTCCAAGGGTCGCAGAGGAACAAAGGTCGGAGAGAGACAAGGGTCGCAGAGGAACAAGGGTCGCAGAGAGACAAAGGTCGCAGGGTCGAACTGGGTTGTTGGGTCGAACTGGATCGTAAGGTCGCACGGATATTTTGGGAATATCAACATTTATAAGGGTATTTTTGAAGTTAAAAGTTTTTTCTTTTTTCGTGAAGGGTATTTTTGAAGTGTTTTAGTCCTACGAGGGTATTTTGAAGTTAGCCCTAATTAAAATCAAAGAAAAAACGATCCAATCTTTTATTTTGACAAAGGATGAATTTTTCGCGCGTTATCTCTTTACGCTACCATTTACATGATCTTTTCTTATTCTTCTGCAAAAAATTCAAAGACATGTTCACTAACGCACCTTTGAATATTTTTCATGAATTATATGAAAATTTCATTAAATAATTTTCCATGTCAACAGATTGCCATCTCCTGCAGGTCGATCCAACCTTGGACTCGAACCAGTTTGGCGTTATGGGTCCTTCAGCCTATCCAAAATACTATGATCTTGGTCCAACTTAGGTGTAAAGATCTTACCATAGCATAATAAATCTATTGGACTTACTCCTTTCCTTCACCAGATGGGAAGGACGGACTGACTAACTTAAACAAAAACTGGCTATAATATAGAACTATAGCGACGATGTGTAGTTGTAGTTTTGTAGGTTCGATATCTTGACTTACAAGATTATCTATTACTACTTCGAGTTTAATGGTTATCTCATCACAACAAATTTTGTTCTTATTGTTTCTTAAATTGTTTTTAATCATTTTTCGATAAGAGCACAAATTGTTTGTAATATATAAAGCAATATATTTTATAAACAAAACTGTTCTAAATAATTTAAACGGATTAGTACATTTTGGTTTGTCATTATGTTTAAAGATTTTGTTGGTTTTGTGTCTTTTTACCATTTATTACGAATTTGATATCTATTATTTCTATTTTTGTTGACATAAAAAATTATCAGCACATCAAAACCTTTGTCTTATGTTTACAAACAACTAGTGGGATGCGACATGGGCTATAACTTTTCAGATTTCTATATTATCAATTTAAATTGATATATATATATATATTATAATGCATCTATATATATAGAGATAGAAACAGTGAAATAGAGATAGATACTCACGGTAGAGAACAAATACAACGGTTAGAAGAGTTGTGATTTTCGTCATTTTCCAATGATAGAAATATATCAAATATTTAGTGTTAATCTAATTTTTATAGTTGTGTAAGTGGAAGTAAATTTGGAATTTCAATAAATGAGATTAACCATTTAATATATGTATATGTAACTATAATAATGAGTCAAAATGAGATGAGTTTAAAGTACATGTTTATGGAAGTAAATGAAAATTTAATGACTTCCCTTTTTAACAATGGAAGACAAGATTTAACAAATATAATTTATAGAAAAAACATTTAAAAATGTAAATATATTTTATGGAGTTTAAAAAAGCCTATCAAAATAGAATAAGAAAAGAAACTATGTTTTTAAAAAATATATAATCTTTTAATTTTTTAGAACTTATTTATTTAGATTTTTTCTCATATAGTTGGTTGGAGTTCAAATTATTAAATTTACACTAATTGTTAATCACTTATAAAGTCCAATAACAAGACTATTGCAAAAGTTTATTATATTAAGATATCGATAAAAGAAATTTAAAATTGATCTTGTTATATTATTGATCTATATAAAAAATTTATTTAAAAAGTTAAAATAAAATAAATAATTTTTTTATAATTTCAGATAATTTTAGATTAATTTATTTTCGTTTGATATAAAAAATCTCTCTAAAATTAAGATTGCAAATTACGAGTCAACAATTCAAAAGATAAAAACAATGATTATCATCATTGTTTTGGTGGTTGAATATTCTTAGTTTATGACTAAAAAAATTTAGTATGTAATTTTTTTAAAATGGTTTTAAATACTCTAAAATTTAGAGTACAATTTTTAGCGAGGTTATTAAAAGTATAATTATTTTTAAATCATTATAAAAATTGATAAAGAAAAACACAACCTTGTATTTTCTTCATTAATTTTTATTAAAATGTCACTTCATCAAGAATAACTAATTAATGAAAATGCAACAGAAAAAAATATTTGTTATAACATTACTTAACAGAAAAATATATATTTGATGAACACTTCCCAAGCAACGTGATACACTATTCACTCACTCATCTTTTTATTATCGTTGACGCAACACTGGTCGTCTGTCATGGAGAGCCCAAAGGAAATCTCCCTTTTCTCTTATTATTCAAAATTACCTTACAGAGAGTTTATATACACATGAAGACAATTTTAACCTAGATATCAAAATAGGAAAACATAATAAAAACTCCCGTAATCAAGATTAATAACAAAATCAATTTGTTGCACTGATATCGCAATGGTATCCCTGAATATCCGTAACATCGTCGATATACTTCTAATGTTTTCTGTTGTTGGATGAGGATTTTGTTTGGAGATTAAATATTGACTGTTCGATTTAGGACTGCTAATGGTTGAATAGACCGAGTTCAATCTATTTTCCCTTGTTGTCATTTTCACAGTCGTGCGATTGCTATGGTTGTTGCTACTCATTGTATGGGGAGATGGAATCCTTATCATTGACTGTCAAAAAATTACGTGTGTCACACATCTTGATTGTTGATTTGTTCTACAAGATCCCCACCATTAAATTGAAAGTCCTATACCTAATATGTAATATTGGATAGTTATGAGTTTAAATCGTAATTATTAAAGAGTTAATAATTATAAATAAACGCAATATGAGGTTTCGTATACAGACAATTCTAAACCTAGAAACCCTAGCCGTCAGAAAAGAAAAACCCGAAGAACGAAAAATAGTTTTCGTTCTTCCGATTTCCACATCAAAGCAATCCCGATCTCGGCGTGGATACGCCTAGAGAGCTTGTACCATCAAGCCTCACATCCAATCATCGATTTCAACACAACAGGTATCACAGAAACCGTTTCTAAGTTTGTTCATCGTTGAAATCTGTAAAACTTCTCGTAAACATGACTAGATCGTTATTCCGATTGATTAAAACACGTTTCCGCAAATTGAAATCAACCCTACAATGGTATCAGAGTGTCTGGCTGCATGTTTAGGATTAGTTTTTTCGAACTTTTTGTGAAAAATTGGATCGAAAATGTGAAAATCGCGCGCGCGTAGCGCGCACATCAGGAAAATCACGCAATCGCGTGAAGGGTCGAACTGGGCGGCGGCCGAAACCCTAGCCGGCCGGACGAGGGTCGTCGGACGCGGGCATAGGGTCGGCCGGCCTTTCCAGGCTCGGAACGGCACAGATGGGGCAGACGGAAAACGGGTTTCGCGCGACTCATGCGCAGGTGATTCGATCGCCAGAGCGCATCGCGCGAAAGGCGTCACGTGCGGCGGCGTC
>CM071875.1:11042722-11053810 GCA_036759665.1 Gynandropsis gynandra
AAATATGTGTATGGAGATACATGTATTTCGACTATTTGAGATATTACGTAAAGGCAAGTGGGAGATTGAAAGTACTTTGCCAATTATGTAATATTTCAATAGTTATGGGTTTAAGTCGTAATTATTAAAGAGTTAATAATTATAAATAAACGCAATACGAGGTTTCGTATACAGACAGTTCTAAACCTAGAAACCCTAGCCGTCAGAAAAGAAAAACCCGAAGAACGAAAATTAGTTTTCGTTCTTCCGATTTCCACATCAAAGCAATCCCGATCTCGGCGTGGATACGCGTAGAGGGCTTGTACCATCAAGCCTCACATCCGATCATCGATTTCAATGCAACAGGTATCACACAAACTGTTTCTAAGTTTGTTCATCGTTGAAATCTGTAAAACTTCTCGTAAACATGACTAGATCGTTATTCGGGTTGATTAAAACACGTTTCCGCAAATTGAAATCAACCCTACATAAATTCTCCTCACTTCTTGATTGTTCGATTACTTTTGAAAACATGTGAAATTTTTGCCCGTGTTGGATCTTTTCTAAGTTTTCTCTAGATATAGTTTTGTTCAATTTATTTTGGATGTTGATTAACATTTTTTTTAGGGTGTGCATTTTTATCTCTCTGTGTTTATCTCCTCTATACTCATAGTGATCATATCTTCTTATGGTGATCCCATGTATTGTGTGTTAAGGATGTAGATGTTTGTTTTTATAGAAATTGAGTTTGTCCAATTTGCATCGTCTCCTATACTTATTTGTTCTTCTTTTGACTTTTTTTTTGCATTCTACGGTTGGTTCTTGGTGATTTTATTTTTATCTTATTTATTTTCTTAGCTTGCTTTAAATAGGATGTGAAAAATATTTTAAAGTTTCATTTTTCATTTCATCTACGGTTGACTTTGAGGATATTTCCCACTTTAACCATTGTTCTCTTGCGATCTCGGATTGATTATTGTATGCAACATTTGGGATGCTTTAGCCCAATTTTATTGGTTGTTTATTATTTGACGATTATTTTCTTCCATTAGTTATTTTTTTAAAATTAAATTTGGTTTTATATTAAAAGAAATTCAAATGTATTACTAATTTAGATTGCATTTCCAATGTTGTGGTGTGAATTGAGATATCTAAGTACAAGATCGAGATTGATTTAGATTGTTGTCATTTTTGCATGGATGTTGCCACATATACTATTGGATTGTTGCGCATAAACTGACTTCGTATATCCGGTTTAACTTGAAGTGTTCTCCTCTATCTCTCACCATCAAATTTTTTGTTTATCATGATTTCCGACAGTGATGGCTTCACAAGAGCGCGTTTCTTACGAAATATTTTGAATGCTTAATTTCTTTGTGGCCGCTGTTACATGCCTTATTTAGAGTTTTCAACATTCAGCCCTTTCTTTCCTCGTATTTTGTTTTATATAAATACATTTAATCAGTATCTATGAACATCATCCTAAGAAGACTCAAAAACATAAGGGCTCAAATAGTTAGATTATAGACATTCACTCAACCTCTATCTCACATTATAATTTCTAATGGGATAAGATCTTTTGCGATGAATGGGAAAATAATGGATATGATTTTGTTATTATTTTATATTGATCAGATGATTATTAAATAGTTGTGTTGAGTTATTTGGTAATTTAATGGATTGTTGATATCTTGCTAAACATTTATAGTAGGAGGTATACTTGACTAACTTAAAAACTTGCAAGTTGCGTGTTAACCTTATTTAATATAAAACTTTGTGGTGCTATGTTATCGGTAATATTATATGTTTTTTTGTTGGATTGGATTTTATTTCAGGCATCATCTTATTTGTGTTACTATCATGTCGTAGAATATTTCGCAAGCATTCAAGATCTTTATCGTTGTTATGGATGTCTTTCTAAACATGCAATATTTAATTTTGTGAAAGACAACCATATGAAAGGATATATCAATACTATTTGTTATTCTCGACATCAAAGATATATAGCAAGATTGGAATTGTTGTATTATTGTCAACTTTAATGTGTTTAAGAGTTATGGATATTATAGAGGGATTGCCTATGCATTTAAGATTAGTGTCAGTCCTACAACGATTGTACATCTATGTGAAGAGTTTCCTTATATAAAGAAAATATTTTGCCTCCATTGACTTCCCAAAATTTTTAGTCACTAGAGAGATGAAGGAGTTCCAATAGACGCTTATTTCCGTACTTGTGTATTACCTTTTTGTTTGGTGTTATTATGGTGTGGCTACGATTCCATCCAGCCTACCCTAGTTCATGGATATGTACTTGTTTAACTTATAAATATGCATGTTGCGTGTTAAACTTGTTTAACATAAAACTACATGGTATCATGTTATCTATAATATTATTTGTTACTTTGTTGGATAGGATTTTGTTTCAGGTTTTATCTTATTTGTGTTACTTTCATGCGGTAGAATATTTTCCAAGCATCAAGATCATTTGTTGTTGTTATGGATGTCTTTCTAAACATGCAATATTTAATTTTCTCAAAGGTAACCATATGTAATAATATATCAATGTTATGGGTTGGCCTCAACATCAAAGACATATAGCACATTGAATTGTTGTATTATTGTCAACTTCAATGTGTTAAAGAGTTATGAAGACTATAAGGGGGCTACCAATGTGTTTAATATTAGTTTAAATCATGCAACCATTGTGCATCTATTTGAATTGCTTCCTTATATAGACAAAAATTTTGCTTCCATTGACTTGCCAAAAGTTTTAGTCGCTTGTAGAAAAGAAAGAGTTCTAATAGGTGTTTCTTTTCATAATTGTGTATTCCCTTTGCGTTTGGTGTTATTAGATGGTGTTCATTGATATATAACCTCACCTAAAAAGCTTTGCAGATTGTATAGGCGAAATTGTTTCTACTGTAATCTTTGAGAACACAACCTACATGGATAACATAGCAAGAAGGTTGACTTTACAATTACAAGATAAAAGGTTTTTAAGTTATGCTTTCCACACACCATCTATTACATTTAAAGTTGATCATTGATTTCCAGTTCAAGTAAAACAGTATATTCAAATTTATGACACCAAAAAAAAGATTGTAAGTTTAATTTCGTGATAATACATGGAAACTACACTAAAGCACACTTTGTGGGATGCAACTGCTTAATACATTCTTGAATGCAAAAGATGACGTTAGTGAAGGCCATCGTGGATGTTTTCCATTTATTGAAACATAAAACATGGAATAGTAAGAATGCTCTTGATTATATGTTTATTGTGTATCACCACTCATTTCATACTAATTTCATTTTCACGTAAAAATGGTTATTATCATTTGTTGTTTTTTATCCTCTAAAATTCAATCGTGTACTATGCTATTGCTTTTTCATTTTGTTACATGTGTGAAGTCTGTCTATACTGTGATTTATTCATGTTTTTTCACATTTAGCATTTATGTGCTCATCTATACCGTTTCGAAATAGACCGATGTGCCATCCATAGTGTTTAGTGCTCTAGAACATTTGTACAATTCATTGCCCGCTATAATGACGTACAAGTAAACGAATATTTTTTTATTTTGAAAAGAAATTGATTTGTCATTTAAATTTCCATCAACTTTTATGCAATGATTCATTTTAACTTATATCATTATTTTTTTAGATTACCGTTCGAGTTATTTGACGTTCTTCTTGTTATATCCTTCCTCATCCCATCAAGAAGTGGCAACAATACAATTGAGTATTGACTATCGATGTCTCTTAATTTCATTACTGATATATATCGTCCATTAGAGGTATTATTCCATGTTTTAGTTTGCCTACAAACACATCTTCTGTCTATCTCTATGTTTACACCATATTTTTTTACCACATTCAATGACTTGTATTACAGCTACGACATTTGTTGAAGTCTTATCCAAAGACATGTATTTCCTAGGCTACAAGACCTATTCTAAAAAGGTAACACAATAATTAATGAGAGATCAATGTACTTAGACATTTCTGGTTTTTACTTGCAAGAAATCCACCATCGCCACAATTGCCAAGTAAACAAGAAATTTTTCTCCTTATTCTGAAAAAGTGTTTTAATAAGATTTCACCTATTATTGTTTCACTCGTTTGCATATAACGTGTGTAAGTTAAAAAAAATTGATAGTACTGGTGTAAGCTGCATCGACTCAGCTGGATTTTGCTCACCTGAAATCGAGCTGGCTCAACTTACCTCATTTTCTAAATGATCTGAAAAATCTCAGCTCAATCTATCTCCCCTTTAGTTTGTTAGAAAACAAGTTGTCTCACGAGGTAGAATATTTGATTTAAAATATTTCTAAAATATCTCAATGATCAAATAAAATGTCAAAACATCAATTTCGATATAGATTTGTTGAATTTAAAAATACTAAATGAAATACAAATTTATCGAATATCAAATAAATTATAAAAAATATAAATATTTTAAATTTGATCTTTCACAACTCTATTCGTAACATTCTTTGGATAATGTTTTCTTAGTAATGTTTTCTTCTTCTGATTCGAAATCTCTATGACAAAAGAAACAAATATATATTATAACGTATTTTAACTACAATAAAAAAGAAATGAAAAAAATTTACAATTTTTGTCCATCACAAATCCTTTAAACGAATAACGTATACAAATCAATGCTTCAACATTTTTCAAGAGAAATAAACTTCTATAGAACAATAAATACGTTGCTAGCCATGTATAATAAATCATGCAATCGAAGTTTATTCTCTTTCCAAAACTCAAAGACGTTGTAATGGTGATAGTCCAATATTTTAAGCTTTCCTTCATCCAAATACATATCTAAATGGACTTTCCTTCATATTCCCCAAATTTGGAACATTAATCAAATGAAATTAAATACTACATCAAAGCATTTACATGTAAATATTTAAAGTAACATATTGATAAGTAAAAAAAAATATGATTAAAAAAATTACATTAAACACATCTTTTTCCTTTTTCAGTCGGAAGATAGCATGTTGAGAAAAATATGCATCTTTAGAGTTATTTTTCCCGCCAACAGTTGCATTGTTTTGATATGATTTAAAGAGGGTATACATTTTTTTCCTTCACGAATTCCAATTTTTTCGTAGAAGAATCTATATCAAGTTCAGCCAAACAACACTTAATAAATTGACCCTTCATCCTAGCACTGCAACAAATTTATGATTTAGGGACTGAAGAATCCATCTCTAAACAAATTTAGGATAGATTAGGAACGTCAATGAGTGGTCCGTAACTGTGCATCGCAAAAATAAAAACATCCACAATCCGTCGCAAATACGGACGAAAAAATAAGTCTATAACTAGTCCGTAATAACTGCAAGGCCCGTCCGCAACGCGACGAAAAACGAGACCAGGTTACGTACGAGGAAACACCGTGAATTTGCGGACGAGAAGCGACCTATCCACAAATTTTGTGGATGGTACTGTTTCCATCCGCAAAGTTTTAAGGACGGATCGCGGCCGAAAATGTATCATCAGCACTAAAGCACACTTTGTGGGATGCAACTGCTTAATACATTCTTGCAGCAGGAAGAAAATGACGGTGACAATCAAACCAACTCGTGTTTCGTCCATATTTCAACTGAAAAAGAATATGTTTCCCCCATGCAATATGGACAAGCCAATCGACCATTTGTTGTCCATCTAGATAGCATACCATAAGCTAGAAAATCACTTATTATCCACATAAGAGCACCTCGTAATATAAAATTATGACGTCTCGAAACATCGTACGCTGGAACTCCCTTCCATAATTCTTTCAATTCTTCAATTAGTGGTTGAAGAAATATCTTCAAACATATTTTCGGATGATTAGGCCCAGGAATCAATATTGTTAAGAACAAAAACTGACGCTTCATGCACATACATAGTGGTAAATTGTACGGTGTCATAATAACTTGTCACAACGAATAATTTCTCCCACACATCCTGAATGGATTAAAACCATCAGTCCAAAGGCCAAAATAAACGTTTCCACTCTTAGCTACAAAATCAGGATATACCTTGTTAAAGTGTGTCCACGCCTCACCATCTGATGGGTGACACATTTCTCCGTCACGACTTGAATGCTCAGCATGCCATCTCATGTCGCTTGAGGTCTTCTCAAATTGATACAATCTTTTTATCCTGCCTGTAATTGGTAAATACCACATATGATGATACGGAATCGATTTTGCATTCCTTATAAAATAAAACTGATATTTTCCATAAAATTGACAATTGCTCAAATCAGACATTTCTTTCCAAAAAATCATAGAGTTGTCTTGATAAACATCAATCTTTTTATATGCTAATAATCCCAATGATCTCATCATTGTTTCATAATATGACTCAAATGAATTATTATCTTCAGGCAAATAATCTCTTACTAATTGCGATATAGAATCCATGCAATTCTTAGAAAGATTATTTTCAGTTTTCAAATTCATCAAACGTGCGGATAAGACAACTGTGAAAGACCACATCTACAACCATCACAAAGTGGATGCCTAACACTTTCTAACATTTAAAAAAAATGTTTCGCTTCTGCATCCAGATCTTCTTCCATATTTTCACCTTCGTTTCTTTCAACGAATACATTTTGCACCTTTTCCACATAAGGGTTAATTTCTACATCTTGAGAAGTCTCAAACACTTCATGATGTACAATACCTCTACTAAAAGTTTCCACAAGATTACTAGGTCGTGGTGCAAAATTCTCTCTATAAGGTAACCAAATGAAAGAATTCGGAGTAAACCCTCTTAAATAAAATTGATTCTTATTAACAAAATTTTCATTTATACATTATAAACTTGTTGATTTGTCGCCTCCATCATAAAATGTGTAACGCCTTGTGTAAACTCCTTCGATACACCTCGAGTTTCTGGATCAATTTTTTCTATACATCCACTGTCTAGTAACGAAAATATACGATCTTGACAATGATGTCATTATAATCAGAAACGATAACAAGATATGTAGAGAAGTATATGAGAATTGTGTGTGAGAAACAGATGGAAGGAGAAAGGGTTAATAGATAATTTCTGGATTGATTAAGGATGGATTACGAACTAAGACAAATATTTCCTGATGAACCGCCCTGAATACGTCCCTAAAATCCTAAATCGTCCTAATAATTTGCGGAAGGCCACTGTCGTCGTCCTTTACATTTTCGGATAGACACTCTTCCCATTCGCAATTTGCGGACGGACACTCTTCCCATCCGCAATTTGTAATTGCACTTTATTATTGTCCCCAAATTGCGGACGTCTTTGGACACGATCTCTAATCCGCAACGTATCTCGACTTCATCTCAAATTCGTCTACAATCACGGACGACTCAAGGAGCGCTTTTTGGTCCGTAAATTTACGGATGGATTACGAACGGATTTATTTTTCCATCATTAATATGTCTCTAATTCGTCTGGAAATTTAAGGACGGCATGTTCAGTCCGCAAATTCCATTTGGAAATACCAAATTTCTAGTAGTGTAGGATCAACCATAGGTCGTATGGCAAGAATAACTCTATAATGCTCCCAATATTTTGTTAAACTTTACATGCATACTGGAATCCATCTTCTTTTTTAATCATCATTGTTGTCTCCATGTTTCTTTAACAATCTCTCAATTCTATAAATTTTTTTAATATATATTTGAAGTCAAATAATTTGATCCGGATAGCAAATTAGAGATCTTGTGAAATGGACTCAGTACTTCACATTTTCTTTTTGAACTAACCCACTCATCCCTCTATGGTAATGCTTATGGATTTTATCCACCACTTTGAATATATTGAAAGCATGTTGATAAAACAACTTCATTACTATCAATACAATCTTCTATTTCTATGCGTTTCCAAAATGTATCCATTTTTCCCTTAGAAACTTTGACATACTTCACTTTCTTTCTAATTTTACTCACAGTATCACCGAAGGACTTTAAACCGTCGTGCACAAAGAGGTTTAAAATATGTGCAAAATATCTTACATGGAAGAATTCACCATTGCACAACTAGTTATTATCTAGCCAAAGAATTATCAAGGATAATGGTGAACACTTTCTTTTCTATCTCCCAATCGTTTAAAAACTCGTAGATTTTAATAGCAAATGATTCACCGGTATGTGGAGGAGGTATAAGATCTTACTATTCAACTTTCAATTCTCATCAACATAATATGTTGACAAACATATATACCCATTAACTTTAAAACCCATCCAACAATCTAAATTGAAAGATATCCTAATAATTACTTTCAACTCATACTTCACTCTCTTTTTGTATTTCAAACAAAACTCATAAACACGAGAAGCTAGATTGTTTCTACAGCAAAACTTAAACTCTGAATTTAGATGGTATATCTAATCCCTTAAATCATCATACTCAACGAAAAATAAAATAGATTTCCTATGATAGAATGCACTTAGTTAACTTCTCCTTTGCAATGTTTTCTATCAAACGTTTTTTTACCTTCATCTTTCTCTTGGCATCCTAGAACATTCCCTAAATATCTTTAACTAATGGGCTTTTTAGGACATATTTTCTTTAAATGTCTTGCCAAAGTAGTAGTTCCTTGAGAATATGGCTTTTGAACATAGTATTGATTGCATTGAATACACATCACATATGTTGTATTTGCATTTCTAAATTGTTTCCAGACCTCTGATATATGTTTCTTTTTTCTTTTAGAAGAGATACTTCAGCTTAAGTAGATTTGGTTCCTCCATACTCATCATCTTCTTCACACAATCTACTCCTCCTTTGTTACTTTTTTTTCATACGAATCCATTTAATCATCTCTTTCAGTTATACAACATATAATAACAAAAAGATGTTAGATGAACAAACAATATTTTATTTCCAAAAATTGAAATCACAAACAAAAAATTGTCGTAAATAGAAAGAGAGGTCGGCGACAATAACAAACTTTAAATCTCAATGAACAAACCTCAGCATATAGAAAGAGAGGTCGGCGACAATAACAAACTTTAAATCTCAATGAACAAATCTCAGCATCTCCATAGATAGTAAGTAATAGACGCCGGCGACAATAACATAGGCCAACAATGATCAATGAACATGGATAGAGCCAAGTGATCGACGGATGAATAGAGAAGAACAATACGACAAACATTGAAGATTCATTAGTAATAATGACACAAAGAGTGAATAAGCAACGCAAAGAATAGTGAAGATAAAGCGATGAACTAATAATTCGATTCCATCCTAAACATGTTTTATTCTTATAATTTTTTTTGTCTTTCATATACATGATAATTACAATAACAACATTTATCTTTCCATTCTAATGTAGATATATTATATTCTTAATTACAATTTAGTAAGTGTTACAAGTTATGATGAAATCGACGACTAGGATTACGTATGCAAATATTGTAACTCTTCAATGTTGTTTCACAAGAGTGAAAAAACAGAAACAAAAGTGTTTTATGAAACTATATGTGTGTTGTTCGCATGAAAAAGTTATAAAGGGTATATATTTTATTTTAACATACAATTATGGTTTACTATATCAAAGTCTATATATGTGTGTTGTACGTAAACTCTATTCAAGCAATACAATCTATTCCCTTTACAACTCTCTATATGGTATCAGAGCATTGATCCCTAACACTAGCCATACAAACCCTAGCCATCTAAACCTTCTCTCTTTCTTTCATTCTAGTCACCATGTCCGGCAGCGGCAAAGACATCACCACCCAAACCTCCACTTCAGAACACACGTCTGTGTTCAACCCAGATGATCCCCAACGTGCCTGGCTCACCATCAACATGAGCAACATCACCAAACTCACGCCTTCAAACTACCATACTTAGAGCATCCAAGTTTCAGCGCTACTCGAACGCCATGGTCTTGAGTGTTTCATCCAAGACAACTCGGCAATTCCCTCGCCAATAATAACCATCGACTGGGCTCCTTGTCCCAACCCGGCATTCAAGCCCTTTAAACAAAAAGATCGACTCTTGTTCTCGGCCTTGCTTGGCTCTCTCACAGTTCCTCTACAACCCATGATCGCTCGCACATCTTCCATCCGTGAAGGATGGCAGCTCCTCGCCAATGCATATTGCAAAGCATCTCGTGGACATGTCCGTCAACTCAAGGATCAACTTAAACGTTGCTCCAAAGGTACGCAAATTGTGGATGACTATATGCGATCAATCACCACAGAGTTGGATGAATTGGCATTACTCAGCAAACCTGTGGAACCCGAAGATTTGATTGAGTATATTTTCGATGGTCTTCCCGAAGAATATAAGCCCATCATTGATGCTATCAATGCACGTGACTCACTGATTCCGGTTGAAGAACTCCACGAAAGACTACTAAACCACGAGGCCAAGATAATTGTCTCTAATCCTACGGTCTCTCCCATACCGGTCAAGGCGTTTAACGCCAACAGCCGCTACAACTCTTCCCGCAGCCGTGGAAATCAAGCATGGAACAGGAACAACTACACCAAACGCTATCAAGAGAAGCGTCAAGCCTGTGGAAGTTTCGGACACAGCGCAAAACAGTGTCCACATTTCCAACGGCAACAATCAATCTCACTCAAATCAACAGTGGCAACACTCTCCCCGCCATGGCCAGCCGAGAGCTCACAATACCATGATCTCTACGTATGATTCTGACAAATGGCTACTCGACAGTGGAGCTTCGCACCACATCACCTCCGACCTTCAGAATCTATCTCTTCACAATCCATACGTTTGTGGTGACACTGTAGTAATTGGTGATGGCTCCAACCACTCCATCTCGCACACTGGTTCCCTCTTCATACCATCTTCAACTCGAAATTTATTGCTTCATGATGTGCTTTGTGCCCCGGAATTCAAGAGAAACCTGATCTCTATTCATAAGCTATGTTAGACTAATGCTGTATCGGTAGAATTCTTTGTTCATGGATTTCAGGTGAAGGATCTAAACACGGGGGCAACAATTCTGAAAGGCGCAGCTAAAGATGGTGTTTACGAGTGGCCATACATTTCCTCTTCCGTGTCGTCAGTTCCTCATTCAGTGTCATCAGTTTCTCATTCAGCCCTTTCCACGTCCAAAACCATTTTGTCTGAGTGGCA
>CM071875.1:11053864-11063949 GCA_036759665.1 Gynandropsis gynandra
CTGTCTAAGTCATGATGCATGTTCGGTTCTTAAACAAATAGTTTCAAAGTTTGATTTGCCATTGTCTCAATCTCATTCATCATTGTTATGCAATGCTTGTTCTAGCAATAAAAGCCAAAAGCTTCCTTTTCATCATTCTACTCTTACATCTTCTCATTCACTTGATATCATATTTTCTGATGTTTGGACCTCTCCAGTTCTCTCTACCGATGGTTTCAAATACTATGTTTTGTTTGTTGATCATTTCACACGTTACACATGGCTTTATACTTTAAAACACAAATCTCAAGTTCACTCCATATTCACCCGTTTCAAGGAATTTGCAGAAATGCAATTCCGTTCCAAGATTCGGACCCTATACAGTGACAATGGGGGAGAGTATATTGCTCTTGCCTCGTTCCTCGCCTCTCATGGAATCTCCCATCTCCCCACACCACCATATACCCTCGAGCAAAATGGCATCTCTGAACGCCGTCACAGGCACATTGTTGAAACTGGACTCTCTTCTTACCCACATGTCCTTACCCCTTTCCTATTAGTCATTTGACTTTACCACCGCCGTCTATCTGATTAACCGAATGCCAACTCCGATCCTATCTAACTCCTCACCCTATGAAACTCTTTTCGGAAATGAATTAAATTACAGCAAGCTCAAAGTCTTGGGATGTCTTTGCTACCCGTGGCTTCGTCCTTACACCGCTCACAAACTCGAACCTCGCTCTTCACCATGTGTCTTTCTTGGCTATTCTTCATCTCAAAGTGCTTACTTATGTCTTGATCCACTCAAAAATCGCATCTTTCTCTCGCGTCATGTCCAGTTTCATGAAGACATCCTACCATTTTCCATTCCTACTCGATACTTTCCATCCGCTTCACCTGTGTCCTCTGATATCCCTACCACCATTGATGTCCCCTCTCCTACTTTTCCCATAATCACTTGTATTCCTCAGGTCTCTTCGCCACTCCACGCACCATCTTCGGATGAGCCCTCCTCTTCATCGCCCACGCGTGATGACCCTTCACCATAGTCCGATGATCTCTTGGAATCAACTGATGCTCCACCAGCTATGCTCTTGACGGTTCCATCAGCCGAGTGCCCCGTTCCTTCCAGGGCGTCTAATGTGCATCCCATGATCACAAGGGCCAAAAATAACATCTGAAAACCAATTCAAAGGATGTCTTACAATACTACATGTGTTTTGCAGGAACAAGAACCAACCACCCACCAATGCTCTAAAGCATCCTCAGTGGCGACGAGCAATGAGTGATGAATTTGATGCCCTTGTTCGAAATCACACGTGGGACCTTGTTGCTCCGGAAAAGGCTCAAAACATTTTTGGATGTAAATGGGTCTTTCTCATCAAACGAAAACCTGATGGCACTGTTGATCGCTTCAAGGCTCGTCTGGTTGCCAAAGGTTTTCATAAACATCCAGGTGTTGATTTCCACGAGACGTTTAATCCAGTTGTCAAAGCCACCACCATTCGGATTGCTCTGAGCCTGGCAGTGTCTAATGGTCAGCCTCTTCAACAACTCGATGTCAATAATTCCTTCTTCCAAGGAGATTTGCATGATAAAGTCTTCATGGTGCAACCTCCTGGCTTCGTTGATCGTGACAACCCCACTCTATTCTGCAAGCTCAACAAAGCTATCTATGGTCTCAAGCAAGCTCCTCGAGCATTGTACTCACAACTTCGACAATACCTTGTGTCACAAGGCTTTGTCAACTCCCTATCAGATGAGTCTCTCTTTATCCTTCACTTAGGTGATATACGGCTATTTGTGCTCATATATGTTGATGATCTTATTGTCACGGGAAGTTCTACTAGCCATGTTCGTAATTTCATCAGCTCCTTGGCTACGAGGTTTTCGCTCAAAGATCTTGGTGACCTCAACTTTTTTCTTGGAATCGAAGCAACTCGAACCACCAAAGAACTCTTGCTTACTCAACAGAAGTACATCAATGATCTCTTGCATCGAACAGATATGGCTACCTCAAAGCCCGTCTCTACTCCTATGGCATCCACAACGCGTCTTACCCTTAATGTCGGTGAACCTCTTTCTGATCCGTCTGAGTATCGCATGATAGTTGGCAGCCTTCCATATTTATCTCTCACGCGACCGGATATCAGCTTTGTCGTCAACAAACTCTCTCAGTTTATGCATGCTCCAACTTCTGATCATTGGCAAGCCGTCAAAAGGGTTCTTCGGTATCTAGTTGGAACACGAAGCAATGGGATTTACTACTCCGCTGATAATCTGATATCTTTACATGCATTCAATGATGCTGATTGGGGAGGTGATCGTGATGACCTCTAATCCACAGGTGCATACATTGTTTACCTTGGGCGTCACCCTATTTCTTGGTTATCCAAGAAACAAAAGGGACTCCCTGCTCGTTCCTCTACCGAAGCTGAGTACTGATCTGTCGCTGCAACTTTAGCTCAGGTTCGTTGGGTTTCCAATCTCCTCTCTGAAATCAGTATCACCTTTTCCGCTGCACCGTTCATCTATTGTGACAACATTGGATCAAATTACTTATCTGCCAATCCGGTTTTTCACTCGAGGATGAAGCATATTGCTCTTGATTATCACTTTGTTCGGACTCAAGTGCAAAGTGGCGTCTTACGAATATCCCATGTGGCTTCGACTGATCAGCTCGTGGATCTTCTCACCAACCCACTTCCGAAGGCATCCTTTAGTTCCTTGTGTATCAAGATTGGACTCATCACGGACGATTCATCTTGAAGGGTATATAAAGGGTATATATGTAATTTAACATACAATTAGGGTTTACTATATCAAAGTCTATATACGTGTGCTGTACGTAAACTCTATTCAAGCAATACAATCTATTCCGTTTACAACTCTCTATAAAAGTTTCCTTGCAAAAACTGTCAATCCCTCCTCAATGTTTAAAAGACCTTCCATGCAAGCATATTAAAACTACGAATAAATGTTAACAATTGATATGTGCATACAATAAAATGTATACATTCAATTCTCTACGAAGCAAAACAAACTTAAAATTAAACACTGGAAAAGAACGATACATTTTCAAAATACATGAATAGAACTATAATTTAATCGGATGCCTATTACCAATGGTTGATGTATCATCCAAATTTGCACAACTTCAAATCCACAGTACTGAACACAAAATGAACAATATAATAAGAATTGCATCATACATACTCTATTTAGGTATTCATTTTTTGAAAAAAATGGTATTATCATTAATTATGTTTACTAACTGTATATGCAATGTAGTATTATCACTAATCATGTTCACTAAATAATAAAACCTATATGATCCCAAATTGACTAGTCTATATAAATTTATGATGAATCATGCCAAGTGCATTGGTGGAAAACTAAAATAGAGGTTCCCCGAGGGTCAGAGTTACGGGCGATCATACTAAAGAATGACGTAGGGATTGAAGATGATATAAGTTTTTTTAACCTTAGTCACGAATGTCACAAAGATCACAAAGGTCATTCTGGGTCATATGTATTCATGTGCGTCAATTGTTTTGCAGAAATTGGATGATGCGTTGTTGGAGCTGCGTAATCATATCTAGAAATATCCATTTTGATATTGGTAAAGAATTATTATGTTTGTGATGTTTCTTTCATGTAGTCGTTCATGATGTGGATGGACGAGGGCATGGAAGAATTCTCGGATGTTCTTAATGATTATTTGGAGGGTATATATGCATTGAGAGACACGTCAAAAATAGTGGCAGATTACGATGGCTTGCTCTCGATTTTAAACATTCCATCACCCAAAAATCGTATATGCCTTGTCATTGGTTAGCCATGAAAGTGGATTTGAAAACCTGATGCATCACTTTATATGACTGCCAACAAAGGTTCAAGGAGTCCCATATCGATCCGGTGATGGAGATTATAAGAAGAGATTTGCCTAAGATGTTGCAAGTAAGAGGTTTTCATTCCTTGACTTCTGAAGAAGATAAATGGCATTACAAGTATTATGAAGGTCTGTCATAGAACAAAATTTCAAATGACATTCTTTTTTAGATCATTTAACTTTGATCATCTCAATTACTAGTTTCTAAATTTACTTATTACAGACGGATATACGGTACATATGGACGCACGGGTGGCACAAACGGATAGATGACACGACACGGTACGATAAGAACGATTCCTCATTCAATCGAACTTTCGGACAAATGGAGCAAGAAGCATGAAAACCGCATTTTTAAATGTTCTCGGACAGATATGAAAATTCGTCCATAAACCGTCTGCGATTATAGATGGAGTAGACGGTGGTCAGTAATCTGTACAAATTCATAAATTTAGTGATTTATGGGAGCAAACAAGCAGACTCGTTTTGAGTTTTCTAATGAATATACTCGACCCGAGTGGTTGAGTATCTCGGTTGAGAGTTGGGGTTTATCACTTGCTCCTTCATGATTTTGGAGCTATTGTTTCTTATATGTGTCCACTTTAGTATATCATGCATATATTTCCTGGTTCGAAACTATGAAGGCCATCTCCAAGGGAGGCACATCCCTATCTCTAACAATGCTGACCACGAGAGTTCTAAAATATCGATGAAACATATAGAATACACCATTTATATTTATTAGAATTTTTTTCAAGGATAAATTCCATAGTTTCATCGCCGATTTTCATCATTAGTCTTCCGACTCTCACATGGACGACAGTATCCGCTATATTAAAAACGGACGAACGAGGATGATTGGTATTTTTGCATCCTCAACCATATCAAGTACTACGAAGTCCACTGGCACGTAGTAGTCTCCCAATTTAAGATACCACAATATTGTGTCATAATTTCACTCCATGAAACCGAGCCATATTTTTCACACAATTTTCCAAATTTAACTTGCACATCATTGAATAAATTTTGAATTTTGGGTTAATCGCATTACATCAAATTGATTAATATTAATATATTGCAAACACAACCTTAGCTCAATATTAAATATTATTTTTATTACCACCTTATTAATTTTACATCATGAAAGAGTTCTATGGAGTCATTTTTATGCATTTGCATTCTCCATGAACACAAGTAGGAGATATATTTATACATTTCAAAAGCTTTTTACATTCTTCATTTGTTTTGCATACCGAATCCATCGCTTGCTTTGTATTTTCTCTAACATCAGGTTTGCTTAAAGGACAACGGCATTGTGACTCATCACATATAGCCTTCCCAATTAAACAATGAACACTTCGACAATCTTCTGAGGTATTACAAGATAAATATGAATATGCTTCGACTTTAGGTATGTTAATTTGAATATATATGCCTGCAATAGAGATCACCAAAACATTTATCCTGCAATTGATTCGAGTTCAAACACTAGTCATAGCCAAGACTCGATAGTAACATCATATAATCTACAATGTTATTTCCATGGTTATCTTGTACAAAGTTTAACGGTTATCCCCTCATAGCAAATTTTGATTTCTTGTTTGTTTCTTTTCCTTTTTATAATTTTTTGAAATAAAAAAAGAGAACAAATTGTTTGTAATATTTATGCAATATATTTTATAAACAAAAGTGTTCTAAAGTTATTTAAACGTATTTATACATTTTATTTTTCAACATTTTAAAGAATTTGTTTCTTTTATTTTTTACCAATAACTACAAATTTGATACCATATGTTTATATTTTAGTTGAGATACAAGATCTTATACCATAAAAAGGAAATAAATAAATAGATAAATAAAATATATTGTTATATCAAAACTTTTTTTCTTGCGATTACACACTAACTGGTAGGGGTGTAACTTGGTTTCTTATTATTTATAATTCTATCTTATCAATCAATATTGAAATATATATATATATATATAATTCATCTATGTATATAGAGAAAGAGAGATAGAGACTCACAAGAGAGAACAACAAGTACAACGGTAAGAAGAGTTGTCATTTTCGCTAATTTTCAATGATAGAAAGATATTATAGATTGAGAGATTGTCTACTTTTATAGTGGCTGTGAATGTAGTTAAATTTTGAATTTCATTTAATGAGATTAATTATTTAATATATGTGTATATAATTATAATAAGGAGTCAATATGAGATATGTGGAATTTAGATATTAGTTTGAATATTAAAATATGAATGATTGTGGAAGTAAATGAAATTTAATGACTTTCCTTTTCCACAATAGAAGATAAGATTGAATAATGAAAAAAAAATCCAAAATAACAGATAAAATCTATAGAAACAATAACAACATAGTAAAGATTACAAAACAAATAAATTTTTGAAGTTTAAGAAAATGTAAGAATGGAATAAAGAGAAAAAATATATTTTGAAAACATAATAAATATCAAAAACAGTCCCCCATTTTTTTTTTTTTTGAATTTAATTTCATATGAATTTGGTTCAAGTTCTAATATATTGAATTTATCAAAATAGCCGATCATTTAGATGGTAGAATAACATTACTAAAGAAATAATCTTATTATATTAAGATATCTACAAAAGAATTTAAAATTTTTATCTTAGTATATTAATAAAAAAATTAAGTTATGAAAGTTAAAGTTGAAATATATATGTTTTTATTATTTTAGAGAAGTTTAAATCTTAGGATACAATGTATCCCTCTAATTCAACGTGGTTATTTTAATAAAAATATTGTGTCTAAAATTATATTTAGAAATAGAATATAAACGTTCAATTTTAAAAGTCAATACAATTAGTCCTTTCTAAATATAATTTAATTTAAAAGCCTAAGTAACTTTAAATATTTTTATGTTGAATATTTGTAGTTCAAGGCTAGAAAGGGTTAGTATGGAACAAAATGTAAAATACTTTAAAATGCCTTTAAAATTTAACATAATTATTTTCGTAATGAGGTTCTTGAAATTTAATTATTAAAATATTTATAAAATGTTTATTAACAAGAGCATATTTATATAATTTTTTAGTAACGTTTTATAGAAATGTCAATATTTCAAACATGATTGATCAATAATAATATAAGAGATAAGCGATTGTGCCACCTATTCCGTTTATCTAAATAAAGATGCAACTAATGTCAAGAAGCAAAAATTTGGGCACAATTATAAGTGAGAAAATATTTCTATTGAATTAGGTTTCATAATAGAAAATAAATTCATTTGCTCAATAATAAAAACAATTTTGTATTTATTGGGTCGAGAGAACTTCAAAAATACCTTTATAGGGATAAAGTGCTTCAAAAATACCTTTGGCTGAAAAAAAAGTTTCAATTTCAAATCTACCTTAAAAATATTGATAATCCCATATTACCCTTGTCGACAATTTTTCTCTCTCCTCTAGAGCACCTCTAATTCTCTCTCCTGTGGCGCGAAAATTACTGTTCCCCCACACCACAACAGATTTGGCGAGAGTAGCTTGAAATCGGCATCAGATTCGCTGCCAATAGGTTGAAATCCTTTGTTGTCAACAAAGAAGGTTGCAATTCAGCACGTTCTGCAGAAAAACCAGGTATGTATAGTGAGTTTTTCGTGTTTCTCTTGTGTTTATTGCTATTATTGAAAACGAGTCTAAACGAGTCATATTTATTGCAATGTCAAAGGTGACAGAGTGGGTCACAGAGTCGTACGGTCGCACTGGATCACAGACTCACATCGAGGGGTCAAAGGGATCAAAGGTTGTCGCAGGGGTCCAAGGGTAAAGGGGCCGCAAAGGGTCAAAGGGTCGCAGGGGTCCAAAGGTCGGATGGGAAAAGGGTCGCAAAGGGTTTAAAGGGTCGCATGGGTCCAAGGCTCGCATGGGAAAGGGGTCACAAAGGGTTCAAAGGGTCACAGAGGTAAAGGGGTGTCAGGGGTCGCAGGGGTCCAAGGGTCGCAAAGGTAAAGGGGTCGCAGGGGTCCAAAGGTCGTAGAGGTAAAGGGGTCGCAGGGGTCCAAGGGTCGCATGGGAAAGGGGTCGCAAAGGGTTGAAAGGGTCGCAGGGGTCCAAGGGTCGCATGGGTACAAGGGTCGCAAAAGGGTACAAGGGTCGCAGAGGTACAAGGGTCACAAAGGGGTACAAGGGTCGCAGAGGGGTCAAAGGGTCGAGGGGGTCAAAGGGTCTACGGTCGCACTGGGTCACAGAGTCTCATCGAGTCGCACGGTCACTGTGGGTCACAGAATTTACCCCTCTTTTTATGTTTTTGTTACAGGTGTAATGGATACGGTGGATGAGAAAATCACACTGATTTATTTTTTGTATGATGGTAAATGGGAAAAAAACCGAAATGGGGAATCTAAATGGGTTGGTAGAGTTCAGAAAAACCAGAGAGTATTTGTCTTATGTCCTCCGGTTAGTCTGACATACCAGCAACTGATTGATGAGTTATGCACAGAGATGATGGTGGAAAATAATACAACGAAGTTGAAGTTAAGCTATTTGCCCAATACTTGTGAAAATAGGAAGCCGACATATATAATGAATGACAAACATCTTATTTGTTATCTGTTCGATCGCATAAGAGGAATTCGACCACTGCTGTATGTGGAGATAGAATCGGCAAGTGTGAATTGTGAAATCGAAATTGAGACGGAAATTGAGCCTCTAATTCTTGCTTTTGGAAGCATTGCTAAAGAATGTGAGGATCGAGGTGTTGTAGATTATGATGACTGTGTTATTGTAGGCCCAGATAACAAAAGTAGAGTTGAGAGTAATCCGGAGACAATAGATATTTTGGATTCGGATAATTCTGATAGTGAACATACAAGCGGGTTAAGAGAAGATGGTGGGTGTGTCATGAATGTGGTAGTTGATGGAGTTGTTTGTGGCAGTAATAAAGTTGATTCTGATGTGACAACAGAGCATAAGTATGGTGATGGTGAGAACAACTCGCAAATGGTAGTTCACAATATCGAAACTAATATCTTCAAGTTCGAAGATGGATTGGATCTTAAAATTGGGCAAGAGTTTGATAGCAAAAAGGATGTACTGGCATTTGGAAGGAAGGGTTCAATCGAAGCTTCGTTTAGACATACCCAACATTGAGATCTGATATGAAGCTGTGGGAAGTACGATGCAAGTTTGCCGGAAATGGTTGTAAATGGAAATTACGCGTGGCAGCAATCCCGAATTCCAAACCGTTTAGTGTGAGAACACACCATCACATTCATAATTGTTCACCTATATCTAAACGGACCGAAGTTACAAAGGGTATAACGCAAATGGTTAAGGATTATATGAAAGAGGAATTTGCCGGAAAATATGAAACACCTCCAGCAAAAGAATTCATGGCTCGTCTAAAAGAAAAATATGGTGCCAATGTATCGTATTTGATGGCATTAAGAGGCAAATGCGGTGCTCAAAAGGATATTCGTGGTGATGACTTTGAACATTATAGGAGGCTTCCAGGGTGGTTGCACATGTTTATAAAAAGAAATCCCGGATCTGTCGCAGATCTTCAGTACGACATTGATGGGAAAAGCTTCAAATACCTTTATATGGCTGTCAGAGCGGCTATAAAGGGATGGAAATACATGCGTAAAGTGGTTACTGTGGATGGGACATTTCTGACAAGAGTGTACAAGGGAGCATTGATTGTGTCGACCGCGCAAGATGGTGAACATCACCAATATCCTCTTGCATGGGGAATAGTTGACAGAAAGAAGGACGAATCATGGACGTGGTTTATGTCAAGATTGAAATAGGTGATACCATTGTGATATCTGATCGCCATAAAAGCTTGATCAAAGCAGTCAAACAAGTGTATAAAGAAGCTCATCATGGTTTTTGTGCGCGTCATATATCGCAAAATATAAAGAGCTACGTCAATAAAGGCCATGGTAGAAAGACTTCAAAGGGTGATACTGTGGCGGAAATGTTCTTCAAATGTGCAGCAGCATACATGGAGAACAAATTTGAAGTGCTACTGAATAGTTTGAAGGCCAGATACAAAAAAATGACTTTTGTGACCTCTGTGACCCTTGTGCCCTTTGCGACCCTTGTACCCCTTTGCGACCTTTGTACCTCTGCGACCCTTTGACCCCTTTGCGACCCTCGTACTCCTGCACTCGTACCCCTGAGACGACCCTCGTACCCTTGCGACCCTTGTACCCCCTGCGACCCTCGTACCCCTGCG
>CM071875.1:11064033-11081954 GCA_036759665.1 Gynandropsis gynandra
CTGCGACCCTTGTACCCCCTGCCACCTCTGTAATGTTGTGACCTTTGTGGCCATTTTTGACCTTTCTGACCTTTGTGCAAGTATCCTAATGTTGCAAAGTATTTGGAGAAAGTGGAACTTGATCCCATTAAGTGGGCAAGATGCAAATTTAAGAGGGAAAGGTACAACTTATTAACCACTAAAGGCGACGAGTCAATAAATTCAACGTTGAAGAAGTCAAAACAATTTACGATCCTAGGGCTTTTAGATATTTGTTTGGGAAAAACAGTGGAATGGTTCAATAGGTATAGGTTGGAAGCAACTACTGGTGATGATTCTCAAAAGTTAACACCTTTTGTTGAGAAATCGTTACATGAACGGTTTGGACAGGCATCCAAGTATGATGTTATTGAATTGAACAGTCTGAGTGATGCGTATGAGGTGAGAAATGAGATGGGTAGAAGATTTGTAATGAGTCTTCAAAAAAGAACGTGCGAATGCAAAATGTTTGACGTGGATAAGTATCCATACAGTCACGCAATTGCGGCAGCACATAAGGTTGGTAAAGGTCACAAGATACCGGATCTATGTTCAAACTACTAACTTCGGGAGACATGGCGTTTGGCTTACCAAGAAACCGTGTATCCGGTTCCTGATTGCAGTGATTGGGACATTTCCCCTTCAGTGTCTGAATTTATGTTTGAACCTCCTATGCTGGCTCAGAAAAGGCAAATCGGAGAAGTACCCCATCTTCGTCGAGACAAATCCTGTCTGCTTCGTCGATACAAACACCATCTTCTTCGTCGATAAAAAACCCATTTGTGTCGACACAAACCCCGTGTTCTTCGACGTTACAAACCCCATCTTCAAAAGCAGCATCACTAGCAGTGTTTGGAATGTGACAACCGAGACAACGCCGACTTCAAAAAAAGAAAGGTTTGTTAGTTAGTAATTGTGTAATACTATATTATTTGTATTATTTTGATTAAACCTTTTGGGACTTTCATCCTTATAATTCGATAAATTCTTCATTATAATCCGACCCATGCGACCCTCAATTGGATTAAATTAGAACCCATCCAACTCATTCGACCTCATGTGAAAAAATATGACTCATGCGACCAATGCGACCTCATGCGAACAAATATGACTCATGCGACCAGTGCGATTTTTAATTGGATTAAATTAGAACCCATCCGACGTTTTATCATTGTAATCCGTAAATTCTTCGATTTCGTATGTATCGATCATTATATGCCACCATACGACCCATGCCATTATCAATCTTCCATTATCAACTTAGGATCAATATAAACAATAATATAAATAATATCGACATTTGAAAACAATGTTGAATGTATTTTTTGAAATTTTGTCAAACTATCCGACGAGTTCTTAAAACACTACTATCGCTTTTGTAGAACAGACATTGGTTATACACAACTCAACTAGGGACACATGGGTCATAATATGTTTTAACCATTGATTGACGTTGTAAATGTATTGTTTTGATTGGTCTTACATTTTTCATTATAAACCCGTAAATTCGCTTATTTCGCATGTATTGATCCTTATATATGACCGTGCAACCCATTCGACCCTCAATTGGCATTAATTAGTTTGACGTTTTTAATGTATTGTTTTGACTGTTTTTTTGACATTTTATCATTGTTTATCCGTAAATTTGTGGATTTCGCATATATTGATCCTTATATGCGACCATTGACCCATGCGACCCATGCGACCCTCAATTGGCATTAATAAGTTTGACGTTTTAAATGTAACTTTTTTTATTGTTTTTTGACATTTTATCATTGCTTATTCGTAAATTCGTGAATTTCGCATATATTGATCCTTATATGAGACCATGCGACCCTCAATTGGCATTAATTTGTTTGATGTTTTAAGTGTATTGTTTTGATTGTTTTTTGACATTTTATCATTGTTAATCCGTAAATTGGTGGATTTCACATATATTGATCCTTATATGCGACTCATGCGATCCATGCGACCCTCAATTAGCATTAATTAGTTTGACGTTTTATCATTATAAACCCGTAAATTCGTCGATTTCGCATGTATTGATCCTTATATGTGACCATGTCACCCATGCGACCCACCGAAATTTCCGTCACCAAAATTCCTACCGAACTTTTCATTATATTTGAAAAATTTTAAAAATAACATTTGCAGGTCATGTCTTTTCGAATTCCATCTGACGGCGATTCGATATCCAGGTCATGTCTTTTCGAATGACAATAGTTTCCTTTTTTACAATAACGACACACTCTCTCTCTTAACAGAAGATGGGAAGTCAAGTTGGATGGCTCCAGATTCACTGATGGGTGGAAAGATTTCTCCAACGCCTTAGACTTAAGTATTGGGGATTACATACTTTTCACTCACGAAGGTGACATGGTCTTTCACGTCACCTTCACCACTCCTGCTCCGAGGATTTTACGAGAAACTGTGGTACCAGTCACTCGTTCGAATTTGGCCACGGATGCATTTGTAAGTGACTTCAATACGGTTTTATTCCTTGCAAGGGTAACGATTTTCACGATTTTTTTCCTTTCTACGGATGTCGCAGACACTTCTGATAGGGTTTTCAAGGTCGAGCGGTCTTTGCCATAGACGATGTAAGATATATCTGATGCTAGGATACTCCACGCAGTGGGAGGCAGATCTAAGGCCCGTGGCACGTGGTGGCGCTTCCATCAGAAGGGGTTGGAAAAAGTTTTGTCTCGACCATCGACAGACCGATGGTTGTACCCTCGTAGTCCAAATATATGAGAATGGGCCAATACATGTGCTTCAGTTTTTTCCTAACAATAACAGTGTTTAATTTTCAGTTGTGTTTTGTATTTGGATGATTTTTATTTGTGTTTTGTATTTGTATGGTTTTCAGTTGTGGTTTGTATTTGGATGGTTTTCCTTTGACAATGATTCAATAGTAAGTATTATTGTTAGTATCGCTGTTTTTGTGGATTTACTATTCTTGTAACAAGGGTCGCGAGGAACAAGGGTGGCAGATGGACAAGGGTCGCAGGGGTTCAAGGGTCGCAGAGGAACAAAGGTCACAGAGGGACAAGAGTCGCAGTGGTCCAAGGGTCACAGAGGGATAAGGGTCACAGAGGGACAAGGGTCGCAGGGGTCCAAGGGTCGCAGAGGGACAAGGATCGCAAGGGTCCAAGGGTCACAGATGGACACGAAATAATAAATTATTCATATTCTTTGTAAATAATTGTATTTGTAAATAATAAATAATAAATTTTTCATATGATTTGTAAATAATATATAATATGTAAATAAGAAATAATAAATTATTAATATTATTTGTTGGCACAAGGATCGTAAAGGGACAAGGGTCGCATGGCTCCAAGGGTCGCATAGGGACAAGGGTCGCAAATGGACAAGAAATAATAAATTATTCATATTATTTGTAAATAATTGTATTTGTTGGCACAAGGGTCGCAGAGGGACAAGGGTCGCAAGGGACTAGGATAGCATAGGGACAAGGGTCGCAAAGGTACAAGCGTCGCAGAGGTACAAGGGTCGCAGTGATTCGAAGGTCGCAGAAAATCAACAACGCCTCCTCCAATTATTAATATCAACAACGCCTCCTCCAACCTGCAAAAAAATAAAAAAAAAATTTAACACACATGAATACATATGGCACAAAATGATCTCTGTAACTTCGCGTTTAAAATAACTTACCTCATCTTCAAACCATACGTTGGGCGTTAATATAACCTTCCAAAACTCTGGCCTCCGGGGAGTATGTAGATCAAATTTTCACCAACTCTCATGACCAGGTTTCTTCAGGAACGTATATAGAGTAGTCAAATTTTCACCCTTTTCGTCAATGAACGAAGGTTCTCGGGTTATCGAGCCCTTTTCTAATCCCTTGGACGTCCACCAGAACGAAGGTTCTTCATCCACCTTTTTAACGGGTTCTTGAACTACCTTTTTTCGGGTTCTTGAACAACCTTCTTTTCGTGTTCTTGAACAACCTTCTTTTCCGGTTCTTGGACTCCACCAACATCTTTCCCTCGCCCTCGCCCTCTCCCTCTCCCTCGCACTATTCTTGCTCTTTTCGCCGGCGGAGGATCAACATATGCCTTCCGTGGTCTTAAAACTCGTTTGCAACCGGCTGTCCAGCACCTGCATAAAATTTACTTCATTAAACATAAGGCGACCAATGCGACCCTGCGACCCATGCGACCTCATTCGATCCATACAACCCATTCGACCTTTTGTGACCCATTCGATCCATAAGACCAATGCGAACATTGTTACTCAAAAGACCATACTTACTTGGTGGAACCTCCTTATCCTTAGAGGGGACCTCTTCCAGAGGATCCACTATAGTATCCTCGGAAGGAACCTCCTTATCCTTAGAGGGGGCCTCTTCGACAGGACCAACTGTATATTCCTTGGAAGGAACCTCCTTAGGGGGGCCTCTTCGATAGGACCGACTGTAGGTTCCTCGGAAGGAACCTCCTTAGGGGAGGCCTCTTCGATAAGACCGACTGTAGCTTCCTCGGAAGGAACCTCCTTGGGGGCGCCCTCTTCGACAGGACTGACTGTAGGTTCCTCGTCAGCGACTTCATCGACAGTAACCACTGGAGCATCTGCATAAAATTTCTTCATTCATTAGATTCGACCCTTCTACTTATACGACCGTGCGACTTATGCGTCTTTTGCGACCCATCGGAGCATCTGTAAAATTTCTTCATTCATTAGATTCGACCCTTCTACTTATACGACCGTGCGACTTATGCGTCTTTTGCGACCCATCCGACCCTTGCGACCCTTGCCGACTCTCGATGGAAATTGACTCAAATGAACTTTTTCACTATTTATTACTTACTTGGTGGAACTTCATCAGGAGCAACGACTGCAGCAACCTCTCTGGAAATGTATTCAGTTAGGGGAATGGTGGCGGTAGATGCGATATTTTCAATTAATCTCGAAATGTTTGCCAAATCCTCTTCTTAGCCATCGTCAGAGTCATTTTCAGACTCTGACCCAACCGGATCTTCGTTAGGCGCTGGATATGAACGTTGAAGGAATTCATCATCTCTAACACTGCCGGAAGATTGGTTTGCGGTGCTCGCATCTATCTCAACAGATTTTGATTTTGCTTTTCAACACCTTTGGGATTTGATGCCTCTGTTTTTGTATTAGGCAAATGAAACCCGACATCCCTTAGAAGATCTCTGACAGCATTGATGATTGTTTTCTCCGACTTCTTTATTTCCTTCACTAATTTTTGCTCTAATGTCAGCCGGACTGCAGCTTCTGTTCCTTCAGCTTCATCTTCATCCTCGCCTTCTCTTTCAGCTTCAGCTTCAGCATCACCATCTCTTTCTTCATCACCTTCAGCATCAACTTCAGCATCAACTTCATCATTTTCAAGCTCTACCATTTCTCCCCCACGCTCTTTTTTCTCTTAGTCCCCTTCCCTTTCCCCTTCTTTTGATCACCAATAACTGCTTTTCGCGTCAACATGTCTTGCTCACGGATGTCCTCCCAACAAATTCCCTTCGGATTTCTACGAATATGTTCTATCCATATCTGAACATCGGGATCGTGGTATACCTCATAGTCGTCCAGATCAAAAACTAGACCTACCTCTTCGTCTTTAGCACAAATAATACTTCGAATATCCTGAGAAACAAAAAATAGTCATTATTACCCTCTGTGACCCTTGTTTTCCTTGTGACCCTTATGTAATTGTTACCTTAGAATCTTCGATCAGCCTTATGACGTCTACGTACTTCAGATTAATACTGGATTTAACCATCTTCTTGCACATTCTTGGGCATGATGGATCCGCATCCATAACATCAACATACCATCCCTTTCCGCCCAAACTAAGGATGGTTTCGAAAGGAAGTAACTGCAACATTAAAAAAATGATTAGAATGCAAAAAGTATGAAAAAATTCAAGTTATTCGAATAACATATACAACTTACCATTAGTGGGATCATGAAATCGCCACAATACCATTTTGGTTTCGGTGAATCCCCGCTAACGTGCTTGCGGCAAGTATCCACAACTTCTCGAATGTGTAATGCCCCCATGGAAAGCGTTCACAAAATTCCAAGTCATCAACCATGTCAATGAGATCATGGCTGATAGAGTTGTCTGATGAAAGCTTGTGAGCCATAACTTGCGCCAACAACAACAAAGTTGCCAAGTTTTCCCTTGATTTGTGCGGGGGTCACCTTTCCACGGCCGAAATTCTTATGCCTGAATGTATCATCCCTTTTGGACTCCCATCCTTTGGGATATGGTCCGCAGTTCAATCCAGAATTTAGTGTGTGCTCCACTATAGAGTACCGGATGGGAACACCGTTTAGGACGAACCACAACTCTTTCTTGTCTCGTACAATCACGGAGTGATTTAGGAGGATAGACATTTGAACCTTAATCAATGTGGAGTCACATTCGAAATGGAATAAATGCTTAAAATTGTGATTCCTTGTCGAAGTAATGCAACTCGTATTCATCTAAACATTCCTCTCAGCTTCGTTATTGTCTCGTAAGGATAACACTTGGTGGTGATCTTTGGCATACTGTCCATGTTCTTGAATTCATACACAAACTTCGGCTTTGGTGCAACCTGCAAAATGACCAATTAATTAAGAATACATTATATTTTTACCGACTCAAGCGACCCATGCGACTCAACCGACCAATCCGACTTAACCGACCCATGCGACTCAACCGACCCATGCAACCCAAACCGACTCACTAAGACTACCCACTCAAACGACCCTTAGACCCTCTACGACGCTCAACCGACCCATGCGACCCAAACTGACTCACTGAGACAACCGACTCAAACGACCCTTAAACCCACTGCGACGCTCAAGCGACGATTGCGACCGAAACCGACTCACTGAGACAATCGACTCAAACGACCCTTAGACTCCCTGCGATGCTCAAGCGACCATTGCGACCCAAATCGACTCACTGAGACTCAACATACTCACTGACACTCACACCCATTTCAAATCAATAAACCATTCTAGGACTCGACAGCCTACAAAATCCTAGAAATCGACGCTCAACCAACCATCGCGACCCAAACCGACTCACTGAGACAACCGTCTTTTGCGACTCAACCGACTCAGTGAGACAACCGACTCTTGCGACTCAACCGACTCTCTGAGACTCAACCGACTCATTGACACTCACACCCATTTCAAATCAATAAACCATTTTGGGACTCGACAGCCTGCGAAACCCTAGAAATCGATCTACTTACACTTATTGACGCCATTGAAGATTGACTCGTGCTCTCTTATTCACGTTCGAAAATTAAGGGTGAATTTATCATTCTCCAGTTTTTTTTCGATTAAATAATTATTTTAGAGAAGGGTATTTTTTAGCGTTTTAACTCTACGAGGATATATCTTATATTCCGCCAGAATATAATATAACTGTAATTTGATATTCTTTGAAAAAACAGAAAATTAATAATGATAATTGTAATGAAATGAGTGGATTTATTGGCATGGTAAAAGACGACAATATGAATAAAATAAAATCATACAACCCATTTCAACTAAATCCAATCCATTGTAAAATGGATTATTTTTTTCCTAACATGGCTATGGGATTTATGAGTTCAATCCAATATGAGGTGGACTATTTTATCTAACCCAATCTAGCTTATAGTTTATATGTCGAAAACTTTTGGTTCAATCGTTGAACAAAATAAAAATAATATTATATGTGTCAATTTGTGAATTATATTTTGTTTTAAAAATTAAAATTATTCAACCGAAAAACATATAAATGAGATAATATCATAAATATATCATCAAATAACAGACGTGTAGTTAGAAATAGAAAGCAAAATTGGATAATTGTTTTTTTAAGAATGAAAACAATAAATATAATTGAAGTCATGAAAATAACCTATTTTCTTAAAAAAAATAGCATGTGGATTGGTTAGTGTCCATATGCATCACAAAATAATTATCCCAAACTATAAAGTTAAAAGTTATAGGCAAGATTGTCAATAGACTTCTTATTATTTCTATTAACGATACTATGTATATATACATATATATTTAGAATATAAAAATTTAATAATTTAATTGCAATTTTGTAGATTGATATCTAAAACAATATTTTAGAAGATATTCTAAGATGCCCGCAACATGTCTCTTTGTATAGAGCCCAATCTTGACACGTCAATGATCAAAAGGAGCATGTAGAAGTGCTTTTCTAAGACCGTCAGCTAAGTGATCAGCGATTGAAACATGTATAACACGAAGAAGATCAACAATAACTATACCCTAAATAAAGTTATAATCAATCACCACATGACTAAAACGCGAATGAAATATTTGTATTAGATCAAAGATAAATAACTATGATGTTATCGCAGTAGATCAATGACATAGAGTATAGGAGACATTGAGTTCAATCAAAAGGAAAATGAACCATCAAACCTCTAAAATCATAAAGAAAACAGATTTATATCTGCCTCATTTGATGACTTGGCTTGAAAATGTTTTTTTCTTGGAGGATCAAGAGTTCGAGTTACCGCCAAGATACGAATTATGAACAACAATAGGTATATAATTATCACGATCAACTATCCAATAATGAAGTAGATTTGTTGGGTAAGAGAGATGGCAAGATACCACCAAGATACCATCGCATGCATATGATAACCCTAGAGAGCTTATTTACCACAAGAACAATATCAAGTCATGTACAATTTTCAACAGACTCCGAGCGCCATTACCCACAACAACAAAAATATACAATTTTCAACAGACGAATCAATTGATCCTCTATTGAATAAAAATCCAATGGATTACAACGACTATGAATGGGATCTTATTCATCGTTATCCATTGAAAATATGTTTGGGGCTTCAATAGGTTTATTGAGACCTTCGTTGAAAATCGTTGGACAGATCGTTGAAACATTTAATAGATTTTCAATGGATAATAATTGTTGAATTTTATCAACGGTATTTCAAAAGACAATAACTATTGAAATAATCCATTAGAACTCGTTGGACTTTCCATTAAAACATTGCAAACATTTTTCGACAGATGACCATTTCACTTTTTAATGGCCATCGATCTGTTGGTTGAAAACATCTTTATCATGTTTATTTCTTAGACAGTAAAGAGGTGTAATAATGCACAACACAATCAAATGAAAGAAACAATGATGAGGTTACAACAACAACGATGACCAATTCAAACTATTTTATACATTTCAACACATTCATTGATATCTTCAACGGATGCCAAATTCTGTAATTTATACACACCATGAGTTAATCAAACATCTCAAAAGGATAACAAAATTTGAAACGTAGACATGTCAAGTGGATAGAATTCATACAAATTGTACACTTCTCGTGGTATCCTCGTGGCTGATCACTTGGAGGATGGTAATGTGGATGGGTGTTTGCATAATTGTTAGAATAACCATGGAGGGTTCTACATGGTCTGAGGTTTGTGTTGGATGTTTGTGGTTATGATTGACACATGAGAAGCGGGTTCAAGAATGAGGGGATTCATTTGATTGTTCAGAAGCTTTTCACGTAACTCGACAAAAGAGATGGTTGTATCATTTGCATTTCCATGTGTATGATAGGTATATACTCATATCCAAGAACTACAAAAAATAAACTCAAGAAGATCTTAATGATCCACAGTTGAATAGACAATTCATTCGCCTTTGTTTTAAAGAAACTCATATAGTTTACGATTGTTTTGACGCCCTTGGTATAGCGGCTGGTATTTAATTTTGTTATATGTGCACAATTAGATCGACCTTAACGAGATGCAGACATGATCCAGGCATCCCAAACATTGAGGGCACGATTTCCTAACAAGAGATTGATCCAAGTAACATTTTAAAGTCCCATTGGTCTTGACGAAACCAAGGCCTATAAACTGGATAAAGTACAATGACGTATTTTTTTCAACAAAGGTTGTGGTGGAATAAAGTGCCAATTGAGGAAACTATCAAGGTTATAGCTTTCTAGATCTTAACTTTGAATACTCTCCGTGAGATAGTTTATCACAATGAGTTTAGAGACTTTGGAAACATTCACATTGATGAGAATAAAAAAACAATCCGTTGAATTTTATCGGGTGACAATGTCTTTCGTTTGTGAATTACCACCACATGAGCTATCTTCAGCGGTTGCCACAGGTGGAACTAAGATGAGAAGCCGACAGTAAAAATCAAGAAAAAGAATAATGATTAGGTTTTGACTTTTGATTTAATGATATATTACAATATGGATAAAAGTGTTTTGTGACTAGAATTTTTATTAATGATCGTCGCAATGCAATGTAAAATCTTATAAATAGGACAACTTAACAAATTAGATAATGTTATAGATTGATATGTACAAAAATTTTTATGTGAAATAATATCTTTGAAGATATTATCTAAATATGAACTCACTTTTTTATGTCAAAAATTTTAAAACTCTTGACCAATCCATATATATGATCTACATGAATAACCCATTTATCACTAATCGAATTTTATGGAAAGAAAAATGTGATAAGATTAACTTTTATAATCCTCTAATTATTGCAAAGTCCTAAAAGTTGAATTAATCAATTTTTTTTCTTTCTCATTTGTTTCCAAAATATCCATATATGTGAAACTGAGCACATTTTTATTGGATTTTGTTGTGAGGAATACTTAGACAAAAACTCTCCTGATAGATCTTGAAATCGTCAAAAATTAAACTCATTCTACTAAAAAAAGATTCATGCTTATGTTTAGAAACTATGGTATTAAGTTAAAAAATTTTTATTTTGTCATTTTCATTGAAAAAAATTTAAATGTTCCTTTTTAACGTTTCATTGTGAAGACTTACATAATAATTTTTTTTATAAAACTAAATATTTATTCCTTCATATTGAAGAAAACATTTGACTATAAATAGACATGTATCCAACACGTATTTTTTAAATATAAGTAGGATTTTGCTTTTCATTTTTTTCATATTTTCACATTTTTAGATATAATTTTCTGCTCGAACGATTTCCGACGATGTTAGGTCGCACTGGGTCGTAGGGTCGCAGGTCGTAGGGTTGTAGGTCGTAGGGGTATTTGGGAATATCAATATTATAAAGTATTTTTGAAGCTAATTTTTTTAGAAAATGGTAGATTTGAAGTCAAAATAGCATTTTAAGAGTATTTTTGAAATTACCATGGAGGTGTCTTTCGTTGTTCTTTGTATTCAATTCTGTGAGCCATATGCAATAACAAATTTAAAATTTAATTTCATTGGTGCAAATATACTCTATCTATTAAATATTCATATATATATTTACATAATATATATGAAGTTGATTTCTCTCTATAAATGTACAAGCATTGGTTTGTATATGTTCTTGGTTTAAAGGATTTGCGATGGACAAAAAATCTACCTTTTTATTGTTAAATCTTATTTGTTGTACTTAAATGTGTATTAATATATATTTCCTTCTTTTGTTATATAGATTTCGAAGAAGAAGAAACTATTACAAAAAAATTATGCAAGGAATGTTACGAATGAAGTTGTTAGTAGTCAAATTTAAAATGTTTATATTTTTTTATTTTATTTGATATTTGATAAATTTTTATTTCATTTAGTATTTTTTATTGATAACTTTATATCAAAATAATAGCCAAGTCGTTTTTTAGCAAGCTAAAGGCGAGATAGGCTGAGCTGGGATTTTCCAACTCATCTAAAAAAGGAGATAAGCTTAACTAGCTCGATTTTTCAAGTGAATTGAGTCGAGCTGAGCTGAGACAACTCATTTTACACCCTTAACGGGCAACATTAATGTCCTTAACATACAAGCATAATATGTAAACAAGCGAAACAATAGTAGGTGAAATCTTATGAAGGTGGAAAATTTCAGAATAAGGAGGAAAATTTCTCGTTTACTTGGCAAATGGGGCGATAATGGATTTCTTGCAAGTAGAAATCAGTAATGTCTAAGTACATTAAACTCTTATTAATGTTTGCGTTAACTTTTTGTAACAGGTCTTGTAGCCTAGGTAATACAACATTTCTTTGGATAAACTTCAACAACTTTGGGAACTATAACACAAGTCACTAAATGTGGTAACAAAACATGGTGTAAACTAAGAGATAAACGGAAGATCTGCTTGTATGCAAACTTGAAATATTGAATAATACCTCTTATAGGCGGTGTATGTTGATATTGGAAATAGGAGACATCGACAATCAATATTCAATTTTATTGCTTACACTTTTTGTTGGAGTGAGGGAGGATATCACAGAAGGAATGTCAAAAGACTCGAATGGTAATCTAGGAAAATAGTGGAAGACGTTAAAACGAAACATTGCATAACACTTGGTGGTAATTTAAATGGCAAACCAATATCATTTCGAAATAAAAAAAAACTTATTTTTATTTGTACGTCACTATAGCGAGCAATGAATCGTACTACTGTACTTTTTTAGAGCACTAAACACTATGGGTGGTCGTAAGGTCAGTTGCCAATGGGTATATATGAGCACAGTAACAACTCACAATATAGAGAAACTTCAGACATCTTAACAAAATGAAAAAACAATAACACAATACATGATATAATTTTAGAGGACAAAAAGCAATAAATGACAATAACCATTTTTAGGGGCAAAATGCAATTAGTATGAAATGAGTGGTGACACGCAAGAAACATAATCAAGAGCATTCTTACTATTCCATGTTTGAAATTTCAATAAATGGAGAACATCCACAATGAGCATTCACTAATGTTAACATATGCATTCGAACACGTATTAAGAAATTGCATCCCACAAAGTGTGCTCTAATGTAGTTTCCCTGTATTATCAGGAAATCATTGATCGAGTTTAACTGTAATAAGTGGTATGTGTGGAAAGCATAACTTACAAAACCTTTTAACTTATAATTGTAAGTCAACCTCCTTTCCATCTAATCCACGCAGTTATGTTTTCTAAAGTTACAGTGAAAGCAATTTCGCCTATACAATATGTAAACCTTTTTAGTTGAGGTTATATATCAATGAATACCGTCAAATAATACCAAACACAAAGGTAGTATCAATTAATTAATAATACATTACACTTTTACCGACTCAAGCAACCCATGTGACTCAACCGACCAATCCGACTCAACCGTCCCGTGCGACTAAACCGACCCATCCGACTCAACCGACCCTGCGACTCAACCGATCCATGCGACTCAACTGACCCATGCGATCCAAACCGACTAACTCAGACTACCGACTCAAACGACCCTTAGACCCCCGCCTACGAGGGTATATCTGATATTCCGCCTATTGGGTCAATAGCTTTTGTTTGATGTGATTTAATCGGGACAATAGTTTATTTTTTTCTCAAAATTTGTGTTGCATTTTTAAAAATTTTGGGTCTTGTCTAAGTGAATTCCAAAATTTGGGCATAATATTAATTTTCTCAAAATATTATGGACAAAAAATCAATCTACAAATATGTTTAGTAAAGTGTTTTCAAATTTATTTCAGTTGAATTCTATGTTAGTCCATAATTTGACGTCCGCGATTGATATACATTTGAAATTATGGATGGATGTAGTATATAATTCAAAATGATAAATGAATCTATGGATTTTAGTTAAATCTAATTCAGACCACGTATCTGAGTTGGTCTAAGAGGATTAAAAAGTTTTAGACCTGGAAAAAACTGACCTTGTCAATTAGACTAAACATTTTATAATCATATATATCATGAATTGATCCAAATATTAGAATATTAAAATAGGTTATTTCATCGGCTGTAATTATATTTTGTTGTTGTCATTCTAGAAAAGTTACTATGATCCTAATATTTAAGAATTTTGTTATGTTTTGTTCAATTTCTAACTATATTGGTATTATGTTATAATACGTTTACGATATTATCTTTTTCACATAATAATAAATTTAAGAGTTATTCTTTTTTAATATATATATAACTCACAAAGTATACCATTTTATTGGATTAATTAGGCGAAAGTTTCCAACATATAAACTATAAACTATATTGGTTTAGAAAAAAAAAATAGTCCAGTCATTTGGTGAAATGAATTGCAAAATTTCAACACTATATTAAAAAGAAGTCCAACCTGCAATGGATTGACAAATTTAGCATCATTAAAAAAACATAGTCCAATCTACAATAGATTGACCAATTTAGCATCCTAATATAACTCAAGGGTCAAACATACTATTTAAATTGGCAAAATATCAAGGATGACTCTTAATATTTCCTTACTTCACGTATAACCTCGAAAATCTAAGGATTTAAAGAAAAAAATGGAGAAAATACAAAAGTACATTTATTTTTTACACGACAAAACACACACGGTGTGACGCTTTTCAAAACCAAACGTATTTCAATGTTGAGAGCAAGGAGCGAGAGGCACATTCGAAGGTGAGAGTAAGGATCGAGTTCCCACTTCCAAGTAATGAAGAAGAAATCTTCAATGACATTTTTAAGTGGATCGATTTCTAGGGTTTTACGTTGTAGATGAAATACATTAGGGATTCGGTTGGTGAAAGTGAAATTGTTTGTTGATTCCAAATGGGTGTGAGTCTCAATGAGTCGCTTGAGTCGAAGAGGGTCATGAGTATGAGTGAGTGTCAAGGGTGGCTTGAGTCGTAAGGGTCGCTTGAGTCGCTACGGTCGCTTGAGTCTCAAGGGTCGTTTGAGTCGGTAGAAGTCTAATGTATTCTTAATTGGTCATTTTGTAGGTGTCGCCAAAGCCAAAGTTTCCCTATGAATTCAAGCACATGGACAGAATGTCAAAGATTTCCACAAATGTTATCCTTATGAAACAATAAAAGAGTTGAGAAGAATGTTAAATGAAGATGAGTTGCATTACTTCAACAAGAAGTCACAATTCAAACATATATTCCATTTCCTATGTGACTCCATCCTAACGAAGGTTCAAATGTCAATCCTATAAAATCACTCAATGATTGTACGGGACAGTAAGAAGTTATTGTTTGTCGTAAATGTGTTCTCATCCGGTACTCTATAGTGGAGCATTTACTAATTACCGGAATGAACTGCAGACTCTATCCTAGAGGATATGAGTTCAAAAGGTGTGATACATCAGAATGAAGGATTTTGACCGTGGAAAAAGATGATCGTTGCACAATTGATTGAAAAGCTTGTGAATACGAAGAGGATCATAAGCCTTCATCAGACAATTCTATCAGTCTTTATCTGATTGACATGGTTGATGACTAGGAATTTTGTGAAGGCTTTCCATGGGAGCTTTAAAATTTTGAGAAGTTTGTGGATACTTGCCACAAACACATTAGCTGAGAATCACCGAAACCAAAATGGGATTATGGCGATTTCATGATCCCACTCATGCTGAGTTGTATATATCATTAGAATAACATTAATACTTTTCATGCTTTTTGTGTTCTTATCATTTTGTTTTAATGTTTCAGTTACTTCCATTTGAAACCATCCTTAGTTTTAACGAAAATGCATGGTGCATTGATGTTATGAATGTCAATCCGTCATGCCCAAGGATGTGCAAGAAGCGGGTTAAATCCAAATTTTAACCCGAAGTATGTAGACATGATCAAACAGATCGGAGATCCTAAGATAACAATTATACAAGGGTCACAATGGTCACAAGGATAACAAAGGTCACAAGGGTCATAATTGTTATTTATTTTTTTATATTCAAAGTATTCTTCATGTTCAATACGACGAGGAAGCTTTATTTTTTTATCTGCAGGATTGCAAGGGATGCAATGACCCATATGTTCAAATACGGATGGAACATCAACAAAAGAAATCCAAAGGGTATTTGTTAGGAAGACATCTGTAAGCTCGAATTGCTGACGCGAAAAGTAGCTCTTGATGAGAAATAGAATTCGAAAAAAAAGGGAGTAAGAGGAAGAAAAGCAAGGGTAAAAAAGCAATAGAAGTTGTAGATATTCTACCAATATCTAAAGCTGGTGAAGATGAAGGATTTGTAGAGGCTGAAGCTGATGAAGAAGAAGAAGGTGATGTTGAAGCTGAAGGTGAAGAAGAGGTTGAAACTGAAGGAGAAGAAGTTGCAGTCCTTCTAACACTTGAGCAAAAATTAATGAAAGAAATAAAAAAGTTGGAGAAAAGAATCATCAACGACATAAAAGACCTTCTAAAAGGTCGTGTTTGGTTTGCCTTAGCCAAAATCAACGACGGCAAATCCCAAAGGTGCTAACAAGGCAAAAAAGACTAAAAGCCAAAAGACGAAAAAATCAAAGGCTGCCCAGAAAGATACGAGCACCAGACACGGATCTTACAGCACTCTAAGAGATGATTATTTTGAATTCCTTAATCTCTATATCCAGTGTCAAGATAAGAGCCATTGGAGTCAGAGGCTGAAAATGAGTCTCGAGATGGCTCAGAAGAGGAGGTGGAAAAATTTAAACATTAATTGAAAAGATTACATATGTCGTTAATCCTTCAAGTGGGCTTCAGTCCAACAGTCCTCTTCTTGAATATATTTCTGAGGAAGTTCCTCCAGTTGTTGCTCTTGAAATTCGCGTTGGTGTTTCTGACGAGGTTTTTGTAGAGGATACTCTAGTGATTTCTGTGAAAGAGGTCACCGCTGATGTTGGTGTTGAGAAAACTCCAAAACTCCCAATCAAAGAGGTTGATGAAGATTTTCCTGTCGAAGGTCCACCAAGTATTTAATATTGAGTCACAAAGGTCATTTGAGTCAAAAGATCACATAGGTCATAAAGATCGCATAGGTTGCATGCATAATAAAGGGTGCATGGGTCGCATGGATCCCAAAGGTTGCATGGATTGCATGGTCACATGGATCGCAAAGGTAGCATGGGTCGTTTATGTCGCAAGGGTCGCATATGTCCCATGGTCCCATGGGTCACAAAGGTCACAAAGATCATCAATGTCAAGAAGGATGAGTTAAATGAATGAAGTAATTTATATGCAGATGCTGGAGCTTCAACGAATGAGTCCGATGGTCCAATGATAATTAAACTAAATTTAAAACCATCAAAGGAATGACAAGAGCCATATATTGAACCTCCATTGACTGAACCACCAGCGAAAAGACTAAAAACAATTGGATAACAAAACCTACGAGGTAGACCAACAACAAGGACAGCAAGAGAAAAGGGGAGAGGGCAAGGGAGAAGGAGGGAGAGGAGTATATAGAGTTGTTACTATAGAAGAACCCGCAGAAAAGGTGGTTCAAAAACCTGCAAATGCTGAAGAATCTGTAGAAAAGGTGGTTCAAGAACATGTAAATGCTGAAAGGAGTCGGAATTTTTTGTGCAAGTCCAAGGGATTTGTATAGGGCAAGATATTCCAAACTCTTTCGTTCATGGATTCTAGTAGTTCCCAATTGACTAGTCTATATAAATTTATGATGAATCTTGCCAAGTGCGTTGGTGGAAAACTGAAATAGAGTGTCCCGGGGGTCAGAGTTTTGCGACATTATACTAAAGAATGACGTATGGGTTGAAGATGATTGATGCGTTATCAGAGTTAAATAAAATAACCTAAACTACCCGCAAGTGCACGGCACGTGTGTAGTATTTTAGGTGTCGATCCCACAGAGACTACGCAACACTACCTAAACTCGTACTAGGAATCAAACTTGCTAACGAAAGAATATGAATGAAGAATGAAATACTGAAAGTAAATATGCTACTTGGGTTCTAACGACAAGACAAATGTCCTAGGAATCCGGTTTCACCACAAGACTACCGAAACCAACGATCAACCTATCTATCATGCAATCTCAGTTAAAGCTATCTAAGGCGGACGATCCTAACATGATATCTACCCTCTTTCAAGGCATAGACACGTGATCTAGACAAGCTGCCCCCTACTTTCGTGGCTGACACCTTGAACTAAACCCATAGGCTCTATGATTCATCCGTTCAC
>CM071875.1:11098374-11123908 GCA_036759665.1 Gynandropsis gynandra
CACGCCCCTCAAACGACCATTGTGACCTAACCGACTCACTGACACTGACACTGCCTTTCACCCATTTCAAATCAATAAATTGAGTCGAAGATGGTCATGAAACTACTGCGATCCTTGCTACTCAACCGACTCACGGAGTCGAAGATGTTCATGCAACTCCTGCGACCCTTGCGACCTAACCGACTCACTGACACTGACACTCACCCATTTCAAATCAATAAACCATTTTGTGACTCGAAAGCTTGCAAAACCCTAGAAATCGAACTACTTACACTTATTGACGCCATTGAAGATTGACTCGTGCTCTCTTCGCCAGTGATGCTGCTGATTCTAGCCATTTTCCTTCTCGCCAACTTAAAATCGTTCCCTCTCAAATTCGACATCACTTATTTCTTTCTTGCTATCAACTTTTAAACAAGTTTCATGGCGAAAAACTGTTCGGCTTTCTCGTTTTCGGCAGTTTTTTACGTCGAAAAACTGCCCAACTTCCATTTTTCCACGTTCGAACATTAAGGGCAAATTTGTCTTTTCTTCAGTTTTTATTTTTCGGATTTAATAATTATTTTGGGGAAGGGTATTTTTGAAGTGGTTTAACCCTATAAGGATATTTTTTATATTCCGCCATGCTACTTTGTAGATATCATATTTCATAAATCAAATATTTCAAAATATGAAAAAAGTAAATTAAAATTAAAACAAAGGGATAAAGGCTCTCAACTTTGTTTTAAGAAAACTACAACATTTGACGCACGTGTGATCTCCTTACACCATCACTTGCACGATCCATTTCTTATTCTTTTCCGAAAAAATTCGAAGGTAAGTCCATTGATAGACCACAAGAAACCCTCATTGAAACCCACCAAAAATATTTTACTAGAAAGTCGTTAGAAGATTTTATGAAAACACTTTTTATCACAGACTGGTCGCCATCTGCTCTCAGATGTTCAAACAAGCAGCTCAACCCAAACTTGGACTCGAGCGATTTTCGTCTCATGTGTTAACCTAAAAGAAATTCCAACATTATGATATATTTTCTGGTAAGATATAATTTACCCATTTACTTGTTCATTATTTGCAAGAATCGATTATTTAGGGACTAAACCTCTAAGCAATTCCTAACTTAGGCTAGATTTTTCATATGTATATCACTTACCATATCTAAAGCTGGAATAAAAATTGTTTATATTTTCACAATTTGAGATACCACATTAATTATCATAAATATATTTTCACAATTAAACCAACACAATTAAAAAACGTTTGATTCCTCTATGTTTGAAATTGTGTGGCTCTAGAATATGTCATTGATCATTCTATCTTCAAATTTTGATATGCACTCTTCGATCCAAAATCTCGAGAATTTTTAGCTCCTATTATATTGCCTTTGATGTCCTCATCATTCGTTTCCCCTTGAAAATGATTTTTCTCCTCAAATTTTCTTTATCATATGTATCAAAACGATTGAGATCAACAATATTAAATGTTAACCCTGTCAAGAACTCGAAATGGTCTTTCTCCACGCGACATTAATTTTCATTTCTTTTGTTTTGGAATCCTCTCCTTGCACGTGCTGAATCCAACCAAATTACCTGACTGCAAAAGTACTTCCCTACGCATTTTGTTTGTTACGCCGCTTCTCAATATTTATCTATATGTTCTCATGAATCTCCAAACAGTATTAGCTTTGCATTTCCATCAATATTAATTTATTTGTTCATCAACAAAGGCGATAAATCCAAATAAGTCAAAGGATTAAAACCATCAACAATATCAAATGGTGAAAAACAAGTAGCATTATGAATGGCACGATTATAAGTAAACTCTACATGCGGTAAACTTTTATTACATGACGTTACATTCTCCTTAATAAGTGCATGAAATAGAGTTGAGAGTGTAATATTCATTACCTAAGTTTTCCCATTGGATTTTGGATGACATATGTTTTAGAATAAAAACTTATAAGAAAAAGTTTTCAAGAAAGAATATGACTTTTCATCCCGATTTTAACTCCGAAATAATGTAAAACAAGTGCTTCGAATAATTGCTATTTGACCCGGACATGTTCTAGTCTGAGGTATGCCATGCAAATATACAACCTATGTGAAGAATAAAGAAGCAACGTAAGATGCATCATTAATCTTATGAAATCGAATAAAATGTGTCATCTTAGAGTAAAGTTGGTGACCTAATGTCCATGCATAAACACATATCCAATACCTACACCAGATTCATCACAATTAGTATCGAACATTATAGAAATTTAAAAAAAAATAAAACATGAGGGTTGATGATTTTCCCCATTAATAATTGAAATGATTCTTCTTGTGCTTGTTCCCAATAATATCATATGTTTTTCTTGATTATTTTGGTTTGTGATACTGAGATGGTGTGGAACGTATTCAGAACTTCCCGACAGAATGGAAGATGTTCTCTTGATGTTCTATAGCTTGTAAGATAGTGATCTTTTTTTTTTACAACAAATAACTCTTTACAACCATCTGATCAAGCTTTTTAGACATTCTCACGCATAATCACCATTCGATTATTCAGACAATCTCTTTTGTAATGTTCTACATCAAAACCTTTTGTCTTGCGTTTACAAACAACTAGTGGGGATGCGAGTTTGGTTCTAATATTTATATATTTATCAATCAATATATATATATATATATATTATAATAGGGCATCTTTGTAAATATGTATATCCATATAATAGTGAGTTGGAGAGAGAAACATTCACAATAGAGAACAAGCACAACGATGAGAGGAGTTGTGATTCTCGCCTTATTGAAGTCATTCTAGTCCATTAAATAAAGCTATAATTTCACCCTAATATCAACATTTAACTTGCATCATCGAATAAATTTAAAGTTTTGAGTGAAACGCCTAACATCAAAAAGAAAAAAATTTATATGTTGCAACATCACATGAATTGTAACTCATTGTTACTATTATTATTCTTAAAATCACCTTATTTGTTCCATATGATGAAAAAATTCTATGCAATTGTATTTATTGTTGAAACAATCCTTTTTTTTTGTAACAGTGTAGTAAGATAAATGATGAACTATAATCAGAAACAAATAAATATATATATCGATGTTTGATCGAGGCTTACAAGTAGTGTCCTAAGACAAAATTTGTTTCCGTCTAGACGATTCAACGATCACAGAATAGCCTTTTATCGGATCTACTTTGTATGTTTTTGTTTGATTGATCAGAAGAGAGAAGATAGAGTTATTTTTTTCTTCAATGACAAGTCTATATTTATAGAAGACTTATGAGTCAAAATTCGGTTAACCTTAAACAGCCATGATTGTTCTTAAGATTTTGACTGTTGGTGGAATGGTTGTGTCTCTTTGGTTCAAACTCAAAGGTTATGTCTATTCGGTTCAAACTCAAAGGTTATGCCTCTTCGGTTGTGATTGTCATAAGGTTATATCTCTTCGGAAAATTGTGTCTCTTCATAATCCGAAAAAAATAAAAAATTAAAGTCAAAAGTTCAAAAATTAATTTCGGATTTAAACAAAGACCCCAAGACCCAAGGCTCTATCTTTGACATTTAATATATGTTAAATGTCTGCAAGTCCATTCACATACTCATTCCAAAACTCATCTCCCAGCCTTTGTCATAATTCAAATGGGTAAGAAGTGAAAGCATTAATATAACATATTAATTACTTTCTGTATTCCAATGTGGGACTATGTTCCTTCACATTCCTCTTCATTTTCTATCATTCATATGGTTACATTGTCCATCGGGACAAGTGGGAGATATATCTATACACTTCAAAAAGATCACCAAAACGTTTATCCGACAACTTCTCGACCTCAGTCTCTATTATAGCCAAGACACACTAATATCACATAACAGTGAAGTTTCAAAGTGTTTTTTTTTTTTTTGTCAAGGCATGGGTAATCCGCCTCTTCACAAACATGTATGTATCACCGGATGGAACAAATTGACTTAAAGAAGAGAGACTATAAGATAGATTTTGCCTAATGCTATGAAAGGATAGCGACGGGGTATAGCGGTGGTTTCGTAGATTGCATACTTGGTTTATTTAAACGATTATATATTACTATATCGATTTTAATGGCTATTTCTTACTATATCGATTTTATCATGTTTTATAAAAGCACAAATTGTTTGTAATATATAATGGAATATATATTATAAACTTTAAAATATTTTCTTACAATGTTTTTTATTTGTTTTCATATGAATTTGGTTCTGAGTTCAAACAATTTATTTTAGGAATAAAGGTAATCACTTGTAAAGTCAAATAAAAATACTAAAATAAAATTTTATTATATTAAGACGTTTTTAAAATGTTTTTCTTATTATATTATTGATCTTATAAAAATTGATTTAGAAAAGATAACAATGAAATATATTATCATTTTATAATTTTAAAGAAATTTAGGGTCTTACGGACACAATATGTATTTCTTTAATCTAGTTTCGTTTAATGTAAATATTATTTCAAATATTGCAAATAAAATATGACTCAACCATTAAAAAGACAAAAGCAATGGATATCATGAACGTATTATATTGATAAATTATATTTACATTTTTCATACAAAACATTAAAATGTCAATAAATATAGTTTTTTTTCTTCTAATTTAATATCCTTATAATTTTTAAATATTTTTAATATATAAAAAATCGATTTATATTTTTATTTATTCATTTGTAAATTAAAACAATATTTACTTTTTGAAACAAATATTCATTAATTATTAATATTTTTGAATTAATAAATTTATGTATAAATATATATATATATATATCCATATAAATATATATTATATATATTAATTTTTCGGAAATAAATACAATTTACTTATAATGAAAATATATTATAAAATGTTATTAATTGATTGAATAAAAAAATTATCTCAAATTTTAATTTCATAAATTAAATAAATTATATATAAAATTTGAAGATGGATACAATTACAAATAATTGAAATGTTATATTTGAAAAATGTAAATAAAAATAATAAATTCAACTATACTAATTAAATAAATAATTTTTTAAACAAACAAATTTCTAATAAATTTGATTTTAAAAAACGTATTATAAATAATAAAATTTCCAATCTAATAAATATATCCAAAATATAAATACATAATACAAATTTTTATATTATAACAAATTTTTCAATTAATATAACTACTTTTTATTTTACACGAAGTTTACAAATTAAAACTAATATAATTTATTGAAAAAAATAATTTAAAAGGAAAAGTTAAAATATATAATTATTTAATTTATTTCAAATTTAAATATAACTATTTTTTATATTTAATATGATATTTAATTTTTTAATTCATTTTCCAAATAAAATATATATAAATTCTAAATATTAACATGTATTTGTTGTATCCCATATATATAATTCTAAATATTAACATGTATTTGTTGTATCCCAAATAATAATATATTTAAATATGATTTAATGAATTGTGTTTAAAAACAATTTAAATTATTATAAATATTTAATAATATAATTTAAAATCATTTAATTCTTGTTGCACATACGTGTTCCTTCCTTGTACTTTAAAATGTTGTTGATGTTTTATTTTGATACATCTACAAAAATAAATATATAATTAACATATTTATCAGTGTAACTTTTAACAATAACTTTTCATATCATTTTTAAAAATAATTCTTATAATTCTTTTCAATTTATTTTATTATTATAAAATGTTAATAATATAAATTTAAAATTATTTTATTTAAAAAAATTCTAAATATATAACTAAATTATTGATTGGTATAACTTCTAGAAATAACAATAATTACCACTTTTAATTTTAAAAAATTAATTTCTCCTAAAAACTATAAATTCTATTCATTTATTTATATATATTCAACTAGAGAAAAAAAAATTATTATTTCTATTTTTTTTTCTTTCATTCCTATTTTTTTCTATTGTAAGGATCAAATAATGATTTTTTACATATAATATGTACATATAATAATAAACTAAAAAAAATCTTATTCTACACCAATAAAACTGTTTTAATGGACAAAGATATAATATGAATTATATATATGTGCGTTTTAATTTTAAATTTTTTATCTTTTTCTTAATTGTAATATTATTTGAAATTAAAAATTGTATAACCGTTTATGTATTTAATTATTTATAAAACTAAGTATTGATAATTATGTGGATAACAAACTTATTTCTAGAATTATTTGTAATTTTTTAAATTAGTATGTAATTTTTAAAAATATTTAAAAATTTTATGATCATTATATAATTATTTAAAATTATTTAAAGATATTGATTAAATAAAAAAATTATGTTTTAAGTGATTTATTTTTTATTAATTCATGATATTTAAAACCAAATTTTAATTTAAAATACAATAAAAATAAACTTATTTTTTGTGCATAGTGTATCCCAACTATGAAAAAATATTTATAATCAAATTTCCTTCATTATTTATTTTATAAAACTTTAATTACTAATAATTTACAAAAATTAAATATGATAATTACTAATAAATAATTACTAATAATATAATATTCATTATATAACTTCTTATTTTTGTAAAAATTTATTTAATTTTAATTATGAAATCGCCAATGTTAAACATGATTAACATTATTTTAGTAGTTAAAATCTTAAGAATTTAGACATTGTTGTCAAAGATTAACAAGAAAATAATTTCTTTATTTCATAAAACTTCTAATACTTCAAAAGTAAACAAAGTAAAACTAAAAAATAAACTAAATAAGCATGCTAACTAGCCCAAAAATGTGCTAAACAAGACCTCATCTACTTTGTAGTAAATCTAGGTAATTGTACAATGTTTACTCTTCTAACATAATTGAGGTCTTTGAAAGTCGTATCTTATAGATTTAGAGAAAAGGTAATCCATATATGGAATTTTGCTCCACCTTTGTAGTTTCAGTTGAATGCAAGTTGGGAGATGATGCTTGATGATGAATACGTAAATTTCTAATAATGGATATCATTTCGATTTTATTAAGTTTTTTGTTCCAAAAAATTTTTCATTAACTATGTCGTCTTATTTAACGTTAGAGTTTAGTGAAACTTAAGTTATTCATTTAAACTACCAATTGTTCAGAAATAATGTTACTATTGAATTTTTCAACTAGAGAAATTGAATGAAAGGCTCGGTTCAATCCGTTTACTCGCCATTTTATCAACATTTTCTTTAATGATAGCAAATTGGAAATGCTCGAAATTAATAAAGGGAAAAGAAGAAAGAAGGTTGATCCGAGCAAGCCCAAACTATGACTTCTCTTAATATTTTTCATCTTGAAAAAATCAATACAAGTACTCGAATTATATATAGTGAAGAAGACTAAAAAACCTTTGAAACAAGTGAAAACGTAACAATCACTGGTGGTTTGAATGATTGATAAATGGAGAACATTTAAGAGCCAGAATCTCAAGAGTTCGGATGTAGTTCTCAAAAAGATAAAAAAAAATCTCTCTTTATTTCACAAAACTTCTTATCCTTCAAAAGTAAACAAAGTAAAACTAAACAATACCTCATCTACTTTGTAGTAATTATTTGTATGTTATTGTTCTAAATTTAAGTAATTCTATCATAACAATGTGTACTCTTCTAGCATAATTGAGACCTTGCAAGTCGTGTTTTATAGATTTAGAGTCAGGGTAATCCGTCTGTGGACTTTTACTCTCCCGCTACATCTCAGTTGAATGCAAGTTGGTTGATGATGCTTGATGATGATTGTTGTTTTGATGTTATTATTTAGATTTTGTTGTTCCAACTAACTACTTGTTAACTATGTCGCTTATTTAACTCTATAATTTAGTAAAACTTATGTTATTCACTTAAACTACCAATTATTCTAAAATAACGTTACTATTAAAATTTTCCAAACTAGGAAATTGAATGTAGGGCTCGGTTAGACCCTTTACTTTCCATGTCATAAACAATTCTTTAATGATGGATTGTGCTAGGTTATGGTTAATTTTTATTGTTATTAAAAACTTGTTCCACTTCCACCAATTAAAGATAAATTGCAACCCGACCAATATTCTTTGACATTGTGAAAATCTGCTCAACATTGACAAAACAGTTCGACTTTGTGATTTTTTCTTACATTGTAGCAGTTTGATGGATGAAGAAGTTATCATAGGACACTATTCCACCTCTGTTTTCAATGATGTATTCATCTTAATTTATTTTTAAACATTCTAACCATGGCAATGTTTCGTCACATGTATTGCATAATGTATTGATGAAATTATTTTTGATCTTAGGATTCCAAATCTACTACATGAGCTCTTTAGATTAATTTATTCTTAGATTGATCTGTGTGTAGATTCATTTCGTTGGCGCATGGTTTGAGTTTGATCACCTTTTATAATTTCTTATTGCTCTCTTATTGTTATTGTTATTGAACTAACAACATTTTGGACTGAACATTGTGTGATTCATTTGTTCGATATGTTTATGATTGCATTCATGCACATAATCAAGATATCTGGTTATTCTATATTGTTGTTCAACATCTGTATTTGGATCAATAAGTCTAATGGTAAATGAAATCTACAAGTAATGTCATAAACATTCCTCTTTGCATTACGTCTTTCACAACCATTACAACCTTTTAAATAAATACATAACCTGGAAGTTGATAATGATTTCATTGATCGGCTTTGTTACTCATGATATTATTGGCATAGATTCTTTTACTATACTTGCTTTCATGACATTTATCACGTATTTTTATAGATCAATGTTTGATTCCCAACGTCAAATTCCAACAAAAATTTCTTGGATTAGAACTATCCATGTACTGTGGCATTCAAGCAGAGGTATGTTTACTTCCACATGACCCTTTATATCTTTGATTTGTATTACATTGATCATTGTGATTTACAAGTGGTTGTATCCTTTAATGTTTGATGCCTAATGGGGATTGAATCCATTTGATAGCTTACCTAGGTGCATTACATTGATTATTGTGATTTACAAGTGGTTGTATCCTTTTGATGTTTGATGCCTAATGGGAATTGAATCCATTTGATAGCTTACCTAGGTTTTGCAGACTAGCCTTGAGGTTATATTGGTTCTTTTTTTAAAATTTCAATTAACTAATAAAATTGAATTCTGAGGAACTTTCCACATGAAGACCATATAACAAATAGTCATACTTTTATAGGTTATTTTGTTCTTTATTCAAGAAACTACTAGCCGACACTGTTTTTACTGTTCCCAACTTTTATATACGAATTGGCAACCCCTTACTTGTGTCATAATTATAGTAGTGAAGAAAATTCTTCAAAACAATGGGTGTTACTATTTAGGTTGCCACAAAGTTCTCTCAAAAGGTAAACATTATCGTGGATGAGTCTTCAATTGTTTTAATTATCAAAGATTTTACCGTGACACATAAAAAAATCAACAACCACACCTCTTCCAAAGTAAGTGCTACTATTATTTCATGTTATTCTACTTACATCATATACATTCATATGCATTAATCGCTGCATCTTTATTCTTTCTGTTTCAAAGAGAGGTTATCCAGTTAATCAATAAGACTGCTTCTCACTTTCATGAGGATGCAAATCGGATGCTGTTTTCATTTCAATTGCTTATATAATTCATTTCCTGATACTTGAAAATACGATAAATGTTGATGTTTACAAGGCTAATTAGTTGTGGTGATTGTGCATGGACTTTGCATCAATAATTAGCCCCTCTAATTACAATGCTTTGAAAATCGGAAATGTATTTTTGAAGTGGTTGTTGTCGGGTCCAGCATGCAAACTTATGGAGAACATCGACATAATTCAGTTTATGACTTAGAGAGTAAGCCTTTACCAATATAATAACTTATACACACTTGCCTTTGTCTACTCATTCTAATTCTTCACGATGAAAATCTTTCATTTTGGTAAGTAGTCGTTTAACATGCCTTTGAACTTGTATATTCGCTTGACTATGATTGTTTTGTTTAATAACACTAACTTTGGGACCTCTAATACAGAGTGGTAATGCCTCGTTTTGAAGGAGCTCAAATGTTTCGGCCACCAAAATCAACTCATAGGCTTAATCACCAAGGAATAAACACCTTGAAGACATATAGAGCTAGCGATCATGCCAGTCATTGCCTACCAAGGTAAAACTAATGACATGTGACATTGAAATGAGTAAGAGCGCAGAGTGAAATGTAACCAGTTGTACAAATGAACCTTTTATGAGTCATCTGGTAGGTTAATGGACTTAGAAACCTAATTTTATAGGCAACTCCGAGATGTTGTAACACACTCTCACATATTTGAGAGTCCTTTCCTTATGGTAGTATGTAATATTTTGTCGTAATCGATTCTATATTATTTTGTTTATATATTTTCACCTCCAGACTGCTTCAAATTTAATGTCACTTTCGCGACAGTCTTGTAGTGGTTGAACAAATAATGAAAGTTCTCAAAGCATTGTTAAATTTGGGTATTTTTATACCACATTGATACCCAAATTTTGAATGCTACATAATTGGCGTTTAACCCAAATATTCCTATTCAATATCAAATTATTTCCAACAATGGCCACGACCACCTTTAGAAACTTTTAAATAGACACTAACTTCATCGATTATTCAAGGTATAACTCTTTCATCTCGCCGTAATACTATATTCTTTTACCGTTGGTCTATTTTATTGGCATACGAATACTATTTTTATTCCTAACACATTTACAGAATACACTTTCCATATAATGCAAGGCGCATCGATTGTAAAATACAACAAATTTCTTCCATATTATCGAGATGATGCGAATACATCGAAAGAGAATACCCGATTCTTGAAGAAGCTGAGCACCTTCAGCAACCTGGAGATGAAGAAGCAGAGCAAGAAACAGAACAAGGAGCAGAACAAAAAGAAGCAGAGCAAGAGGAAGGAGAGGAAATGCACGTGAGGGCAGGAGCAAGGAAAGGAGAAAAGCTGTCAGGAAGGACAGCCTACTGAAGAACAAGCAAGGAGCAACAAGGGAGTGGCATCTACTACCTAAGCCAACCCAGAAGAAGGACAGACACATACACTGTCTGTACATGTCGTCAGACATGTTTTTGTATCCCAAAATGGCAAAGAATCAAACCAGAAACAACCCTAGCTAGAAATCGTTTTGTAATGGATGAAAATCACATATATATGATGTAAAAGCACAATTGGAAGGAATTAAGGCATTATTCACAAAAATTGCAAACCCTAACTCTCTGTTCTAATTTTTCCCCTTTTTCTTCAAACCCTAATTCTACAAATTCTGCGAAGAACAGGAAGTTTTTTGATTTTACCTTTCACCGTTTGCACAAACAGAAGATGGAAACGAGGATGGAGGGCTTGAATTCGCAACTGAAGGTTGCTGAAGCTCTCTGAATCATCAGTGGTATCAGAGCCTCACCGGTTCTCAAGGCCGTGAGGAAGCACTACAGCACAAACAAAGCACAATATTAGCACAATATCAGCACAAAACATTGAACAAGAACCAGCACAACAGAGAAAGTTTTAAAGATGCAGAACCAGCCACACGTTCCAGTGTTTGACGGAAGAAATTACAGTTTATGGGTCATCAAAATCAAGGCTGCTCTAAGGTCCAAAGGACTTTGGAAAGTGGTGACTGAAGGCATGTCAAACATGCCTGAGAAGGTTGAAAACCCTACAGAGGAGCAGAAGAAGGAGATCTCCCTGTGGGAAGCAATGGATGAGAAGGATCAGACTGCATTACAAATACTACATACTGCAGTATCTGAGGAGATATTTGCAGCACACATTTCTGTGTGTAATACCTCAAAAGAAGCATGGGATCTATTGAAAGAAAGATTCCAAGGTGACCCAAAAGCTGCAATGATCAAGTTGCAGCGGTTAAGGGCAAACTACTATACTCTCAAGCAAGGAGAGAAGGAGAGTATCAAGGAATTTGCCAACAAGATCACGGAGCTAAGTAATGAGATGAAAGCTTTCGGTGATAATATCACAGAAGATGCGATTGTGTCCAAAATGCTATGCTCGTTGCAAGAACGTTTCGATCCTTACGTAGGAGTCATTGAACAAACAAAGGATCTTGCAACGTTGTCTGTAGGAGAGCTGGTCATAGCATTACAGTCCCAGGAGTTCAGATTGGATGAGAGGAATGGAGGATTAGAAGGAGCTTTTCAAGTTAAAGCTAAGCCCCAAAAGTTTATGCAGAAAGGATATAACAGCAAGAAAGCATATGGAAAACCTGATTTCAGGTTCAAGGGTAAGAAATTTTGTGAAATCTGTAAGAAGGATAATCACGTGGAGTCACAATGTTTTTACAGAAACAAGGGGCAAGGAGATAAGTCTGAAAGTTCCAAAACTTTCAAGACCAGAAAAGAATGCTACACATGCGGTAAACCGGGTCATTTCTCAAGAGACTGCAGGTCTAAGAGGCCTGGATTAAATCAGGCTCAGATGAATAGAGAAGAACAGGAAGATAACAACTCTCTATTCACTGCAGCTCACGTTGCACACCAAAATTTTGACGAGGACGTATGGCTGATAGATAGTGGGGCAACGAACCATATGACCCGGGAAGAAGGGTACTTCACCACTTTGGACAGAACAGTCAAAGTTCCTATAAGGGTCGGGAATGGAGAAACTATAGTGACTGAAGGAAAGGGAGACATTGAAGTGGTCACTAAGAAGGGCAAGCGAACTATAAGAGAAGTTTTCTTGGTCCCCGGCCTAGACAAAAATCTACTTAGCGTGCCCCAGATGGTTAGAAATGGGTATCAAGTGGAATTTTCTGAAGCAAGATGTGTTATACGAGATAGGAAGGGTGATAAAGTGGCTGAAGTGCAGATGGTGAAGAAGGCATTTCCGCTGAAATGGAGTATTGCATCAGAGGGAGCACACATGGCAAATCAGGCTGATGTTTCTGATTTGTGGCATAGACGTTTTGGGCATGCTGGGTTGCATAACTTGCAAAAAATGCAGACCAGAGAAATGGTAAAGGGTTTGCCCAAGTTTAAAGTTATCAAGGAGGTGTGCGAGGCATGTGTTCAAGGGAAACAGACGAGGGAAGAGTTTCCTAAGCAATCTGAAGTTAAATCCAAGGGGATACTGGACCTCATTCACACTGATTTGTGTGGTCCGATGCAGACTCCATCACTAGATGGAAGTCTGTATGTTTTGACGCTGACTGATGACTATTCTCACATGTTGTGGGTTTATTTGGCCACAAACCTTCTGTGAGCCATCTCCGCGTGTTTGGGTGTCTTTGTCATGTGATGATACCATCACAGCAAAGAAGGAAATTAGATGCGAGGTCAGAAAAGGCAATCTTTGTGGGTTACAGCAGTATGAGTAAAGGGTATAGAGTGTACAAACTCAGCTCGGGCAAAGTGGATGTGGCAAGGGATGTGGTGTTTGAAGAAAATAAGGGCTGGAACTGGGATACACAAACTGAAACCAAGGAGCAGTTTGTGATTCCCAGCTACATTTCTGGAGGATATCCACAGCAAATGAATACTCAACCAAGTCATTCAGTACCAGCAACACCCCTCACCGGACAGAGTTCTAGAGGGAGTAGGGGAGCACCTCAATTCTCTCCTATTCCTTTTAGACTTAGTCAAACGCAATCAAGGAGCAGAGAAGGAGGAGGAACCAATGGGAGTTCCTCAAGGCTGGTACATAGAATGAGGCGTCTAAGTGATGTCTATGAGGATGCTGAGCCGAGGAGTGAAGGAACATATCAGGTACATGAATGGTGCTATCTTACTATGGTGGAACCAGATTCTTTTGAAGAAGCTGTAACAGAAAAGGGCTGGAGAGATGCAATGGACACAGAAATAGAAATGATCAACAAAAATGGGACATGGGAGCTCACTGATCTACCTGAAAACCAGAAGGTAATCAGTGTAAAATGGATTTATAAAATCAAGACTGATGAGAATGGGAAGGTGCAGAAGCTAAAAGCCAGACTAGTGGCTCGTGGATTCACTCAAACGTATGGAGTGGACTACGGTGAGACATTCGCTCCTGTGTCTAGACATGACACAATTCGAACTGTGATAGCAGTGGCAGCTCAAGAGAAGTGGAACTTGCATCAATTAGATGTCAAGTCTGCATTCTTAAACGGAGAAATTCAAGAAGAAGTCTATGTGAATCAACCTCCGGGATATGAGGTTGATGGAGCTGAAGATAAAGTGCTAAGATTAAGGAAGGCATTGTATGGATTGAAACAAGCTCCGAGAGCTTGGTATAGCAAGATAGACTCGTTTTTTATAAATGAGGGGTGCACAAGAAGCAGTTGCGACGCAGCAATGTATTTACAAAAGAAAGGGAAGAAGCTGCTCATAATCTGTTTATACGTTGATGACTTAATCATCACTGGAAGTGATGAAGTGCTGATAGAAGAATTCAAGCAGAAACTGAGTCAAAACTTTGAGATGAGCAATTTGGGAAGGCTGAAATATTTTCTCGGGTTTGAGGTAAATTATGTGCAGGAGGGAGTATTTTTAAGCCAGACTAAATATGCGGAACAGTTGTTGGATAAATTCGGGATGAGGAACTCAAAAGGTGTGAGTACTCCGCTCACACCTTATGGTAAGAATGCTGAAGACGGAGAGGAACTAACAAATCCAACAAAGTACCGAAGTATGGTGGGAGGTATGTTATATCTGGCAGCAACAAGGCCAGATATAGCATTTTCAGTGTCATATCTTGCAAGAAGCAATGCAAATCCCACTGAAAGGAGTTTGCAAGAGGCAAAACGAGTACTAAGGTACATATCTGAAACTAAAGACTATGGACTCATGTTTAAAAGTGTTGAAGCGTTTTGTTTAGTTGGGTATGCGGATTCGGATCTTGCTGGAAGTCTGAATGATTCAAGAAGTACTACTGGGTACTGTTTTAATATTGGAAGTGCAGTGTTCTCATGGGCAACTCAGAAACAAAGCATCATTGCCCAGTCCACTGCTGAGGCAGAGTATATAGCCCTCTCAGCAGCCACAAATCATACCGTGTGGTTAAAAAGATTATTGGAGGAGTTCGGTTATGAAATGAGCAGGAGTGTGGAAATTTTCAGCGATAGCATGTCTGCTATTGCCATTGGAAGAAACCCGGTTGATCATAAAAGGACGAAGCACATCCAAATTAAATTTCATGTTGTCAGGGAGGCTATTTCAGATGGAGTTATACAATTGAAGTTCATTCCAGGTGAAGAACAACTAGCAGATATCCTAACTAAATCACTAGGCACTAAAAGGTTCAAGGAGCTAAGGAGGAAACTAGGAGTCATGCCGAAGATGCTCAGGAGGGAGACTGAAGAAGCTGAGCACCTTCAGCAACCTGGAGATGAAGAAGCAGAGCAAGAAACAGAACAAGGAGCAGAACAAAAAGAAGCAGAGCAAGAGGAAGGAGAGGAAATGCACGTGAGGGCAGGAGCAAGGAAAGGAGAAAAGCTGTCAGGAAGGACAGCCTACTGAAGAACAAGCAAGGAGCAACAAGGGAGTGGCATCTACTACCTAAGCCAACCCAGAAGAAGGACAGACACATACACTGTCTGTACATGTCGTCAGACATGTTTTTGTATCCCAAAATGGCAAAGAATCAAACCAGAAACAACCCTAGCTAGAAATCGTTTTGTAATGGATGAAAATCACATATATATGATGTAAAAGCACAATTGGAAGGAATTAAGGCATTATTCACTCGACTCCAAACCCTAACTCTCTGTTCTTTCATTTCCCCCTTTTTGTTCAAACCCTAATTCTACTATTTTGCAAAATCCAGAAAGTTTTTCGGTTTTACCTTTCACCGTTTGCACAATCCGAAGTTTGAGACGAAGATGGAGGGCTTGAATCCGCAACTGAATGTTGCTGAAGCTCTCTGAATCATCAATTCTATTATACAACTAATTTTTTAGAATTTTAAAATCTTTAATGTTAATTTTTGTCAAAATAATATTTTTTTATTTATTTTTTGGAATGACAACTAGGTTACCTTGATATTAGTGACCGAGTTACCAATATAGTCATTGTTTTGCATCAATGTGGTTCCACGAGTGTATGCATAAAGAGAATTTAAATTTTGATTTTTTTGTTCCCAATATAAAATATTATTGCAAAGTGCCTAGCCAATTTACACCATGTATGCTATGCGGTTTTGACGTACTAGATCGACAACATTTTTTATACGCGTATACAAAAACTACGAATATCTTGTATAGGCGTAGAAGAAAACTACATTTACCGGGTTTATAATAATGTAAAAATGATAAAAAAAATAACTCAATTAATTTTTTTACGTCTAAACATTTTCGAAGAACAGCGACAACAAAGTTTTAGTTGAAATAGAATGCCATCTTAAAAAAAATGGTCATTCACTTAAAAAATTTCCATAATAATGTGAATAGATTAATATACAAGAAATTAGGTTGTAACATCACAATTCCATTGCTACAACAAGCTGAATTAAAAGATTATATTGGCAATGTAGCATATTCGATACATTTATCCTTGTTGTGTCTGAATGTACTAGCGCAATCTTTTTCTCTTTACATTTATATAAAAAATGGCAAAACATTTATATGGAAAACATTTCTTTGGGGTCTCTACTATTTCAAGGAGGCAAAAATGATCATTTCAGATTCTAAATACCTATAGACATCAATATCTATTGCACCATACTATAGAGGCATACTAATATGAGTCTAGATCGAAGTTCATTCGTTAGATAGATGAAAACATACAGAAATCTCCTAGCAACCCAATAATAGAACCTATAACTTTTTCCCCTTAAGAAAAGATATCTTGAACCTCAACTACGACTGATAGAAAATTCTAGGGTCAGTGAACGGTACCACAACACTTGTGATCTAGTGTTGATAAGTCGGTGAACACTCGTAATCTCTCCAAAAGTTTGGTAGCTAAATCTCAAGGATTAACAAAGAAAATACACACTCAATCCATTAGAACTTAGTTTCAAAATTTCATACAATGGGTCCTCTATTTGTAAAGATCATACAATAACGTAAGACTGAATAAATAAGTTAACTTAAAGGAACTCGGTAAAATCACTCCGTCGAGCGGTTAGATCACTCGGTCGAGCGTTGATAAGTTTTAACCCTAAAATCAGAAAAACTAAAGTATATTGATCTAAAGAAAATGCTCGGATCTAGCATTTTCTTACTCTAGCCGAGTACAATTTTGCTCGGATCGAGTATTGTCTGATCCTCTTGTTACTTGCTCTTATTGGCCTCCTTTCCTTGTAGAAATCTCTTGTAGTCTTTCATAAGTGTTCATTTACGTCCTCGTGGGGGTTTTATCCATCCTTTCATGTCCATTTGTGTGAACATGTCCCGAAACTTCTCTGCCTCACCCATCGTTGTTTTTTTTTTGTGCGAGCACTTCTCGAAACTCATTCGCCTTGCCTCTCGTTGTTTATCCTCGTGCAAATTATGGTGGATCCAGGATCTCATCCGTATCACATATCTAGAATAAGTAATAAAAAAACAAAACTAATAATTTAGAATGAAGTTTCAATGATATATAAACATTGCATTACATAGAATCCTTAAGGACATGATGGCTTCAACTCGTAATTCTCTGCGAAATAAACTCTTTAGTGAAAAAAAAATTGTATTTGGAGGTGGTTTTGCCAAATTTGTTAGTCATTGCTAAGGGAAATAAACACGACGTCGTTTGTGCGTGGATAAATACTTCTTACATCTAAAATCAATGTTGTGTTTTAAATTAACAAAAACATGTGCTTGTTACAGTAATGTAACATATGCTAGAAACTGAAAGCTTCTCTAAATGGGTTTTGCAAGTATGGAATGGTCATATCTCCTATCCTAATGATGGAAAAGATCTTATAAACTTTAAGTCCAACTTCCTGATAATGCAAAATCAAAACCCTTTACACTCTATTGCAAACCATGTGTACAAGAGCATGGCCAACAATACAAAACAACTATTTACTTTGGACTTCCAAATCATTCTCTTTATCTTAAAATAGTAATTCTTGTCATGTTAATAGGAAACATAAACCAAACACTAGAAAATGGAGTAGAAGTAGACTCGATATTATGCACCTAAGAAAAATCTGAAGAAGCTGAGCACCTTCAGCAACCTGAAGAAGATGATGATCAGAAGAAGATAATGCAGAACAAGAAGAAGGAAGCAGAATAGCAGAGGATCAGGGGATGGAACTGGACTCAAGTGCAAGTAAAAAGCTATCAGGAGGGACAACATATTGAAGGGGAAAGAAGAAGAGGAACTGGAGTGAAGCTACTGCTAACGGTCACTCTAAAAGAAGCACAGACATACCAGTGTCTGTTCATGTCTACTCACATGTTTTTGTTCCTAAAAATAGTAGTGTATCAAAGCACTACTTGTACTAGAATCAGAACCTATTTTATAATGGCTAGAACCCATATATATTATGTAAAACGTATTGAATCTGTGTAAGGCATTATTCACAAATTCCAGAAACCCTAAACACTATGTTCTTCCTTTTCTCTCTAATTCCAAACCCTAATTCTACAATACTGATACAACCAGTGAGAATTGAGCCTTTAACTTTTATTGTTTGCACAAGATCGATAATACAGAGGAGATGGAGGGCTTGATTTCGCAGCTCATGGCTGTAGAAGTCCTCTGAAACAACAGTGGTGTCAAAGCCTCACCGGTTCTCAAGGCTGTGAGGAAGCACAAGGGCACAAAAAATACAGCACAAAATAGGCACCAGACGTTGAACTAGAAACAACACAAAGAAGAGAAGTTTTTCAGAACATTTAAGATGTAGAACGAGCCTTCAGTTCCAATGTTTGATGGAAGAAATTACAGCTTATGGGTCATTAAAATCAAAGCCACGTTAAGGTCCAAGAGACTTTGGAAAGTGGTGACTGAAGGCATGCCTAAGATGCCTGAGATGGGTGAAGATCCTACAGAGGAGTAGAAAAAAGAATTGTCTTCATGGGAAGCAATAGATGAGAAGGATCAGACTACAGTTCAACTATTTTATAATGCAATGTCTGAAGAAATATTTGTTGCCCATTTATCCATATGTGATACCTCAAAGGCAGCATGGGACTTACTGAAGGAAAGGTTCCAAGGTGACCTGAAAGCTGCGATGATTAAGTTGCAGAGACTAAGAGCAAATTGTTTCACTCTCAAGCAAGGGGAGAAGGATAGCATCAAGGATTTTGCTAACAAAATCACAGAGTTGAGTAACGAGATTAAGGCTTTTGGTGATGACATAAAAGAAGATGCACTTGTATCCAAGATGTTGTGGTCGTTCCAAGAACGTCTTGATCCCTACGTGGGAGTCATAGAACAAACTAAGGATCTCTCTACATTGACAGTAGGAGAGCTGGTCATAGCATTGCAGTCTCAGAAGTTTAGATTGGATGAGAGGAATGGAGGGCCAGAAAGAGCTTTTCAAGCCAAGGCTAAGCCACAAAAATTTGTGCAGAATAGAAACACAAGTAAGAAAGGTTTTGGGAAACCAGATTTCAGGTTTAAAGGCAAGAAGTTATGTGAGATTTGTAAGAAGGATAACCATGTGGAATCATAGTGTTATTTCAGAAACAAAGGGCAAGATAAGTCTGAAAGTTCTAAGACTTTTAAGACTAAAAAGGAATGTTACACATGCGGAAAGCCTGACCATTTTTCTAGAGATTGCCAAGTCCAAGAGACCTGGATCAAACCAAGCTCAGATGAATAGAGAGGAGCAGGAGGAAGACAAATCTTTATTCACTGTAGCTCACCTAGCAAACCCGAATTTTGATGATGATGATGTATGTCTCATAGATAGAGGGGCAACAAATCACATGACCCGGGAAGAAGGATATTTTACCACGTTAGACAGAACGTTTAACGTCCCTATAAGGGTTGATAATGGAGCAACCTTGGTGAGTGAAGGTAAAGGAGATATTGAAGTGGTTACTAAGAACGACAAAAGAAGAATCAGGGAGGTTTTCTTGGTTCCCGGCTTAGACAAAAATCTTCGGAGTGTGCCTCAGATGGTGAGGAACGAGTATCATGTGGAATTTACAGAAGCTAAATGTGTTATAAGAGATAAAAATGGTGGCAAGGTAGCTAAAGTGCAAATGGTCAAGAAGACTTACCCTCTGAAATAGACCATAGCAGTAGAGGGAGCAAATATGGCAAATCAGACTGATGCTTCTAATTTGTGGCATAGGCGTTTCGGGCATGCAGGTTTGCACAATTTGCAGAAGATGCAGACCAGAGATATGGTTAAAGGATTGCCCAACTTTAAAGTGATTAAGGAGGTGTGTGAGGCATGTGTTCAAGGCAAACAAACCAGGGAGGAGTTTCCTAAGGAATCTGAAGCTAAGTCCAAGGAAATATTGGATCTTATCCACACTGATTTGTGTGGTCCTATGCAGACTCCATCACTTGATGGAAGTCTGTACATTCTTACATTGACGTATGATTATTCCCACATGTTATGGATCTACTTTGTGAAATTAAAATCAGACGTGTTTGGCATTTACAAGAACTTCAGCTCTCTGGAGGAAAATCAGACGGAAAAAAGGATTAAGAAGTTGCGGTCTAATAGAGGAGGGGAGTTCAATACTAAGGAGTTCAATGAATTTCTGAAGGAACATGGTGTGCAACGGCAGCTTAGTGGTGCTTACTCTCCACAGCAGAATGGTATAGCAGAGAGAAGAAATAGAACCCTTTTAGACATAACAAGAAGTATGTTGAAGGATAAGGGGTTACCGAATAGATTTTGGGCTGAGGGGGCATTCACTTTGGCTTATTTACAGAATATGATGCCAACAAGAGTATTGAAGGACAAGAAACCTTTGGAAGTTTGGAGTGGCCACAAACCCTCTGTGAGCCATCTCCGTGTGTTTGGGTGTCTTTGTCATGTGATGATACCATCACAACAAAGAAGAAAACTGGATGCAAGGGCTGAAAAGGCAATTTTTATTGGTTACAGCAACATGAGTAAGGGTTATAGGGTGTATAAACTCAGCTCGGGCAAGGTGGATGTGGCGAGAGATGTGGTGTTTGAAGAAAACTAAGGCTGGAATTGGGATAAAAAAAACTGAAACCAGGGAGCAGTTTGTAATTTCCAGCTACATTTCTGGAAGGCATACACAGCAGGTGAATACACAACAAACTCATTATGTGCCAGCAACACCACAAACTGGACAGAGTTCTAGAGGGAGTAGGGGAGAACCTCAATTCTCACCTATTCCTTTTAGACTCAGTCAGACACAATCGAGAAGTAGAGAAGGCGAAGTAACCAATGGGAGTTCCTCAAGACTAGTACATAGGATGAGAAGGTTGAGTGATGTTTATGAAGATGTTGAGCCGAGAAATGAGGAGTCATATCAGGTGTATGAAGGGTGTTATCTCACAGTGGAGGAACCCAATTCATTTGAAGAAGCTGTAACTAAGAAGGGATAGAGATATTCCATGGACACTGAGATGGAAATGATTAACAAAAATGGCACCTGGGAGCTCACTGATTTACCTGAAAACCAGAAGGTAATCGGTGTATAATGGATATATAAGGTGAAGACTGATGAGAATGGGAAGGTTCAGAAACTTAAGGCCAGATTAGTGGCTCGTGGGTTCACTCAAACCTATGGAGCAGACTATGGTAAAACGTTTGCTCCAGTGTCTAGGCATGACACGATTAGGACTGTTATAGCAGTGGCAGCTCAAGGGAAGTGGAACATGGATCAGTTGGATGTCAAGTCTGTGTTTTTAAATGGAGAAATATCAGAGGAAGTTTATGTAAGTTAGCCTCCAGGATATGAGGTTGATGGACCTGAAGACAAGGTGTTGAGGTTAAGAAAGGCCTTGTATGGGTTGAAACAAGTTCCGAGAGCTTGGTACAGTAAAATAGACTCATTCTTCATTAGTGAGGGATGTAGAAGAAGCACTTGTGATGCAGCAATGTATCTACAAAAGAAGGGGAAGAAGGTTCTGATAATTTGTTTATATGTTGATGATTTAATCATCACTGGAAGTGACGAAATCTTGATAGAGGAGTTCAAGAATAAGTTGAGTCAAACGTTTGAGATGAGTAACTTGGGTAGGCTGAAATACTTTCTAGGTTTTGATGTGAGTTATGTGCAGGAGGGAGTGTTTTTAAGCCAAGCCAAGTATGCAGAACATTTGTTGGACAGATTTGGGATGTAAAATTCAAAAGGTGTTAGTACCCCACTTACACCTTATGGGAAGAATGCTGAAGAAGGAGATGAATTGACAAACCCAACAAAGTATAGGAGTATGGTAGGAGGGTTGTTATATCTGGCAGCCACAAGGCCACATATAGCATTTTCAGTCTCCTATCTTTCTAGAAACAATGCAAATCCCACTGAAAGGAGTCTGTAAGAAGCCAAACGTGTATTGAGGTATGTATCTGAAACTAAGGACTATGGTCTTATGTTTAAAAGTGAAGAAGCGTTCGAGTTAGTTGGATATGCGGATTCAGACCTTGCTGGAAGTCTGAATGATTCAAGGAGTACAACTGGGTATTGTTTTAATATTGGAAGTGTTGTGTTCTCTTGGGCTACTCAGAAACAGAGTATCACTACCCAATCAACTGTAGAGGCTGAGTAAATAGCCTTATCTGCAACCACAAACCACACTTTCTAGTTAAAGAGATTGTTTGAGGAGTTTGGTTATGATATGAGTAAGAGTGTGGTAATATACAGTGATTGCATGTCAGCCATTGCAATAGGACGAAATCCAGTTGATCATAAAAGAACGAAGCACATACAAATCAAATTTCATGTGGTAAGGGAAGCTGTGACAGATGGTTTGATTAAATAAGTACATTCCAGGAGAAGGACAATTTGCAGACATCCTAACTAAGTCAGTAGGCACTAAGAGGTTTAAGGAGCTTAGGAAAAAGTTGGGGGTTGTGCCGAAGATGCTCAGGAGGGAGACTGAAAAAGCTGAGCACCTTCAAAACTCTGAAGAAGATGATGATGAGCAACAGGATAATGCGGAACAAGAAGGAAGCAGAATAGCAGAGGATCAGGGGATGGAACTGGACTCAAGTGCAAGTAAAAAGTTATCAGGAGGGACAACATATTGAAGGAGAAAGAAGAAGAGGAACTGGAGTGAAGCTACTACTAATGGCCACTCCAGAAGAAGCACAAACATACCAATGTTTGTTCATGTCTACTGACATGTTTTTATTCCTAAAAATAGTAGTGTATCAAAACACAACCTATACTAGAATTAGAACCTATTTTATAATGGGTAGATCCATATATATTATATCAAACGGATTGAATCAATGTAAAACATTATTTACAAATTCCAGAAATTCTAAACACTTTGTTCTTCCTTTTCTCTCTAATTCCAAACCTAATTCTACAATACTGATACAGTCAGTAAAAATCGAGCGTTTCCCTTTTATTATTTGCACAAAATCGATACTACGAAAAAAATGGAAGGCTTCATTTCGCAGTTCATGACTGCCGAAATCCTCTGAAAGTACAAAATCATCGAAGTCGATTTATCACTATCAACGGTGGATCATTATCTTTTGTTTTAAACTTAGATAATGACAATAAAAAACCAAAATTAAAATTATATATATATATACACACACGCTCTTGTAAAAGAAGATTCTTCCACATCAGCTTCTATTTTTTTAACCTTTTTTCAGACGATTTTTCTGCTTTCTATTTCGGTTTTTTTTTTCTTTTTTGTGCGCAAAGCTCTCTTTCAGTTTTACAAAACATATGCATTTAGATAATTTTCAGTTAATTATTTCATAAATGAAGGAAAAGAACAGGGAGAGGTGAGGAAGATGAACCAATTTCTAGGAATGAAGCGTTAGACGGAAACTTTAGACTCTGGTTCCTGGGATTTCCCCGGGTAATTTCGACCCCTGAAGCTTGAATAAGCTTCTCTGTGTTCCGTTTCTTTGGTTGTTCCGGTGTTTCCTCCCTTTCTTCTTTGTGGTATTCTTGGATTTCGAGCTAGAGATGTCTTCGTCTTCGGCTTCGGCTACTCTGGCGATGGACAAGGTGACGAGAGATCTTCTGCTCAGTCCTGATTGGACGACGAACATGGAAATATGTGATTCTTTCAATTCGCATCACTGGTAATTTTTCATCAGCTTTACACTCCGTTCTAGTTAGAATTTGGATTCTATTGATCGTGAAACCTGCAATCTAATAGAAATTTGAGGAATTCTGGAAGCTAGAAAGCAAACACGAAAGAGAAACATGAAGGAATTCAGAAATTTGCATTTGGATTTGATGGCTTTGCAATGTGTTGGGTTCTGTTCGTACTCTCCGATCAATCACTGATTGGAATCTAAATGCATTTCACCTTTATCATTTATTGGCCTCTTTCAATGGGCGGAATATCAGATATAGCTTCGTAGGTTAAAACACTTCAAAAATACCATTCCCTAAAATAATTATTTAATCGGAAAAAAAAACTGGAAAAAAAGACAAATTTACCCTTAATTTTCGAACGTGGGAAAAACCGCATTCTGGAAGAGTAAAAGCCAAACCCGCATTCTGGGAGAGTAAAAGCCAAGAAAGAACAAATGATTTCGAACTTGAGAGGGATCGATTCGAAGTTGGCAAGAAGGAATTCGAAGTTGGCAAGAAGGAAATGGCTAGAATCAGCAGCGGTGGAGAAGAGAGCACGAGTCAATCTTCAATGGCGTCAATAAGTGTAAGTAGATCGATTTCTAGAGTTTTGGAGGATGTCGAGTCCCAAAATGGTTTATTGATTTGAAATGGTGTGAGTGTCAATGAGTCGGTTGAGTCTCAGTGAGTCGGTTGAGTCGCAAGAGTCGGTTGTCTCAGTGGGTCGGTTTGGGTCGCGATGATCGGTTGAGCGTCGATTTCTAGGGTTTGTAGGCTGTCGAGACCCAGAATGGTTTATTGATTTGAAATGGGTGTGAGTGTCAGTGAGTCTATTGAGTCTGAGTGAGTTCGATTTGGGTCGCAATGGTCGCTTGAGCGTCGCAGGGAGTCTAAGGGTCGTTTGAGTCGGTTGTCTCAGTGAGTCGGTTTGGGTCGCAATCGTCGCTTGAGCGTCGCAGGGGGTCTAAGGGTCGTTTGAGTCGGTTGTCTTAGTGAGTCGGTTTGGGTCGCATGGTTCAGTCGAGTCGCATGGGTCGGTTGAGTCAAAGGGTCGGTTGGGTCGCATGGGTCGCATGGATCGCATGGGTCGCATGGGTCGTATGGGTCGCATGGGTCTCATGAGTCGCTTGAGTCGGTAGAAGTATAATGTATTCTTTAATTAATTGGTCATTTTGTAGGTAGTCCCAAAGTCGAAGTTTGTATATCAATTCAAACACATGGACATAATGCCAAAGATCACCACCAAGTGTTATCCTCACGAGACAATAACGAAGCTGAGAGGAATCTTAGATGAATACGACGTGCATTACTTCGAGAAGGAATCGCAATTTAAGCATTTATTCCATTTCCAATGTGACTCCACATTGACTAAGGTTCAAATGTCTATACTCCTAAATCACTCCGTGATTGTACGAGACAAGAAGGAGTTG
>CM071875.1:11143014-11158830 GCA_036759665.1 Gynandropsis gynandra
TCCGTATACTTGCGGTGAAGTGGTCTAGGTAATTATAACTCGTGTTTTCCACACGTCAGTGCTGATGGGGATCCGCGTGATTTCCACCCATGAATTGCTCTTGATGAAGCATGTTGATCATCGCCGGCTTAATCTCAAACTGTTCTGCCGCTACAGCAGGCATCCTTGTGGCTGTTTGCACGTTGTTCATGTTCGGCACCACGTAATCCCTAAGACGACGTGGTGGAGGAGCCTGTGGTTCTCGCGGTTGAGGCACGAGTTGCTGTTGCTGCATCTGTCCATTGTCGTCCTGATTATCCATCTCTTGTTGATCTGAAGGCTCTGCAAAGGACAAACAAAGAATGATTTACGTAGGAAGAACGAAAGAAAAGAAAACAAAAACAAAAACAAATAAGAAAGACTCTAGGCTCGAATCTAAGACGTGTTGACAATAGTCCCCGGCAACGGCGCCAAAAACTGATGTGTTCTCAAAGTTAAATAAATAACCTAAACTACCCGCAAGTGCACGGCACGTGTGTAGTACTTCAAGTGTCGATCCCACAGAGACTACGCAACACAACCTAAACTCTAACTGTGAATCAAATTTGCTAACGAACGAAATATGATTTGAAGAATGAAATACTAAAAGAAAATAAACAAACTAGTTCTTAAGAATTAGACAAACGTTCCAGGAAACCGATTTCACCACAAGACTACCGAAACCAACAATCAACCTATCTATCATGCAATCCCAGTCAAATTATCTAAGGCAGACGATCCTAATATGATATCTACCCTCTCTCGAGGCATAGACACGTGATCTAGTCAAGTTGCCCCCTACTTTCATGGCTGACACCCTGAACTAAACCCATAAGATCTGTGATTCATCCGTTTTACCCTCAACCGCTGCTACCCTTCTTTCGTGGCCTAACCTCGGTTATTCTAAACCTGATCTTCTATGACTAGAATTCTCCTTTTGGTCCTTCTCCTGACCCCTAACACATGCATCTACGCGGCCTTCGCAAACACAAGTCATTTAAGCACTCAGATAAAGAATAGATAAACGAAAACGGGAAGATGCATTCAAAGATAAATCAAAAGTGGTTCCGGGATAGCCATGGGCTAAAAATCGTGTCTCTAAAAATAAAACGTCTCGACCTAAATAAAGGATTTTGAGCTCGAAAACAGGGACGAGCTGTGTTAAAAAAACAGAGGGTATCGTTTATCTTGAAAAGACGAATGAGATGTGATAAAATCATGTAATTCGAAGCTTCGTACGCAAAGTTATGCTATTTCAAAGCCCGTCGTATAATTCATTGTTGTAGACGTCTAATCATGTGAAAAGAAAAACAAAAAGCGTAAAAGGGGTGCAACACGAGAGACAAACGCAAATAGGAAATAGGTAGAAAAATGAATATCCGAGAGACAAATCCAGTGCAAGTGGCTTGTTGACAAGAAATAACATTTGTATCATAAGAAACTCAAAAAAAGACATCTCCCGGCTCTAAAAATCCAACGTATCGACCTAAATAAAGGAGTTTGAGCTCAAAAATGGGATCGGGCTGCCTTCAGAAACCAAAGGTGTCATTTATCTCGAAAAGATGAATGAGATGTTAAAAAATCATGTAATTCAGAGCTTCGTACACAAAGTTATGTTATTTCAAAGCTCGTCACACAATACATTGTTGTAGACTTCTAATCACGTGAAAACAAAAAAAAAAAGCGGAAAAGGGGTGCAACATGAGAGAAAAACGCAAATAGGAAATAGGAAGAAAATGAATATCCGAGAGACAAATGCAACGCAAGCGGAGTATTGACAAGAATGATATTCGTTTCCTAAAAAACTCGAAAAGGGCATCTCCCGGCTCTTAAAATCCAACGTGTCGACCTAAATAAAATATTTCGAGCTTAAAAATGGGTCGAGATGCCTTAAAAAACTTTCGGTGTCGTTTATCTCGAAAAGATTAATGAGATGTGAAAAAATCATGTAATTCAGAACATAGTACGCAAAGTTATCATATTTCAAAGCCCGTCATACAATTCATTGGTGTAGTCGTCTAATGACTTGAAAACAAAAACAAAAAGCGGAAAACGGGTGAAACACGAGAGACAAACGCTAATAGGAATTAGGAAGAAAAATGAATATTCGATAGACAAATGCAACGCATGCGGCGTATTGACAAGAAATGACATTTGTATCCTAAAAAACTCGAAAAGGGCATCTCGGGCTCTAAAAATCCAATGCCTCGATCTAAATAAAGGATTTTGAGCTCGAAATCGGGGTCGAGCTGCATTAATAAACCCGGGGCATCGTTTATCTTGAAAAGATAAATGAGATGTGAATAAATCATGTAGTTCGGAGCTTCGTACGCAAAGTTATTCTATTACAAAGCTCGTCGTACAATTCATTTTTTTAGATGTCTAACCACGTGAAAACAAAAAAAAAAAAGCGGAAAAGGGGTGCAAAACGAGAGACAAACACAAATAGGAAATGGGAAGAAAAATGAATATCCGAGGGACAAATGGAACGCAAGCGGCGTATTGACAAGAAATGACATTCATAACCTAAGAAACTCGGAAAGGGCATCTCTCGGCTCTAAAAATCCAACGTATCGATCAAAATAAAGGATTTTGAGCTCAAAAATGGGGTAGGGATCCCTTCAGCATTCCTGGGGCATCGTTTATCGCAAGAATATGAATGAGATGTGAAAAAAATCATGTTGATAACATGCAATTTCATGCCAAGCAATCCCGTAAGTCTACACGACTCGGGTGCTCAATGGACATGCTCGGGCATAGGTGCCCGCTCGGGTGTATTTGCATTGCCCGCTCGGGCCAATTCATGCCAAGAAGCACCGTGAGTTTTACCCGCTCGGGCTCAATACACACATGGTCGGGCACGAGTGCCCGCTCGGGTGAAAATGGATGAACACGCTCGGGCACAAGGCTTGCACGAGCGGGTACAAGGTGTGCCCGCTCGGGTCCCTAGATCTCAACAACTTTCCTAAGTTTTGGAACGGCCGAATCAAGGGAAATTAGATCTATTTAAAGAGGATTCGAGCTAGAACAGAAGGGGGACGACGAAGGGGGACGATTCAGAGGCATTAGAGCACGAATTGGAGACATCACGGAGGACGGAACGAGGGATCCGAGGCATGGAGGATCTATTGAAGACATAGGGAGTCATCTCTTTCTCTTTCTATGTTGAATATAGATTTGTTTTGTGTTTCGTTTTCTGAGTTCATGTTCATATAGATCTATTGCCATAGGATAGAGAGTATTGCCAAGATGTAATGGAGTTTCGTACTTAATGAATGGTGGAACTTAATGCTTTCATTACCTGTACGCCACTTGAATGAATGAAATCGGTATTTTATCATGTTTTCAGATCTCATGGTTGTTCTTAATGCTTTCTTTACCTGTACGCCACTTGATTGAATGATCTTAGAAATCTAATAAACCAACGCCAGGGCATTAGGTTTCGGAACAAAGCCATGATTTAGGGTTTAGCCGGTTTAGAATCTACGCCAGGTCAATCGGTTAAATCTAGGGATTAGGATAGCGGTCGTAATGCGTCTATCCATGTAAGATACGCAATGGATACATTGGTATATGCATGGTAGATAGTGGACAAGTCTACGCCAGTCAGTTCCTATAGGAGAGCTTGAATTCCCTGAACTCATGATAGTACCTTAGACCAATTATCTCGTTAGAACTCCGTTACATTGTCATGCAACTCTCGATACCTATGGTGATTAGTCTTAGAGTCATTCCTACCTATCTTTAGTTTAGTTTGCATTTAGGTTAGTTTGCATTCCACCACTATTTGATCCATCACGTCTTATTCATTAGTTTAATAACTTGTAAGTCGCATCAATTCCTTGTGTTCGACCCTAGTTGCTACACGATCCGTATTCTTGCGGAAGCGTTAGTCTAGGTAATTTATAACTCGATATAACGCACATCACATGTAATTTGGAACTTCATACGAAAAGTTAGGGTATGTCAAAAGCCCGTCATACAATTCAATGTTGTAATCGGCTAATCGCGTATAGGCTAAAACAAAAAGCGGAAAAGGGGTGCAACATGAGAGACGAATGCAAATAGGAAATAGGATGCAAAAGGAATAATCGAGAGACAAACGTAACGCAAGCGGCATATTGAAAAGAAGTGACAAGCGTATCCTGAAAAACTTGAAAAGGGCATCTCCCGGCTCTAAAAATCCAACGTATCGACCTAAATAAAGAATTTTGAGCGTGAAAACAGGGTCAGGCTGCCTTCATTGATACTGGGCGTCATTTATCTCAAAAAGATGAATTAGATGTGAAAAAACTCAAGTAATTAGGAGATTTGTATGCAAAGTTATGGTATTTCAAAGCCCGTAAAACAATACATTGTTGTAGTCGTCTAATCAAGTGAAAACAAAAACAAAAAGCGGAAAAAGGGTGCAACACGAGAGATAAACGCAAATAGGAAATAGGAAGAAAAATGAATATCTGAGAGATAAACGCAACGCAAGCGGCGTATTGATAAGAAATGACATTTGTATCCTAAGAAACTCGAAAATCTGGGCTCTAAATATCCACCGTATCGAACTAAATAAACAATTTTGAGCTGGAAAATGGGGTTGGGCTACCTCTAGCAACAGAGGCGTCCTATATATAAAAAAGATGAATGAGATGTGAAAAACTTATGTAATTCAGACCTTTGTATGCAAAGTTATGGTGTTTTAAAGCCCGTCGAACATTCATTATTGTAGACGTCCAATCACGTCAAATTAAAAACAAAAAACAGAAAAGGGGTGCAACACGAGAGGCAAACACAAATAGGAAATCGGAAGAAAAATGAATATCCAAGAGACAAATCAACGTATTGACAAGAAATGACATTCGTGTCGTGAGAAACTCGAAAAAGGCATCTCCGGCTCTAAAAATCCAATGTACCAATCGACCTAAATAAAGGATTTTGAGCTCAAAAACAGGGTAGGGCTGCCTTCAGCAGCCCGGGGCGTCTTTTATCTCAAAAGGATGAATGAGATGTGAAAACATCATGTAATTCGGAGCTTCATACGCAAAGTTATGGTATTTCAAAGCCCATCGTACAATTCATTGTTGTAGACATCTAATCACATGAAAAAAAACAAAAAGCGGAAAAGGGGTGAAACACGAGACACAAAGGCAAATAGGAAATAGGAAGAAAACTAAATATCCGAGAGAAAAATCCAACGCGAGCGGCGTATTGACAAGAAATGACATTCGTATCCTAAGAAACTCGGAAAGGGCATCTCCCAACTCTAAAAATCCAACGTATCGACCTAAATAAAGGATTTTTAGCTTAAAAAAGGTGTCGGGCTGCCTTCAGCAATCCGGGGCATCGTTTATCTCGAAAAGATGAATGAGATGTGAAAACATTATGTAATTCAAAGCTTCGTATAAAAAGTTATTGTATTTCAAAGCCCGTCATACAATTCATTGTTGTAGTCGTCTAATCACGTGAAAACAAAAATAAAAAGCAGAAAAGGGGTGCAACACGAAAGATAAGCGCAAATAGGAAATCGAAAGAAAAATGAATATTCGAGAGTTAAATGCAAGAAAAGCGGCGTATTGACAAGAAATGACATTTGTATCCTAAGAAACTCGAAAAAGGAATCTCTTGCTCTAAAAATCCAACGTATCGACCTAAATAAAGGATTTTGAGCTCGAAAATGGGAGCTTCGTACACAACGTTATGGTATTTCAAAGGTCATCATACAATTCATTCTTGTAGTCATCTAATCTCGGGGAAACGAAAACCAAAAGCGGAAAAGGGGTGCAACACGAGAGACCAACGCAAATAGGAAATAAGAAGCAAAAGGAATATCCGAGAGACAAACTCAAACGCAAGCGGCGTATTGACAAGAAATGACACTTATATCCTCAGAAACTCGAAAATAGCATCTCCCGGCTCTAAAAATCAATTGTATCGACCTAAATAAAAGCCTTTGAGCTCGAAAATGGGGTCCGGCTGCCTGCAGCATTCCGGGGGTTCGTTTATCTCGAAAAGATGAATGAGATGTGAAAATATCATGTAATTCGGATCTTCCTACACAAAGTTATGGTATTTCAAAGCCCGTCGTACAATTCATTGTTGTAGTCGTCTAATCACGTGAAAACAAAAACAAAAAGCGGAAATGGGGTGCAACACGACAGATAAACGCAAATAGGAAATAGGAAGAAAAATGAATATCCGAGAGAAAAATCCAACGCAAGCATCGTATTGACAAGAAATGACATTTGTATCCTAAGAAACTCGAAATGGCATCTCCCGGCTCTAAAAATCCAATCTATTGACCTAAATAAAAGATTTTAAGCTCGAAATAAGGGTCGGTTGCCTTCAGCATCCCGGGGCGTCGTTTATCTCGAAATGATGTATGAGATGTGAAAAAATTATGTAATTCGGAGTGTCGTACGCAAAGTTATGGTATTTCAAATCCCATCATGCAATTCATTGTTGTAGTCGTCTAATCACGTGAAATAAAAACAAAAAGCGGAAAAGGGGTGCAATAGGAGAGACAAACGCAAATAGGGAATAGGAAGAAAAATGAATATTCGATGGACAAATGCAACGCAAGCAGCGTATTGACAAGAAATGACATTCGTTTCCTAATAAACTCAAAAAGGGCATCTCTAGCTCTAAAAAGCCAATGTATCGACCTAAATAAAGGATTTTGAGCTCGAAAACAGGGTCGGGCTAGCTTCAGAAACCCGAGGCATCGTTTATCTCAAAAAGATGAATGAGATGTGAAAAATCATGTTATTCGGAGCTCTGTACGCAAAGCAATGGTATTTCAAAGGCCGTCGTACAATTCATTGTTGTAGACGTCTGATCACGTGAAAACAAAAACAAAAAGCGGAAAAGGGGTGCAACACGAGAGACAAACACAAATAACAAATAGGAAAAAAATGAATATCTGAGAGACAAATGTGATGCAAGCGTTCTATTGACACGAATTTACATTCATATCTTATGAAACTCGAAAAAGGGTGTCTCCCGGCCCTAAAATCAAATGTATCAACCTAAATAAAGGATTTTGATCTCAAAAACGAGGTCGGGATGCCTTCAGCAACCCATGGTGTCGTTTATATCAAAAAGATGAATGAGATGCGAAAAAATCATGTAATTCAGAGTTTTGTACGCAAAGTTATATTATTTCAAGGACCCGTTGTACAATTCATTGTTGTAGACGTCTAATCACTTGAAAACAAAACAGAAAAGGGAAAAGGGGTGCAACATTAGAGACAAACGCAAGTAGGAAATAGGAAGAAAAATGAATATCCGAGAGAAAAATCCAACGCAAGCGGCGTATTGACAAGAAATGACATTCGTATCCTAATAAACTTGGAAAGTGTATCTCCCGGCCCAAAAATCCAATTTACCAACCTAAATAAAGCCCCTCGTATACAATATTATGGCATTTCAAAGCCCGTCGTACAATTTGTTGTAATAGCCGTCTGATCACGTGAAACCAAAAACAAAAAGCGGAAAAGGGGTGCAACACAAGAGACAAACGCAAATAGGAAATAGGAAGCAAGAGGAATATCAGAGAGACAAACGCAATGAAAGCGGTGTATTGACAATAAATGACATTTGTATCCTAAGAAACTCGAAAAGGGCATCTCCCGGCTCTAAAATCCAATGTATATACCTAAATAAAGGATTTTGAACTCGAAAACAGGGACGGGCTGGCTTCAGCAGCTCTGGCCGTCGTTTATCTCGGAAAAATGAATTAGATGTGAAAAATCATGTAATTCGGAGCTTCGTACGCAAAGTTATGGTTTTCGAAGCCCGTCGTACAATTCATTGTTGTAGTCGTCTAATCACGTGAAAACAAAAATAAAAAGCAGAAACCGGGTGCAACACGACAGACAAACGCAAATAGGAAATAGGAAGCAAGAGGAACATTCGAAAGACAAATGCAACGCAAGCGGTGTATTGACAAGAAATGACATTCGTATCCTAAGAAACTCGGAAAGGGCATCTTCCGGCTCTTAAAATTCAACATATCGACCTAAATAAAGGATTTTGACCTCGAAAATGGGGTCGGGCTGCCTTCAGCATCCGGGGGCATCGTTCATCTCGATAAGATGAACAAGATGTGAAAAAATCATGTAATTAGGAGCTTCGTTCGCTAATTTATGGTATTTCAAAGCCCGTCATACTCGTTTAATCACGTGAAAACAAAAACAAAAAGCGGAAAAGGGGTGCAACACAAGAGACAAATGCAAATAGGAAATAGGAAAAAAAAAAAGGAATCTCAAAGAGACAAACGCAACGCAAGCAGCATATTTACAAGAAATGATATCGTATCCTATGAAATTTGAAAAGGGAATCTCCTAGCTTTAGAAATCCAACGTATCGACCTAAATAAAGGATATTGAGCTCGAAAACGGGGTCAGGCTGCATTTAGCAACCCGGGTCGTCGTTTATCTCTAAAAGTTGAATGAGATTTGAAACAATCATGTAATTCAGAGCTTCGTACACAAAGTTATGGTATTTCAAAACCTGTCGTACAAGTCATTGTAATAGTCGTCTAATCACGTGAAAACAAAAACAAAAAGCAGAAAACGGGTGCAACACGAGAGACAAACATAAATAGGAAATAGAAAGCAAGAGGAATATCTGACAGACAAACGCAACCCAAGCGGTGTATTTACAAGAAATGACATTCTTATCCAAAGAAACTCGAAAAGGGCATCTCCCGTCTCTAAAAATCAAATGTATCGGCCTAAATTAAGGATCTTGATGCGTGTCAAGTTAACAAGTTAACCTAAGACTACCCGCAAGTGCACGACACGTGTGTAGTAGTTAAGGTGTTGATCCCACGACGACTAACGTAACAGGATATAAGAATCAAAAGTAAAACCAATGCTTGTTGCGAAAGATAAAGATGATGAGATGCTATGATGAAATGATGAATATGCAATGGGTAAGTGAGTTCTACACAAAGAGACAAACGCCCTAGGAAACCTTTTTCACCTCATAGCTTCCGAAACCTATCTTCGATCTATCTAATCGTGCATTTCCTATCAAGATATCTAAGGCAGACGATCCTAATGTAGAACCTACCCTCTCTCAAGGCATAGAAACGTGGCTAGATTGAGTCATCCCCTACTTTCGTGTCCGACACCCCAACTAAACCCCATTACGATTCATGATTCGCTCGATACAACCCTCAACCGTTACTACCCTACTTTCGTGACCTAGTATCGGTTGTCTTAAGCCTAACTTTCTAGGACTAGAATTCACCTTTCAGTCCTTCTCCTAATCCCTAACACATGCATATACATGGCCACCGTAAACACAAGACAGTAAGTGCTTAGACAACGAATAGATAATACGAAACGGGGAAAGGCATTCATAAACGAATCAAAGACGGTTCCGGGATAGCCATGGGCTAATCCCTTCTCCTAGAACAAATCCACTACTTGCTCATGAGTCTAAACTTCACAAACAAAATAGTAGATAAAGGAGCATAGAGATAAACGAGCGATGATCTCGAATCAATCTCTAACTCCTTGCGTGCCTCCCGTCAAGGGGACTCTATGGATGGGTGGTGGTTGTTTGATTCATGTCTTTTCTGTCCTTTTTTGCTTTGTAATTTGAATTCCATGTTTTGGCCGACTGATTTCCACCTAATTCGTCGGTAGGCCGTTTCACATAGTCATGCTCGACCGTGCTCCATGTCATGTCCGGTCGGGCATGCTTCTTCTGTAGATATAGATAAGTCGTTTTGCATTGAAGCCCAACCATGCTACCCTTGATACCTGACCGTGTTGTGCTTGATTGTTGGTGCCCGACCGTGCACTTAGCATGCCAGACCCGTGCACAAGCTACGGGGATGAATCTGCACCAAACGCCCGACCGTGCTCTTGTCATAGCCCACCGTGCTCTTGCTTCAACATGGACGATGCCCGACCGTGCCCCCCATTTAGCCCGACCGTGCTCCCTCACCAAGAGAGTGCCCGACCGTGCATGATGTGTGCCCGGGTCAAGCACATCTCTCGGGGATAAATTGCAACAAAGTGCCCGACCGTGCTCCTCACTTAGCTCGACCGTGCTGCTCCATCAAGTAGGGTGCCCGACCGTGCTAGAGATCAAGCCCGATCGTGCACATGGTGAAGGTTGCTGTTCTGTCATGCATTTGATCTTGCTCGACCGGGCTATGCCCTTTGATGCATGCTCGGTCGTGCACTTCGTCATTCTTGACCATGACTTGTCCACTTCTCATTATGTTCGATCCATTGTGACCTTCAATGTCGAATTATGTCATGTGCATGCTCCTTAGCTCCGAACTCATTAAAACCTATAAGAACCCGAAAACATGGAAACAAATAAAACGGATACAAAATCACACGTAAACCTCGCAACTATGGTCATAAACATCTCTAAAATCATGAGAGAATCGTGTACGAAAACGAGATGATCAAAATCCCCCAGACTTTAATGTTTGCTTGTCCCTAAGCAAACGTAAAGGTGGAATACGTGGGAGATATAAAATGCGAGAATTCCCCTTTCCCCTAGAAATACCACTAAAGAAAACCTAATCGATCAACCAAACAAGTTAGAGCAAATTTTGGTCTAATAACTTTCAGTTAGGGGTGGCCAATCCGGGTTACCCGGATCCTACCGACCCGGATCGACCCGGAAAACTCGGACCGTTTACAAAATGGGCTACCATAAAAACCCAAATGGGTTCAGATTTTAGAACCCGTTCGGATTTGGGTCGGTCCGATCAGGGTTCGGGTTAAACCCGAGGAACCCGAAATAAGTTTTAGGGTTAAATTTTTTTAGGGTTCTCTTCTCTTTCTGTTCACAGCCTCTCTCTGTAGCCGCACCCTCTCTCCTTTCAACAGTTTCTTCTCCCTTCACCTGCCGGCCGACTGCTCCCCTCACCCGTCGTGGAATCTCTCATTTTCGGCGTTGAAAAAGGAAACACCTCCGTTGAGTCAACGCTCATGTCTCATGTGCACTGTCTCTGCAAGCACGGGCTTGAGTCTCTTGTTCGTGACCAATTTCTTAGATCATTAAAGGTAAAGATAGGCTTCTTCTCTGTTTATTAGAACCTGAAACTGTGTAAAATTTTCTGTTCTTGCTCATTTTTTCAATTGAATTTTAGACCTTTTAGCTTTCTATTTTCTTGCGCAGTTCGATCCCGTAGTGTAGCAGTTTTAATAGTGGAAGCTTGTGTTCTCTCATTTTGTCTAAAATGCGAGTGAATTACTTGTTTCAGCTGGGTTTCGAGAAGGAAGGTGCATAAAAAATTTGGAGTCATTTTGATGCCTACGAGAAGAAGAGACCTCCTGTGAGCAAAACATCATGGATACCCCGTTTTCTAGTTTTTGCTTGGATTTGATGTAGTCTTCTTCGTTCATACTGGAGTAGGATGTTGAAAATATTCTATGCAGATTTATGGCAATGAGATTCAGGAAGTATTATCATAACCCGAACCCAAATAACTCGAAAAACCCATGATACCCGAATTTAATATGGGTTATTTCGAGTTTATTGCTTCTGAACCCCGATTAACCAGAACTCGAATCGAAACCTAAAGAACCCAGACCGAAAAACATTCGGGTTCAATTTGGGTACAATTTTTGTAAACCCAAGGAACCCGGATCGAAACCTGAGGAACTCGGATCGAAATCCGGTTTGGCCACCCCTACTTTCAGTCTTCATTTTAGGTTCACCATGGCTACCTATAAGAAAGTAAATCAAAGACGAGCTAAGTGAGAAACCGTAACTCTCTCTACCAAACGAGACTTCAAACAGATGCTAATCAAATAATCAAAGAGGATAATTTTTCTTTCTGATTGCGAACACACTAGGCTTCTAGGACGTCGGATTTGAAGGGATTCAACTTCTACTTAGACCCAAGCTACCGATGACGGTATACTCTTGCACCTCGTTGAAGAGTGCAGCAGAGTAAATGCCATTTTTATATGCCTTGCCCTTAGGACACATACCATTTACACATATAATTCCAGTAACAATATATACAATTACATACCAATTGTATTAACTTTAAACCACATCTTCTGCATTGAACTTATGTTTTTTATTCTGCCACATATAATTCCATCGACAACATATACACTATATACTAACATTCAAGCGAATATCAAGTGATCACCATTTACATCCCAGGTTCTCCATTTACAACAACAACATATAAACTACAGACCACCATTCCAGCCAACATCAGTACATCAAACATTCCAAATGTAAGGCCAACCGCATGACATAACAAATACCAAGAGCAATATCAAGGAAAACAAAGAAATTTATTGTAAATGGAGAACATAACTAACTAAACTACTGTTATTGCATCTATTTCCAGCAAACATCAGTACAACAGCAACATATAAACTAACTAAACTGCAGCTCATGGAAAATAAAGCAACCGTTGAAACCAAGATCAAGTTATCACCATTTACAGCCCATATTCTCCATTTGCAGAACAATATGTACACTCTAGACTACCATTCCAGGAACAACATATACAGATATGTTTACAGCAACAAAATTATGCAACATATAATTCCATAGACAACATATACACTCTAGACTAACATTCAAACGAATCTCAAGTGATCACCCTTTACATCCCATGTTCTCCATTTAAAGCAACAACATCATAGCATTCTTATTTTATATTGTTTTTCATCACCGACATAGTATGTAACCACCAGGTTGGAAACCTTATTTGTCAATGTGAAAATAGATGTTTTAGTGGTAATTAACAGTTTGTTTGCACTTACAGTAATAGACTGGAAAGAGATACGAAAAAGTTATTATGCAATGCGAAAACAAATAGGTTTGAAACATGTTTCCATTTACAGGAATTAACATTTTATGAAATAGAAGATAACGTATCGTTATAATCTTAGTGTTAACCTTTTCATCGATTAGAAGACACTCCATCCATATGAGCTTGCCACCCTTCTTTACATTCCTTGCTACCCCATACGTGGAATACTCTGCCAACAGTTTCCTGCATACTTCGACCAACAATCAAATCTGTAAATGGCAACGGTTTTTGGACTGAAGAAACACTAGACGAAGACAAAGAACATATGATGCAATGCAACGAAATATTTCTTAGGAAATCTGATTTGTAATAGTGTCAACAAATGAAAAGAATACTATATATAAAGAATTGAAAACGTAACCACAAAATGCTTAAGCTTCTCGAAATTTAGATCGCGTGAAATGGTTTAGTAGGGTTGTATCAAGGGTGATGAAAAGACAAGCGTTTCGAAGCATACGGGTAATTTAACTTCAAAAAGAAACGGTCACTGATTTAATACGGAGTGATGAACAGACACATGTACGGGAAGCTTTGTTACTGATTCATATTGAACAGAAGATGATACCGGTTCCAAGAGTGTAGTCAGGTCATTCATCCCCATCTGCTTCAAAACCCCTCACCATTGCTAAATTCGGTCGGAACTTCGATTTCAAGGTCGGGTCGATATCGCCGACGGTGACGAACGCAGGAGAGACCACACATGCCTCACTACGCTGATAGCCAAAAGAAGGACCACCCGACCCTGAGATCAAACCACCAACGGCATACAACACAGAACATCGAGGATGAGGGATGAGGGGGGAGGAGACGTCGATTTAGTTTAGAGAATCGATGGTCGGCAGTGAGGGGGGGGGAAGAGAAATCGAAGATGTCGGGGATGAGAGTGGAAGAGAGCGACGACGCCGACATAGTATGTAGGGAGGAAGAGAGAGCGACAACGCAGGAAGAGAGAGCGAAGATGCTCGGGAGGAGGGATAAAAAGAGAGTGCTAGGTCGATTTAAGCTTTTTTTAATGGAAGACGCCGAGATACATTGAATCTGTAGAAAAATACAATGGATCTCAAGAGAGTTTAAGCAACAAGACGATATAATGAATTTGATATGAATTTGAAATTAATTTGATATAAATCTAAAATTAAGTTGTATTTGAATTTGAAATTAATTTGATATGAATCTGAAATAACGTTGAATTTTTTTCATGATGTGAATACATGGTTAACCTTAAATCATATTTATTTTTTATATATTTATTCAATTTTCAGAATAATACATTTTAAACAGGTGGAATATCAGATATACCCTCGTAGGGCTAAAACGCTTCAAAAATACCCTTCCCTAAAATAATTATTTAATCGGAAAAAAAAAACTAGAGAAAAGACAAATTTACCCTTAATTTTCCAACGTGAAAAAACCTGCATTTTGGGAGAGTAAAAGCCAAACCCGCATTCTGGGAGAGTAAAATCCAAGAAAGAACAAGTGATTTCGAACTTGAGAGGGATCGATTTGAAGTTGGCAAGAAGGAAATGGCTAGAATCTGGGAGAGTAAAAGTCAAACCCGCATTCTGGGAGAGTAAAAGCCAAGAAAGAACAAGTGATTTCGAACTTGAGAGGGATCGATTCGAAGTTGGCAAGAAGGAAATGGCTAGAATCAGCAGCGGTGGAGAAGAGAGCACGAGTCCATCTTCAATGGCGTCAATAAGTGTAAGTAGATCGATTTCTAGGGTTTTGCAGGATGTTGAGTCCCAAAATGGTTTATTGATTTGAAATGGGTGTGAGTGTCAATGAGTCGGTTGAGTCTCAGTGAGTCGGTTGAGTCGCAAGAGTCAGTTGTCTCAGTGAGTCGGTTTGGGTCGCGGTGGTTAGTTGAGCGTCGATTTCTAGGGTTTCGCAGGCTGTCGAGTCCCAGAATGGTTTATTGATTTGAAATGGGTGTGAGTGTCAGTGAGTCTGTTGAGTATGAGTGAGTCGATTTGGGTTGCAATGGTCGCTTGAGCGTCGTAGTGAGTCTAAGGGTCGTTTGAGTCGGTTGTCTTAGTGAGTCGGCTTGGGTCGCATTCGTCGCTTGAGCGTCGCAGGGGGTCTAAGGGTCGTTTGAGTCGGTTGTCTCAGTGAGTCGGTTTGGGTCGCAATCGTCGCTTGAACGTCGTAGGGGGTCTAAGGGTCGTTTGAGTCGGTTGACTTAGTGAGTCGGTTTGGGTCACATGGGTCAGTTGAGTTGCATGGGTCGGTTGAGTCAAAGGGTCGGTTGAGTCGAATGGGTCGGTTGAGTCGCATGGGTCGAATGAGTCGCACGGGACGGTTGAGTCGCATGGGTCACTTAAGTCGGTAGAAGTATAATGTATTCTTTAATTAATTGGTCATTTTGCAGGTGGCCCCAAAGACGAAATTTGTGTATGAATTCAAACACATGGACAGAATGCCAAAGATCACAACCAAGTGTTATCCTCACGAGACAATAACGAAGCTGATAGGAATCTTAGATGAATATGAGTTGCATTACTTCGACAAGGAATCACAATTTATGCATTTATTCCATTTCCATTGTGACTCCACATTGACTAAGGTTCAAATGTGGAGTTGTGGTTTGTCTTAAATGGTGTTCCTATCCTGTACTCTATAGTGGAGCACACACTAATTTCCGGATTGAACCACGGAGCATATCCCAAAGGATGGGAGTCCAAAAGGGGTGATACATTCAGGCGGAAGAATTTTGGCCGTGGAAAGGTGACCCCCGCACAAATCATTGGAAAACTTATGAACACGGAGAATGCCGAAAACCGGAAGAGGTTGGCAACTTTGTTGTTGTTGGCGCAAGTTATGGCTCACAAGCCTTCATCAGACAACTCTATCAGCCATGATCTCATTGACATGGTTGATGATTTGGAATTTTGTGAAGGCTTTCCATGGGGGCGTTACACATTCGAAAGATTATGGGATACTTGCCGCAAGCACGTTAGCGGGGAATCACCGAAACCAAAATGGTATTGTGG
>CM071875.1:11164939-11179884 GCA_036759665.1 Gynandropsis gynandra
TATAAACCACGTCCATGATTCGTCCTTCTCTCTGTCGACTATTCCCCACGCAAGAGGATATTGATGATGTTCACCATCTTGCGCGGTCGCCACAATCAATGCTCTTGTACACTCCTATCAGAAATGTTTACATTGGCACCATATTTTGCTTTTACACGAGCCATCAATTCTTTTGCTGGAGGTGTTTCATAACTTCCGGCAAATTCCTTTTTCAAATAATCCTTAACCATTTGCGTTGTACCCTTTATAGCTTCGGTCGTTTAGATACAGGTGAACAGTTATGAATGGGATGGTGTGTTCTCACACTAAACCGTTTGGAATTCGGGATTGCTGCCACGCGTAATTTCCATTTACAACCATTTCCGGCAAACTTGCATCGTACTTCCACAGCTTCGTATCAGATCTCAATGTTGTATATCTAAACCAAGCTTCGACTTCCTTACAAAAGCTTGTACATCCTTCTTGCTATCAAACTCTTGCCCAATTTTAAGATCCAATCCATCTTCGAACTCGAAGATGTTATTTTCGCTATTGTGAACTACCATTTGCGAGTTGTTCTCACCATCACCATACTTATACTATGTTGGCACATCAGAATCAACTTTATTACTGCCACAAACAGCTCCATCAACTACCACATTCATGGCACACCCACTATCTTCTCTTAACCCGCTTGTATGTTCACTATCAGAATCATCCGAATCCAAAATATCTATTGTCTCCGGATTACTCTCAACTCTAGTTTTGTTATCTAGACCTACAATAACACAGTCATCATAATCTACAACACCTCGATCCTCACCTTCTTTAGCAATGCTTCCAAAAGCCGGAATTAGAGGCTCAATTTCCCTCTCAATTTCGATTTCACAATTCACACCTGCCGATTCTATCTCCACATAGAGCAGTGGTCGAATTCCTTTTATGCGATCGAACAGATAACAAATAAGATGTTTATCATTCATTATATATGTCGGCTTCCTATTTTCAAAAATATTGGGCAAATAGCTTAACTTCAACTTCGTTGTATTATTTTCCACCATCATCTCTGCGCATAACTCATCAATCAGTTGCTGGTATGTCAGACTAACCGGAGGACATAAGAAAAATACTCTCTGGTTTTCCTGAACTCTACCAACCCATTCAGATTCTCCATTTGGGTTTTTTCCCATTTTCCATCATACAAAAAATAAATCAGTGTGATTTTCTCATCCACCGTATCCATTACACTTGTAACAAAAACATAAAAAGAGGGGTAAATTCTGTGACCCACAACGACCGTGCGACCCTTGGACCCCTGCGACCCTTGGAACCCCGTGACCCTTTCAACCCTTTGTTGTACCCCTGACCCTTTGCGACCCCTTTCCCCTGCGACCCCTTTACCTCTACGACCCTTGGACCCCTGTGACCCATTTACCTCTGCGACCCCTTTTCCATGCGACCCCGACCCTTGCGACCCCTTTGCGACCCCTTTACCTCTGCGACCCTTGGACCCCTGCGACCCTTGCGACCCTTGGACCCCTGCCACCGTTGCGACCCATGGACCCCTGCGACCCTTGCGACCCTTGGAACCCTTGGACCCCTGCGACCCTTTACCTCTGCGACCCTTGGACCCCTGCAACCCTTTTACCTCTGCGACCCTTTGAACCCTTTGTGACCCCTTTCCCATGCGACCATTGGACCCATGCGACCCTTTGAACCCTTGGCGACCCCTTTCCCATCCGACCCCTATGACCCTTTGACCCTTTGCGACCCCTTTACCCTTGGACCCCTGCGACGACCTTTGATCCCTTTGACCCCTCGATGAGACTCTGTGACCCAGTGCGACCGTACGACTCTGTGACCCACTCTACACCTTTGACATTGCAATAAATATGACACGTTTAGACTCGTTTTCAATAATTGCAATAAACACAAGAGAAACACGAAAAACTCACTATACATACCTGGTTTTTCTGCGGAACGTGCTTAATTGCAAGCTTCTTTGTTGACAACAAAGGATTTCAACCTATTGGCAGCGAATCTAATGCCGATTTCAAGCTACTCTCGCCGAATCTGTTGTGGTGTGGGGAACAGTAATTTTCGCGCCACAGGAGAGAGAGAATTAGAGGAAAAATTGTTGTCAAGGGTGATATGGGATTATCAATATTTTAAGGGTAGATTTGAAGTTGAAACTTTTTTTTCAGCCAAGGGTATTTTTGAAGCACTTTAGCCCTATAGGGGTATTTTTGAAGTTCCCCTTTTACACATGTTATTTTGTTAATAATATATAAAATTTTAAAATTATTTTAATTTAATTAATGAATATAAATATTGATAAATTGATTAATTTAGAAATAATATAAAATTCATATATTATTACGTAGTATGATAGTTCAAATGTTGCTTTGAAGTAAAAGATAGGTTGATAAATAAATATATTAAAAATGTTTATTTATTTTTAGTGAGTTTTAAAATATGATTAAATTCTTTACTAGAAATAAAAAAATTTAATTTTTAACCAAAATTTTAGTTTTGTTATAGAAAAAAGTTATATTATTGAAATATGAATAAAACATAAAATAATTAATAAAATCTTTAAATTTCTATAAAAATATGAAAAGTGTTGTTTGTCAAATAGTAATAAACAATTGGTAAACATAATAGTTGTGAACATTTGGACTGATATAGTTAGATTTCTATTTTTTATATTTTTTTTGGTTAAAGTTCGAACAATGATAAAAGTTATGGTGATTTTCAGAATATCCTCATTGAGGTACATTTCAATAAAAAAAGTTATTGCTAATATGCTCGTAATATTATATATATATATATATATAAATGTAAAAATTTATTGGTTCCACTTTATTTCATATTTTGTATTAGTGGATTTTACAAAGCAATTGTTATTTTTTATCAATTTTATTTCATATGGTTTTATTTAATCATTTTGTTTGGGTGGAATATCAGATATACCTTCGTAGGGTTAAAGTGCTTCAAAAATACCTTCATGAAAATAATTATTAAACAGGAAAAAAACTGAAGACCATCTTCGAGATTGCAGGAGTTGCATGACCATCTTCGATTCAATGAGTCGGTTGAGTCTCAGTGAGTTGGTTGGGTCGCAATAGTCGTTTGAGCGTCGTAGGGGGTCCAAGGATCGTTTGAACCGTATGGGTCGCTTGTGTCATTGAGACGCATGGGTCGCTTGTGTCATCGAGTCGCAAGGGTCGTTTAAGTGGCATAGGTCGCTTGATATTAAGCCTCGTGGGTCGCTTGATATTATGCCCCGTGGGTCGCTTGAGCCGCATGGGTCAATTGAGTCGCATGGTTCACTTGAGTCTCAATGAGTCGGTTGAGTGTCGCAAGGGGTCCGAGGGTCGTTTGAGTCACAAGGGTTGCAAGGGTTAGTTGAGTCGCATGGGTCGCTTGAGTTGGTAGAAGTATAATGTATTCTTAATTGGTCATTTTGTAGGTGGCGCCAAAGCCAAAGTTTGTGTATGAATTCACGCACATAGACAGAATGCCAAAGATCACTGATATGTGAACTATCAAGCAATAAAAATTCCTAATATCCACTTACCGCAAGAGTACGGATCGGTGTAATACAAGGGTCGAACTCTGAGGACTAATGCAATCTAAGCTAAGAATACGACTAAACTAAGACGAGTGAATTGGTGGTGATGTGGGACTAATTTCTAAAACACTAAAATGAATTGTGACAGCGATAGGCAGACGTGAAAAACTTGATAATTAAGGACACTATGGGTTTCGGGTTACCGGATTTGCAAGGATGCAATAAACAAAGAATCATGAATCTATCGAATTATCTTGATTACAGAGAATTCATGCTCATAAATAAGGAATGGTTCTCTTGATACCTAAACCTCCTAACAATAACAAACGTGCAATCCTACCTCCCGGCAGCGATTAACTCGTGATTATGGTAGCGTTAATCGCATAATCCTAATTCCGAAATCGATTAACTAACCGACCAGATTCTTATTAATCGAACTTAATCAACAATCAACTATTCCGGATCCATAATCTAACCTTCTGCTAAACACGAATTCCTAAAATAATGAGCGGCCAGCACAAGTATAAAGCGTTTACAATGTTGATTGTAAAACCGAAATACAAGAGAACTTCGAAAATTCTAAGCATTAACGCATAATTTCAAGCATCCATTACAAATCAGATATCCCTAACCCATAGCTGGAAATCTACTCACTCATGGTTTCTACTGCAAAACAAGAGAATTAACCCTAGACATGATAAAGGATAAAAAATATGATTCCTCGATCTTCCATATCATGTTACCGAAGTTCGGATTGTTGTTTCTCTTCTTTCTAGCTTCTCCTGAGTTTCTCCTTGTGTTTTTCAGTGTTTTTCAGTCTCTTTCCTGGCCTAAGCCACTGTCTAAATTCATTAGCCACCCCTTTTCCTGTTTAATTTTCATTCAAAGCCTAAAACAGATTGTTCCTGAAAAGGGGACCCGCGCGGGCTATGTGCTCACCCCCGCGGACTCATCGTGTATCACTCTGCCCTAGCGGGCTCCTTGCCTCCCCGGGTCGTGCAATATTCGCTGGAAATGCAGCCCGCACGGGCTACGATATCCACCCCGTGCGGGTCATCATGTTTGTCCAATCCGAGCGGGTTCTCTTCCAGCCCAAGGCGTGTGAAATTTTTTGGAGTTGTAGTCCGCGCGGGCTAGTGAGACAGTACGTGCGATTTCATTTGATATCATGGAGCACGAGCGTGTTGATGTTCAGCAGAGGTCGGGCTAAAACTTCTGCTGAGGAAGCCCGCGCGGGGGCCTCTCCAAGCCCGAGCGGGCTAAGTTAATTTCGTGTACTTGCTCCTTTTTGCTCGATGCTCGGGTGTTCCATTTGGCTCCGAGTGGCTTGTAGCTTCTAGTATGTGCGGTTGAATCCAGGAATTGACATTCTAAAGCTCGATTAGGCCTTGTCACCTTAAAACCTGAAAATCAACAAAAAGGAGTACATAAAGAATGTTCGTATCGGTTTTGTAACTCGTGTTATACAAACTATGTGAAAATTATGTAAATGCCTAGCCTAAAACTAGCACACACTACGTGTTATCAATCATCACCAAGTGTTATCCTCACGAGACAATAACGAAGCTGAGAGGAATCTTAGTTGAATACGAGTTGCATTACTTCGTGAAGAAGTCACAGTTTAGGCATTTATTCCATTTCCAATGTGACTCCACATTGACAAAGGTTCAAATGACTATCCTACTAAATCACTCAGTGATTATACGGAACAAGAAGGAGTTGTGGTTTATCTTAAATGTTGTTCCCATCCGGTACTCTATAGTGGAGCACACACTAATTTCTGGATTGAAATGCGGACTATATCCCAAAAGATAGGAGTCTAAAGCGGGTGATACATTCAGGCTGAAGAATTTCGGCCATGGAAAGATAACCCCCGCTCAAGTCAGTGAAAAGCTTGTGAAGGCGAAGAATTTCGACGACTGGACGAGGTTGGTAACTTTGATGTTGTTGACGCAAGTTGTGGTTCACAAGCCTTCATCAGACAACTTTATTAGCCATGATCTCATTGACATGGTTGATGACTTGGAATTTTGTGAAGCGGGGAAACGAGAGGGAGAGGAGGCAGCGGGCGGGCGAGAGGGAGAGGAGGCGGCGGGCGGGCGAGCGAGAGGGAGGAGTGGGCGGCGTATTTTTGTAATATGGAGAGGCAGAGGCTATGGAGAGGCAGAGGCAGGAAGAGGAAGAGGTAATCTGGAAAAGGGGAAAGGGCAAAGGGGAAAGGTTAGGTTTAGGGTTAGAAAAGGGTAGTTAGGTAATATTCATTAAAACTAGGGGTATTTTTGTAATTTTTTCGGGTACCCGCGGGTACCCGTTTATGATATTAAAAAACCCGTCCCATACCCGAACCCCTGAGTATTTAAATTTTATTACCCGAACTCGAACCCGCGAGTACGAGTAATGTTTTGCGGGTTCGGGATGGGTTTCGGGACGGGACGAGTAACGCGGATTTTTTGCCCACCCCATCCGGTACTCTATAGTGGAGCACACACTAATTTTCGGATTGAAATGCGAAACATATCCCAAATGATGAGAGTACAAAAGGGATGACACATTCAGGCTGAAGAATTTCGGCCGTGGAAAAGTGACCCCCGCACAAGTCAGTGAAAAGCTTGTGAAGGCAAAGAATCTCGACGACCAGAAGAGGTTGACAACTTTGATGTTTTTGGCGCAAGTTATGGCTCACAAGCCTTCAGCAGAAAACTCTATCAGCCATGATCTCATTGACATGGTTGATGACTTGGAATTTTGTGAACGCTTTCCATGGGGGTATTACACATTCGAGAAGATTGTGGATACTTTCTGCAAGCACGTTAGCGGGGAATCACCGAAACCAAAATGGTATTATGGAGGTTTCAAGATCCCATTAATGGTAAGTTGTATATATTATTCGAATAACTTGAATGTTTTCGTACTTTTGCATTCTTATCATTTTGTTTTAATGTTTCAGTTACTTCCATTCGAAACCATCCTTAGTTTGGGCGGAAAGAGATGGTATGTTGATGTTCTGGATGGTATGTTACTCCTGATGAAGTTACACCAAGTAAGTAATATTTAGTGAAAAAGATCATTTGAGAGTCAATTTCCATCGAGAGTCCGGATGGGTCGCAAGAGTCGGATAGGTCGCAGGGATGCATAAGTCGTTGGGTCGCTGGGTCACTAGAATCGCATGGGTTGCATATTTCCCACGGGTCATAAGAGTCGCTGGGTCGCTAGAGTCGCATGGGTCGCATGGTTCGCATGGGTCGAATGGGTTGCATATGTCCCATGGGTCTCAAGGATCAGTCTAACTTATGAAGTAATTTTATGCAGATGCTCCAATGGGATTTGTCAAAGAGGTCCACACTAAGGATACTCTAGTGGGTCCTGTCGATGACGTCGCCGACAAGGTTCCTGCCAAGGATACTCCAGCAGTGGGTCCTGCCAAGACGTCGCCGATGAGGAGGTTCATGCCGAGAATATTCCAGTGGGTCCTGTCGAAGAGACCCACACTAAGGAGGGTCCTACCGAGAATACTTCATTGGGTCATGTCCAAGAGGTCGCCGCTATTGTCGAAGTACCACCAAGTAAGTACGGTCATTTGCGTCACAGACGTCGCACTAGTCGCATGGGTTACATATGTCCCATGGATCATAAGGGTTGCATCAATGTTACAAACAATGAGTCTAATGAATGAAGTAATTTTATGCAGATGCACCAGTGGGTCCTGTCGAAGAGTTCCACACTAAAATACTGCAGTGGGTCCTGTCGATGATGTCGATGATGAGGTTCCTCCCAAGGATACTCCAGCAGTGGGTCTTTGAGATCACGGAAGGCATATGTTAAACCTCTACCGGCGAAAAGAGCAAGAACAGTGCGAGGGAGAGGGAGAAGGAAAGATGTTGATGGATAACCCGCAGAAAATGGAGTTGAAGAACACGCAGAAAATGTAGTTCCAGAACCCGTAAAGAATGTGGTTCAAGAACTTGCAGGGAAAGGGCAGTTTGTGTGGAAGTCCAAGGGATTAGTAAAGGGCGTGATAACCCGATTTCCTTCGTTCGTTGACGCTAGCAGTGAAAACTTGACTAATCTATATATGTTCCTGAAGACACCTCAACATAAGTAGTGGTGGAAATCTAAGCTAGATATTCCCCGGGGGCCAAATTTTTGGGAGACTATATTAAAGCCCAACGTATGGCTTGAAGATGATGTAAGTTTTTTAAAACCCTTGGTCACAGAGTTTTGTGTCATATGTATTCATGTATGTAAAAGTTTTCTTTTTGCAGCAATTGGATGAGGCGTCGATGGTGTTGTCTTTTTGCTAGGAATTGATTTCCATCATATATCGTAATTATTACGTTTGTCATGTTTCTTTCATGCAGACGCTCACGCTGTGGATGTACGAGAATATGGAAACTTTGCCGAAAATTCTTAGTTATTTTTTGAATGCCAAGTATCCATTCAGAAGTACGAAGACACCAATGAATTATTTTAAAGGCTTTGTTTCGGTTCTAAACATTCTATCAATCGAAAGTCGATTTGTAGGATGTCATTGGGTAGCCATCAAAGCGGATTTTACGACCCGATGCATCACGGTATACGACTGCCAGAGCAGAATGAAGGAAACGCATATCGATCTGGTGATTGAGAAGCTAAAAAAAGTTGTCCCCAAGATTTCCTTCCATGCGTGAGAAGATGGCGGTTGATATATTTAGTAATGGAAATTGTATCCCTCCACCCCGAGACTAACTTGATATTTGGTACATTGTTTTTGTTTTGGGAATGGAAGATGTAAATATTTGGTACATTGTCGCAGGGGTCAAAGGGTCGCAGGGGTACAAGGGTTGCAGGGGTCAAATGGTCGCAGGGATCAAAAGGTCGAAGGGTCGCAGGGGTACAAGGGTCGCAGAGGTACAAGGGTCGCACAGTCGCACTGGGTCACAGAGCCTCATGCAACCCTTGCGACCCATGTGGCCATTGCGACCCATTTAACCATTGCGACCCTTTCGACTAGTCTTTTCAATGTCAGACAACTAGCTTTTCCAGTGCTAGCTATACTTTTTATTTTACCAATGCCACACTCAAGACCACTGCGACACGTCTTTGTCACCCCTATATTAAAAGGTTCATCAAATTTTCTATGTCTCACCATAACACCCATTTGAGTGACGGTGTTGGGTCACTCTTGAAATGTGACAAGAAGATGAAGTATATGGCAGGAGATAACTCTGGACTACAATACCAAACAAGAAAAATGCAGGAAACTGGAAGACGGAGTACATGGCAGGAGATAACTCTCGGCTAATTAACTATCTCTCCAGTGGAAATAGAATGCGTGCACAGTCTTTGATTGATGATGTAAATGTATTATTTTGATTTAGAATCTTTGATCGACCCTTGCGACCCATGTGACCCTCAATTGGCATTAATTAGTTTGACGTTGTAAATGTATTATTTTTATTGGTTTTTGTCATTTTATCATTATAAACGAGTAAATTCATCGAGTTCGCATCTATTGATCCATATATGCGACCAAGCGACCCATGCCATTATCAATATATTTGAGTTGTATATGTCTAATTTAGAATCAATATAGACAATAATATAAATAATATCGACATTTGAACAAAATGTTAAATGTACTTTTGAAATTTTTTCAAACTCGTCCGACGAGTTCTTAAAACACTACTATCACTTTTAAAACACAGGCATTGGTTATACACAACTCAACTAGGGACACATGGTTCATAATCTGTTTTAACCGTTGATGGACTTTGTAGATGTATTGTTTTGATTGGTTTTTGTCATTTTATCATTATAAACCCGTAAATTCATCGAGTTCGCATCTATTGATCAATATATGCGACCAAGCAACCCATGCGACCATCATTTGGAATTAATTAGTTTGACGTTGTAAATGTATTGTTTTGATTGGTTTTTGGCACTTTATCATTATAAACCCGTAAATTCGTCGATTTCGCATCTATTGATCAATATATGCGACCAAGTGACCCATGTGACCCTCCATTGGCATTAATTAGTTTAACGTTGTAAATGTATTGTTTTGGTTGGTTTTTGTCATTTTATCATTATAAACCCGTAAATTCGTCGATTTTGCATCTATTGATCAATATATGTAACCAAGCGACCCATACGACCCTCATTTGGCATTAATTAGTTTGAGGTTATAAATGTATTGTTTTGATTGGTTTTTGTCATTTTATCATTATAAACCTGTAAATTCGTCAATTTCGCATATATATGACCCGTGCGACCCATGCCACCCTCAACTTTGATTGGTTTTTGACATTTTCTCATTTTCACCAAATTCCCGCCGAACGTTTCACCAAAATTTGAAAAAACATACCCGTGTGATCATGTCTTATCAAATTTCATCTGACGGCGATTCGATGTCAGGGTCATGTCTTTTCGAATTCAAGCAGCTTCCTTTTTTTGAATAACGACACTCTCTCTCTAACTCTCATCATCTTCCACCCATCCTTTTTCGAATAACGACACTCTCTCTAACTCTCATCATCTTAAATCCATTTTTTGCCGAAAAATGCCACATTTCCCTAGTTTCGTCCAAATCATTCTTCCGAGCTTTCTTGAGAACTACCTCGTAATCTCCTTCATCTCTCTCATTTGGTGTGTTAATGTAGAGAATGTATAGATTTGACTTTTTTTTATTTTTGTTACAGGACATTCCAAAGAAATTCTTCGATGAGCATATTTACGGGAAAATGAGGGACAACAACATGGCAACGCTTAAATCAGATGTGTCTAACAAAACATTGGAAGTCAAGTTGGAAGGCTCAAGATTCACTGATGGATGGAAATATTTCTCCAAGGAACATGATTTTCGTATACGGGATTTCTTAGTTTTCTATCACAAAGGTGACATGGTTTTTCACGTCACCGATTTCTGAGATGTTATGTGTAATCTACAATATGCATCATCTATATCATCATCATCCGCAGAAGCAGGGTCATCTTCTTCTGCTCAGAGGATTTTCAAGGTACCGGTCACGCTTTCAAATCTGGTCGTAGATGCATTGGTAAGTGACCTCAAATCGATTTATTCGATTCATTAAAATTGGTCGTAGATGCATTAGTTTGGTGTCTTTGTAAGATAATGATGTACCTCGATTGCGGAAGGTTCTATTATTGGCCAGCAGCTTTAAGGCCCGTGAGTCGTGGTGACGTTTCCATCAGAGGGGGGAGACAGTTTTGTCAAGAAAATGGATTGAACGTGGGTTGTTCCCTCATAGTAGAACTGTTTTCCAATGGAGCAGAACATGTGCTTCGATTTGTCAACAACATATTTTTATTTAAGTTGTATTTTGATTTCTTTGAACCTTCTTTTAACTTAAACTTCATTTGATCTTGTGGATTTACTATTATTCAATTGTTATTATTGTAACAAAGATCGCAAAGGGGCAAGGGTCGAAAGGGGACAAGGGTCGCACGGGTCCAAGGGTCGCGAGGGACAAGAGTCGCAGGGGTCCAAGGGTCGCGAGGGAGAAGGATCGCACGGGTCCAAGGGTCACGAGGGACAAGCATCGTAGGGGTACAAGGGTCACAGATGTACAAGGCTCGTAGATATTTGAGTCAATTATTTGTAAATAACTTGATAAATTGTTATTTTTAAAAATTTTATTCATATTATTTGTAAATAATTGTATTTGTAAATAATAAATTATTTTTACTATTGTTCAATATTAAGTATTATTGTTGGTATTGCTATTTTTGTGGATCTAATATTATTGTAACAAGAGTCGCAGAGGGACAAGGGTCGCAGGGGTCCAAGGGTCGAAGAGGTCCCTCTATGACACTTGTACCTCTGCGACCCTTTGACCCATGCGACCCTTTTACCTCTGCGACCCTTTGACCCATGCGACCCTTTTACCTCTTCGACATTTGGACCCCTGCGACCCTTTTACCCTTTCGACCCTTTTATCCCCACGACCCTTTTACCTTTGCGACCCTTTTACCCTTCGACCCTTGTATCCCTGTGACCCTTTGACCCATTTGTGACCCCTTTACCTCTGCGACCCTTGTACCCCTGTGACCCTTGGACCCGTGCGACCATTTGACCTTTGATCCCTTTGACCTCTCGAAGAGACTCTGTGACCCAGTGCGACCGTGCGACTCTATGATCCAGTGCAACAGTTTTTCACGGAACGTGCTTAATTGCAAGCTTTTTTGTTGACAACAAGTGATTTCAACCTATTGGCAACGAATCTGATGTCGATTTCAAGCTACTCTCACCGAATCTATTGTGATGTGGGAGAATAGTTATTTTCGCGTCACAGTAGAGAGAGAAATCGAGGTGTTCTGGAGGAGAGAGAAAAATTGTCGACAAAAATAATATGGGATTATCAATATTTTAAGGGTAGATTTGAAATTGAAACTTTTTGTTAGAGAAAAGTATTTTTGAAACACTTTAACCCTACGAAGGTATGTTTGAAGTTCTCCTTTAATTTGTTCCTTTTAGACTAAATCAGCCATTGTACTCGAAAAGATTCTCACGACTCACGGGGATACATATCATCGTCTATATATTAATATCAAACGATATATATAAAAATTCGATCTAATTTCATTCTAAAATTTTAAATATTAATGGATTCATTTATTAATTCGGGTTTAAGGTTTAATTTACTAATAATTAGAAAACCATAAATATATAAACTTTTCATAGTACCTTTTGAGTGGTAAGATAAAAACTGTTTGGGTAAAATACTCCTCATGGGTGTAGGTACATACCGGTAATTAGAACTATATTTGGTAGAACACCTTTAAATTGGAATCTTCTATTAGCGTTGAGAATATTTACCATAGTCATTTTTAGGGATTCCAAATGTAAAATACACATGGTAGTGATTAAACAAAAAATTCGTTAATATAAATCAAACTCTTGAAAATTAAAATATAAGTTTTCAAAATAATATCTCGAGATTTAATAATCAAATACAACGAAAAATAAAATAGATAAAATTTTTTTGGAGAGAATCTAACATCATATACATTTTTCGGATATCCAACCGTTCACCTACCATACAAAAATAAACAAATGAATACAAACATATGGACTTAATTCAAAATTGTTAAACCTGTCTGATACAGACTTAAATTATATATATAAAAGTTCTTGCAAATGGTGGCTTTTGGTGAAGCCACCTCATCAACCAATTTTTTATTTTATTTTATTTTGGAATACAAAAAGTCACCTCATTCACCACCTTAAATCTCCATCCAAACATTCTTTACTAAATTTTTTATTATTTAAAATATCAATTTTAAATGTTTTTATGTATGAGAAGTTCATATGTAAAAAATTAAACAATTAAATTATATATATAAAAGGAGGATGTTTTGCTGCATTCTCCTTGCGCCACCTCAGCAAACATCCTCCTTTCAGTTTTTTAATATCAAATAATTTTCTTAAACATTTAATATAATTATTACAAATATTATTATATTTAGTGAATACATTTATATATATATCATGTGATATATAGCATCACATAAGATTAACAATTATATATATTACATATATATATATATTAAATTCTATATATATATGTACAAATTAGTTATAAAATACTTAAATTGTTAAATTGTTAATATTATACGATGTTATATATTCATATTATATATATATATATATTTGTAATTATATGTATACATAATATAAGATATTAATATAAATTTATTTTATTCATATATACATATATATATGCCATTATAAAATAAAATATTTCTATTAATTATATATATTTTAATAATTATTTTTAAAAATAAATTAAATAGATTAAGTTGTTAATGTTATGTGATGCTACATATCACACGGTCTACATAAATTATTAAAGTGATTATATATATAGATATACTAATTGTATTTATATTGCATGCACACTAATATAATATATATATTAGTTAATACAAATTAATTAATGCAATTAATTATATTTTAATATGAATGCAACTTAATTTATAAGTTATGTATAATATATATATAAATAAAATAATTGATTAATACAAATCAACTAATGCAATTAATTGTATTTAATACGGTATGCAAATTAATTTATACTATATCTATAATATATATATATATACAAATAAATTAATTTATACTATATCCCTCTAACGTCAGTATACACCTATATTTTCACAATTTTATCTTGATGTGGCCGATCATTTATGCCTATGCTTATAAATACGAGCATCAATACAACCTGCTTCTCGGTCTTGCCGCAAAAGTGTCTGAAGAACCATTTAAGCTTCTGGTAAGAAATTTTTTTTTTCAAAACTTTTAGGTTCCCCTAATATCACATCTAACATGCAAATGAGTTGATTTTGATGGGTTCGAATGTTTACCGATTGTTGACTCGGTCATTGCTATATTCCAAGTGGATTTCACATCAAAATCGCAAAGGAATTCAATGTCATTGTCTACATGACTAAGCAAGGTAACTGATGCTTCACCAAAAACTAGCACAAATGCTTTCTCCTCATGCATTGGTTGCTTTCCCAGTTCATACTCAAGTATTTACAGGAATTCCATTGTTGATTGCAGTCATAGCTGATCCAAGAGGTGGAGTGTTCATATCAAATCCAAAGAAACCAGCGGGAGGGCTTGTGCTCGCTCACACAGCCACCATGAGGTTGATGTTCAGGAAAGGTTGGTGGTTGGTTTGGTCGCAGGTTCATTGGTGTCGCAAGATTCAGTGCCAACGGTCGAACATGAATGTCGTTTATTATATACATTTATATATATATATCATGTGATATATAGCATCACATAAGATTAACAATTATATATATTACATACATATATATGTATTAAATTCTATATATATATATATATATATGTACAAATTAATTATAAAATACTTAAATTGTTAAATTGTTAATATTATACGATGTTATATATTCATATTATATATATATATTTGTAATTATATTGTATACATAATATAAGATATTAATATAAATTTATTGTATTCATATATACATATATATATGCCATTATAAAATAAAATATTTCTATTAATTATATATATTTTAAAAATTATTTTTAAAATAAATTAAATAGATTAAGGTTTTAATCTTATGTGATGCTACATATCACATGATATATATATATACAATTAATTATAATAATATTTTATAATAATTATATATATTTTAATAATGATTTTTAAAAATAATACTATATATCCATTAATTATAATAATATTTGTTGTAATTACATATAATTTAATAATGATTTTTAAAAATAAATTGAATATATTAAATTGTTAATCTTATGTGATGCTATATATCACATGATATATATATATTCACCAATTATAATAATATTTGTAGTAATTATATATATTTTAATAATGATTTTTAAAAATAAATT
>CM071875.1:11219153-11231407 GCA_036759665.1 Gynandropsis gynandra
TGGCGGGAAACCCATTGCAACGGATGACCGTTACCCGGTTCCACCGGGGGCCCCTGGGGGCTTTTTAAAAAAAAAAAAAAAAAAAAAAAAAAAAAAAAAAAAAAAAAAAAAAAAAAAAAAAAAAAAAAAAAAAAAAAAAAAAAAAAAAAAAAAAAAAAAAAAAAAAAAAAAAAAAAAAAAAAAAAAAAAAAAAAAAAAAAAAAAAAAAAAAAAAAAAAAAAAAAAAAAAAAAAAAAAAAAAAAAAAAAAAAAAATTAAAAATAAAAGGTTTTTAATAAAAATATCAAAATTATATTACAAACCATCTAAAATTAAAACTATTTCCTATTACATATCGTTTAGGTCGGTTGCGTCGTTATCATCCCTACCATCACCACCACCATCCCCTCGAGACGGAGTTGCATCCGAATCGAGCCCCGGTTCTTGCTGCGGTGTTGATCTCCTCACCTGGCCCGACAACAACTCAATGACGCTCTCCAATTGTTGTATCTTCACTGATTGTTGCGCCGTTTCAGCTCGTTGTTCTCGAAGTTGTGCTTCGAGTTCTTCGATCCGCCGTTGTTGAGAAAAACTCTCTTGGACCGATGGAGGTACCGACGTTACGTCTTCGAGTATGTCCTTTTGAAGCGCTCCGAGACCGTACATGCGTCCCTTATACGGTTTCACCGACTACAAAACAAATAAACGTAACGTTAGAATTTAACAAATTATATTAATAATTTAGAAACAAAATAATAAATTCTTACCTCTAAATAAATTTGGTCCTTTTGTAAAGGACTGAGGTCGTCGGGGTTTGAACCGCAAGCCTGAGATTGTTGTGTGATCTTCTCCGTCATAGCTCTCACGATTCAGGCCGCTCAAGGATCGACGAGTTCCGGTTTTACGGCCTCTTCCCCGACAACCGACTTCTTCTTTGCGTGGGTTTCTAATACCACTTCAAGAAGAATCGGTTCTCTTCTCATCCGTTGCGTCTACAATATAAAAATTGTTAGATAAATAAATATTTAAATGAATAAAAAATCTAAATAATTTAAAATTTACCAATTCTTTTTTTCTTTTCGCGAATGATTTTGATCCCGAAGTATGGTGATGGGACCATCTCCGGGAACCTTCTCACCGTAGCGATTTTGTTTGGCCTTCTCGCTCTTGGCCTTGAATGACGCGGACTCCCAATGCCCAATCAATTTGTTGAAGACCGTTTCGGTTGCCCATTTCGGTCTGTTGTTGTTGGCGTAGTAGTTCCGCTTTGCACCATTCATCATGATGCGCATCCGAATCTGTATGTCGTGCACCCATGTAGTGAAGATGCGCGTTGTATGAATTCGGCGCCATCTGTATGAACGCTGCAAACAAAGTTGTATTATCAGTAGTTTTCAAATATATATATGTAATTATAAAATTCAAATATAATTACAAAAACTTACCACAAAAGTGCGCCACCATCGCTGGCGCACAACTTCTGGCGTAACTTGCCAGGAGTAAAACAGATCGTCTTGAATCGATCCTTGAATCATGTTGTTATTTGTGTGTCTTAAGACATCACTCTCATCAAACCTGCATAGCAAAATATAAAATTAGTAATATTTACGCAATTTAGAAGAAATTCATAACAATTACATTAAAATTACCATAACGTTTCAGGAGAACGTTCGGGATCGATGATCGGAAGGGTTGGGTGCCCATCGAAATCATCGATCAAGGCATCGATGTCAACCATATCGTCCTCGACAACAAATATCGGCGGTGCCGATACTGGAGACGGAGGACGATATGCTGGTGGTGGCAGCGGGGGAGGTGCTCCCGCGGAACCGGCCAACATTCCCCCCATTCCCGTAAAACGTCTAGGCCTCATTTTTGTAAGTTTTGGTAGTGTTTGAGATTTCTGGATTTGTTTGGCGTTGAAATAAGAAAAAATCCGTCGCAACATATATATATCAGAATTTCCAACGGTCATCCGTTAGTATTTGTAACGGATGACCGTTGGAAACATACGTCATTGCAACGGAGTGATTAAATTGACGTGACGTTTCAGATTCCCAACGGGCATCCGTTACAAATACTAACGGATGCCCGTTGGAAAGTGGCATTTCCAATGCGGTGACGACTAAATGGCGGCTCGTCTGCCTTTCCAACGGACATCCGTTAAAAATTGTAACGGAAGCCCGTTGGAAACCTGAAAAAACGTTAAGAAAAGCTGCAAATTCGGCAGTCATCATTACTTTTTCCAACGGACATCCGTTGGAATTCTAACGGATGCCCGTTGGAAAAGAACACGTGGTGTCAACACGTGGCGTCAAGTCAACACGGATGCCCGTTGGAAAAGAACACATGGCGTCAACACGTGGCGTCACGTGGAATTCCAATGCACATAATACTTCAGAGATATTGTTTTTCATTACTTCCAAGTCATCACCTTTTAAATTTCTCGAACATATATCTCTGAAAAATATGCTGATTCCGCATAACACATCTTGAACATTACGTGGTAAGAGCTCAGCAAATGCGATTATAATGAGCCGCTGCATGAAAACGTGACAATCGTGACTTTTTAAACCGATCAGCCTCGAACCGACAATATCCACACACCGAGCAATGTTGGATGCATATCCATCGGGAAACTTAACGTCCTCTTTTAACCACTTTAATAATGTTGTTTTGGCGGGACTAGACAATCTGAATACCGGGATAGGTGACCTTCCATCCCGTAATTCCAACTCTGGTCGTCGGCATATTGGGTCGTCGGTATATTGACTTCAAATCTTTCCTCGATTGTATATTATCTTTCGTTTTACCCGTCACATTCAAAACAATATTTATGATGTTATCGAAAAAGTTCTTCTCGATATGCATAACATCTAAATTATGATTTAATATCAATGATTTCCAGTATGGTAGTTCCCAAAAGATACTACGTTTATACCAGTTATGCCATTCACCTTGACCTTTTGGTTTACGATGGCCACGATCTCCACTGCATTCTACTGATTCTTGTAAATCCTCCATTGTGTTCAATCTTTCGTAAATGATTTGTGTTCTGGTTTGCATGCACGGTGCCTCTTTTTTTTGAACCACGTTCTTCTGAAAATGTTTTTTATCTCTCCGGAAAGCATGACCACGAGGAAGAAATCTTCTATGACAATCAAACCAACATGGTTTCTTACCATGTACTAGTCGAAATGAATCTGTATCCTCCATACAATAAGGACATGCTAATCTTCCGTGCGTGCTCCATCCTGATAACATTCCACACGCAGGAAAATCGCTAATTGTCCACAACAAGACCGCTTTCAATCTGAAATTTTGCTTAGTACTAACGTCATAAGCAAGGATTCCTTCGTTCCACAACTGTCGTAATTCATGAATTAACGACTGCAAAAATACATCGAAACTTTTCTTCGGATGTTCTGGTCCTGGAATAAGCAACGTCAGAAACATTACCTATCTTTTCAAACACATCTCGGGAGGTAAATTATAAGGAGACAAAATCACCGGCCAGAGGGAATATTGACTTCCCGATTGTCCATAGGGACTAAAACCATCCGTGCACAGACAAAGATAAACATTTCTCGTTTCACGCACAAACTCGGGAAATATTACATTGAAATCTTTCCAAGCCTGACCATCTGATGGATGTTGCATTACACCTTCGGTCGTGGAGTGTTCGGCGTGCCATCTCATTGCTGCAGCGGTTTTTTTTATTCATATAACCTTCTCAACCTGTTTGCTACAGGCATATAAAACATTTTCTTGTATGGTACGTATTTCCGGCGATCCGTTAACAATTGCAAAGGATGCCCGTTAGAACGCTTTTCCCGGTTTCTAACGATCTTTAAAGGATAACATTTTACTTTCGAACATAAATGGCCACGAACAATATCCTTTCCCGTTGTAAATGCTTGCAAATTCATTATAATTCGTTATGTTTTCATATTACAATAGTTTAAGTTTTGGTAATTATGATATTGATGATGTAAGTGGAACTGATTTCATATCGAACTCAATGAATACGCAAAAACCGAAATATAGAGTCTAAAATTTCATTCATATTTCTTTTTTAATAATTAACATAGGATGGTCGTTGATTCTTCATAAATAACTTCTTCATTTCGTTGTACTTGTGCATCTTGCACACTATCTCTAACACCGCAATCTTCGCCGTGAAAAAACCAAATTTCGTAATTTTCAGCGAAATCCACCTTATACAGATGTTTGCAAACAATTTCTTGACTTCGAAACTTCATGTTTTTGCATCTTTTGCATGGACATAACATTGTCCCCCGTTCTTGACACAAAGGCTGCATCGATGCAAAACTCATGAATTGCTCTAATCCGTGTAAGAATTCTTGCGTAATCTCTTCGGTTACAGGATCTTTTCTTCTATACATCCACTCCCTTGATCTATATATATTTCGATTCGAAGACGACGACATTTTTTCGAAAATGTTTTTGTTGTTGATGGTTTGACGCACTCGTTGGTAAGATCTAAATAGCTAATGTTCCAACGGATGTCCGTTGGAAATTGCAACGGATAGCCGTTGTAGGTTCACGGGTACTTATTTCGACCCGTGAACCTCGTAATTCAAAATATCAACGGTCATCCGTTGCTATTTCTAACGGCCGTCCGTTAACAATTGCAACGGATGCCCGTTGGAATGCTTTTCCCCGGTTTCTTACGATCTATAACGAACAATATCCTTTCCCGTTGCAATTGTAAATGCTTACAAATTCGTTATAATTCGTTATTTTTTGGATATTACAATAGTTTAAGTTTTGATAATTATGATATTAATGATGTAAGTGGAATTGATTTCATATCGAACTCAATGAATACGCAAAAACCGAAATATAGAGTCTAAAATTTTATTCATATCTCTTTTTACATAATTAACATAGGATAACAATAATAATTTACATAAAAAATAACTTTAACATAGAATTCTATCCGACAGCTACCTCCGTCACCAAAACCAGTCATAATCGAATCCAAAACCACTTTAATAAACTTCCTCACCACCCGGTTAGAAAGTTTATAAAAGTGGTTTTAGATTCAACCATGAATATAACAGATACTTGATATTGGTGGTTTTTTTGATTCATATCCGTCACCAAAACCAGTATCTTTATCTCAATAATCGAATCCAAAACAAACTTAATAAACTTACTCACCACCGGTAAGAAAATTTATCAAAACTGTTTTAGATTCAACCATTGAGACAAAAGATACTTGATATTGGTGGTGAGTATATCATATCCGTTGATATTGATATTGTTGATATTGTTTTAGATTCAACCATATATATAGTTAAATTTTCAACGGACATCCGTTGGCATATGTAACGGTTGAATCTATATCAATCGATATGCCCGTTGCAAAATCTCACGAATTTATTTTGACGATTGAACCTCGAAATTAACTATATCAACGGCCATCTGTTACAAATTGTAACGGATGCCCGTTGCAAGATCTCACGAATTTATTTCGACGGTTGGACCTCGAAATTAACAATATCAACGGCCATCCGTTACAAATTGTAACGGTAATCCGTTACAGTTTTCAACGGATGACCGCCAGAATATTTCCCCCGTGTTTCTAACGGTCTTCCAACGGATATGTCCAACGGATATTATCCGTTACAATCCATCGCAAATTGTCAACGGATTTTTAACGGATTTGGCAACGGCAATATTCCGTTAAAATCCGTTACAAAATCCAACGGATTGCAATGGATTCACGCCCGTTAAAAGCATTAACATATCCGTTGCAATCCGTTGTTATTTACTTCCAACGGACGGATCCGTTGCCCCGTCCATTGGAAATAGCGTGTTTTTTTGTAGTGCCCCTTTTCGTTCAACCTCTTTTTTTCTTCTTCACAGTCATCATAAAGATTTAATTTAGTTTGTATTTGTTTTAGGACATTCATTGTGATACAATCTTCAATATTCTTAAGACGTTCATAAAAAATATTGAAACTTCCATTGAATTATTTTTTTAATAATGTTGGAACCTCGTTCAATAGTGTTTATACGTTTTTTGACTACTTTTTCAACACTATTGAAATTTTCTTCAAAACTATGAGATGTCTTTTGAGACATCCTTCAACACTTTTGAGACATCATTCAACACTTTTAAGATCTTGTTTTAGCTTCGTTAACACTGTAGAGATGATCATCAACACTTTTCATACGTCCATTAAATTACTTCATCCCCCTGATGTACACCGCTTCAAACTGGTTATTTTCGGATCACGAGAGAGTTTGTGGGGCATAATATGTGGGTGTCCTCATTTGCGGTGTAGAATGTATTTGAGGTAGGACCAATCATGATGTTGCCTCCAGTGACCATGATTCACCTACATTAGGAAGGGTTTCATGGTTTCTCACCGCGAGTTTTATATAGTAGATATGTTGAAAAAACTAGGAACACATCTACTTATCTTGGACATCCAATCATCTACAACTGGGTCAGTGTGTATTTGTTGAAAGTAAAAAATGAAGAAGAAGTGTTAGTACAATGTGTCCAATGTGTGTGGTACAACGTGTATGGTACACCGTATATGATGTATACTAGTACGAACGTTGTAGACACACATTGTGTACAACGTTCATGCTAAGTACTACTACGAACGTTGTACACAATGAACAGTACAAAGTTTGTGTTGAGTTTATACACGAACGTTATACCACACATTTTGTACAACATCAGCACTAGTATACCTTGTACCATGCACCTTGTACATGTTGTACCACACACATTGTACACGTTTTACCACAATGTTGTACTCATTATATCACAATATTGTACACAATGTATCACAACGTTGTTAGAAATTGGTAACGAGTAGACTAACCTATGTATCCTCAATTTCTTCGCTTAAGTTTTGCAAGTTATATTCGCATATATTTTCACGTTTGTACTTCGGCTTGCACATCCTTGGGCATTCGAAGAATTGAGCATCCTCCCTAGCTATTCAGAATGTCTCTCATACATAATAATTTGTTAACAAATTTAGACCAAAATTATTAAACTAGTCAAATGAGTACAACTAATTAAATTAAATTAAAGTACACTTACCTCCAAGGCAAAATAAGCTGAGAAAATGTCCCTGTTTTCTTCACTTTTCCATTAAAAATTCTTGTGCATGTGATTAATCTCACACAGAACCTGAGGAAATTTGAAACTTCCCTATGGAAAATTGGTGCAAGCTTCCTGGTCATCGATAGTTCGCACCAAGAAATTGTCAAAAAGACCATTAAATTTATTATTTCCTCCAACGAATGTGTCCAAAAAGTACAATATAGTCATCTTCAACTGACATTCGGATCTCGATAGGGAAAACATCTTGGTCTTCACGTGGTTTGTGTTGATTGACCTTTGGTTTGCCAATACATATCCTTGAACCCATTACCACTAATTTTTAACTAATGTGGTTGATATTGGTGACAATTGAGTCCAAATATCACAATGTGCTCTATCGGCGGATACCAAATAGACAAACCATCGAGTACCAACCAAAATTTGTTTCTCTTGTTTGTTGTTGTAGTGTGGAGAAGTCGCATCCACAACCTCAAGATTTTATTTTTCTTCATTCTATCCATATAAAATAAATGCTTGAATTGAGGATTTTGCACGAACCATTTTAATTCTTCACGATGTAAGGCTTTTGGAAGTTCTGCGATCGTCTTAATTTCAGAGCACTTCGTTGTAATTTTACAAATTTGCAACAATTTGTTGGAATGAAAATAGAATCCTCTTGGATCTATTAATCTACTTACCGAGGCCTGTCAAACAATAGGAAAAAAAAGAAAAGTTCAGTACTGTAACAATAACAAACCCGAAAATATTTGTACAACGTGCTTGTACAATGAGCTGTAACAATTTGCTTGAAAAACATGTTTGTATAATGTATGATACAATGTATGATACAACATGGTTGTACAATATGTTGTTTAACGTGGTACCACACGTACCATGTTCTACCACATTTTTCGCACAATGCGGGGTGACATAAAATTGTTAGAAAATTGTGAAAGATGAAAAATTTTTATTCAAAGACGGCGAAAACCTAACGATGACTTTACATTCTTTTTCTGATGGCAACACCTGATAGTTATTAGATGAGGATACTGGGGATGTTGAGGATGATGAAATTCAGGCTTTTGAGATATTTTTCTATAGATTTGGAGAAATTTTCGAATATTTGTCGTAAGAGGAGACAAAGATTAGAGAGAATTTTTTTAATCTTGAAAGTGAAAGTTCTTTCAAGTTTGAAGCTTGTCATGACGGAATGACATTCTTGTAATATTGAAGACGGAATGACATTTTTGTAATATTTGTGTACAATAGGGATATTGGAATAAATAATCTATTTTTCGCCCAAAAATTAAATCTTTATTAAATGAATTTTTAAAAAGAAATAATTTGGAAAACGTGAACTTTGATAGAAGTCATTAGAGATTGAAGTCTCCCGTGCAAACGGTCGCCATCTTTCTGCTCTGGTGTCAGTTACTGTTCGTGTCGATGTCGTTCGTCGTCCTCTCCTATCTCTACTTTCTCTTTTCTTCTACTTGCTTTGTACGTGTGTTCCCTGCGTACGATTTTTGTTGTCTCTTCTTGATTGTTTATTTGCTCCTTTGCTCGTGCCCGTGACTGTTGTCTTTCTACTTTGGTGTCAATTGTCATTCCTACTGATGGCGTATGTCGTCTTCTCTGGTATCAATTTTTTTACTGTCATTGTTTTTCTCTTTCAGTACGATAGTTTCCCTTAATCTTATTCTTCATCGTGATACTTTCCAACACCAAATTGCGAAACTAGTTTTGGCTATTCGCGTATCATTTATTTCTGACTATTCGATTCAATGACTATCTGATAGATTTTCTTAATTGAAACTTTAATGGGTGATGGGTCAAGTTAAGCGAGTTCCTTTGGCTCCTTCTAATGTCCACGCGGTCGAAAAGCATTTATCATCTTAAAAAAATTGTCATGTTTTGTTTCCATCTCATCGAGTTCCTTTGGAAGGAGACAAAACATTGCGCATCAGAAGGCTAGATTTCCCCAAATCTAGGTTGCAAAGCAATTGCATTTCAACAAGGATAGTATTACTATTAAGAAGCTTCAAGTGAGTGGATGAATACCGGATTCATGTTTTTTATTCCCATGTGTTATGGTCCTTTGTGTTGATTTTACATATGATTGCCTTCATGTCTCTTTATTTTAGAGTGGTTTGAATAAACTTGTGGATCTGTTTTGTGTTAGAGTGGGTCCTAAAGGCAGGAATGTTGTTATGGAGAGCGAATATGGTTCCACGAAAATCGTTAATGATGGTATGGCAATTGCTAAGGATGTATGTATTTTTCCACTTGTACTAATCATAATGCAATGTATTATCATGTTGGAAACCTCAGAAACTAATTCAATGATTTTTAGGTTGAACTAGAGGATCCAATTAAAAACATTGGAGTTAAGCTGGTGAGATAAGCAATTGTTAAGACCAATTACCTAGCCGGTGACGGAACAACTACTTATATTGTTCTTGCTAAATGATTTCAAGTCACTTTTAAGGAGTTCATTTTGACGTATTCAGAGTAGAAAGATTTTAGATTTGAAGACATTTGTTACAAGTTTAATTACTTAGTATTGTATATTTGTTGTTTTTTGTATGTTATGTTTGATATTTGTATTCATTTTTTATATAGAACTTTCCAAAAAACCCTAAAGCCCAAATTCCTCGAATTAGTCATAATACCTCAAGAATGTGGATTTTCAGAACTCAAACAACCCAAATTATTTGGAACTGAATAAACCGAATTGCCTAAAATTCAAACAATCCAAATTACCCCAAAAAACCGAATAAGTCTAATTATCCAAATTATCCAAATGTAATTTGTGTTGTTTTGGGTCTAATACTCCAGAATCCAATTCCGAGTAACTAGACCAAAAAAATATTCGGATTCAATTTAAGTCCTATTTTTCAAAACCCGAGGAACCCGAATTCGATCCAAAATCGAAGAACCCGTACCAAAACTTGAATTGGACACCATTTTTCTATTAATCAATACTACCATAGTTTTATGAATCATTATTATATTAGAAAATTTTACCCATTTAATACGAATGAACATCTTGGTTATCAAGTCATTTCGCAAACATACTAACTAAATTCATTTTAAATTTTACAGCTCTATATCACGTAGTCCCGTAGTTATCATTGAGTTAATCCATAAATATGGCTAGCAAAAAATCATAATAAAAAATGGTTATTATATATAATGTAATATAGCTATACAATATTAATTCTCAAAGTACATGTCTAATGGTTGTAAACTAACTCCATATAAGTTATATTTAACTTATGTGTCTACTTTGATGGAAAAATATATCATAAAACTAATTTATCATTGAAATTGGTACTTTTAGTTTGACAAGTTTTTCTAGTGCAACACTCTCACCGGAGTACAATCAAGTCATGTTTTTATTCAAGAGAGAATGTTCGACTTGAATGATCACACCATTTGTTCGAGTTTCAAATACAAAAAGAATGCTTGATTTGAGTAGTAATACCACTCGATCAAGTGTTCAATATTGAGAGTTTGCTAGATTTGAGTGGTTAAAAACTTGGTCGAACTCTTATACAATGAGTTCGGTTGGTTCGAGCGATTAACAGCTGGGACGAGAGGTAACTCCAATTCTTCCTTTAACATAATTTGGACGAATGGTCATACCACTCAGTCGAGTGCAATGTCAAGTGATAATGCTTGCACCATGCGATCTTATTGCTCAGTCAAATGCTTTACACAATGAGAATGCACAACTCAAGCAGTCTAACTGTTCGGTCTAATTAGACCTTCATGTTTTATGTAAGACCATAATGCTCAGGTAAAATAATATATTGTTCGGTCTAATTAGACATTCATCTTTTACGTAAGACCATAATGCTCAGGTCAAATAATATAGTGTTCGGTCGAGCATCGCGAATTAAAAAACCTTAAAATTTTCGATATTTTTCATTTGTAACTCACCGCTTTTTCTATCAGTCCCATTGCGGGGAGAAATTTCTAGCTTAAGACGACAAGATGCTCGATATCACTATAGGTATAGGTTTGATAAATACACAACAATGAAGACAAGTTTAAACAACTCATTTATAGACCAAGTTTTTTTCATAGAGTTTTTTCACATTTGTTCATGATTAATGATAACACTGAAAGTGTATCAATTTTAGGTTAGGTTTTAGTGTCATTTTCGCATATAATTCATAGTTAGGTTTACATATCCGATACGATTATGAGTTACATACACCCATTTTGTTGGTTTTTAGGTTTTTAGGCGACAAGGCCTAAATGAGCTTAAAAAGACGGATTCCTGATCAAAACCACGCACTTTGAAGGCAAATCCACTCAGAGCCAAGATCAAGCCTTAGCAACGAGCGAAAAAAGAGAAAAATCAAGGTTTCAAGGGTGCCCGGTCGGACACCATGGCCTACCCGCTCGGGTAAAACCTACAGGGTTTTATTCGCACACCTTCAACGACCCGGGCACGAAGGTAACAAGATCGGGTAGCCATACCCGATCAGGCGCAACAAGGATACCCGCTAGGGCGTTAATTCATCCCAAAATTCTCCGAGAGTTTGCACGACTCGGGCCGCTCAACCACGCGATCAGGTGTTGATGCCCAATCGGGCATGAAGGTTTACACGACCAGGCGTGCCTCTGCATGACCGGGTAGAAGTGGTACCCGAGCAGGCCGCGTATTTCGCAACAATCTAGATCTTGCATTCAAACGACCTAATTTATAGACCAGAAGAGATCTAGAGCAAGGGGGCGACATAGAGGGCAAGGAAAGGATTGGAGAACATCAGGAAAGGCTCGGGAGACGCTGGAGAAGAAGAGAAGCATCAATCCTCACATCGATAACACGATAGGGAAGATCGAGGCATCGAGTTTCCTAGAGTCTATCATGTTTAGGATTATGTTATCTTCGTTATTTGTATTCTCCATGAGTGAGTAGAGTTCCAACTATGGGTTAGGGATATCGGATTGTAACGGATGAACAATGTTATGCGCTAATGCTTAGATCTATTGATTTTATCTTGATATTCGGTTCTACACTTAACATTATCATTCTTATTCTAGTGCTGCCCGCTCAGTAACATAGGAATTTAGACTTTGCTGGAAGGTTAAAGGATGAATCCGGACCTGTTAAATTGTAGGTTGAGTTCAGCTAATGAGAATCTGACCGGTCGGTTAGTCGACTTAG
>CM071875.1:11240686-11317398 GCA_036759665.1 Gynandropsis gynandra
TGATGTGCGTTAAGCTCAAGTAATAAAACCTAGACTAACGCTTCCGCAAGAATACGGATCGTGAAGTAACTAGGGTCGAACACAAGGAATTGATGCGAAGCTATAGCTATAAAACTAATGGAATAGACGTGTAAGGTGACTAAAGATGGAATTGTTATTGAACTAAACTAAACTAAATCGATGAGTTATAGCTAAGGGATTCCTCTTTCCTTTTGTTGTTGAGCGCCTCGGTTGGTACCTTGTAGTTACCTTCCTCAATCGCTATGCGATTCAAACCTAAAGAAAAATCCTTAAATTGAACTTCCTCACAAGTCTCCTCGGCTAAACCTTCAAAACTGCCTTCGGGGAACACGAAGTACATAGACATAGACGCATTACGACCGCTATCCTAATCCCTAGATTCAATCGATTGACCTGGCGTAGATTCTAAACCGATTGAACCCATGGCTAAGTGGCGTACAAGTAATGAAAGCATTAAGATCAACCATGAAATCTGAAAACGTGATAAAATACCAATATCATTCATATCGAGTGGCGTACAAGTATGAAAGCATTAAAATCCACCATTCTTTAAGCACAAGACTTCGTTACAACATGGCAATACTCTCTAACCCATGGCAAAGGATCTACTCAGACATGAATACAGCAAAGGAAACATAAGAGAATTCTAAGTTCGACATAGATAGAGAAAGAGATGACTCCCTATTCATAAACCGATGTCTTCGATATTCTCCTTGCTCCCGATCCGTAGATCCGTCTTTTTCTTCCTTCTGCCCTAATGTCTCTGAATCTTCTCTGATCCAATCTGGTTCGAAACTCCCCTTTTCAGATCTGAAATTCCCTTAATTTGGTCGTTCTATATTTTAGGAGTTTGTTGAGAATGAAGGACCCGAGCGGACATGTCCTCTACCCGCTCGTGCAGGTCACTTGCCCGACCGTGTGCACACAATTGAGCCCGAGCGGGCACCATGCCCGATCGTGTAGATCATCAGCCCGAGCGGGTACAACCCACGGTGATTTCTTGGCATGAATTAGCCCGAGCGGGCACTGCAAATCCACCCGAGCGGGCACCCTATTCTGGTCATGTTCCTTGAGTGCCCGAGTCGTGCAAAGCTACGGGGGTAATTGGCAGCAATTAGCCCGATTCTTCATTTTAAATCATACAGATGTATAATCAGTGGGATAATTATCTGCATATTTTGATTCCGGTTGCATCTTCTTTCATGTTTTCAGCTACTATCACTTGATATGGGTGCACTAATAGCTGGAGCGACTATAGGAAGTACATAGAGAACGATCCAGCCTTGGAGCGTCGGTTTCAGCAGGTATATGTTGATCAACCGATACTAGAGGACATAATATCTATCCTCTGTGGTTTGCCTGAAAGGTATAAACTTCATCACGGAGTTCGTAACTCAAACAGTGTCCTGGTGGAAGCAACAATTTTGTCTGACCGCTACATCAGCGACCGATTTTTTGCCCGACAAAGGTTGCTACTGTATTATCACATTTGACTGAACTTTGATAGAATTGCTGATAGAGATGGAGAGGAAAGCATAGGAGCTGCAGAGCAAGATTGATGAGAAAGGAGAAGAAACGGAGGAAGAGAAGAGGCTGAGAGTGACAAGAGAGCTCGAAAAGGTCAGTTTCTAGGGTTTTCTCAAGCTCATATCACTGTCATTTTCCTTGGATTGAAAAAAAACCTCAATATTCTTTTAAGGTATAAGTGGCAAATATAGGTGATGATGATGTATAAGCTGCCTTTCTACTATTGAACTTATTGCGAATTCATATTATGATCGTAATGGGAAGTGTGGAAAACAATTGGTGCACCATAAGCTTTGATTAAAGGTCCATAGGAAAGTGTGGTTTTATTTTCTCTAGGATATAATGGGAGCTAGGGGGAATGGTGAGGTTGTTCATGTGGTGGGAGCAGGTTGGCGCAGGAACAGACAACGAGAAGAGAGACAACTGAGTGGATGTCGAATTGGGTCAAAATGCTTATGGTAAAGGCATGTATGGACGCTCAATTGAGTTCCTCGAAGGTTCCCTTACGATTATCCCCAAGCCTCCTCTCTTCGCGGTGAGGTTGGTTTTACTTCATAGCCATTGTCACCGCCTTTAGGAATATGTCTATTTAGGAATATGTCTGTTTAGGTTTAAAAAGATTTAAGCGTAGTTGCTGACATTCTGAGGATTGGTTGCCAGATTCAAATTTGGCTAGCTATGGCTTACGCTCATCTTCTTCCGATAGAGCCACCTTTGCTTTAGAAAGGGTAGGATTTTGTATTGTACCATTCCCTACGAGAACTTAGGCACACTTTTGAATTTTGGGTTTACTATAGAGTTTTTTTTTCTGGTATACATATGGGCAGAAGAGAGAAAAATCGTAGGTGTAGGTTTTGATTGAGGTTAAAAGATAGAAACTTTTATGTGGTCGGTAAAAGAGGGAAACCGGTTATGGTAATCTTTTGTTGTTTCTTCAGTTTCTTTTGCTTTTCCCTTAACAGAAACAACACAACAATCACAATGAAGAGGAAGGAAGAAGCATGAAGATAAGAGGCAAGGTGAAAAGAAACAAATGAAGGGTCTTTATCTGAGACGCAAATCTCGATATTTTTTAATGAGAGAGAAAGAGAGAGAGGCCAAGCAAGAACACAACAATAAAAAAGAAAACACATTAAGAATAGAAAAAGACAAAAACTGAAACGTCAGGTGGCTTTGTTATCTTTTTTCAGATTTATTGTAAAAAACAATTGATAAAGTTATTAAGTTAAACTGTGTAGTAGAATCTTTTGAAATTGTTTTTTCAAATTATATTTGATTTATTTTGTTTTAGATGTTGGTGCAATTGTTATTTGGTTTACTTTGTTTAGGTTTGGTAAAATTGTTAAATCAGATAACAAATTCGAATTGATTATGCATGGACATGTACGTATCATATGCACATAGGATGATGCATGGGGTGTCGTTGCGCGTGAGTAGCGTAAACACTTTATTTTTTTTATAATAGGTTATTTTTATTTTCTTATAATGTCTTGCGTCGGTAATTTTTTTAACTATAAATTTGAAAAATATATATAAATTCAAAATAAATTATGATATTATATTATATTCGTTCATTTATATATTTTATTTTTTATAGAAAAATGGAAATTAATTAAGAGATATATCGAATATAAATTGTATAGAAAATATATATTAATTAGAGAGGGTAAATGAGATGATGAACATTAATTGTTTTTCATTCCATTTATTTTTCAATAATATATCTATTTTTTACTTATAATATAGTTGTTTTAAAATTTAAATTTATTAAAATATGTTAAATTTTATTTTTTTTCAAAATAATTAAATTTAAAAAATATATATAACAAAAATGAATATTTTTTAATAATTATTTTGTCACAGTTTAATATTTGTATTTCAGTATTGTGTGGATAAATTTTTATTTTGTAACGATAGAGTTGAAAAAATATATGTAAATTAAAAATAAATTATGATATTATCTTTGTTTATTTATATATTTTAATTTTTCATGAATCATTTTCTTTGTAGCATTTTAATATATAAGAAATTATTTATTTATTTTAATTGTAGAAAAAATGAATAATAATTAAGAGATAGATTGGATCTAAATTATATGAAAAATATATATTAATTAGATTTTTTTAGTTATTTTAAAGATTTTTAGAAAGAACTCTTTGAAGGACAAGTAAAGAGGGAAAACACAGATATTAACTTTGGTTTAGATTTGGTTTGATATAATTGGATTGGTTTGATTTAATTGATATGAATAAAAATCTTGGTTTTGATTTATCAAATACTAAAGATAATAAAAAAATCAAATAAAAATATATTTAAAGAATCTGAAATTATGTCTATACCTCATTAATTGTTTTTTAATTATGTAATAGATTAAATAGTCTTAAAATTATATAGGGTTGAAAAAACAATCATGCGTAAAACTAATATCCACAATATGAAATAGATTTATCAATAAATTATGTATTAAAATTTCAAAGATATTATGGATAAATAGCGGTGTTATTGTACATTATATCGTATAAATCTATTGTTTAAACTTTTATATTGAAAATTAAAATTCATGTATTGGCTATACATATATCAAATGTCATAACAATGTTTGAATTAATGAATTATATACAATACTTAATAAAACACAGTTTAATTATCACTAAACCGAATAATGCACGAGTATCATCTAGCTTTTGATAACCGATATTGAAAAAATTAATACTTATATTAATCGATATATGTTCATTGTTCATGTCGTTGCGTTATTATCGTTTGTAAATATATCAATCATGTTTGTTAACACTTCGACCTTCATACTCTACAAATATCTACACCAATCAAAATCTAAAGGCAATCAAGAAATTCAAACATAAATTAGTTTTAAAGATCTCAAATCATATTCATACCTCAATAATTGTTTTTAAACCATGTTATAAATAAGATTTAGATTTAGTCCTAAAAAATTATGCAGGTACGAATAGGAAAAACAATCATGCAAAAAACTCTACTGCAATCACTATCTCCAATAGATTACGTTTTAAAATTTCAATGGTATTATGATTGTTAGTTTACATTACATCTTAAAAATCTATTATTTAAACTTTTAAATTGAAAATTAAAATTTATGCATTTGTATTGAACGATATATATATCAAATGTCATAACAATACATATATCAAATTAATTTGAATGTTTAACGTTTAAAAAACATACAATGTAATTATCACATGCGGGTATCATCTAGTAATATATAAAAGAGAAAAAACCCTTCTAATTAATTATTCATCTTTATTCACATAATCCGTAGTCGTCTCTCTTTTCCCTATTTCCCTCAATTTCCCGTATCTTCCCTTCAATGGCTTCACTTCATTGTATCTTCGGTAAGGCATGTATCTATGCTTAACTCGACCTAATAAAAGGATTCATCAGAAAGTTCGAATCTATCCCTCTTCCCCTCAAATTCGTTGTACATCCCCGGATTTGTCGCATGGGTTTTGGGTTTTGGCCGGAACACGGGAGCAATGCTCGAACCCAGGGTTTCGATTCCAACTTGGTCGAAACAGGATGCGACGCTCGAATCTAGGGTTGCGTTTCACAAGCTTCGTCGCTGATGGAGATGAAAGGAAACAGAGCGATTCCTCATCATCCCCAAGTTTGAATCGCAACCCCGTTAGAATGGGATGCAACAATCGAATTTGGAATTACGGGTCCAAGGATTTTCCGATGATGGAGAAGAAAGGAGAAGGAGTGGTTCATTATCGTTGCCTCTTTATTGGGTGGTAACCGATAGCGGAAAGGAAAACAAGTGATTGAAGAACAGACGGTAGTAGTCTTTGCCTGCAGTTTGACACCTTCTCTAATTGTCCATTCATCATCGTTTCCTCGCCAATGTATTCTTTTCATCGTCATCGTTAGACCCATGGATTTGGTTCTTCGCCAACGGTATCTGTTCCCTCGCCATCTTCGTACAACCATGAAGTAAGATCTTTGACTTTTGCTCTCTCTCGGTCTTATTCATCTTGTCTGGTTAGCTGATTTGTACATATCTGCAAATCAGGAGATGAAAAATATGACAAAGATGTTTATCCCCGGAAATATCAGACATCATCAAGAGATGAAAAATATGACAAAGATGTTTACAACGTTTAAGTTCCAGATTCCCCTTCAAATCGCTGCAGAACTTGAAATTGCAAGGTCTTTAATAGGAGGTACGATTCCTTTTGGAGTCTAAACTAAGATATAATTCCGTCTAAATTGATGTCTATATCTGACACAAGAAACGGCTATGCATTTGGAGCTCCAAATTCAGCTGGGTTGTAGGATTTAAGGAACTTGCAGACCCGACTGTTGAAGCCGTTGTTGCAATGGATTCTATAGGCCCACCATTCTTCCTTGCTATTGCAATGTTTAGTTTTGTTCTTCTAATGAGTTCTTTGATCACAGAGAAAGAGCTGAAACTCCGACAGGTATAATCATTTTTGTTTGTGGTTCGGACTAACAATGTTGCCACTGCCGATAGTGTTTAACTAAGTTTATGTTTGTCTTTGGACAGACATTAACGATGATGTGGTCTTTTTGACACTGCTTATTGGTTATCATGGCTTACATGGGAAGGACTCCTTTTCTGTTCTCTCAGCACTTCTGATAGTTGTCTTTGGAATGATTTTCCAATTCAGCTTCTTTTTGAAGAACAGCTTTCTGGTCGTATACCTCCTTTTCATGCTTTTCCAGTTCAATATGGTAATATCCTGTTCTCAAGTCACTTTATCGTACATATATCTTAGGAGACATGGCTTTGTCCTAGATTTCTGATGTTTCATTGTAAACATCTATGTCATATTTTTCATCTCTGATGTTTCAACTCTTACAACCCTTGTCTATTCCTCTTCCCAACACTCAATTTCTCTTCTTCCATAATTAAATTAAAGGTCTCCATGTCTATTTCAGATTAGATCTAAAATAAATGGTGGAGCAAAACGTCGAATGGTTCTCGAGTGGAGTCGATGGCGACAACAGCAATGGAGAAAGGTTCTCCAGATTCCCCTTCAAATCGTTGCAGAACGTGAAATCACAAGGTCTTTAATATGAGGTATCTTTTGGAGTCTAAATTAAGATATACTGTGGTCTAAATTGATGCCTATCTCTGACACAAGAAACGGCTATGCATTTGCAGATCCAAATTTCAGCTGGGTTGTAGGATTTAAGGAATTTGTACACCCGGCTATTGAAGCCGTTGTTGCAATTGATTCTATAGGCCCAACATTCTTCCTTGCTATTGCAATGTTTAGTTTTGTTCTTCTAATGAGTTCTTTGATCATAGAGAAAGAGCTGAAACTCTGACATGTATAATCATTTTTTTCTGTGGTTAGGACTAACAGTGTTGCCACTGTCGTTATTGTTTAACTAAGTTTTTGTTTGTCTTTGGACAGGCAATAACGATGATGGGTCTTTTTCACCCTACTTATTGGTTATCATGGCTTACATGGGAAGGACCCTTTCTGTTCTCTCAGCATTTCTGATAGTTGTCTTTGGAAGGATTTTCCAATTTAACTTCTTTTTGAAGAACAATTTTCTGGTCGTATACCTCCTTTTCTTGCTTTTCCAGTTCAATATGGTAATATTCTGTTCTCAAGTCGCTGTATCCTATAGATATCTAAGGAGACATGGCTTTGTCCTAGATTTCTGATGTTTCATTGTAAACATCTTTGTCATATTTTTCATCTCCTGTTGTTTCATCTCCTGCAACCCTTCTCTATTCCTCTTCCCAACACTCAATTTGTCTTCTTCCATAATTAAATTAAAGGTCTCCATGTCTATTTCAGATTAGATCTAAAATAAATGGTGGAGCAAAACGTCGAATGGTTCTCGAGTGGAGTCGATGGCGACAACAGCAATGGAGAAAGGTTCTCCAGATTCCCCTTCAAATCGTTGCAGAACGTGAAATCACAAGGTCTTTAATATGAGGTATCTTTTGGAGTCTAAATTAAGATATATTGCCGTCTAAATTGATGTCTATCTTTGACACAAGAAACGGCTATACATTTGCAGATCCAAATTTCATCCGGGTTGTAGGATTAAAGAAATTTGCACACCCAGCTGTTCTCTCAACACTTCTGATAGTTGTCTTTGGAACGATTTTCCAATTCATCTTCTTTTTTGAAGAACAATTTTCTGGCCGTGTACCTCCTTTTCTTGCTTTTCCAGTTCAGTGGTATTATCCTGTTCTCAAGTCACTTTATTCTACAAATATCTTAGGAGACATGGCTTTGTCCTAGATTTTTGATGTTTCATTGTAAACATCTTTGTCATATTTTTCATCTCCTAATGTTTCATCTTTAGGAGCGATTGAAGAAGAACAGACGGAAACAGTCTTTGCCTGCAGTTTGACACCTTCTCTAACCGTCCATTAATCATCGTTGTCTGGCCAATGTATTCTCTTCATCTTCATCATTAGAACCATGGATTTGGTTCTTCGCCAACGGTCTCTGTTCCCTCGTCATCTTCGTACAACCATGAAGTAAGATCTTTGACTTTTGCTCTCTCTCGGTCATATTCATCTTGTTTGGTTGGCTGATTCGTACGTACATGCAAATCCTGTGGTTTGTGTATTGTTTTCTAAATAGGTTTTGTCTTAAGGACCGTGTTCGATTCTCTGATCTCTGTTGAAGATTGTTTTATCGACGGAATAGAAATATATAGGTTTTACCGACGTACTGTATTGAGTATGAGAGATTTGGAGTGGTTGAACCAATGTAACAGAGGATTTGGTTTGTTCATCGACGAGAGTGCTGTGTACAATTTTTTGAATCTATACAAGTCCTCTTTGATTACCAGTACGGTTGATAGGAGATGATAGAACCCATAATTATGTCATTAACTATATCTTCAGAGTGTTCAAATAATATGGAGCAACCTCATGTATGAACTGCCAAAGGCATGGAAACTATTGAAAAAATGGATATTCCTGTTTTTGCTTCAAGATCTTTTAACATGGTTGATGATATAATAAACTGAATAGTTTTATTAATGTGGTTAAACATAGTGTTGATAGAACAAGAACTCATCAACTTGGTTGCGGTCGTGGACTTAGCGTCTGTCAAAGCAAAGGATCTCAATTACCACATTTACAACTGTTGTTTCCACGAAAAATTCAGTTTTTGTTGACAAGTGTTGCTCTTACTTGCTCCTACTTGGGGATCCTTTTCTATTTATTGTGGAAAAGAGAAATTTTACGACAAATTATAAGAATCCATCCTCTAGGAATTTGGTTTTTTTGTATTCCTATGATTTATGTTTGTTTCTAAGATTTTTGAATTGATTTTTTAAATTATGCATGACTTTGTTCTCTAGAGACTATCTGAGTTTTTTTTTTTGTAAATTTATGTAGGATTAGATTCTATACTTTAAGACTCTCGAATATTGTCACTGCACTTGGTTAGGCTTGCTCTTACAGGAAAGAGATAGAGCTGGAATAGAATTTCCAACAACTCCCTAGAAAATCTTTTAAACATCTTTTGTGTCGTGGCATCTCATGATTGACCTACACTCCGTCAAAGTCTGTGCCTTTGATCCAAACAATCGAAGCTCATTCGCCTGTTCCATGTCCTGAACTTGTGCTAAGGCTATATCTACAATGTGTTGAGGTAATTGTTAGGAACACAAGACATAAATTAGAAACACTGAGAATGAATTGGTCTTTTTTTCAAAAGCTTAGACTAAGTATATTACGTATCGCATGGTTTGACATTCTCTTACTTCTTTCTAGTCTTTTTTGATACATTCTCGCACTGAAGTTCCCATACTTTGTTTAGAAAAATCTTAAGGAAGGCCAAGAAGATAAGGGAGTAACACAGATAGATTTGAGAGTAATCTCACCTATGATCTCATCTACAATTTAATATGACAAATATTCTTATTCCTTGAAATATCCCTAGGCATATAAGAGGAGAGGAACTTCAATGTCTAACATAGAAGATCTCGATCAAGGTATGATATTTCTTCAATTTTTTTGTGTGTATGTCGTGTAAGATTATGATTCCGGTAGATTTAGGGTTATGAGACCATGGACAACTCAAGAACTATATGGGTCATCCAATGCTTTGGTATTCTTGCTCACTGTTTCATTTAATTCTTTGAGGAGATACTTTTTAATATAAGGTTGGAGCCTTGGAAATTGCAAAGGATCTCAATTACCATGGTTGATGATATAATAAACTGAAGAGTTATATTAATGTGGTTAAAGGTGGTGTTGACAGAACAGGAAAGCTCTTTGGAGTTTCAATTTCTCTTATTCTCATCAACTTGGTTGCGGTTGTGGGCTTTGCGTCTGTCAACAAAAACTGAAATTTCGAGCAAAGGATCTCAATTACCACATCTATAACTGTTATTCTCTTCTACATATCCACTGGTATTTCATTATTCTTCCCTTATTTAGTTTGTTTCCACGGAAAATTCAGTTTTTGTTGATAAGTGTTGCTCCTACTTGGGGTTCCTTTTCTGTTCATTGTGCGAAAGAGAAATTTTAGGACAACATATAAGAATCCATCTTCTAGAGATTTGGTTTTTTTGGTATTCCTATGATTTATGTTTGTTTCTAAGATTTTTGAATTGATTTTTTAAGTTATGCATGATTATGTTGTCTAGAGACTATCTGAGTTATTTTTTTTTGATTTAGGTGGGATAAGATTCTATACTTTAAGACTCTCGAATGTTGTCACTGCACTTGGTTAAGCTTGCAATTACAGGAAAGAGATAGAGCAGGAAAAGAATTTCAAACAACTCCCAAGAAAATCTTTTTAACATCTTCTGTGCCGTGACATCTCATGATTGGCATACGCTCCATCAAAGTCTATGCCTTTGATCCAAACAATCGAAGCTCATTCGACTGTTCCATGTCCTGAACTTGTACTAAGGCTCTATCTGCAATGTGTTGAGGTAATTGTTAGGAACACAAGACGCAATTAGAAACTTGAGAATGAATTGGTCTTTTTTTTTCAAAAGCTTAGACTAATTATATTACGTATTGCATGGTTTGACATTATCTCCTTTCTATTCTTTTTTTAATACAGTCTCGCAATGAAGTTCTCATACTTGGTTCAGAAAAAACTTAAGGAAGGCCAAGAAGATAAGGGAGTAACACAACTGGATTTGAGAGTAATTGAGGAGAGTTGCGAGAAGTCATTTCATTTCTTCAGGTTTATCGTTGACCCCGTTGCCAGTTAGTGAGTTTGCAATTCCATACAAATCTCATATCATCTCTTACTTACATTTAGGTTGTAGGTGATGCATGAAGAAGATTGTACCTATCAAGGTTTTCTTTTTGGTGAGCAATCAAGAGTGGCTATATTCGTTCTATATTCTATGATGCGTAGTTCTCATGCGTGATCATTTTGGACATGCAGATATTTCGAAACCTTCCTGTGGACAATTAGATCTCCTTATCTTGGACATATTATACAAGGTTATTTTGTATCTCTATTAACATATTCTACCGAACTTTATGCCTTAAGATACCATTTTTCCTATTCAGAACATACAAATTTCGAAATCATTGTCTTCTTGATTTCTGTTGTTGTAAAGTTTTCATTTTCGAGTCAAACTCCACTAAAATGAGCTTATAATTTCTCAAGTTTGTTTATGGTCGAGTCATTTAGTTTGTATCCATCAAATTTCATCTTTTTTTCTTTTGTTTGTTTGCAGAACTCATGCATGGAAAAGCCTCGAAAATAAAGCCTTCGGGGTTAACTGAGATGCAAATCTCTAATTTGGAGTAGAGCTGAGCTAAAGTTTATGCTTTAAAGCATAATATTATCACGTGAGATGATGAACCAGGTTTACATAGTGAAGTCAAAATTGTGAGTGATGATTTTACTCTTAAGTATGCTATGTAGAGACAGAATGAATTGTCTCCATCTGCCTCAATTCCATTGTCATGGATAAAATACTTCTGTGAACTGGTTTCAAAAACTCCTGCAGAAAGGTTGAAGTTAGATTCATCAAAAAGAGATAGTGATAATGGAAATCCAGCAAAGTTTCACGGCAAGGAACCAGGTGGTGAAAGATTTCAAGGTCAACGGAAAAGATCATCTAGCAATGGTGCACCTGACACATCTGTAATGAAGTTCGAGAATGGTAATAAGAAGAGGAAACAAGATGGTATCCTTACAGCATCAGTTGAAGTTGACTCTCAGAGTGTAATATTTAGTCCCCAAAACATGCCCGAGGACAAACACGAACTACCATCATCAAGCCAAACCCGTACCCGTGTTGCAGAGAAGTTGATCGAGTTGTAGGTTATTAGAGAATTCTTTGCGAATGATGTGCTTCGAAATAGTTCAGAAGATGTATTTGTAATGGACATCATCGTAATTTCATCTGTTGTTTTTTTATGATCTATAGAATAATGTGAGGGGAGGGGTCAAGCAAAGAAAATGAAACAACATAGATTTGGAGGATATGGTAGTTATAAGGGCATGGGAAATGCCAAGAATGTTTAGCTTTTGTTATCCTTCATAGTTAAACTATTACACACCATTTTGTCACGTTCGTCTGGTGGGTTAGCTTCGATGTAGCATTTTCCTTGTGATTTGTGTAATCTGAAGTTTTGCTTCTATTTGCTCTATTTCCATTTAAAGTCTATAACACGATAATTTTTTCAAGGAATTGAGTGTTGATAAAAGAGAGCATGCAGAGAAGTTGCTGGAGTTGCAGGTTATTAGAGAACTCTTGGCGAATGATATGCTTGTAAAAATTTTAGAAGTTATATTTGTAATGGGCATCATTGTAATATCATATAGTGTTCTTTTCACGATGTCTAGAACAACGCGAAAGGAGGGTCTAGCAAAACAAATGAAACATAAGAGATTTCGAGGATCTGGTTGCTAAGGGCATTATAAATGCAGAGAATGTGAGCTTTCTTATGATTTCCTTTTGTTTGTTTGAAGATTTTCTTTAGTTTGTGTGATCCTTTGTACCATACTTGTACAAGTTTGAGACATGTTTCGCATTGAAAGCTAGCTGATATGGTTTTCACCAATAATATTTTCGGTAAGTTCTTTAAAAGTTCAAACGTTTCTCCAAAAAAAACTTTTAATCGGTAAGTAGTTTTGCAATGAATCAATAAAATTATTTCTTTGTTAATTAGCTTATCTAGTTATTTTTTCTAAATTGTGAATATTGTTGAGATTCTAATCAATATGCAAGAATCAAATTTGCAGCTACATTCCTCTGATTAAAAAAAAGAAATTGGATTGTTATTAAATAGGTAAGTATTAAACGTTGTTGCTCTATTAACCTATTATATAATTTTTTCTGCAAAATTTTGCTCACCTTGTTTGAACCATTTCAAATATAGAAAATATATCGTAAAAATAACGATATGGGGTGGACTTGCTATGTATTTTTCGTTCAAGTATTGCTCAAATGATTGTCAAGAAAACGATCATGATCATAACACACCTTATTTCCATGATGATCAACGATATGAATAAAACAAATTAACATTTATATTAATTAATATTTTTTTGTTCATGGTAATGCATAATTATCCTTTGTAAATTTATTAATAAGGTTTGTTAACACTTCGATCGTTCTATTCCACAAACATCGACACAAATCAAAATCTAAACAAAATCAATAAATTCAAACATAAGTAAGTTTTAAAGATTCTCAAATTATGTTCATTCCTCAATAATTGTTTTTTACTCATGTTATAAATTAGATTTAGTCCTACAAAATTTTGCAAGTACGGATAAAAAAAATCATAGGAAAAACTTATGTCCAAATCATGCAATCATTTTCTCCGACAAATTAAGTTTTAAAATTTTAAAGATATTATGAACAAATCGTAATGTTAGTTTATATTACATCTTATTAATCTATTGATTAAACGTTTAAATTGAAAATTAGATTTTGTATATTTGTATTGACCGATACATATATCAAATATCATGAAAATATTTGAACTAATGAATTATATACAATATTTAAGAAAACTACAATTAAATTATCACAAAACCGCGCAACGCACGGGTATCATCTAGTTTATATAATATTATAAAATTATTGCACTTATATACGACCACATAATTTTTCAATTGGGTCTGTTGTATCTCACATTGTCCAGCGCTAGCCTATGTGCGTGGAAATACATAGATTTATTTTCGTAAGTATTCTACATTCGGATTCTATACAGATGTTCTGTCATTGATCATATTACATAGTATTAGAGTGTGTATGACACTATTGCAGCTATCGTTGATCCGAGCCGGCTGCTTCAGCAACGGCCGCAGAAAAATCTCTGCCTTGGCGACAAAGACGCTCGTACTCAGAAGATTGACACTTCTTCGGTAACGTAACGTTAGCTGATAACTTGAGGCACAAGGAACATGTGCAAATCAATATAGCAGCCAAAATCCAACTGAACTGAAGATTCGCCAACGCTTTTGCCCTAATCTCCATGTCTAAAGACTCGCAAGCCACAGCTCCATGAGATGCGTTAGTGTTACTATTGTATGGAGAATGCATGGTACTAACACAACCCTTAGGGACAAACCTTGGAAACCAAAGCATGAAACCCATATTCAAGAACCAGACACCCTGGAACAGAACTGAAATGGAGAGAACAAGAGCTGCAGAGAAACTTTTTGGGTAAAAAGTTGAAGTTAAAGCCGAGGCAAAAGAGACGAAAACCACGAGTTGAAGGAGAAAATGGTAATGCCCTTCGAGGCCTATATGAACAGTGGAGTGAAAATGCAAGAGAAAGAGTTCTTGTCCAAAAACTGAAGCCACAAGGACTCCAATGAATCCAGAGAAAGTGTCTGAACAAAGGGTTACTTCGCAAAAAAGCGTAAAAGCCGCAAATATAGCGAGATGCAAGAACATCGAGGCGTGTTCGAGGTTATCAGGCTTGAAAGAGAAGCTAAAGGAAGGGAAATCAAGCGTAAGGAGAACGGTAGCGAGTAGCGAGAAGAAGAGGATCAAGATGAGCTCAAGGTACTTCAATTTCGGAAAGGCGAACCAAAATCGTATAGAGAAATCATTAGAGAGATTGAAACAATAAGATCTGATAGTGTTGATAAGATGCCATAATCCAAGAAGTACAAGGGAAAGACCAGGCACCAAGTGTCCCAAGAAAGTCCCCATTTTATTTTTTTTTGTATGATTTCTGTTTTGGTTGTGAGATATGTGTTTTTTTTTAACGTTTCGAAGGAACTTTGTGATATATATGTGCAATAAAATGTAACAGAATATGGTTGCGTGACGAAAGTTACCACTACAAAGGAGGGAATAAAAAGGTTGGTCGCCCATTACGTTTCTTTTACTTTTTAAAAAATTTGATATAAAGGAATTCACTCTTATAATATATAATAAGATTGAATACTACAGGAGAAACCATAAGTATTATATATATATATATATATAACACTATCTTTTTCTTTTCATTATGAATCCTACACTAGAAACCACAAGAATCAATATCAAAACCAGATCTTCCATGTGAATCGTAAATCTTATATTGTATATATATTTACATATATAATTTTTGTAATAAATAATGTTGTGGGTTAAACATAAACAAAATTTTGTAAATGTAAATTCTAATTAATTTCGATGTTATTACGTAATTCAAGGACAAATTCATTACTATTTTATAATTCTCGAATAATCTATTTTTTTTAAATACATTACATTTTAAATTTTATCCTTGATTATTCTAGTTTTCGATTGATATACTCTTTAAAAAAAAAGAATGATATAGATTATGAAATTTGATAGTAATGTTAATAGAGATTTAATCTCTTTATTTAAAACCATTTTTTTATCCATGGAACTTGTTGTTTGGAGTTCCTTTTTCTCCTTTATATTGATAGTGAACCAAAGATATGCATGCACTCAAAGGAAATAACATCAAAGGGTCCAAAACAATGGGTGCAAAGTTGAGTGTGAATTCCACAAATTATTACAAAGCATATAAAAGAAGGGTCACTACAAGATATTGCAAAATACTTTTGGGTAAAGATTTAATCAAATTAATAGAAGTAAAGAAATTGACATATATTTCATACAATTGTAATTGTATGATACCTTAAAAATAGTATTGTGTTGTGTTGAACATTCAATATATTTAATAATGGATGAGTTTTATTTTCAATTCAAAGTTAATTGATACTAAATGGATCGACTCATATCTCTTATATATATATATTATATTCAAATTATAATTCTGTTGTGGGATTTTTTTTGAGATAATGACCATTTATATATTATATTAGGCTATATAACTTTTTAACGGAAGATTATTAAATGGAGTAAGACTAGAAAAATTATTGTAATTTTGTTTCAATACCGTATTAATAGGATGAACATAAACATAACAACATAAAAAAATGGAACAATTATTTGCCTAACTTTTGTAACCAAAGACTCATGTAATGGACCCTTGAACGTATAGGTGAGTCACAACATCCATTAGGGAAGTGGAAACGACAGTTGTTTTCCACTAAAACACTAAAACGAACAGAATGTGACAAATAAGATGAATCCATTTACTTACAACAAAAACAGTTATATGTATAAATAACCAAACAAAAAATGCTATTTTGGTTGTGAGAAATTTGCAACAATTAATGGAAACAACTTAAGATTATGATATTATTTTGAAGTGTTAAAATACATGACATTTGTAATATTTATATATATATATATATAAATATAAAAATCTTTATAAAATTATTAATTTTGATGCTATCGAAACTCGCAAATATGTTATTGAGACACAAAATCTCTTTGATTGATCTTGATATCGAATAATATTTTTCGAAAAACTTTGTTAATCGATAATCTTTTTACAATAATCTTTGAGATATTTCATTTTCTTATGTATTTACATGCATTTCACGGAGATTGTATTTTATGTTCCGGTTATTATTGTCAATATATATGTGTGTATATCTTGCGTGACTAATAAAACTATCGAATTCAATTGACATATTCTAATCTTGTCATGGGATCATAGTCTCTACAAATGGATTGCCAATCTTTCGTTTCCGACTCAAACTAGGAACCAAGCTTCTGTTTCGTTCTCGTCTAAAACCATGACCGTAAACCTCAATCAGAAACCTTGATCCAAACATATCATTGATCCGAACCAAAATCTCAACCAAAACGAAAAATCCTTAAACCCGACCAAACTGTATCTGAAACAAATCCTGAAATCGACTAGAATCACCACCCAAAAATCTGAATCTAAGACCAAAAACTCGAACAGAACGAAAAAATCGGAAATCTCGACTATATCTTCTATTCGAAACAAAAGGCGAAATCGACCAAATCTAACTCTCACCAATAAATTCTACTTGAACAACCTACTTCTCCATCGTAGTTGCAGCAAACACAACCCAACACCGCATATCTCGCTTTCGAATTGACTAGAGATATAACCCCTGTCTCATCCTCTCCCAACCTTTGCTCCAAGGAGAAAGTTACAGTGAATGGTCGATCAACTTCTGCCATGCTTTAAAATCTTGTAAAAAGTTTGGTTCCCTTGACGGAAGAATACTGCAACCTGTCGTGGACTCGTCAAAGTTTGATGAGTGGGAAACCAACAACTCCTTGATTGTAGTTCACTGCGAACTAACCATGAACCTCTAGGACTACCTCAAGAAATGGTTTGGTGTGGCCAATGCTCCTCGCCATATTCAAAACGAGGTTGCGAATTTCTGAAAAAATGGCTTAATTGCGGAAGCCTATTTTGGAAAGCTCACAAAATTGTGGGACGATCATACCAACTTTCGACCATTGACGGCCTACAAGTGCGACACTTTCTCATGCGACATTACCAATGCTATTGAAACCGAAAGAAACGAAGATTACCTATTTTAGTTTCTCCTTGGACTTAATGAGACGACATATGTTCACTCCAATTTTATGTTATGCCAACCATTGTTGGCTCTCAAATAGGCTTATCTCCTTGTTACTTAAGACAAAAGCTCTAAATAGAGCATCACAACCACTAGAAACAAAAATGACGTTTCTTTTTTTGTTGTCTGTACAACACCATAACCCGGGAGCATAGTGACAAGGCTGATAAAATTAGCTTCATTGATATTGTAATCACATCACAAACCTCTCTAACGACCCTTTCCACATTGTCAAATACCCCAAGCGGAGGGGTCACCGGCCACATACATAATTTGGTGCTGCTCGTGGATGAGGACAACCCAACATCGAGAGTACCTTTTGTACGATCATCGAACTCCAAATTGAGAATTACTGAAAACCTAATACAATGACCCATCATCAAAATATTTACATGGCTATGAAGACCAGGTGATTCTGCCTCCGACCCAACATCTAATTCATGCCCAGACCAACCCATTTAGCAGTTACATACTACCATAAAACTCATCCCATTTGGATTAAGCAATTTTTCCAATAGCGTCCACCTAGACTGACCTATTAACTGATACAGATAAACAATATATCAATGGATTTTGATAGAGTTAGTGGAAGAGTTTGATCATGTTCCTGAATGTCGATAAATTTAATTTTAATTGAAATCTTGTATCTCTTCAACTCTTCTTTGGATTTTTTGACACAAGTTACTCACATCATATGACTGAACAATGGACCGCATTGCTCAATCTTAGATCGATTATACCCTGCTCAATTATTTTATTGGACAGACATATAGTTCTTTCTAATCATAGTGGGGATATTATTTTAAATTACTCTTTGCAACTAGAAATTATTTTGTTACTTTACTAATTAAATATATGTCATTAATGATTGTATTACAAATACATTGATTGGTCTGAGTGAGCAGGAAGAAGATCTTTTCTATTATTATGGCACATGAATTCTAGCAGTTGTAAGAAACAATGAGACTCATTCACTGGAACTTTGGCACCACACCAATGTTTGGGTCATCTGCCTTCGAAAGTGATAGACATTATTCCAGATATTTCTTTTAAGATAGAGAGTGTCTCTATGTAAAAAAGATTAGAGATTCATTTCCTTGGATGTATAAATAAAAAACATAGATTTCTTAGTTGATACACTATGATATTTGAAGATTTGATGTGGTTAATAAAATACATAGACTAACGCTTCCGCAAGAATACGAATCGTATAGTACAAGGGTCGAACACAAGGAATTAATGCAACTTTAAAGCTAGTAAACTGATGAATATGACGATAAAAATCACTGAGTGTTTGGAATGAAAATAAAACTAAACTAACTAATTAACGGGTTAAATTCAATTAACTAAATACCACAGGTTTCGAGAAATGCACGATAATGCAATGAAGTGCTAACAAAGATCATGGTTATGAATATCATCACGCATTCGAGGAATTCAAGCTCTTTCCTAGGGAATGACTCTTCTGATACCTAATCTCACTATCTAACATGCGAACTATCAATCTTCCAATTGCATAATCTCACACGATAAATGCATTGAGTCTGCTATCCTAGTTCCTAAGTCCAATTAACCGACCGATCAAGGTTCTAAATCAATTGAGACCTCATATCATGGCTACGTTCTAAAGTTCAATTCATCTTCCAATGCAACCAAACTTTTATAATCATTCATTCAAACAGTCAATAAGAACAAAAGCGTTAAGAACATCTAATCAATCCGAAAATGATTAAATATTATAACCAAGCATTATGCATGAGCCTCCATTATATATCGGTAAAACTCTCTAACCTATGGCTATGGACCTACTCGACATGAATTTAGAATAATGCAAAAGATAGCAATATTCAACATGGATAAAGAACGAGATTCGTCCTTATTCTATTACCGACATCTTCAATAGCTCCTCCACACTCCGGCTTCTTCGCTCCGTCCTTGTCTTCATGTGCGTTTTGCTCTCTCTATACTCTCTCTACGTGTGCTCTGTTTTCTCTCCAATTTTTTGTCCGAATTGTGCAGCTGAAGCTCTTCGCTTTTTGCCTTCTTTCTCCTCTTTCCTTTCCTCTATTCTTTCCTTTTTGGACGTCCCCTTTCCTTCCTCTCCAGTGGCTGATATTTCCTCTTTCTTACAACAACTGCAGTTTTCCTTTTCCGAGTTTCTCCATGTCTTGTTTTTTCCATTCTTGTGTAATTGTCAACGTTTTCTCTTTATTTTCCAGACATGTAGCTTTCATTCCTCTTCTCTAATCATATTTCCTTTTGATTTATGCAGCTAGCACCTTCCTTTTCTTGTTTTGCTGATTTTCCTTTTCTGGTTTATGCAGGTGACGGACTCGACCCGCGCGGGCTGGCTTGGAGAGGGGAGTCCACGCAGGCTGGTGAAGAGACCGACTCGGGCTAGAGCTGCTGGAGCAATGAGCCCGCGTGGGCTAAAGTGGACACCCCGCGTGGGGTGAGTGGAGAATGGTTGTCAGCTCGGGTTGAGCATGAATCCGAGGCATGTTGAAAGTGCTGGACATGGAGCCCGCACTGGCTGAGGTATCCACCGCGTGGGGGTTGCTTCTACTTTGACGTGGAATGGTCATATTTTGTGGCATTCGCTCGTGTTTGTGTCCCGGTATCTCCATTCATTGTAAAACATGAGAAAACGCTAGAAGAGGGCTAAATGATGCTTAATGCTTGGTAAAATCCAAATGAATGATGAAACTAACTATAAAAATAGACGAAAAGACTATAACAAAATAGATGTTATCAAGACCTTATAAAAATCCATTTTTTAGGTGCATCTTGTTTTCTAATTATAGTTGATGACTACTCACGAGGAACATAGATCTACCTTTTATCTTCAATAAATAAGCACTAATACATCTCTAGATCTTTATTACTCTAATTAGAAGACAATTAAAAAAATTAGTAAAAATCATTCGAGCTGACTACAAAACTGATTTTGTTTGTTTTCATATTCATCTGGGAAAAAAGACGACTTGATTACAATATCGAAAATCAAATGTTTATGGTGACACATGAAGTTGTTTTATGTGAATGCTAGTTTCCATTTCAAATAGACTATTCAACATCAATGATCATAGGCCTATCATATCTTACTACCACGAGGACATAATGTATCGCATTACAAAACAATCATACATGGAATGTTACAACCTTAGCATCAAGGCACACCTCGTTATATTCAGAAATAATCAGATTGAAGGTGTAGACTATGATGAAATTTTCGTCCTAGTCCCCAAAATGGTAACAATCATAACATTTCTTGTAGTTATTGCAGCCCACAGTTGGAGGGTTTATCGGATAATTATTTACAATGCGTGTTTGCACAATGATCTTAATGAGGAAGTCTACGTAAAATTTTCATCCGGCTGAGTATTCACATGAAAATTTATTAATCTGTCTAGGAGTGAGGATATCGTGTGATAATACATTTAGTATATAAGTAATCGCGCATCGGCATTGATAACACGTAGAGTGTATCACTTTTAGGCTAGGTATTCGCATCATTTTCGCATAGATTTCATAGCACGAGTTACAATTCCGATACGATTGTTCTTTATATACGTCCTTTTATTGGTTTTCAGGTTTTAAGGCGATAAGGCCTAAACGAGCGTAAAAAGGCAAATTCCTGAATCAAACCGCATATATTGAAGATACAAATCACTCGGAGCCAAATTCAAGCCACGGAACTTAATGGAACACCCAAGCATCGAGCGGATGAAGTAAAAGCATAAAATGAAGAGTGCCCCCTCGGGCACTAGGTTACCCGCTCGGGCAAAAGCTACGGGGTTAATTGCAACCATCTACAGGACCCGGGCACAAAGACAACATGATCGGGTGATCATGCCCGCTCAGGCACCAGCAAAGAACCCGCTCGGGCGACAATTAGTCCTGAAAATCTCCGAGAGTTTACATGACTCGGGCTGTTAGACCACACGATCGGGAAGCATTGCCCGATCGGGCTGGACTAAGTACACGACCGGGCTGCCCTGTGCACGATCGGGTAAAACGTGTACCTGAGCGGGTCGCCTTTCTAACAACAACCTCTTTTTAGAGTTTGAATGAGGAAAACAAGAGAGGAGATCAGTTCCAGAGACGAGGGGGCGACGGTTAGGGCAAGGAAAGGCTTGGAAATCACCAGGAAAGGCTCGGGAGACGTTGGAGAAAGGGAGAAGCATCAATCCGTACACCGGTAACACAATAGGGAAGATCGAGGCATCGAATTTCCTAGGTTTTATCATGTTTAGGATTATGTTATCCTCATTGACAGTAAATCCCATGAGTGAGTAGATTCCCAACTATGGGTTAGGGTTATCGGTTTTGTAATGGATGTACAAGTTTTGCGTTAATGCTTAGATCTATCGTATTGTTCTTGATATTTGGTTCTATAATATACATTGTAAACGCTTATACTAGTGGTGCCCGCTCAGTAACTTAGGAATTCGTATTTTGCTGGAAGGTTAAAGTATGAATCCGGAACCGTTGATTGTAGGTTAAGTTCGATTAATGAGAATCTGACCGGTCGGTTAATCGACTTAGGAATTAGGATTGCGCGCGTAACGCTGCCGTAGTCATGAGTTAATCGCTGTTGGAAGGTAGGATTGCACGTAACTATGGTTAGGAGGTTTAGGCTCGGCAGAATCACTCCTCATCTTAGAGCATGAATTTCCCGTTTTCAAGATAATTCGATAGGTTTATGATCCTTAGTTATTACATCCTTGCGATTCCCGGTATCCCGAAACCCGTAGTGTTCTTAATCGTCAAGTCTTCCACATCCTTTCATCGCTGTTATCATTTAGTTTAGTTTTCTAGATATTTACACCACACCATCATCTATTTCACACCGTCTTAGTTTATTGACATTCTTACAAAAAAGGCTGCATTAATCCCTAGAGTTCGACGCTGGTACTACACGAACCGTATACTTGCCGTAGAGTGGTCTAGGAAATATTATTGCTTGAGTTTCCGCACATCAGGCATAGATATTGGATAGAAGTTTGCACTACGAGAGCATGTAGATTCATTAATTACCTTTAATGTGTAGGTTATTAGGTGGAAATATCAATAGTTTGTACATTCAAATAGGGTTTGCACTATGTGAATAGGTAGATTCAGATATCACTACAAGGGCAGGTAGATCCATTTAAAATGATGAATTCCCCAAACGATAAGAATGATAGTTCTAAAATCCTTAGCTCGTTTGCATACATAAAACAGTAGTCTAGTCAAACAGTACTGTCCCAACTTGTATATAGATAGTAGTTTAGGTTAATTTATTTGTTTTCACACACACACACAATTTATATTTTTCATGACCCTAGTTGTTTTTCGACGATTAGATTAAGTCATCCTTAGTCCCTTCGTTCACGGTCTGTATCTTTGCGGAATGTCTAGTTTAGGTTATAAATTGTAAAAATTGATAAAGTTTCAACCACACCTAGATTCACCGAATCAATCTTTCACGTAGCAAATGCTCATCTCCATGTGTTGGTCTATGGTGATGATTTCATAATTATGACAACCCAACATGTTGCAATTCATAAAATCAATGCAGATTTCGGTGAATATTTTCACATGAAAGATAATGATCCTCTAAAGTGCTTTTTTGGTGTTGAAGTTTCACGAAAATCTAGTGATATCTCATTGTGTAAGGACAATACGCTCTTGAAATTATATCTGTAGCTGGACTCCTCGGTAGCAAAATTGTGATATTTCAACTAGAAAAGAATCACAAGTTGTCCATCTCAACAAGTCCTCATCACTCACCCAGATCTTATATACAACGTTCACATTCCTTCATAATTCATGCAAAAACCAAGACAAGAGCATTGTGATGCAACACTACATGTTATGCGTTATCTGAAATGCAATCTAGGACAATGAATTTTACTTAGAGATCACCTTAACCTTTGTCTTTTTAGTTGGTATGTATAATATTGGGCAAGATGTCAAAGCACTTGAAAATCACTCTCATGTTAGTTTGTTCAACTTGGGACATCTCCTGAGTCTTGAAAATCTAAGAAGCAATAGATGATCTTCTTGTCCTCTAGCAGAGTCGAATATCTTACCATGGCGGTCACCACCTGCGACTTACATAGTCTTGTACTTTCTTTAGGAGTTCCTCATCCTGACCCAACGCTTATACAATTCGATAGCCAATCCTCCATCCATATTACATCAAATCCGGTCTTCTATGAAAAGACAAAATATATAGAAATGGACTTTCATTTCCTCCGGCATCACGTCTGCTATCGTGCCATCATCACATCCCATGTTTTCACTCATCAACAACTAACAGACATTTTTACCAAGGCTCTTAGGAAAATGATATGGACGAAACAATTGCGGGTTTGTGTACTAACAACATAATTTTAGAAAATAAGTGTGTTTGAAAGATGATTATTTTTTATGTATTCATAAAACCCAAAATATTTCAATTTGGTGAGCTTAAGTACTAATAACAACACATCTATTGATTGAATAAGGATAAAGTATTTTGTACACAAATAATGTTTTTATATTACAATTATTATCTCTAATATTAACCTATGTAATTCAAAAGTAATAATTAATAAAATAATAATTAATTGTATAATTCATGTACCTAAATTCTAGTAAAATATTAATCTAATACTTAGCTTCAAGTATAAGTTGATACTTCCATTTTGGAGATTGACGATGAAAATTGTGTTTCCAATAATAGGTTTTCCATCAAATTAGCAAGTTGATTATGATTTGAATGTGCATTGTGTTGAGAAATTCGTCTTGTAACTTCTCACAAACAACATCACTATCAATGGCAATATGTTTTTGTTTTTTTATGGTATACGAGATTATTTGAGATAAAAAGATTATCACAATATAACAAAGCATGTATTTGAAAAAAAGAATTAACAATTCAGAAATTAGAGGAGATAACCAACTCATTGCATTTGTCATCCCTTGATATTCTACTTATGCAATGTTGCGAAAAATGGTACCTTGTTTGTTTTCCTAAGAAACAAGTGATTCACTAAGGAAAATATAATAATATATTATCGATTTAAAAAGTCTAAGCATGATGTCCTATCATCATCAACAAATCCTTTTAATTTAAAATGTAAAGTTAAAAATAGAATAAAAATTTTCTTGGTGCATTGTTTAAGTACACGAGAACTCTCAGAGCATCAACCAAACAGATGTGTGTTGGTGATAACAAATATTTACTCTACTCATAGATAAGAAAAGAAATATTAGGGCATGTAATAGTCAAATAAATCGATTTATAAAAAGTTTTCCATCTAAATGTGAAAATTTAGGATTGACTTCCATAATAGTTTTTCCACGTAGGAATCAAGAGAGACTTGCAACCTAAAATAACAAACATTTCTAGTAATTCTAGTACATTTTTTGTCGATTAATGTTAGGAATAATATAGATATATTTATTTCATTGGTAGGAATAATAGAAATACAATTTCAGTATTAATTGTTTTCATTCAGTGTTTTATTCCAATTTACAACTAATTAAAATCCTATTAAAAGACGTCAAAATATTTAAAATCAAGTAAATACCTTACTTGTTCAAGATCTTTTATTTAAGGGAATATAGCATAAAAAATATCAAACTATTTTATTTTAGTCTATAAAATATGAATTATTATCTTTAACCTAAAAAACCCAAACTTATTTTTTTTGCCTTAAAAACACTAACTTTAGGAATATAGTGTAGAAAATACCAAACTTTTTAATTTTTGCCTATAAAACACAAATTATTACTTTGAACCAAAAAATTTTGAATTTTTACATTTTGTCTTAAAAACATAAACTTATCAAATTAATCATATCCATACACAAACAAAAACACTAAATCATATTTTAACTCTTTGAATTTTGAAGTGTTGTCTAAAATCACAAATTTATCAAATTAATCATATCCTAAAGTTAGTGTTTTTAAGGCAAAAAAATATAAGTTTGGGTTTTTTTAGGTTGAAAATAATAATTCATGTTCTTCGGTGCTAGCGGATGACTATAATTGCATTCCACGCTGATTGTCTAACAATCACAAGAAGATACCGAGACACTTGTATTGCGTGTGACCTCGTAGGTTGATCATTAAACCAGTAGCCAACTAGCATCCACTAATTAACTAATCAAGGTTGGCGTCTAACAACACTCCTCGACAACCAGATAGCGTGAAATAATATCCTTACTCATTTGAGTAACAATCTTACACAAAACGAACCATGGGTGAAGTTGACGTTAGTATTTTCTTCCATCTTTAAAGCTCCGGATGCATCCTAGGCATGGTCATAACTGTTAGTCTTACGGATCATCAACTATATCTCATGTCAATCACAACTGAATGATGAATGAACCTAAGAAACATCTTTCTTTCTTCATTCATTCAATGTACTCTGGCCAGAGATTCTTACAGTCATTGTGATTACTGACAACATAGAGTTCAAACTCTTACCAAGAGTTGACGGATCCCATCTTGATCAGTCACCAACTATGCAATTATCTAATTATTCGCAATATCTATTCAACTAGTACTCTAAGATACTAGGTGTCTAGAATCAAAGAATAATAGATAGAATGCTAGTTACTATGCTGATATCAGGTCTAAGGAAAAACTAACTATCTAACTATTTGGAGAAATCTTAATGACAGTTCATTGGTTATTTAACCATTAAGTATTTCTTCCTTTAGACCAGTTCAGTGATCACATCATTATGTGTATCACCCACATATGTGATTTAGTAAAAGAGATCCACTAATTTATATCAACATAGAAACTTATCACATATATGTTGTTCTTTCGAGATCACTATAGTTCGGATAGTGATCCTATGAACAAGAACATTTCAGATTAAATCATACAAACAACTTGACTCTTTTTATTATGATATCTATCATAATGTCAAGTTTCAGATTTAATCTTGGACTCTATCATACACTTATGAAATTCATCAAATGAAAAATAATGCCATATATTATTAAAATTAAATCCGATGTCCAAAATTACATAACTCGCTACTAGTCTATAAACTAATGCGAGCTCATCATCTCTCTCAATCCGATCCTCAGCTTATGCTTATCAAACTCCTTTGACTCAAGTGCCTTCGTTAAAAGATCTGTTGTGTTTTCCTTTCAATCCACCTTTTGGATTTGCACGTCCCCACGCATGATGATCTCTCATATCAGGTGATACTTCCGCAGAACATATTTCGATTTCTGATGAGACCTTGGTTCATTCGCCTGAGCAATAGCTTCGGTGTTATCACACAATAAAAGAACGACTTCCTTTATCGAAGGTCCCACACCAAGTTTATCTATGAACTTTCTCATCCAAACCACTTCTTTAGCTGCTTCGTAAGCCATTATATATTCTGCTTCAGTCACCGAATCAGCTATAGTAGCCTAGTTGGAACTTTTCCAACTTACTGCGCCTCAATTCAGACAAAATACGTAGCCTGAAATGAACCAACTGTCATCCTTGTCTGTCGAGAAACTCGCATCAGTGAATCCTTCTAACTCCAAGTTAGAACCACCATAAATGAGGAATTGGTCCTTAGTCCTTCTAAAGTACTTAAGGATATTATTAACAACCTTCTAGTGTTCCTCTACCAGGATCTGCCTGATATCTACTCACTACACTTAGTGCGTAAGGTACGTCATGCCTAGTACATGTCATGGAATACATGATAGCTCCTACTGTGCTAGCGTAGGGAAGCCGACTCATGCGCTCTCTCTCTTCTGGGGTCTTAGGACAAGCCTCCCTAGAAAGAGAAATTCCAGTGCCTATTGGTAGATAACCTTTCTTAGAACTTTCCATGTTGTATCAATGTACTGGGATTGTGACAATCCAAGCAACCTCTTCGATCTATCTCTATAGATCTTAATTCTTAGAATATAGGTTGCTTCTCCTAGATCCTTCATGGAGAACTAATCCGACAACCATGACTTAGTCTCTTGCAACGCTGGAATGTCATTCCCTTTGAGCAATATGTCATCCATATAAAGCACAAGGAAGACAATCACGCTCCCACTAAACTTCTTGTACACACAAGGTTCTTCATCGCATCTAACAAAGTTGAACTTTTCAACTGCCTTGTTAAAGCGAATGTTCCAGCTTTGAGAAGCTTGCTTCAGTCTATAAATGGACCTTTGAAGCTTGCATACCTATGACTTTGAGTTGGCAACGTGAAACCCTCAGGTTGAGCCATGAAAACCTCTTCCTGGAGCTCTCTGAATAGATTTGAGCATTGCCACATGGGAGAACGTTTCTTCATAGTCAATCCCTTCTCGTTGACTATACCCATTGGCAACTAGACGAGCTTTATAGGTCTCTACCTGCCCATCTGCTCCAATCTTCCTCTTGTAAACCCATTTACAACCAATCGGTCTGAAAGTCTCTGAAGGATCAACCAAAGTCCATACTTCATTTATCTTCATAGATTCCATCTCGGATTCCATGGTTTTCCACCATTTCTCAGAGTCTAGACCTTGTATAGCTTCTTGGAAAGTCAACTGATTGTCATCTCTATGATCGATCACGTTCTCTTGCACCATCAGATTAAGTCTTTCAGGTGCACGTCGAGAATGTGTTGACCTTCTCAAGAAAGCCTGTGTAGCAGGTTCAACCTGCACTGAGATATCTTGTTGGACTTGTTCCTGAACAGGTTCTTGAACTTGTTCCTAAATGGGCACTGTCACTTCAACATTTGAAGACGAAGCCCCAGCGCCTAACAACATATCATCCAGCCAAGATCGCTCATTTGACATCTCATGTCCCTGAGCTTGTGTTGGTTCGTCAGGGTTCTTGAATTTCGTCAAGAACTATTTCTCCACTTTGAATTCCTTCCTCAAGGAACTCCCTTTCAAGAAAGGTTGCAGTTCTGGCCACAAACACTTTGTGCTCAGATGGGTGGTAGAAATAATATCCCATAGTTTCCTTGGGATAACCTACGAACCTACACCTATCATACCTAGCATCTAGCTTGTCTAGTTGAAATCTCTTAACAAAGGCCGGACAACCCCAAACCTTGATATGTCTTAGGTTAGGTTTCCGTCCCTTCTATATCTCATATGGAGTCTTAGAGATTGCTTTAGTGGGAACCTTGTTTCAAATGTACGTGGCTGCTTCTAAAGCATAACCCCACAGGTTGATTGGAAGTGAACCCCATCATGGATCGGACCATATCTAATAAAGTCTGATTTCTCCTTTCAGACACACCATTATGCTGTGATGTTCCAGGAGAAGTCCACTCAGACAAAGTCCCATTTTGCCTTAGATAATCGACAAATTCATGACTAAGATATTCACCACCCCGGTCTGATCTCAACACCTTGATACTCTTTCCGATTTGTTTCTCCACTTCACTGCGGAATCTCTTGAATATTTCAAAAGATTCGGATTTGTGTTTCATCAAGAACACAAATCCATATCTTGACATATCATCAGTGAATGTGATGGAATATAAATATCCACCCTTGGCTTGAACTCTCATAGGTCCACATACATCAGTATGTATGAGTCCTAGGAGTTATGTAGCTCTCTTCGGTTCCACTAAACGGATATTTGGTCATCTTACCAGTGAGACAAGACTCACAAGTCACATAAGATTCATAATCAAAATGGCCCAGAAGACATCTTTATGCAACCTATTAATCCTCTTCTCACCGATGTGATCAAGTCTATAATGCCAAAGGTATGTCTGTCTTTGACGATCCTCTACCTTTCTCTTTTGGCCCGAAACATGCATGTTAATTGGTTAAACATTAACATCAGGTAAGATATAAATTCTTTGTTGCAAATAACCATTGACACATAAATCATCACCATGATAAATAAAGCAAATGTTATTACTGAAAACTGTTCGAAATCCACGTCTATCAAGCATAGAAATAGAAATTATGTTCCAAACAAACTTTGGAACATAGTAACAGTCGTCTAACAACAAAGTCTTGCCCGTAGGCATTACAAAAAAAATCAATCCTACAGCTAGAGCAGCAACACTTGCGCCATTTCCAACCTCCAGACTGAATTCTCCTTTCCTGAACCTACTACTCATCCTCAGCCCCTGCAACATATTGCAGATGTTAAAACTGCTACTGGTATCCAATACCCATCTAGATGAATCAATAGTAGTTAAGGAAACCATGAAAAAATTTTCCATGAAAGTCTTAACTTGTTTCTTGCCCTTGAGAGACTGCAGGTACTCCTTGCAGTTCCTCTTCCAATGTCCTTTCTTCTTGCAGAAGCAACACTCAGGACCTGATTGGTTGGCCTTGCCAACACTGCCCTTTGCCCTGGTCACACCAGTCTTAGGCGTGCTCTGTCTGGTCCTAGGCCTCTTCTTGCCCTTCCTCTTTTGGTGAGAGGACTGCCCAACCATCAGAATAGATCTTGATCCCCTCTTCCGTATGGACATCTCCTTCTCATACTTAGTGAGCATATTGTGCATCTCATGCAACTCGACATCCAGCTTGTTCATCTTGTAGTTGACCACGAATGGGAGAAGGAGTCCAGAACTGAATGCAAGATCATGTGCAGAAGGTACACTCCAGCTTCTCATGCTGTTCTATCAGACTAATCATCCGAAGAACATAGGGTCCCACAGGAGAGCCCTCACTTAGAGCAAACTTGAACAAAGTCTTCGACAACTTGGACCTTTCCGTGCGACTCTGCTCACCAAACATCTTCATAAGATGCTCCATGATCTGCTTGGAACCCATATGCTCATGCTGCTTGTGAAGTTCGCCACTCATTGACACCAAGATGAGACACTTCACAATGATGCCCTTCTCCTCGTACTTGGTGAAGTCACTGAAAGCCTTATCTTTTGCAGAATCTGTCATTGGAGGAGTTGTTTGTCGATCACATCGATCAGCTTCTCATGGGTCAGCACCAGACGCAAATTGCATTGTCATTCATCGAAATTTTCACCAACTAGCTTGCTGGTCTCGAGAATTGGACGCAAGTTGAATTGAGACATTCTCAAGAGATCTGAAAAACATAGGAAAAATTGAACAATAGAGAGTTAGACATCGTAAATATCATAAAGACATGGACTTCATCTAAATGATATGTTCGCACATCAATGGTACAATAACATCAAAAATCTTATTTCTCATTAGCATTAATCTATAACTATATGCCTGAGCCCCTTGGTAGTCAAGATTTTTTGCAAGCATATAAAATAGATTCTTTAAAAATTTTATCCCTATAAAATTCGTAGTGAATTAAGGTGCGGTTCTATATCACATAGTCGCCTGGTAGTCAGATCATTCCTATTGATACAGTTGAGTTCATCCTTTAGCTCATGGTCGGATAACAATTAAGTTCATGTCCCCCGATAGTCCAGGCGTTTACAAGAACTAATTGTTCCCTCCCACTAGACATCTAATGTCATAGACGTATGAATCAAATTCTTGAACTACATGCCTCCTGGTAGTCAGGCCGTACCATGTAAATTATGATGAAGGACCCGTGCATGCTAAGATTAGCTCGTGTGGGTTGCGTTTCCAGAAATTTTACACGGCTCGGGCTTGTAATAAGCTCGTTCGGATTTGACAGAAGGTGAGCCCGCACAGAACGTGTACATCGCCCACTCAGGGCCCTACACATGTCCGCTCGGACTAAGGTTTGTAACCCTACTCGGGCCGCCGCCCAAACAGCTGCCCGTGCGGGGCGTGAAGAGTCGTAATAACGTCTATTTTGTCATAGTATTTTAGTTTATTTTTCATAGTTAGTTCACCAAGCATTAAGCATCACTTAGTCGTCTTTCATCCCTTTTTCGTGTATTTGCAAGAAAAGATTACATCAAACACGAATACGAGCAAACATGAGCGAATATGAGCAATTGCCCTACACCACATTCACTAGCATGATCGACACACAAGGGAGGTGAACAGCCCAACCGTGCAGCCATTCTAGCCCGCCCGTGCTGCTGAAGAGAACTCTTAGCTCGACCGTGCAGAATCCTTAGCCCGAGGGGGCTCATCAAAAGGGCATCAGCCCGACCGTGCATCCCTCTTAGCCCGACCGGGCTCATAAAACAGACAACAATGCCGAATGTGCAGCACGGCCCGGGCATGCATGAGCCCGGTTGGGCACATTAAACCTGCACGCTGCCATTAAGAAAAAGAAAGATTTGGTTGAGGGAAAAACAAGAGGAAAATCACAAAAAAGAATGGAAAAGACTCGACAAAAGAGGAAAAAGAAGAAAAGGAAAGAAATAAGAAGAGGAAAGAAGGATATTCAATCGTGATTCAGACTGAAAATGAGGAGATGGCACAAAATAGACGGGGAGAGAGAGAGAGAGAGAGAGTAGAGAGAGCAAAACGCAAACGAGGGCGAAGGACGGAGCGACGAAGTCGGATCGCGGAGGAGCTATTGAAGATGTCGGTAATAGAAAAGGGAGGAATCTCGTTCTTTATCCATGTTGAATATGGTTATCTTTTGCGTTTCGTATTCTAAGTTCATGTCCGAGTAGGTCCATAGCCATAGGTTAGAGAGCTTTTCCGATATATAACGAAGTCTTGTTCTTAAGGCTTGGTGGTTTTTAATGCTTTCATTTTTGTACGCCAGTTGAATGAATGACTTTGGTATTTGATAGTTTTTAGATTGATCGGTTGTTGTTAATGCTTTCGTTCTTGTACGCCACTCGAATGAATGATTACAGAAGTCTAATGAATCTAAGCCAGGGGATTGGACTTTGGAACTTAGCCATGATTTAGGATTTAATCGGTATAGAATCTACGCAAGGTCGATTGATTGAATCTAGGGATTAGGATAGAATTCTTAATGCGTCTAGTGGGTGAGATTACGTAATCAGAAGATTGGTAGTACGCACGCTAGGTAATGGACAAGTCTACGCCAGTCAGTTCATATATTAGATCTTGAATTCCCTGAACTCATGATAATATCTAAGACCATGATCTTGTTAGAACTTCGTTGCATCATCGTGCATTTCTCGAAATCTGTGATGTTTAATTCATTGAGTTTAATTCGTTAGTTAGTTAGTTAGTTAGTTTATCTTTATTCGCATTCCAATCACTTATTGATTTTACACATCCTATTCATTAGTTTACTAGCTTTAGAGTTGCATCGATTCCTCGTCCTGGTACTATACGATCCGTATTCTTACAGAAGCGTTAGTATAGGTAATTATTACTTGAAATTAACCACATCAAGTTTTTGACACCGTTGCCGGGGACTTCATTACGGTTTTAGAGTTAGGATACTTTTGAATTAGGATATAATCCTTTATGGAGTCTTTATTTGTTTGAGATTAACCACATCAAGTTTTCTTTCTTTTTGGGTCATTTTTTTAACCTCTCGAAGCTTAATCGAATTTTATGTTCTTTATTTTGCGAGGTAACATGAATGAAGTACATGCTTTGTATGCTGGTATAGCTCAATTAAAAGATCAACTTTCCAAAATTTATCATATGCTGTCTAACTCACGCTGTCCGCATTACTCGGAGTAATCATGGGAACAAGAAGTTTGGGGATATGAAGAAGTGAACTACGAGAGTTACAATCAGCCTTTCGGAAACACATACAATCACGGGTGGAGCGATCACCCAAACTTCCCGTATAGGAACTCCGACGGTGTGTTGAATGCGCAACATCTATTGTGAAATTTTCAGCCGCAAGTGATGCAACGAAACCAGAACTTTCAGCCATGGACACAACCCCAAACTCGGAATTATCAATCATATGCGCCCTATGTCCGCAGCAAGAAGCTAACGCTGATATTATGTCTATGCTCGCTCAAATCTTACAATGAGAGGAAGATAAATACGCCAAACGAAGAGAGTTAAAAGCGGGTTATAGAGATGTAAAGTAGGAGGCTATGGAACTCAAAACGCACCTAAAGATCTTAGACAATTAAATTGCACAACTCGATGCAAATTCCTCCAAACCACAAGGAGTTCTATCGGGATGATAAAAAACAAATCTTCGTGAGAATGTCAACGAAATTTACCTAAGGAATTGTAAGACAGTGGATCAACCTAATTTGACATTTGAAAGGGGTGAAACATCTATCAAGTAGCGGAAACAACTGTCAACAAGCTTAAGGAAAAGCTCGAGGAGGAAGAGGAGCCAAAATATGTAAAACCAACCCCGAGGCCACCTCCTTTACCGTTTCCACAACGTCAACTTAGGAAGATGGTAGATCTATCCAATCCTTTAACATTTGGGAAGGATGAAATGTCTACTACAACAATGTAAAAGGGCAGTAACTGAGGAGAAATAGGAGCCAAAATACGTAAAACCAGATCCGAGACCACCTTCATTGTCGTTTCCACAACGTCAACGCATGAAAACGGTTGATCATCCAACTCCCTCGATATGTGTAAAAAAGGGAAGAATCTAACATAGCATCAAATAAGGCTATGGAAATTGATGAGCATAAGAAGAAACTCGAGGTGGAAGTAGAGTTCAACTTAATTGACACACTTGAGCAGACGTACGTTATCGACTTTGTGTTCCACAACGACGTCTTTGAGAATGTAGCCAAGGAAGTTTGTGAGAAATTTAGGAATACGGATTCCGTAGCTATGACTCTCATAGCAGCTGGAGAAGAATTATATAAGGTATTAAACAAGCTGCTACACAACAAAAAAAGGAAGGAACCCCCGACCGAGACTTCCTCACAACCCGAGCTAAATGCGATGCAAATCAGTGCATAAACAATCCCGAGACAACGAGAAGCTACACCAAACTTCCAGCACATAATTGGAGCATTGAAAAGGCACCCAAGGTGAAGATGAAGCCTTCACCACAAAGGCTCACGCACCAAAAATTTCTGGAGACACTGAAGGAAACAAGCGACGAACGTCTAAACGGTTTCATGGAGTGCACAACCGGACTTATGGACAGCTCGACCAAATTTTTAGAAAACACGATATAGCCCCCAACTTAGAGAACATCATGAACAATCTTAGGAAAGGAATGACTGATCGTGAAAGGAACTCAACTGATCCGTGTGCTATACCCAATCGAGCATACTGTGCACGCGAGACACTACGCTCACGATGACGTTGAGGACATCCATCTGATGAGTAATATCTTGGTCAGGCTCGTGACCTTAAACAAACGCTTCTCGAGAGGAAACCCGAGTCCCATATCCTTTTAGTTATTTCTTTTGAATTTTTTTAGAATTTGATTCTTCTTCTTTTCACGAGCATGCACCTTACCAATAACCCCGATGTATCGTACTGCCTCTTTTGAATTGTGTGACTTTTGTTATAGGTTTTCCACTTCCATATCATCCACAATATAAGAAAAGACGCGTACGCCCAGTTGCATCAACTTGGGACAGCAAGCACGTATCAGGTGCACACGTTCCTATCTATCTTATTTTTCCCCGAGTTTTTGTATGTTAGTTCTTCTCTTAGGTATTAAACACTGGGACGGTGTTCCGTTCAAGTCTGGGGGTACTCTTCAAATGTCATGACTGTGATTAGGATTTAGATATTGAGTTATTCGTTTTGTTTTTTTTCTTTTACGTTAGTTTTGTTAGGATTAGACGGACGAATATCTAGTACAAAAAATTTCGAACTTTAGTCACCTCTGTGCAAGTTTGTCGAATCGGGAACCAAAGTCTAGGTTTTCTGAAATATACCTTTAGATACAGATTAGTTAGTGGTCATGCATGAATCCATAGCCTATAGTTGTATTCCTACCCTTAGGCTTCAATCCCAAGCACTTATATCTCCGATCATACTGTTCATTTTTTGTTTTGTTTCGATCATTATATATATTTCCACGCGCTTACACTCCTCTATCAATAGAATAAGTTCTTTAACTATTTCAGCCCTACATTGATATGAGTGCATCAATATTGATGGTTTGGATCTAAGTGGTGGGTTGAGGCAGTTTTTCTACGTCTAAGGGTTAGAGTCGATACGTATTTACAATAGTTTAATCAAAAGAAAAAAAATCAGCAATGACGCAACTTCTTCACTCTGCTAAGGTTACAAGACCTTATGAGTGTGCCAATCGACAATCTGGGTCTAAGTAGAAGGATGTCCTCTTCAACTCCAAAGTTCTAGAAACCGAGTGCAAATTTTGAAGAAAGAATGTGTGGAAACCGAAAAGAAGAAAAAGAGAACCGAACAAAAAGAAGAAAAATAATTGTCTTAAGAATGATATCGAACTTTTTGCGCATTACAATAGGTATGGAGATCGCTTGGATGTTGTCTAGGGGTTAGTGAAATAAACTTAGGACATGTTTAGGATTGCATGGTTAGTAGCTTTCGCTAGATAGGGGTCTAAATTTGTTGCGCTTAGACCTATGTTCGTGTAACGGGTTGTTGCATGGGGTAGCTGACTTTTCGAGTTGATTGTGCTAGTTTCGATTGTTGTCTAACTCCTCTCTTGCTTAGTTCTAGTCTTGCTCGAGGACGAGCAAAGGTTCAAGTCTAAGGGATTTTGATAACGTCTATCTTGTCATAGTATTTTAGTCCATTTTCGTAGTTAGTTCATCAAGCATTAAGCATCACTTAGTCCTCTCTTATCCCTTTTTCGTGTATTTCAGGAAAAGATTACATCGAACACGAATACGAGCAAACACAAGAGAATACGAGCAATTGCCTTACACCACATTCACTAGAACGACCAGGCACACAAGGGAGGTGAACAGCCCGACCGTGCAGCCATTCCAGCCCGCCCGTGCTGCTGAAGAGGACTCTTAGCTCGACCGTGCAACCCTCTTAGCCCGACCAGGCTCATGAAATAGACAACAATGCCGAATGTGTAGCACGGCCCGGGCATGCATGAAGCCCGACCGAGCTTGGATCAGTTGAAGCGCCCGACCAAGCTCACTCTTGTGCCCGATTGGGCACATTAAACCTGTGCGCCGCCATGAGGAAAAGAAAAGGTTTGATCGAGGGAAAAACAAGAGGAAACTCACGATAAAGAATGGAAAAGACTCAGAAAAAGAGGAAAAAGAAGAAATGGAAAGAAAGAAGAAGTGGAAAGAAGGATATTCAATCGTGATTCAGACTGAAAACGAGGAGACTACGTAGAACAGATGGGGAGAGAGAGAGCAGAACGCAAACGAGGGCGAAAGACGGAGCGATGAAGCCGGATCGCGGAGGAGCTATAAAGACGTCGGTAATAGAATAGGGAGGAATCTCATTCTTTATCCATGTTGAATATGGTTATCTTTTGCGTTTCGTATTCTAAGTTCATGTCTGAGTAGGTCCATAGCCATAGGTTAGAGAGCTTCGTTGATATGTAACGAAGTCTTGTTCTTAATGCTTGGTGGTTTTTAATGCTTTCGTTCTTGTATGCCACTTGAATAAATGATTTTGGTATTTGATCGTTTTTCAGATTGATTGGTTGTTGTTAAGGCTTTCGTTCTTGTACGCCACTCGAATAAATGAATATAGAAGTCTAATAAATCTACGCTAGGGGATTAGGCTTTGGAACTTAGCCATGATTTAGGATTTAATCGGTTTAGAATCTACGTCAGGTCGATCGATTGAAATCTAGGGATTAGGATAGCAGTCTTAATGTGTCTAGTGGGTGAGATTACGCAATCGGAAGATTGGTAGTACGCACGTTAGGTAGTGGACAAGTCTACGCCAGTCAATTCCTATATTAGAGCTTGAATTCCCTGAACTCGTGATAATATCTAAGACCATGATCTTGTTAGAACTTCGTTGCATCATCGTGCATCTCTCGAAACCTGTGGTGTTTATTCATTGAGTTTAATCCGTTAGTTAGTTAGTTAGATTATCTTTATTCGCATTCCAATCACTTATTGATTTTACACATCCTATTCATTAGTTTACTAGCTTTAGAGTTGTATCGATTTCTCGTGTTCGACCCTGGTACTATAAGATCTGTATTCTTGCGGAAGTGTTAGTTTAGATAATTATTAATTGAGATTAACCACATCAAGTCGCCAGCTCAGGCTCACAGGTGTGCCCGCCCGGGTTCACGGAACCGCCCACTCAAGCAAGGAGAAGCGCCCGGTCGGGCTCGGTGAAGCGTCCGCTCAGGTTAGGGTTTCTGAAACCCACCAACGCCACCACCCTAACGTCGCCCGTCCGAGCTAGAACTGACCGCCTGCTCGGGCTTGAGCTAGGGTTAGGGTTTCTGCAACATTCTCGCAGTGCCGTTCGCCAAGCCGCCTACTCGCTCGGGGTCGGAGGAGTTGCCCGCTCGGGTGCGTGAGTGGGCTTGGGTTTGAGACCCTTGCACAACGCTGCTGCCTGTTCGGCTCCTCCCGCTCGGCCGTCCCCTCTCGCCCGCCGCGTCTTGCGCACTCGCCTGCAACAGGGTTGCCATCTTATGTCGGTCGATTGCGCGCCGCTCTCTCGCAATCGCATCGCTTGCGCAGTGGTCGCGCGAAGCGTCGCCTCTTCGCCCATTCATGGGGTGTTTCCAGCGGCACCGTCCCTTGCCTTAGACCGGTGACCCTCGTTCGGTCGGCTAGGTTTTCGGTCGTGCACCGTTGAGGCGTTTGTTTGTGTGCGCGCACGGTGCGCACCGCCTATGTATTTTCGATCCAATTTTCACAATCCTGAACAGAAGACCAGCCGCTCTGATACCACTGTTGGGTTGCTAAATCGGAAGCGGAAGCGTGTTTTACAATTCAGTAGTTTTTAGGGTTTCAACGAAGAAAAAAATTAGAAACAATTTCGATGACACATGTTACGTTGAATGTGATGAAAATCGAACGTGAGAGTTGATTGTGCAAGTCCTCTACCAGTATCCCCGTCGAGATCAGATTATGCAATCAACCTATGATGCAGATTTTTGGTCGAGAACGAAAAAAAACTGTTTTTCGTTCTTCGTTTTCTCTGATGGGTTAGGTTTTCGATTTGCGTGAAAGTGAATTTTTATTGAAAAACTGTTTTTCAATAAAAATACATTATTGAACTTTTCAATAGTTACACTTTCACCCATTGACTATTTAATATTACGCAAGAGGCATTAAACTTTCATATCCAAAGATGTGAAATATCCAACCCATATTAAATATACATTATCCAAAGAATCCATTCCGGTCAAATGTTCATAACCTATTCGGGTGCAGGTCAACTACAAAAATGTGTTGTCTCTTCCCATTTTACTAAGAGGTGTATGAGCATGACATGTAATTGAATACCACATTGTGATAAATGATTCAAGAAATGTTTTTTTTGTGAATTTTTTAATCCATCACATTGAAACTTTTTTATTTTCTTGCTAAACTGATTCTCTATTTTTTTTAGGGGAAAAGAACCAACAATAGCGAGAATAAATTGATCCAAAAAGATGACATAATTACAAATTGATCGATTTGAATTCATTGGAGTAGATCCCCATAAATCACAATGTAAAGTATACATGATTCAAATGCTCTAGATAAAGGCAACTGACAAGATTGTGCAAGTGGACAAGAAGAGGAAAACTAGTACTCTTCTTGCTTATGCTTATAGACCGAAGATGATGAACTTACAATCCAGACATTGATGCCAAATATCCTTAAATGTTGTTCTTTATCTAGTTGAATAGAAGGATTGAAACGTAAGGTTCTTGAACACATAAATTTCAATTAAGCTTGTTTTTTTATAGAACTTTATGAGTTTCCATATCCTTTATAGTAACACCAAGAATATAGAAAATGAAGCAACAGAAAAGAAGGTAATGATGTATAATGAGAGGTAGATAGCAATTTTTCTAAACCGAGGGAACTACAAAAACATCATTAAAGGGAATGTTACTTATGGCAATGAAAATATTGGTGGATCCAACATGCGTGATTACTCAAATGGAACCAAACAAATCGTAATCACTTTTAAAGGTAACTAATTTGGTTCAATCCGGCTTATTTTTTTTCTAAAAATATTCAATTCAACCCTTAAAAATAAAGTAAATGAGATTAACAAACTGAATTTTATATATATATATATATCTTTATTCGTGTGTCTATATATATTTCAATATTTATGTCGTAAAAAATTAATTTTAATAATATCTCCATATAGGAATGGACATATAGACCTATTGAAGAGTTGGTCTAAATTGGGATGGGTTGGTTCACATCATCCAAATTTTGTTTTTCCAATCATTTAACCGCAACAAACCCAATTAAAATCCAATAGATCCATCATCCAATTGAGGGCAGTAAGTATTACATGGGCTCTTTATATTCATCCGGCGCATAAAAATGTTAAATTTAGAGTTAAAGAATGTTATTTCAGATGATTTGCCCAACGATTCAGAATCACAATATATATATATATATATTAAGTGTTAAAAAATTAATCATGGAGATATATATATATATATATGTATATATATTGCAAAATATAAGATATATATGTTATAATTATTAGGGCTGGGCAAAATATTCAAAATATTCGTATCCGAGTCGTATTCGATTCGTATTCGAACTGAAAATTCAAATATTCGCTCATAAAAATATAAATACAAATATTAAAAATCAGATATTCGACAAATACAAATACAAATAGTAGACTCAATCATCCGAACTATTCGTATCCGTAAGTAATAAATAGAAAATTTCGTTAATATATAGATACATGTATAAAAAATTTGATTTTCATAATCAAATTGAAAATAAAAACATTATCATATTTAAAAACTTATTACATAAATATATAGAAAAATATGCAGTATATTTATTATTGGAGTACTAAAATATCAAATACTTTAAAATAACTAATATTGTTGGATATTTAATTTACACTCAGGAATGATTCTAATCCAAATAAGTTGGATAATATTATAGAGATATTACAATATATGAAATAAAGAACTCGCTAAATATATAACTTTTTTGCGAGTTTTATTTTAGTGTATAATCTAACAATTTGTTTCATTGTTTTAGGTGAATTGATGATGTTTGTAGAATCATCGACGAAACTAAATTAAATAACTCATGTGGAGATGATTGTGAAGATTTGGTACTTTGTTTTATTTATATTATGTATCTTTGCATCTTTATGCGATTTGAAGTTTAGTTTTAGATTATATTTGATGAATATGGTTTTATTATTAAAATTCTTTTATATATATTTTTTACGTTAAATTTTTTTTAGGTTCGTATACGTACATCCGTATATCCGACGGATATCCGTATATCCGACAAATATCCGAATTTACAAATACAAATACAAATATTAAATATAGATATTCGTTGAATACAAATACAAATACAAATACAAATAGTCAAATATTCGTAAATATTCGTTATTTGCCAAGCCCTAATAATTATAATATAAATATAATTATAATTTAATTATTATATACTTAATAATATTAATTTAAGTATAATATATATATACATAAGGTAAGATCATATATAATATATGTATAATATATATACGTAACTTTATATATAATATAATATATGATGTGCGGAAATTAGAGTTTTATTATTTCCAAGACCACTCTACCGCAAGTATACGGTTCGTGTAGTACAAGGGTCGAACTCTTGGGACTAGTGCAGCGTTAGAACTAAGATTGTCACAAGAAGAAGATCAATCAATAGATGATTAATGAACTAGAAAATAAAGATAAATAAGGATAATGAAGCTAGACTAGGCAATGAGGAGTATCATGGGTGTCGGGAATACCGGAACATGCAATGGATTTTTCTAAGGATCATGAAATCGGTTTGTATCAATCGATGGGGAACTAATATCTAATCCTATACCTTGGAAATCAACGTCACTCATATCCCTATGTAATGTGGAACGTCTAGACGCGTTAAGAACAATAGGGAATTCAACCTCTAATGCTAGAAATGACTCTCCCAAGCCTAAATCTTCTATCTAGGAACTCAAGGTCACTCATATCCCTATATAGTGCGGAACTTCTAGATGCATTAAGAACAATGGGGAACTCGACCTCTTATGTCGGATGGGAACTCGACCTCTATAAACGGAAATGACTCTCCCAAGCCTATATCCTCTATCTAAGATATAAACGTACTCACCTCCCGGTGCAGTAGATCTATACTTAGATGCATGACGAACAATGGGGATTCTACCTCGATTATTACCGTTCCTAAATAGATTAACCGATCGGTCATATTCTCATTAATCTAATTCATTCGAAGGTTCATTCATGAGACTCAAGCCTAATTTCCCCAAGCTTAGACGAATCTCTAATCTCCCTCAAACGTGCCTAATCTCAGTAGAATATATCTAGTCTTATTCAAGCATGAAATCAACAATGTATGAAGGCATTACACACCAATCTATAACCTTTCGAACCATTCAATTGAACAAAACCAAAATCAAACATTAATAAATCAAACTATCCATTACAATAGCATGTCTAACCCATGACAACAGATCTACTCAGAATACATAGAGAAGCAAACAAAAACGAAGTAAGTGTTCATCTCCCCTATCATCCCGAGCGTTGGCTTCGGATGAATCCTTTGGGTGCCCCAAAGTCTTCAACCTTGTTCTCTCCTCTTCTAGGTATGTCTCTAGGTGTCTCCTCTGGTCTATGTATCGTCCTCTTGCCCTAGATGGCTTCTTTTTCCTTTAATTGCCCGTTCAAACATTCAAACTAGGTTGTTGCGGATTAGGCGGCCCGCGCGGGCACAACATGCACCCCGTCGTGCAGAAGGCAGCCCGAGCGTGCATAATACTCAACCCGAGCAGGCTTGCTTACCCGACCTTGTGGCCTATCAGCCTGAGTCGGGCATGGTTTAGGGGATTTTCAGTCCTAATTGCACAAGTTTAGCCTGAGCGGGTCCCTTTTGTAGCCCGAGCGTGTAGTCTCTATTTTGCTGTTTCCGCTCCTTTCGCTCGATGCTTGAGTGTTCAATTTGGATCCGTGGTCGTGCACATGTTGTATCTTGTCATTCAATCATGTTTTCGGGGTGGAATTGCCGTAATCACTCGTGTTTTCCTTCATGTCTTCGTTTCCTACACAAAACACGAAATGGTAGATGAAATCCTCGAATAACCTTAATAAATCGGTAAAGTTCAAGAAATCTAATCAAAACTAAACCTAAGAATCATGTAAATACTACGACGGATTACATGTTATCAAACTCCCCCAGACTTAACCTTTGCTCGTCCTCGAGAAAATCTAGAGTCGATTACAATGTAACAAAATATTACAATAAAAGATAATCTAATAAAACTTTAAAAACAAAATAGCGAAAAAAATACATTCGAAAATAACAAGCTAAGTCTTAAAAATGAGATAATGATAACAAAGAAATTCATGTCGAAATCTCATTTTCTTTTCTCATCTTCATTATCAGGTTGATACATGAAATCCGCAATGTCAAGGTGCATTCCACCCTTGTTGTTATCTAGGAAATCATCGAGATCATCAGAGACAAAGTTCGTTTGAACATGTTTGCCTTTATCCGTTAGTGACTTCTGGTATAAATCAACAAAATGTCTTGGTGTTCGGCACACTTGGGACCAATGTCCATTCATACCACATCGATGACATATTGTATCTTTTCGCTTTTTAGTCACGTTTTCATTTCAATCACTCGATTATCTTTCCTTTTATTTTCTCCATAATGGAAATTATTTGGTGGATTACTCCGGCCTCTTCCTCTACCATATCTATTTCTACGACCGCAACCACGTCCCCGGCCTCGACCACGACCACGTATATATCCACGCCCACGGCCATGCCAATGGTTATAATTTGATGAAGTCGTATTTGTTTCATAAAATGGTGCAGAACCAGAGGGACGAGCATGATGATTTTTCATTAATAGCTCTTTCTATTGTTCTGCAACGAGGAGAAGCTGTAACAATTTGCGATAGGTCTTAAAATCCTTCGCGCGATATTGTTGTTGTAAAACTACATTATCAGCATGGAATGTCGATAATGTTTTTTCCAGCTTATCATTATCACTTATCTTTTCTCCACATAATTCTATCCTGGAGATTATTTCGAACATTGCAGAATGATATTCATCCAGGGATTTATAATCCTGGAATCTTAGATTCAACCAATGTTTCTTTGCCTTTGGGAGGATCACATATTTTTGATGATCAAATCAATCTTTAAGAGATTCCCATAAATCTGCGGGATCTGCTTTTGTTCGATACTTATTTTTTAATCCATCGGCAAGATGATGGCGTAAAAATATCATGGCTTTTGCCTTTTCCTCTTTTGAGGAATTATTATCTTTATCGATCGTGGGAATGATCTTTTTTTTCCTTTTAGATGCATTTTAGCATCAAATGCCCATGTCATATAGTTTTTTCCAAAGGCATCTAGTGTCGTGATTTTGAGATTCACCAGGTTCGACATGTAGATATGTTATCATTGAAGAAAAATAAACAAATATAATTTATGAAATTGAAAATAAAATTAAATAAATTATTATACAATAATTGATGTGTTAGATCCGTTTATATTTATAGATAATTTATTTTTAGATTTATTTAATCAATTAACAATTAAAAATGAAAAACATAATTTAAATAACTTATGGGGTGAAGTTTTTTTTCACCCTCCACATAAATAAAATAAATAACAAAATAAATATAACGAAAGAAATGGTATCTCAACCATTCATATAATAACCATAAGCTAACTAAATTATGGGGTGAATTTTTTTCATCCTCCAAATAAATGTAATAATTAAAAAAATAAAATATAACGTAAAAAAATGGTGATTCAACCATCCTTATAATAAGAATAAAAAACAGATAAATATTCATAAAATCTTAATATTATTGATTGGTAGCTCAGCTCGTAGAATCATATAGTATAATATATTTTATGTTGAACTTAGTCCACGATATCTTTATAATATGATATATATTTATATTATGACTGGGATATATATTTCACGAGGTCTATATATAATTTTTTTACTTGAAAAACGAATCCAAATCGAAACCAAAATCGATGAGAAATTGAGATCGTAAAAAATTGAAATTAAAAATAATACATATAATGTATGATATTATATTTTTTTCTTAATAGAACGATCGTGCTAATAACGTGTTAAAAAATTAATCATTAACGGAGATATATATGTATATATATATTACAAAATATAAGATATATATTTTATGATAATAATATAAATATAAAAATTATAATATAATATAATTAATATATACTTAATAATATTAACTTTTAAATAATATATATATAAGGTAAGATCATATATATATATATATATGTATAATATGTAAATGTAATTTTATATATAATATAATATATATAATGTTATATATTATGATATATATATATATACATATACATATTATCGTGTATAAATAGAAAGGGGAGAGAGAAGATGGGAGATAGAGGAGAATGGAGAGAGACGAGAGAATGTTAGACTTTAGATGTTTTAGTGTGTATTTAAGAATGCAAGAGAGTGCCTATTTATAGACAAATTACATCAACTTGTTAGAATAAAATAATATCAATTTGACATTCATTTTTTAACATTAAGAAAATAAATCTAATAGAATCATATTTACATATGTCAAACTTATTAGAACAACGACATTGTTCTATTGTTGGAAAATAGAGTGTTTCCATGAAAAATTCACCATCACAAACCAAGGAAGAAAACCAAAAAACAGATGATGATGATGAGAAATTCCCCCTCTGGTGTTGCCACGTCAGTAGAGGAAGGAAAAAACCCATCACTCCATCATATTCAGATCAGTGAATAGAACAAAAAAAATTAAGAATACAAATTCTTTGTTCATGTCAAATTGATTGTATTTCTTCCTATTGCTTAATTCATTGTATCTCTCCTCTCCTCATATTCACTGTGCACTCTCTCTTCCCGCCCGTTCTGCAGATTCATTGAATCTCTTCCTCCCTCATCCCGGCGTCTTCGATCTGTCTTCCTCCCTATACATGCTTAAATCGACAACCTCACGCCCTGACAGCTCGGTATGCACTCTCTCTTCCTCCGTCATCCTCGGTATCTTCGATCTCTCTTCCCCCTCATCGTCGGCGATTCCGCCGACTAAAAAGAAGAGTGGGATTCCGATGGCCCTTTGACCTTGGTCTTGACTCTGTATTCCTCTCTCATCCTTGGCGATTCAATGCATCCCTGGCGATTCCGCAGTCAATGAGTCAGTCCACCAAGGGTCTATGCTATATTCGATCGTCGGAAGTTTCGTCGCAGGGTCGGGTTTCATCTCATTGTATTTTTTCATGTTGCTTAATTCATTGTATCTCTCTTCTCCTCAGTTTCATTGTGCACTCTCTCTTCCCATTCGTTCTGCCGATTCATTGTATCTCTTCCTCCCTCATCCCCGGCGATTCCGCGTATCCCTTGCGATTTTGCAGTCGATGAGTCAGTCCACCATGGGTCTGCACTATATTCAGTCGGAAGTTTCATCTCAAGGTCGGGTTTTGTCGAGGTCGGGGGCGAATCACCTAACTCCACTCCTAGAAGCCGTCTCGTCTTCTATCTAGTCTTAATCGGTAACAAATACTCCCGTACGTGTGTGTCTGTTCATCGCTCCAGGTTAATTCTATGACAGTTTCTTTAAGAACTTAAATTGCCCGTATGCTTTCAAGAATGTGTATGTTCATCACCCCTGTTACAGGCCCACTAAACCATTTCGTGCGATATAAATGCTGAGAAGCTAAAGCATTTTATGGTTACATTTTCCAATTCTTTAAATACCGTATTCTTTTCATTTTTTACACTAGATTTCCTTGAAAATATTTTCTTTCGATTTTAGCATGTCTTCGTCTAGCGTTTCTTCGTCCTGAAAGCCATACTCGGATTTAATTGTAGATCGTAGCATACAGGAAATTGTTGGCAGATTTTTCCACATATGGGAAGCAAGGAATGCAAAGAAGGATGACCAAATCATGTGGATGGAGTGTCTTCTAATTGATGAAAAGGTTGTGACGCTAAAATTTTAACAAAACGTTATCTTCTATTTCATAAATCTGGTTTAGGCATTGAAAACATATGTTTTGCCATTGAAAATTAATGTTTCCAGCATGGTGCTTACTTACTATGTTGGTGATGAAAAACAATATAAAAAATATGTAGTTTAGCAAGATGTGATATGAGAACAATTAGTTACCTTGTTTTACTTGATATTGTGCTCTTTCCTAAGGCCTTGGTTGTTCTCTTTATGATTATGCATGCTAACTTATGGAGACACAGGCTAGTTCAGGCCAGGTTTTGCTCTGGGCCCTATTAGTGATCATACATACCTCACTCATCTATGCATCACTTGCAATTTATTATATTGTTTACATATATTTGATCTACTGCTTTAATTCGATTACAATTTTGTTCTGCTTTTAGGAAAGGAAGCTCTAACAAGTCTGTATATTTGTTCAGTGAAATTATCTAGAGCCATTAAAGAGTCTAGGCTTACAGTTCTCAGTGCTTCCCTTGTAGAACTAAACTGGTTTTTTAAATAAATGAAATGAATTTCCGGTTTTGTTTTAATTGCTTATGACATTTTTCTAGTTTAGTATAACTTTGTGCCCTTTCATTCATCGTGATCATATAATTTGATTACATTTTTAAAGAAAATTTCTAGAGTATATGATAACATGTGCATTAGTTTGTCCTACGGTTCTCTCATTTGTTCTTTTTTAAATCAGCTTTATAGCTCAGTTTATGATTATGCATGCTAACCTTTTGGAGATTCGGTATCGGTTGGAGATTTGGTGCCAAACTTAATCAGCTTGTAATTCGTCATCGGGAATAATTATGGAGTATTACGTTCTTTCGTAAGGCCTTGATAGCTCTGTTTATGATTATGCATGCTAACCTTTGGAGACACACGATGGTTCAGGCTAGGTTTTGCTATAGTTACTGTTTTTTTATCATACATACATCATTCTTCTATGCATCACTTACAGTTTATTGTATGGGTTATATATATTTGATCTTCTGCTTTCTTTCGGTTATAGTTTTGTTCTGCCTATGGGAAAGGCATCTACGGCAAGTCTGTATATTTTTCCGGTGAAGTTCTCTGTAGCCATTAAAGAGTCTAGGCTTATAGTTCTCAATACTTCATTTGTAGAACTAAACTTATTTTGTAAATAAATAAAATGAAATTCTACCTTAGTTGACATTTTTTACGATTTTGTTTGAATTGCTAATGAGTTTTTTCCAGATTAGTATTACTATGCGCCCTTACATTCATCATGTTCATATAATTTGATTACATTTTAAAGAACATTTCTAGAGGATGTGAAAATAATGTGCAGTAATCTGTCGTATGGTTCTCTCATTTGTACTTTTTTTTCAGAAAGCACACGCCAGCCAAGAGTTCTTACTTTGAATTTAAACTAAATTGACTATGCTCAAGGATTCTATGCTATAATAGTTTCCTCTTTAAGCAGCCTATGATCGTAAACTATTTAAGTTAGATTACGAAGGAAGTTAGCTATGATTGAGATTTGGTGCCTTTTGTCCCGTTATCTTATTTTCTTTCGATGTTGTGTCGTTTAAAATTTAGACAATGATTTGTGGCATGTTTTCATCGCTACCTGATGAGTTAAAGAATGTCCAGTCTCTAAATAGTTAGGTCATTCTAGGCTTTGGATTGCGAGAATATAGGGGAACGAGAGCTTGGTGTTCGATTTGTGTAAATGTGATGTTAGAAGAATAAGTTCCTTTGTTTCCTTGACATAGCTCTTGGTGGTTGTGATGCCATCCATTTATGCTTTCATGCGGTTGGTTTTCATGTAAGATGTCTTTTTAGACTAGAATGGCCATATGTGTGATTTAGGACATCTGCTTTTGGTTAGAATTCGAAATTGAAGTTTTTTCTTATTCTTCACATTGTAGATATTCAGAAGTATTTGGAATATTACAGACTATTTCTCATATTAATTACTGCTAATTTTACTACTAATTCTTCCCTCAGCGTTGCGACCTCAGTCTTCGCTCTCTCTTCCAACCTCGGGCTTCATCTGAATTCATTTTCCTATTGATATATTAATTTCCTGCAATTCACTAACATTGGTCCACATCCTTGTAGTCAACTTTGCTTCATGGGTCGATTAATTGCAATATTTACAAATACTTTGACTTCTTCCTCAAAGAGGGAAATGTTCTGCGTTTAAGGAGTGGATATTGTTAGCATCAATGAAAAGTACAAGTTAATTGATTTGCAAGCTTTGATCCGCGTAACTGTATCGACAAAATTGTCAAATGTTTCGGAAGAAGTTGTTACCATTCCACACCATGTTTTCAGACTGTCTTGTTATGCGGAGCTCACATCTTTGGCTAATAAAAATCTCTCTCTACCAGGTAGTCTGCACCTTAAAATCCTCAAACCTACCTCTTTTTTCCCCTTTCCTATCCTGCATGCTGATTTTTTACATACTCTTTAGATGTTATTGGTCGAGTGGCAGCTATCATGGATTCACTCAATGAAAATGTGTCATCAACCTCCCGTGTTTCACTTCGGATACAAATTTCTGGGTTGGTTTTCAAAGCGTCTTATTTTACCTACTTCCTTAATCTTTTTTGTCCAACCTAACACTTTTACTCATTGACAACAAGTAGGATGCATGTCAACCTCACAAGCAGATACTACTTTGATGGTGAAACTACAATCATCACAGATTACGTACAAAGGTAAATTTTTTTCCACATGCGAAAACTATTTTTTTACGCTAAAATCACTGCCAACAAGCATCTCTCGGTTATCAAGATTTTGCATCCGCACTTTTTAATATCTCCGATACTATATCGTGCAGCATTAGAGATGACACTGATGATGGTATGAAGAACAATGATACAAGTGATCAATTGGTGAAAATAGAAATGGTTTCGCTCTTGGAACTTTGCAAATTCATCCCCACATCTGACCACAAGGTTCTTCATTCTCATTGTCATTTGTAAATAAGCTATTCTTCCTATTTTGTCGACATTGATATCATATATACTATGTTTTAGGAATCTGAGTTTTATTGTGAGGCACAGATAAATCAAATCTTAACTGAAAACAGTTGGACCTATTTGGCATGTGCGAAGTGTTCCAGAAAATTAAACATACCTTCGAGTCCATGCAATGCTCATTTTGCACAGAGGACAAAGTTGTTGCAATCAAAAGGTAATTTAAGATTCAACCACCCTTGTTGGTACCATAGATTCTGTTATGGCTCACTCCAGGTTTTCTACTACTATTGTCTTTTTTAGGTATAAGGTTGAATTCTTGGTTGAAGATGCTAGTGAGTCTGCGACGTTTGTTGTATGATCGAGAAATTAATAGGTTGCCTAACACTCTCATTCTTAACAGCAATCCACCACAGGTATTACTTACCTTTATTTGAGGTTATATTCATTCGCTAAATGTGTAATGTGTTGTTTTTAGTTGATATGATTGGTAAGCGGTATAATTTCCATATTAAAGATACTGCTTACAAATTCTCGCCACATCATCAACCTTTTAGTGCTACACATGTTGCGGAAATTCCGACACCGACTAAGACTGATTCTGCTATTCTTGAGGTTAGTGAAGATTTAATTATAGTTGGATTTGTTTTAAGTCAGAACTACAAAGGTTGTTCATTGATCTTCAACTTTATTATGACAGGCTGTCCTTAATGATCCTCTTGGACATGACGACTAGAGTGGAAAAGAATATGTTGAGATTGATAATAGGGTTATCCTTGCTTTGATAAAGGACAAGAAATCGGATAATGCTCTTCCAATCGACGACAAGGGTAAAAAGGAAGAAACCGAGCACACTGATACAATTTTCCTTACTGCTATGAAGGAGAAGAAACTGAATCGTGGAAAGAAGATTCGTCTCACTTAGGTCTAGCAATCTCCGGTATATTTTAAAACATCTGATTTGTTTACGATCGTTTCTAGGTATTTCCAATAAAAGAATTGTTTAATTTAAACTGAAAATAATTTGTATTTTCTCGTTTAAAGTATTGGTTTTTCATTTTAAATGTTAGCCATTTCCTTTAGTTACATTCTCATCTTAAACAACTTCTCCATAGCATCAACAAGCCATAAGTCACAATTTGTATATCATCCATTTTACAGGATATTCTAAAGATGAATTGAGCAGAGGTTACATCTGAACAATAATATTCTTTTCAATCAATCAGGTAAAGCATATTTCATTGTGAGATATTGATACATTAACTTCAATCATTCAAGGATATATTACTCTTACAAAGCAAACAGCCTAACCACAGTCACATTTGAACCATTAACAAGCAATGAAATGGCCAATGAAACCCAACTAATTTCTCTTACAAAGCAAACAACCCAAGGATACCAGGTACATGACACTCAAGAAGTTGCCTATCTGTAGTCGCTATGAGTGGTTTCCTAGTGCCTGAATCCAAGTATAATATGCATCTTTCATTCTCCAGAAACAACTTCTCCTGCAACAACTACCATATGATACTTTATAGATAGAAGAACTATAAATAAGTTAGGCTATAGTCTATGATTAACATAAAAACTGTTTGAGCTGGTTTGAGGCACCTCAACATGCTTCAAGTACTCAGGAACGTCAATCAACTTCCAAGAGATACATTTTTTATTTTAATTAGTGATAGGTTCCTACAGCAGCATAAGTAGTATTTCAATTGAGTCATAACCCTGAAAACAGAAGAATATCTCTCACTATTCTGAATAAAGATACTTGTAAACAGAAGACATCTTACTCTTGTCTCTTGTATCTTCCTCTTAGCCCTGTATATACAAACAAACCAAACATTAAGGCATCTTAAATCAGAATCACAATAATATCTTACAAAGACTTTAGCATCAGATAAGACATACTTGTAAATAGAAGGAGAAGCAAGCGAAACTATAGAAGCCTATTTTTTTGGTTGCTTGTCTATATAATCAGATTTGGAACACCATGGCAGCTGGGTTTTCATAGGAAAAACATCTTACCTCGCGATCGATTTTGAAAATTTGATTGTTGACGGCTACATTTTACAAAGCAACATTCCAAAATGACTAACAAACTGCTTGCAAATTGATCTACTAATAAAGTGCTTAAAAATTAGTTGTGGATAATAAACTGAAGCATTGCAATTCAGTTCGAAGAACTCACAAATGCTGAGCCAAGCATGGGAGATCCGTATTGTCCTTTAGTGCAAAAGCGACATCATCACTGCAACCAAATTCAGAAACAAGAACTCTGTTGAGTTTTCATTTTATGGAGTCCAAAAGTTGTATATGGATTTCATGCAATGTAAATATATAAAGCTGGCTAAATCGATTAATACATCGGAAAATTCAGCTGCAGCTTCTGCAATCTGTGCGTGGCCCCCGGTTCACAGAGAATGATTATGCATTCTCCTTGATCACAACTACCAAAGCAAGACAAAGTGAAGTTATAAAACTAAAGTCTCTACTCATTGAGTTTGTCCCATAAATCAGTTAGAGTTAGCTCATGCGTGAAGTAGTTCTGGTAATCAGACTTGGTTTATGCAGCGCAAAGGTGAGAGCCTTAGGTCAAGAAGTCAGTTTATAAAAAAGAAATGCGTAGGATTTTTACCCAACTTTCAGAATACTGTCCCACCCAGGAATGGCTTCTCCATTGACTGAGCAAAGAGATGAGACAGTCACAGCCACTTGCAAAAACAAAACAAACTCTTTCAGCCTGTGGCATGAAATAAGACTGAGTGTCTCCTATGGACCAAACCTTTCGATGTTTTAACTTAGAAAGTTTAAGAAATATGTACAACGGGGTCAAGTTCAATCACCTTATATCAAATGTGCTTTTCGCCATCCCAGTTTTGTAAAGTTTCGCGAACTACCCATAAGTGCACGACAGGTGTGTAGTACTCTAGGTGTCGATCGCACATGGATTATGCAACACAACCTAAACTAAAACTATGAATCAAGCTTCCAAACGAACGAAAATGGGTTTTGAGAATGAAATAATAAAAACAAATAAACTAACGAGTCCTTAACAGTGAGACAAACGTTCTAGAAATTCGGTTTCACTATAAGACTACCGAAACCAACAATCAACCTAACTAATCATGCAATCCCAATTAAGTTATCTAACGCAGATGATCCTAATATGATATCTATCATCCCTCAAGGCATAGACACGTAGTCAATTTATCCCCTACTTTCTTGGTTAACACCTTAAGCTAAACCCATAAGTTCTCCGTTTTACCCTCAACCGTTGCTATCCTACTTTCGTGGCCTAACGTCGGTTGTTCTAAACCTGATTATCTGAAATTAGAATTCTCCTTTCGGTCCTTCTCCTAAGTTCCTAAACCATGCATCTACTTGACCTTCGTAAACACAAGTCAATCAAGAACATAGACAAAGAAAAGATAAACGAAAATGGGAAATTGCATTCAAAGATAAATCAAAGTGGTTCCGGGATAACCATGGGCTATCTCCCTCTCTAACGTTTGTGTTCTTTTCTCCTCAAACTGAAGTGAACGAATCCCTAGCTCTCCTCATTCTCTTTCCTATATTCTTTCTTTCCTTTTCTCCCATTTTCCTCTTTGGCCGTTCACTTCATTTTCTCCTCGTTGCAGCAACTGCAGTTTTACTTTTACGTGTGTTTCCATTCTTCTTTGCATTAGTTTCTATTCTTGAGTAAGTGGGCACGTTTCCTTTCTATTTTCTAGCCATATAACTCTCATTCCTCTTCTCTAACAATGTTCCTTTTGGTGAGACAACTAACCACTTTCTTTTCCTCTTTGGCCGAGTTTCCTTTTCTTGTTTCTGTAGGTGATGAATGCGACCCGCGTGGGCTGGAGCGTGTGCCCCGCGCGGGCTCCCTTGTTTGTGCTGGATCCGCTCGGGCTAAAGGCTTGCCCGACCCGTGCTCGTTCTGCTTGACCAAGTGCCCCGCACGGGCTGAGAAGTGCCCCGCACGGGCTGATGTTTGTCATGAAGACTCGTGCGTGCTTAGGACCTCCCCGAGCCGTGCTGAGTTTGCTGGAGGTTGTAGCCCACGCGGGCTAGGTGAATGCCCCCACGTGGGCTGTGTTAATCCTCGCCGATACTCGTCCCGTTTGCTCCGTTATGATCCTCGATGTTAGTACTTTGTCCCGTGTACATCCTTTAGCTCTAAAAAGAACCAACTACACATTAAAAACTGTAAGAACACGAAAATGAGTAAACGGTTACAAAATCATACGTAAACATCGCATCTATATCGTAAACACCTCTAAAATCGTGCAAGAAATACGTATGAAAATGAAACGATCAAAATCCCCTAGACTTGAATGTTTTCTTGTTCCTAAGCAAACGTAAACGTAAAACACTTGGGGTATACAAAAATTGAGAATTCCCTTTTCTCCTAGAAATACCACTAAAGCGAACCTAACCGATCAACTAGCAAGTCAAGAGCAAGTTCGACCTAATTTAATTTTCAGTCTTCATCCTAGGTTCACCAAGGCTACCTACGAGAAAGTAAATCGAAGGAAAACTAACCAAGCCACCGTAACCTTCTCAGACAAATGCTAAACGTAGAGCAATTGAGGATACTTGTTTCTTTTTCGAGCTGCTTTCTTTCTTTATTCTTTTTTTCTTCTTCTTTTCTTTTGTTTTTTTTTTCTTTCTTCTTCTTTTTATGTCCCTTTTTTATATTATGCAGACACACTAGGCTTCTAGGATGTCGGATTTGAAGGAATCCAGTCTCTACTTAGACCCAGACTACCGATGACGGTATACTCATGCATCTCGTTCAAGAGTGCAGCGGAGTGGGCGACGTTTTTATTATGCCATGCCCTTAGGACGTAGAAAGATGATCGTCAACCCACCACTTAGACCCAAACCATCAAAAGAGTGTCAAGGTTGATGCACTCATATCGATTTTAGATCATGCTTTTAGGCATTATTTCTATCGACAACGGTGTGTTAGTGTGTGCTCTTTATTCTGCAAAACAAGCTCGATTTCATACGATCTAATAATCCTCATGAAAATAAGTAAAGCATTACGAAGTATCGATCTAATAATCCTCATGAAAATAAGTAAAGCATCATCTATACGAAGTATGACCATCTGGATAGAGAGAATAAACGATAAACTAGCTTAGCGACCTCGTCTAAACCTCCCACAAGCAACACTAGGATTCCCAAAGAATTACGACCTATTGTTTTTCAGCCGACTAATAAGCTCTAACGCTTAGGGAAAACCCAGCTCAAACATGAAAAATCTCACGGAAAAGGCCAACTTCTTAAGTATTCTAGATTCAGGGTTCATCTCAAAATGTGGCACTGAACAAGTGCTTGGGACGAATTTGACTCACGAAAGCAAAAACAAACTAAAAACTAAAAAATCAAAGAGAAAATAAAAGAAAATGAAATGAAGTCACCCGACAAATGTGAGTTGCTCTCCCATACTTGAATTGAATGGCGTCCTTGACGTGAAGCTCTGATGGAGCGTAAGAGAAGTGAAGTCACATTTATGATGGTATTTTTTTGTGTTTTTTATGTTTTTAATTAACCGACTCTTAAACAAAACAACCAAGAAAATAGAAAACAAACAGCTGGGTTGCCTCCCAGAAAGCACTTATTTAACATCTGTATGCTTTGACGTCTCCATTCCTCATGTGTGCGCGACAGATGGATCAGAAAGGGAAATGGAGTTTCCACTTTCGATCGATTGAGCGGCTTGGTAGAGCTTTAGTCGCTGCCCATTAGCTTTTAACGTTCCGCTCGAATCACTCCATAGTTCCACTTCTCCATGTGTGAAGACTTCTCATACCTAAAGAGGACCAGACCAATGAGACCGTAGGTTGCCCGAGAAAAGCTTAGGACAAGCATTGAAAAGTAGAACTAAATCACCTAGTTGGAAGTCATGAGGTAGGGTCTTTTTATCGTGCCATCCCTTAGTTACTGTTTCTTTCTTTGGCACGTCCACGGGATTCACTCGTTCGTTGCCCGAAGGTTGGATAAATGATATCTGCATCAAAAAAAATTATGGTGTCTTAATTCAATTACCTCTTTCAAGTGCGGGTGCAGCCTCCTTTGAGTTTCGGTGGAAGGTTCGTGGCTGTCTTCCGTAGAATTTCCGTGCATAGATATTGAAGAGCTGACTCTCCTATGTTTCTTTACGCGAGTGGGTGAACTTCTCATAACATCTGCACTTAAGTTAGCATTCATAAAAGCAGGATATGTTTTATCGCATTCAACGTACTCATACCGAAAAGAAGACGGAGGAGGGTCGGGCTCAAGTTCGGGCGTCTTTTCCACTAAAAATTCAGCGTGCGTTTTGTGTGGTATCTCCTCACATGAGGCGTCTCCTAGTGCTTCAATAACACTCATGAATTTCGTGTACAGCTCGGCTCCTTTGTCGGTAAATCCTGCATCTTTGCAAACTCGTGTTAAATATCGTACAAGAGGATCGGAAACACTTACTTGATTAAGCGTTTCTTATGCTCGTTCGTCCAGCGAATCAACTCTACTCCTTGAATGACGGTCTGTTCATGGAGCTGGACAAGTTGAACTCTATCGTCTCATCTCCAACACGTGAAGAAAGCATTCCTTGTTGTACGTCTATCATGGCACATGCAGTAGCTAAGAACGGTCTACCAAAAGTAATAGGTATCCTAGCATCTTCCTTTATGTCAAGTACAACAAAATCAGCGGGAATGAAAAGATTACCTACCTTGGTGGGAATTTTTTCCACAACTCCCATTGAATATCTCACTGAACGATCCGTCTTTGTAGGTTTGAGATTCCCGAAGTCCATCCGCTTGAAGACCGAGTGTGGCATGATGCTAACGCTGGCTCCTAAATCACACAAAGCATTATAATATCAATATTACCTATTTTACATGGAATGGATAAGCTTTCGGAGTCCTTCAACTTCGAGGGCAGCATGTTTTGAAGAATTGCACTACATTCCTCGTTGAGTGATACCATCTTGTTTTCTTCGATACACTTCTCGTTGGAAAGAACCTCTTTGATGAGTTTGGCGTTATTAGGCATCTTTTAGAGGGCATCCACGAATTGGATTTTGATGTCAAGATTCTTGAGGCCCTCTATAAATCTGCCCACTTGTTCTTCATTCTTGCTACTCACCAACCGTTGAGGAAACGGTATTGGAGGTTGGTACGCCGGTGGAGCAACATATGGTTTGTCCAAATCTAGTTTATCTCCTTCCATAATCGTGATGGTACCTTTGCATTTTCTCATCGATGTTCCAATGACTTGGCCTTGCTTTTTGGAGGGCAAGTGCTCGATTATATCGCTGCTGCACACGGTAATAGCGTTCACGTACTCCCTCGGATTAAGATCGGATTTACCGGGAAGCTATCTGGGATTCCGAGAGGATGAGGCAGCCTGTAGTGCTATGGAATTTTCTAACATCTTCACATGTGTGCTCAAGGATTCAATATGAGTTTTGAGCTCGCTAATCGATGTCCCCACATTCGTATTTAATTTGGCTTGAGTCAATTGTTGCTGCTTTTGCTCCTTGTTTATCTATTCTTTGTCTGAGCGCTTAATGTCTTGTGTTTACAAAGGCCACGTGACTGAAAGGAGAATTCTAGTCCTAGAAGATCAGGCTTAGAACAATCGAGACTAGGTCACGAAAGTAGGGTAGTAACGGTTGAGGGTTAATCGGGTGAATCATAGATCACATTGGGGTTTAGTTGGGGTGTCAGCCACGAAAGTAGGGCATGACTCAATCGAACCACGTTCCTATGCCTTGAGAGAGGGTAGGATCTACATTAGGATCGTCCGCCTTAGATATCTTGATATGGAACGCATGATTACATAGATCGGAGATAGGTCTCAGAAGCTATGCGGTGAAACCGTATCCTAGAACATTTGTCTCTTTGTTAAGAACTCGTTAGTCTACTGCATTATCATATTTTCATTTCATAACCACTATCCATAGCAGCAAGCATTGATTCTAGTTTGATTCTTAGACCGTGTTGCATTAGTCCCTATGAGATCGACACTTAAATTACTATACACGTGTTGTGCACTTGCGAGTGGTTTTAGGTTATCTTGTTTAACTTGACACGCATCAAGTTTTTGGCGCCGTTGCCGGGGACTAATTGTCAACACGCCTTAGATTCGGATTTAGAGTTATACTTGTTTTTGTTTTCTTTTTTTTTTTGTTTTCTTTTTTTATTCTTTCAACTAATTCTCTTTACTTGTCTTTTTTAGGTGCATGACCCGATCTCAAGGTAAGTCGAGTTTGCATCGAATCGATCTCAAGATTGAGAGAACGATTAGACAACTGAAGGAGGGAAAGGAAGAAGAAAGAGTAGACACGACCAATCCACGAGCAATGGACAACCGAAATGATGTATTGGATGGTCACGAACAGCCGCAATTACCTGTCGGTAATGTGACGCAATTACAGCAACCGCAGGCTCCTCCGCCATGTCGACTTCGCGATTACGTGGTGTCGAACATGAGTAACGTCCAAACTGCAATAAGGACGCATGTTGTTGCTAGGGACAAATTCGAGATCAAGCCCGCGATGATCAACATGTTATATAAAAAAAATTCATGGGCAGAAATCACAAAGACCCTCATCAACACTTACAAGACTTCCTAGAGCTTTGAAGCACATTCAGGATACATAGAATCTCAAAAGATGCTATTTTCCCGTGTCTCTTCGCTTTCTCCATTGGGGGACGAGCGAAAACGAGGCTACAATCTCTTCCCACTGGTTCGATCACTACTTGGGACCAGCTGTGCACAGCATTCCTATCAAGGTTCTTCTTTCCGAGCAAGACGATTCAAATGAGAGGAGAAATCACAATGTTTAGATGCCTAGAGGGAGAGACATTATTTGAAGCGTGGGGGAGATTCACGGATCTTTTGCAAATGTGTCCTCATCACGGTTTAGAGCAGTGATACGTGATCCAAAAGTTCTACAACGGGATCGCGAATGAGCATAGAACGCCGTTAGACAACGATGTTTGATGATCATTCATGGACTTAAGCGTTGAACAGGCATACAAGGTAATTGACAATCTTGCCATGAACCACACCATGTAGTCTACACCAAGAAGTACGCCGAACAAGACACGAGCTCTTTATGAGGTGAATCAAAGAAGTGCAATGGGAAATACAGTGAATGCCATGTATTGTGCAAATTGTGGAGATACGGATCATATCGCTTACCAATGCACGATGCAAGAAGGCATGAAACAATTGAACTACGCCTAGCAACAAGACAACACACAGGAACACCTACAACCCGAATTGGAGGAACCACCCAAATCTTTCGTATCGAACGACCCAACCGGTGAAGTATTCGACAACAAAAGCAGCAGTCATACCAACAATCGCAGCAATTCCAGCAAGCTCAACAAACTCCTCAACCTCCTAAATCAAGCCGTGAGGAGGTGATGCTCGAATTCATCAAGGAACAAAGGCAGAAACAATCCACTCAAGCTAAATTCAACAAAGAAATGGGGACTGCGATCAAACGAGCTTAAAACTCAAATGAATTCCTTGAGCAAACATGTGAAGATCCTTGAAAATTCCATTCAACAGAAAGCTCCGGAATGCTACCCGGAAAGCCTGATCCAAACCCGAGAGAGTACGTAAATTCCATCACTTTGTGCAATGAGGATACAGATGAGAACCCGCCCTCCAAAACGTAAAAGAACGTTGCTGGAAATTCAGTGGCCAAAGAAAAGGGCAGAATCGCGATGATGGAAGGGTTTGAGCCTGATTTGGACAAACTGTATGTTGCTCTGTCGGCGTACATACCTCCTATACCATTTCTTGGACGCTTGGTGAGCAGCAAGAACCGAGAGATTGTGACCAAATTCACCCACGGCCTCAAGAAGCTCGACATCAACATGCCGTTCGTGGAAGCCCTACAAAAGATGCCTAATCGAGCAAATTTCCCTAAGGAGGTTCTTTCCAAGGAGAAACGTATCAAAGAGAGTGAGACAGTAGCACTCACCGAGGAATGCAGTGTCATTATCCAAAACAAGATGCCCCCAAAGTTGAAGGATCCCAGGAGCTTCTCCATCCCATGCACCATAGGAGACATTGACATCGACAAAGCTTTGTGCAATTTGAGAGCAAGTGTGAGCCTAATGCCACATTCAGTCTATAAGCGAAAAAACTTCAGAGATATCAAGCCTACCAAGATGTATCTATGACTAGCGGATCGTCCGGTAAGGTATCCGGTGGAAATTGTTGAAAACATTCCCATCAAGGTAGGCAATATTTGCATTCCCGTTGATTTTGTTGTACTTGATATTGAAGAAGATGCTAGGGTGCCTATAATTCTTGGTAGATCATTCTTAGCTATTGCAGGTGCAGCGATAGATGTACAACAAGGGAAGCTTTGTCTACGTGTCGGTAATGAGAAGATTGAATTCAGCGTGTCCAGCTCCACGGAGTCATGCTTTAGAGTTGATGTGCTAGACGATTCGGGGAATGACACGTTTGATCGAGTAAGTATTTCCGATCCTTTTGAGACATGCCTAACGCAAGTTTGCAATGCTGCAGGACATACCGATGGAGAAGCCAAGCTTTACACGATATTGATGAGTGTCATTGACACACTGCAAGATGCCCCACATGAGAAGACGCCGCACGAAACACTCACTCATTTTGCAGTAAAGAAGGCGTTTAGGCTTTAGTTCGAACTTCTTCCTTCTTCTCTTCGGCAGGAGACGCGAAACCCACCAATTCGTCCCAAGAAGCATAGGAGAGTGAGCCCTTCAATGTGTATGCACGGAATGTTTGAGGAGGAAAGCCGTGAACCCTCCATTGGCGATCAAAGGAGGCTGCACCAATGTTTGAAAGAGAAAAGAGCGACGATGGTATTGCGCAATGAGAAAGACGACCGCACTGAAAGATGGCATGAAACAAAGACCCTACCTCGTGACTTTCGGCCAGGTAATTTTGTTCTACTTTTTTACTCTCGTTTTAATTCTTTCCCGGGCAAACTACGTTCCCATTGGTCTGGTTTTTTTCAGGTACGAGAGGTATTCACACATGGAAAAGTAGAACTATGGAGCGATTTGAGCAGAATGTTCAAAGCAAATGGGCAGCGCCTAAAGCTATATTAAGCCGCTTGACAGATCAAAAGCAGAAACTCCATCTCCCTATTCGATCCACAAATCACGAGCACATGAAGCATGGAGACATCAAGCTTAACGATGTTAAACAAGCGCTTTTTGGGAGGCAACCCAACATTTTATTTTCTTTTATTTCGTATTTCGGACCTGGTTCATTTGAAAATCATAAAAACAAAAACAAAAGAAGACCTACAATCGTGTTCCTATCTTCCATTGGAGCTTCACAGCGAGAGCGCCGTTCAATTCAAGTCTGGGGGAGTAGCTCACGTTTGTCACGTGATCTTGTTTCATTTTCTTTTTTTTTCTTAGGTTAGTTTTAGTTTATTTTTAAGTCAGAGTCGTCCCAGGCACTTGTCCGGTGCCACGTTTTGAGATGAATCTTGAACCTAAGATACTTAAGAAGCAGCACCCATACAAACAATCACAGCAATTCCAGCAAGCTCAACAAACTCCTCAACCTCCTCAACCTCCTTTGAAAAGCCTTGAGGAGGTGATGCTCGAATTAATCAAGGAACAAAGGCAACAACAACCGACTCAAGCTAAATTTAACGAGGAAATGGGGACTGTGATCAACGAGCTTAAAACTCAAATGAAATCCTTGAGCAAACATGTGAAGATCCTCGAAAATTCCATTGCACAACAAGCTGTCACATCATCTTGAAATCCCGCAATGCTACCCGGAAAACCCGATCCAAACTCGAAAGAGTACGTAAACACCATCACTTTGTGCAGTGAGGATACAATTGAGAACCCGCCCTCCAAAGCGCAAAAGAACGTTGCTGGAAATTCAGTGGACAAAGGAAAGAGCAGAATCTCGATCACGGAAGGGTTTGAGCCTGATTTGGACAAACCGTATGTTGCTCCGTCGGCGTACGTACCTCCTATACCATTTCTTGGACGCTTGGTGAGGAGTAAGAATCGAGAGAGTGTGACCAAATTCTTCCACGGCCTCAAGAAGCTCGACATCAACATGCTGTTCGTGGAAACCCCCAAAAAGATGCCTAATCGAGCAAATTTCCTTAAGGAGGTTCTTTCCAAGGTAAAGCATATCAAAGAGAGTGAGACAGTAGCACTCACCGATAAATGCAGCGCCATTGTCCAAAACAAGATGCCCCCAAAGTTGAAGGATCCTAGAAGCTTCTCCATCCCATGCACCATAGGAGACATTAACATCGACAAAGCTTTGTGCAATTTGGGAGCAAGCGTGAGCCTAAGTCCATATTCGGTCTATAATCGGGTGAATTTCGGAGATATCAAGCCTACCAAGATGTGTCTACCACTAGCGGATCGTTAGGTAAGGTATCCGGTGAGAATTGTTGAAAACGTTCCCACAAAGGTAGGCAATCTTTGCATTCCCATTGATTTTGTTGTACTCGATATTGAAGAAGATTCTAGGGTGCCTATAATTCTTGGTAGACCATTCTTAGCTACTGCAGGTGCGACGAGAGATGTACAACAAGGGAAACTCTATCTACGTGTCGGTGAGGAGAAGATTGAATTCAACTTGTCTAGCTCCACGGAGTCATGCTTTAGAGTTGATGTGACAGAGGAGTCAGGGAATGACACGTTTGATCGAGTAAGTATTTTCGATCCTCTTGAGACATGCCTAACGCAAGTTTGCAATGCTGCAGGACTTACCGATGGAGAAGCCAAGCGTTAAACGATATTGATGAGTGCCATTGAGGCACTGCAAGACGCCCCACATGAAAAGACACCGCACAAAACACTCATTGATTTTGTAGTAAAGAAGCCGTTTAGGCTTCAGTTCGAACATCTTCCTTCTTCTCTTCGGCATGAGACGCGAAAGCCACCCATTCGTCTCAAGAAGCATAGGAGAGTGAACCCTTCAATGTGTATGCACGAAATGTTTGAGGAGGAGAACCGTGAACCCTCCATTGGTGATCAAAGGAGGCTGCACCAATGTTTGAAAGAAAAAGGAGCGACGATGGTATTGCGCAATGAGAAAGACGACCGCGCTGAAAGATGACATGAAACAAAGACCCTAACTCGTGACTTTCGGCCAGGTATTTTTTTTCTACTTTTTGTCTCTCGTTTTAATTCTTTCCCGGGCAAACTACATTCCCGTTGATCTGGTCCTTTTCAGGTACGAGAGGGATTCACACATGGAGAAGTAGAACTATGAAGCGATTCGTGCGGAATGTTTAAAGCAAATGGGCAGCGCCTAAACTATATCAAGCCGCTCAAGGGATCAAAAGCGGAAACTCCATCTCCCTATTCGATCCACAAATCACGAGCACATGAAGCATGGAGACATCAAGCTTAACGATTTTAAACAAGCGCTTTTTGGGTGGCAACCGAACATTTTGTTTTCTTTTATTTCGTATTTCGGACCTGATTCATTTGAAAATCATAAAAATAACTAAAAACAAAAGAAGACCTACAATCGTGACTTCACCTTTCCTATCTTCCATTGGAGCTTCACGTCGAGGGCGCCATTCAATTCAAGTCTGGGGGGAGTAGCTCACGTTTGTCACGTGATCTTGTTTCATTTTCGTTTTTTTTCTTGGGTTAGTTTTAGTTTGTTTTTAAGTCAGATTCGTCCCAGGAACTTGTCCGGTGCCACGTTTTGAGATGTATCTTGAACCTAGGATACTTAAGAAGTTGGCATTTTCCGTGATATCTTGCATGTTAGAGCTTATTAGTTGGTTTAGGAATGAGTAGGTCATAAGTCTTTGGGAATCCTAGTGCTACTTATGGGTAGCTTAGACGAGGTTGCTAGGTTAGTTTCTTGTTCATTCTCTCTATCCAAATGATTATACTTCATGTAGACGATGCTTTACTTCTTTTTCAAGGGGATGATTTGATTGTGTGAGTTGATCTTGTTTTGTAGAAAAAGAGCGCACACTAACACTCCGCTATCGATAGAAATAATGCCTAAAAGCATGATTTAAAATCGATATGAGTGCATCGATCTTGATACTCTTTCGATGGTTCGGGTCTAAGTGGTGGGTTGGCGATCATCTTTCTACGTCCTAAGAGCAAAGCGCATAAAAAATTCGTCTACTCTGCTGCACTCTTGATCGAGATGCAAGAGTATACCGTCATCGGTAGCTTGGGTCTAAGTAGAAGTTGAATCTCATAAAATCTGACGTCCTAGAAGCCTAGTATGTTCGCAATATCTATAAAAGAAGAATAAAGAAAGAAAGAAAAAATGAAATAAAAGAATAAAGAAGCTCAAGAATAAAACAAGTATCCTCGTTGATTATATGATTAGCATTTGTTTGAAGTCTCGTTTAGTAGAGAGAGTTGCAGTTTCTCGCTTAGCTCGTCTTTGATTTGATTTCTTATAGGTAGCCATGGTGAACCTAAGATGAAGACTGAAAGTTATTAGGCCAAAATTTTCTCTAACTTGTTTGTTGATTTATTAGGTTTGCTTTAGCGGTATTTCTAGGGGAAAGGGGAATTCTCGATTTTTATATCTCCTCCCACGTTTACGTTTGTTTAAGGATAAGAAAACATTCAAGTCTGGGGGATTTTGATCATCTCGTTTTCGTACACGATTCTCGAATGCTTTTAGATATGTTTATGACGATAGTTGGGATGTTTACGTGTGATTTTGTATCTGTTTTACTTGTCCGTGTTTTCATGTTCTTATAGGTTTTAATGCGTATTTGGTTCGTTATGGAGCTAAAGAACATACACGGGATAAAGTACAAGCATTGAAGATAATAACGGAGCAAACGGGATGAGAAATGGGCAAGAATGCAATACAACTCGAGGAGCCAAGGTCCCCGCGCGGGGTGTTTTTCTTAGCCCGGTCGGGCTGAACATCCAGCATTTGTTGCCCACCTCGGACTCACCTTCAGCACGCATGAATTAAAACTCATGAGGAGCCCATGCGGGGTGTCTTCCTTAACCCGTGCTCCAGCCAACAATGCCCGAGTCGTGCTCACATACAGCACGCGCGGGTCATGGAGAGAGTGAAGAGCCCGCACGGATTGGCTTTCTAGCCCGCGTGGGGCATGTCCGCAACAACTTCCCTAGAAGTTCTCCAACGGGGAATTTGTTTAAAAAGGGACCCCCAATTGTGTTCATATAAAGAAAACACAGAGGGGAACCCTATGAGGGTAAATACCAACCATTCATTATCCATAGAAGAGCCCTCTTGACGAAAGACACACAAGGAGTCGAGAATTGAATCGGGATCACACTCGTTTGATATTTCTATGCTCCTTACTCTACTTATTTCGTTTATGTTGTTTAGACTCATGACCGAGTAGTAGATTTGTTCTAGGAGAAGAGATTAGCCTATGGCTATCCCGGAACCCACTTTGATTTATTTATGAGTGCATTTTCCCGTTTTGTTTATCTATTCTTTGTCTGAGCGCTTAATGTCTTATGTTTATAAAGGCCACATAAATGCATGTGTTAGGGATTAGGAGAAGAACCGAAAAGAGAATTCTAGTCCTAGAAGATCAGACTTAGAACAACCGAGACTAGGTCACAAAAGTAGGGTAGTAACGGTTAAGGGTTAATCGGTGAATCATAGATCGCATTGGGGTTTACTTGGGGTGTCAGCCACGAAAGTAGGACATGATTCAATCGAACCACGTTCTTATACCTTGAGAGAGGGTAGGATTCACATTAGTATCACCCTCCTTAGATATCTTGATAGGGATTAGATAGATCGGAGATAGGTTTCAGAAGCCATGCAGTGAAACCGGATCCTATAAGGTTTGTCTCTTTGTTAGGAACTCGTTAGTCTATTGCATTATCATATTTGCATTTCATAACAACTATTTCATCGCAGCAAGCATTGATTCTAGTTTGATTGTTAGACCATGTTGCATTAGTCCCTGTGGGATCGACACCTAAATTACTACACACGTGTTGTGTACTTGCGGGTAGTTTTAGGTTAACTTGTTTAACTTGACACGCATCGGTTACATCATCATTCCCAACGGTGATGATATCGTCCACATAAACGAGCAATGCAACAAAAGAAGAATTTAGTATTTTGAAAAAAAATTGTGGTAAGATTGAGATTGAACAAAGTGAGCTTTAAGAAGAACATTAGATAATATTTTGGGTAAAACTTCTATTCCCACCCAAAGTTTGGGTACTTTGCCTATTCCCCCCTCATGTATCACACTCATCCTATTCCCCCCTCATGTATCACCCTTAATCCTATTCCTCACTCATGTATCATACTCATCCTATTCCCACCTCATGTATCACCCCTAATCCTATTCCCCCCTCAAGTTTTCTAATTCAGCCTATTTCTCCACACCGTTTAAAATTCTGTTAAATAACCAGAATTTTGACCCAAACCCTAAAAAACCATCAATTTTGACCCGATTTCATACCCAATTTTGACCCGACCCGACCCGACAAAATTAAAATTGAATTAAATCCGGTTTACCCAATTTGTTTACTGTTACTGAATTTTGACCCAACTCAATTTATTATAATTTTGACCCGGTTTGTTGAAATTGACCCGGTTTTGACCCGATTTGTTGATCCGGTTTTGACCTGGTTTTGTTGAAATTGACCCGGTTTTCCAGGAATTTTTATCCGGTTTACTGAAATTGATCAGGTTTTGACCCAGTTATGTTGAAATTGACCCGGTTTGTTCCCGGTTTTGTTGGAATTTTATCTGGTTTGCTTAAATTGATCAGGTTTTGACCCGGTTTTGTTGAAATTGACATGGTTTTGTCTCGGTTTTGCTTAAATTTACCCGATTTTGACCCGCTTTTGTTGAAATTGACCCGGTTTTGACTCGGTTTTGTTGAAATTTACAAAAATAAAAATTACCTCAGATTCATGTGGTTGTTTACACGATCATGCGTTATATTGTTTCATGTAATTTTTATTTTTGTAAATTTCATATTATATTTTGAGCAAAATTACCACTTTCATTGTTTCATTGTTTTCAGCATGACTATGATGTAGAATCCTCTCACCTAGGGATGTCAATTTCAAGTCCGGCCCGAAACCCGACCCGAACCCGGCCCAAAAAATTTACGGGTTTGGGCCAAAAATTATAGGCCCGTTTTCAATCGGGCCGGGCTCTGGCTTAAAAATTTTTTGCCCGTAAAATTCGGGCCGGGCCGGGCTCGGCCCGCGGGCTGCCCGAGCCCGAAAATGGCCCGCACCCCTAATCCTAGTGCTCTCTCCTCCCTCTGTCTCAGAAGCTCTCTCCCTCTCCCTATCTCCTCGTCGTGACGTTTCTCTCTCCTCGTGCATAAGCTATTAATTTGTAATTAAATATTTTTTTATTTTAATAACTTTTAAATTTTTTTCTTCTTATATTTTGTGTATTCTTTATGTTCAGAATAGTTTTTCTAAGATAGAAATCCCTAAATATTATGTGTTATGATATAACTTATAATATATATTAACTTCATTTGAGTTATTTTTCCATTAAAAATTAAAATTAAGAAAATTTAAAAGGATATGAATACAAATAAATTTTTACTTTACACATATATCATATATGTGACACAAAAAAGTGAAAAGGAAAATATCACAAATGTATGTGTGATCCTAATATATGCATGCAAGATCATACCGATATGGATGTGTTGCAGTTCTAGAAGTCTAACACTAAGACATATAGTGTTGAGTTAGTGTTTATGGCTTCTGATATCCTAAGTATTCCGATCACCACAGTTGCTTCAAAGTCTTCTTTCAGCGCCGACTCGCGTGTGCTCAACAAATACAAAAAACCGTCTCTTACCCTCAAACGTTCAAGCTTTAATTTTTGTCCGTTCTTGGTTACTTGGTTACGATGAAGAAGGTTAATTTTATCCATTTCAATTCAAATATCGAGATTATACGATTGTTTAGGTTGTTGATTTGGTTTCTTTGATTGACTAATGTGTAAATTCTATATTTAGCGGCCCCGATGGATTTCTCGCCGCGACCCAATAAGCATATTGATGGTGAAACCGGAAGAGCAAGAGATTTAAGTCAAATTTGTTTGTATTTTTGTTTCTTCATTTAAGGACTTGTATGGAATAGTTTTTAATCTTTGTTTATGTGTGTTTTAGACTATTAGACTAATGATTTCTTTAACATTTCGGAATTTGTTAACGTGAATTTTGGATTCGTATGGATTAATTTAGGCATTTTAGACTTGTTTAAATTTTAAATTTTTTATCTCTTTAGGCCCGAGGCCTGGCCCGAGCCCATCCAAAGCCTGTTGGGCCGGGTTTCGGGCTGTAAATTCTAGGCCCGATTGTATCCGGGCCGGGCTGGCCCGACCCGCAAAAATGCGGGCTTTTTTCGGGCTCGGGCCGGCCCGGCCCATATCGCACCCCTACTCTCACCCGCATGAGTCTCAAAATACATCTTAGTTTTCCCCATACGTTTAGGTAAAGTGTATTTCACTGATCATGCGTTATATTGTTTTTATTTTTTTCTAACATGTTTTTAACATCTATTTTGCAGAATCATAATGGTGTTGAGAAACTCAATTTGAAGATATTATTTTATGTTCTTTTCTTGTTTAATACGTTAGTATTTACTTTAATTTGAAGATATTTTGTTGAATAGATTAGTATGCCTTTATTCTTACATTTTACAATGAGTTTTTTTATAATGGATACTTTTGGGTGAAATTTACATTAAAATCGGATAAGTTAACATTTTTTAGCAATACCGGGACAAAACCGAGTCAATTTCAACAAAATCGGGTCAAAACCGGATCAATTTTAACAAAATCGGTTCAAACCGGATCAATTTCAGCAAACCGGATAAAAATTCCAGTAAAATCGGGTCAATTTCAACATAACCGAGTCAAAACCGGATCAATTTCAGCAAACCGGATAAAAATTCCAGCAAAACCGGGGAAAACCAGGTCAATTTCAACAAAATTGGGTCAATTTCAACAAAATCGGATCAATTTCAGCAAACCGAATAAAAATTCCAATAAAACCAGGAAAATTCGGGTCAATTTCAACAAAACCGAGTCAATTTCAACGTAACCGGGTCAAAATCGGATCAATTTCAGCAAACCAGATAAAAATTCCAGCAAAACCGGAGGAAAACCGGGTCAATTTCAACAAAATTGGGTCAATTTCAACAAATCCGGGTCAAAACCGGATCAATTTCAGCAATCCGGATGAAAACCGGGTCAATTTCATCAAAACCAGATCAATTTCAACAAACCGGATCAAAATTTCAGTTAACCGGGTCAAAATTATAATAAATTGAGTTGGGTCAAAATTCAGTAAACCGGTCAAAATTGGGTAAACTGGATTTAATTCAATTTTAATTTTGGTCGGGTCGGGTCGGGTCAAAATTGGGTATGAAATCGGGTCAAAATTGATGGTTTTTTAGGATTTGGGTCAAAATTCTGGTTATTTAACAGAATTTTAAACGGTGTGGGGAAATAGGCTGAATTAGAAAACATAAGGGGGAAATAAGATTAGGGGTGATACATGAAGGGTGAATAGAATGAGTATGATACATGAGGGGGAATAGGATTAAGGATGATACATAAGGGAAGAATAGGATGAATGTGATACATGAGGGGGGAATAGGTAAAGTACCCAAACTTTGGGTGGGAATAAGAGTTTTACCCTAATATTTTACTACAATCGAGGAACTTTTCAAAGACCATATACAAGGACTTATGCAATTTGTAGACAACATTTCAAGGACATGATTCACTTGAAAACCAAAGGCACGAAATTGAGTGTAGTTTGGAAGCATAACAAATACTACAAAAGGCACAAAACGGAGTGTAGTTTGGCTGCTTGTTATTCAATACTTCACAAGGTGATTTGTTATGCAATAGAAAATAGCTTGTTATGTTGATAAGGTATACTAAAATTCTTAAACACCGCAGAATAGTATAAGGATGTTTGACTAGAATATAAGTTCCTTTGCAATATTTAATATGTGTTGATGTTTTATTATGAAACCAAAATTTTCAATGGCGTATAGACATAGGAAAAAAATTATCTTCCCTTTCTTGTTGCAAAGCTCAATAAACAAAAGCTTGAAAGCATTATTAGATCAAATTTTCTTAATATGAGTAGTGTATTTCGTCACTATCATGAAGACAAAGTTAACATTATTCTATTTTAGTAGAAATACCCAAGTGGTTTTGAATCGATAATCAACAATCCTCAGCACTATTTAAAGTTCACTATAGAAGGAGTAGAAATATATCTGCGTGTATCCATTTGCTAAAGGAAAAATGGATTTGGTGAGAGATGATTAAAAGTGGGATAATAAAGGTTTATGTTTAAATAAATAACAAATATTATAATGAAAAGTTTATGAACATTTGTCAAAATATAAAACACGAGAAAGAAGCAGAAGTTCAGAGAAAGAGTTATGGTCGAGTCTTTGATGCCAATCAACAGAATTGGCACAAAAGACATTACATATATGAGAATTATACAAAGGTATATGTGAGTTGTCTAGAATGTAATAATTTTATTGAAGTTCAACATTTCCAATGTCTAACCCCAAGAATGTTCCTATATATAATATGATATTGATGTAAAACATAGAAAAAATGGTTGTTTTGGAAGAAGATATTGACATTTAAGAAATAAAATGAAAAAGAAAAGATGTAGATTCATGAAGGATGATAGATTATTAATTATGAAAGTTCTAGAAATGGATATGTTGATTGATGTTTTCACCACTAGATATAATGAAGTTAGTTTTAGGAATATTCATTAAATCCCTAATTAGATCAACATTGGGTCATGAGGCATTCAAAATTTTAGAAATATCCATTAGATAACTAATTAGATCAACATTGGGTCATGAGACATTCAAAATTTTACGTTAAAAAAAATGAACATCACCTTTTTCCTTTCACCAACATTGTCTGGCCAACAAAAATGTGTGGATGGACCAGATTCAATCTTCCAATATTTGATTGAATGAAATATTGTTAAATAACGTAGGAGATAAGCTTAAACTGATCTAGAGTTTCTGGTAATCAATGAGGTGTAACGGTAGGCTCCGATAGCTTGAGTTTATCACCAATTTTAGTATAAAGGTGGTGAAGTTTATTTCCACATAGAGGAGGAAAGTCGGTGCACATGGAAGTAGAATTACCATGGTCTGTATCAACTGCTAATTCATTATTTTAAGAAGATTAGTATTTGGCCTAGAGGAGACATGATGCTTGGGAATAGGGGGACGAGGAACTAAAGATCTATACCAAGGAGAGTAACCATACAATTTATAACATTAATGAAAAGTGTGACAATAAAAGCCACAAAAAATGAAAAATGGCTTTTGTTTTGGTTTGTAGGTGGTGCTAGAGATAGTGTCCAAAACTTCATCATAGTGTTAGTTAAAGGTCTACAACACAACACTATCAACGTAGGAGCAACCACATGTCTTGGTTGTTCATGTTGATTAATCAAATGAAATGTGTTGTGTAGTTTAGGTAAATGATCCATCATAAAGATCTCATTTCTTGTTTGATCATAAAAATCAATGAGATCAAATATCAACTCAATAAAGTTTTTTTCTCAACTAATATCACATTTATTTTTTAATACAAAATATCTTAATTTAATCACGATAATTACAATGAGTAATATATTTGGCAAGAAGATCTCGTGATTCAATTACGATGATTACAATCATTCATATCTTTGGTAAGAAGATCTCGATGATTACGGTCGACACTATTTTTTGCAAGAAGATCCTCGATATCTTTAACTCATGGAAACTTAATGATTCTTTTTAATTATTCCTTATTCTCACACTTTCTTTTTTATTTTTGCATATACTCTTCCATTTCCATATATTTGTAAAGTTTTTCTTTTCTTCTATCTTCTGAACATTGTAATCTTGTTTATATAATGTTCTTCCTATGAATTGTTAATAACAAGACAAAAAAAATTATTCTCTTTATGCATTCTTCTGTTAATCTCCACCAAATTCTTTATGGTATCAGAGCAAAAAGTCTAAAGACTAAAATTTTCTTCTAGTTATTCTCTACATATCAATGGAAGCTGCAAAGAGCATTCCGATTCTCCTCAATAGAGAAAATTATACAATCTGGTCCAAAATTCTCGAAGCGAACTTTCAAAACTAATTTTTTATCGAACTACATTCACCTCGAAGAATGAGAAGCATCCGATGTGAGCGTGAGTCAAGCAAAAAAAATAAGGGTGAGAATAAGGAATGATTATAAAGATTCAACAAGTTTCCATGATTTCAATATACCAAGGATCTTCTTGTTAAAAATAATGTCGACCATAATCATCGAGATCTTCTTACCAAAGATATGGCTGATTGTAATCATCGTAATTGAATCACGAGATCTTCTTGCCAAATATTTCAATTCTCCTAAATATTTTATGTTAAAAGTTTATTTTAAGAATTCTGATACGATCATTTCCCAATATAATAATGTCATCAACGTACACGAGAAAAACGATGGTACTTGATTCCCCCTGAATTGAAAACGTAGAATTATCCGTTTCACTTTTAACGAACCCATGACAGGTGAGTGCATCATGCAACTTACTGTACCACATTCTTGGGGATTGTTTTAGGTCGTATATGATTTTCTTGAGTTTGCAAACTCGGTTGGGACCTACGGCAGATGGACGTCGAGAATGCGTTTCTCCAAGAAGATCTCGACGAGGATATTTACATGCACTGTCCATCGGGGTATGCCAAAGGCACCAACCGATTTTGCAAACTCTAGAAAGCCATATATGACCTAAAAAAATCCCCAAAAGCACGGTACAGTAAGTTTCATGATGCATTCATCTATCACGAGTTCGTTAAAAGTGAAACGTATAATTCTCTGTTTTCAAATTAGGGAGAATCAGGTACTATTGTTCATCTCGTGTACGTTGATGACATTATTATATCAGGAAATGATCGTATCCGAATTAAAAACACAAACAAGTTCTTAAGACAAACTTTTGACATAAAAGATTTAGGAGAATTGAAATATTTCCTTGGGATTGTAGTTACTAGTTGTACTGATGGTTTGTTCTTGTCTCAAAGAAAATACATTCTTGAGCTGCTAAACGAGATAGGGAAGCTCGATGCTGAACCAGTTAAGACGTCCATCGAAGAGAAGCATAAAGATCATAAAGGAGGGGAAAATTTTAACAAATGTGTCTCAATACCAATAAATTATTGGAAAGCTAATCTATCTCACCATCATTTGGTAAGATATTTGTTTTGTCATGGGCCAAGCTAGCTAACACATGCGTTCTCGTAGGAAGCAGCATTGGTTTCTTGTGGAGAGAATTCTCAAATATCTAAAGGGCTCACCGGGAAAAGGAATTTGTATGGAGCGTAATGCTCATATAACAATCGTGGGTTGCTGTGATACTGATTGGGCTGGAGGCAGAACTGATCGAAAGTCTACAACTAGGTACTGACCTTTGTTGGGGAGAACCTAGTCACCTGGAGGAGTAAAAAACAGGGTGTGGCCGCTTGCTCGAGTGTTGAAGTCGAATACAGAAGCATCGTTAACACTACATGCGAGCTCATTTGAGTTAGAGCCTTTATTCGAGATCTCGGTAGCACAATAGAGTATCTAACTACCCTGCACTGTGATAATCAAGCCGCCATCCACATAGCCAATAATGCAATCTTTCATGAATAATAAAGCATATCGAGATCGACTACCATTTCATCCGTGAGAAAATAAAAAAGGAATCATCTCAAATACCTACACAAGGAGTTCGGACAGCTAACGGATCTATTAACCAAAGCTCTTCGCGTGAGAAGTAGTAAAAGTCTACAAAAAAGGATGAGCCTGATCGATATCCTATAGCCGCCAAGAAGACCAAGTTTGAATGATGCAAACACAAGTATTGCTTCGTGATAGTGCTCTTTTTCCTTCACCAAGTTTTGTCCCACTGGATTTTTTTAAAAGGTTTTAACGAGGCTACACTTCTCAGTCTTGATCATTACAAACTTGAGGGGGAATGTTAATATAAGATATCATAATTTAATCACGATGATTACAATCAACCATATCTTTGACAAGAAGATCTCGTGATTCAATTATGATGTTTACAATCAGTCATATCTTTGATAAGAAGATCTCGATGATTATGGTTGACACTATTTTTGGCAAGAAGATCATTGGTATCTTAACTCATGGAAACTTGTCGATTCTTTATAATCATTCCTCATTCTCGTCCTTCCTTTTTTGTGTGCATATATTCTTCCATTTTCATATATTTGTAAAATTTTCCTTTCTTCTGTCTTCTGAATGTTGTAATCTTCTCTATATAATGTTCTTCCTATGTATTGTGAATAACAAGATAAAAAAACATTTATTCTTTTTCGTATTTTCTTCAATTAATCTCCACCAAATTCTTTATGATTAATGTTGCTATAAAAATTTTTACAGTTACAATGAGGGATAGTTTTGACAAATTTCAATTTCTCCCGAAGAGTGACCTACTTAGTGAATAAAGTTGTGGCATCAAGTAAGTCTTGCTTCAAATTCCTAAAACATTGTTCATTGTATATTCAAATTGTTTATTCTACCCTAATGTTTTCCTAAAAAATTCACCACATAAGAGGAAGAAGATAACCAAGAAAAAAGACAATGAAAATTATGAATTTTCTATTCATTAATAAGTGTTATACGTATATAAAAAACGAACAAATGAAATGGTAAGAAGAATAAAAATAAAGAAAATATCCTAATGATCTTAACGTTTGTCTTATTATGATACTAAAAAAAGAAACAATTACATTTAATAAAACTAAATACATGATAATTATTGAAAATTTATTGTAATCTTCTCTAATATATCACATTAAAAGATTTTAAAATGTTTCGACAAACAATGAACAACTCAATCCCTTTACAAACTTTCTCAACTCCTAAAGCCATTAGACAAGATATGAACAACTCAATCCCGTTAAAAACTTCGTTGAGCTTTAAAAGCCACTAGAAAAGTGATGAACAAATCGATCTCTTTACAAATTTTGACGAGCCCTAAAGCCATTAATAACTCGATGCATACATTAATTTCGACAAGCCCTACCTCTATTGATGAGATGTAGAGATGGTTGATGTGTACTCATGCATTGATCCATCGATAGGTGATCTCTTTTATTATTGTCATTATGCTCTCTCCGTTAATTCATTAGATTTAACGTTTCGCCCAACAATACAGTTTCTTGTTACCAACACATTTATAGATTTTTTTTTCTGAAAAACGAATTCAGATTTTAACAATAAAAACATATATAAATATAAGCACAAAAATATGTCTAAACATTGGTATTACATAATTTTATTCATAAGGCATGCTAGGTTTATGTCACGTGGATGTTGAACCATGATTATGCATAAACAAATTAATTACAAAGTGGGATGTATGTAGATCTAATAATCGCCTAATCTACTCAGTACATTTAATAATAATAATAATAATAATAATAATAATAACAACAACAATAATAATAATAATAATAATAATAATAATAATAATAATAATAATAATTATTATTATTATTAAAGTCAATTATGTAGGAGATTAGTGGCACTCTCGAATACAATACAATTGTATAATTATTAGTTATTGTTCATAGCCGACTACATTTCTAAAATTTCTCTTTTTCTCAGTTAATGTTTTAAAATCCGTAACGACAAAAGAAAAATGAGCCGGAAAACACACCACACCAAAATGTCATAAGCAATCTCCTATTTTAAAACTGTAAATAGTTTTTTTTTTAAATGGCACCAATCTCAATCTTGTATCATAAATTCTAATCTACAAATAAAAGCTTAACATAATCTATTTGATACACCAAATTGTAATTTATCATCCCGATTATATTCACTAAAAAAACTCATTTAATTTATTACATTTATACACCACCGTCTTATAATATATCATTCTAAAATGTATATACATTTAAAATTATTTTTTATAAAATTATATTTATAGATCATAGAAAATATTTTTGCACTATATATTCAAAATAGAATTAAGTATTCATCTCAAACAAGATTGGAGAAAAAAGAAATCGTACTCGATTATAAAATCTATAAATTTTGGATAAATTTAAATAAAATTGTATTTGTATTTTTAGATTGTTTCCTTCATGGAAAATGTTATTTTAAGATTTTGGATTTAGAACCCCGAACAATTACGACAATTTCATTTTGAAAAAGTTTGGAAATGTTTTTAATAATATAAATGTATATTAAATTGCTTTTGATAATGTGTATGTGCGGGACTTTTACATTTGAACCAACCACTAAAAAACTTTGTACCAAACTTCTGTTCAAAGAAAATGAGACTTTCTACTTTTGCCCAAAAACGTATATATATATATATATATATCAATATGTATTTTAAATTGCAACGGCTACTGTATTTGTCAACAACTCGAACTAACAAAAGCAACCCAACATATATATTTTTTAAATAATCATAACGTCATGTGTCACTGTCAATTAAAAATATTAAAAATACAGCACAAAAGGAAAAAATTTAACTATTGAACTTAATAAATTGCAAATAAAAGCAAACTACAGTATGTATATATATATATAAATATATACACATCATACATGTATATAAATAAGAATAGAAAGACTTCTTTATTTTATTTTCTTTCGTTGTTATAGAATCTTCTTTTTCTATTTTCACTTTTTAGCCTTCACATTACAATTTAAATGTGTGCAATTACATAGAAGATAGAAAAAATAATAATAAAAGTAACTTTCTGAAATAAAAAAATATTAATCAAAGAACACGAAATTTCTGTGACGTGGCAGTTTCCTATTCGTCAGCGATGTCGTTGTATCTTTCTTCTTTGCCGGCCATATCAACTTTGCCTTGACCACAAAAGCTTTTATCACATGGGACGCAGAACATTCTCCTTTTCGTCCGCGAGCGTGAGCCGTCACGCGCCGACTACACGTAGTCTACTCGTGGTTATCACGCGCTGATTAAAGAAGATTGTCTCTATTTTTTCTTTCACTTTGAATATTTTCTTTCTCTGGCCCGGGATTACACTTTTCACGCGCTTGCGAGTTTCACGACCGCGCATGGTCCGTCACGCGCCAAATCTTCACCGACTTATCCAAGCTCCCACTGTAAACTATCCACCTCTGGTCCCCTTTTTCTCCACCTCCGTTGCGGTGGAGACCGCCATTATCTTCTTCTTCCACGGCGGCGAGGCACTTGACGGGACCCACGTGATCTGTCAAAACTGACATGCACGTATGAGTCCCGTCTGGGTGCCTCCGCCACACGCAGATGTTCTTATCTGCGCTGCCACTAAAGAGGAGACTCCCTGCGGCGGCGAGACAGAGAACCGCCATCCGGGGGCCGCGGAGGCCACCGCCGGGGGAGC